>JAJHSJ010000010.1:46477173-46811823 GCA_021015155.1 Magnolia officinalis
AGATAAACATTAGGGTGGGCCCCACGTGGGACCCAATGATGTATGTGTTCTATCCAACAGTCCACACCACTGGACGGTGGGACCCACTAATGAGGTATGTGTTTTATCCACACCGCCCACTGTTTGGATGGTGGGGCCTACCATGATGCAATGCGTTGTATCCATACTGTCCAACCATTTTGACATATCATTTCATGATATGAGACAAGGAATGAGTCAGATCTAAGGTTCAAGTGGACCCCACCATTTAAAATAGTGGGCAGTGAACTCCACTGTTCAAATTTCTAAGGTCCACTGTAGTTTTAAATAAAGCCGATATTTGTTTTCACTTCATCTATCACTATATTAACTTATGAATTGGTTGGATCTCAAATACATTACGGCGGCCCACACCGTGACGTGATCATCCATTGATCAGGTGGACCACACCACAAAAATAGTGGAGGATTGAACGTCTATCATTGAAACCCATTTAGGTCACGGAAGTTCTGGATCAATGGGGAATTGTTCTCCCTCTTAATCCAGGTCTTTATGACCTTATAATTAGATTGGTTGGCAAATAAACTTTATAGTGGGCCCTGTGGTTTATTTAACCATGAAAATTATTATCTCCTTTGTTATTTGTGGTAATGTCCAAATGATCCTTCAATATGACTCTTTGGGGTATGTATGAGGCCCATCTTGATGTATTTGTGGTCCATCTGTTAAGGCCCACCTTGATGTGTATAAGGCCTGTTGTCAAAGCCCATCTTGATATATATGAGGCCCATGTGATTGGCCCATCTTGATGTATTTGTGGCTGTCCGTGAGGCCCAATGGGATGTACACAGGTCCATTGCAATGTGTAATGCCACCATGGTTTATGTAATGATGTTATGGCGGGGCTATGCCTGGGAGCAATGATGGTTGACGCCCACATTGTAAGTACAATGTTTGGTTAAATCCTCATTGTGACTCTCCCTAGGGCCCATTGATAGGCCCATACTTGTTGCGTGTAAGTCGTCTAGGCTCATCTTCATTATGAGGATAATTCATCACCATAAAACATGCTTAGTATAATGTCATGGCTCATGTCTTACGCATCATATGTATGCTTGATATGAGTAGTGACTGATCATAACATATACCATTGGGCAGATTATTTATGGGACTCACTGCTAGGAGTTACCCACATAGCGCGTGGTATGCGCAGGATTGTTGCATGACTAGACAGTGATTCATGCATCTCGCATTTGTGTGTCATGATCATTGTACGCCCTAGTGACATCAAGGTCGTGGCTCCATAGGCACATCGTGGATGGTAGTATCGGATACCGAAAATACTTAGTTCTAGCATTGTGGGCACTTAGGATGTCCTTGGGTGAGATTCCCAGAACCTTTTTGGTACCAGGAGATGCACCAACGTCTACACCAAGTGGATACACGAGCGCAGGAGTGCCGAATGCCAGTAGGTCGCGTCTCCCACTGTGTCGTAGTCGGTTGGAAGGGGGTGTAGCCTTATCCGCCTGAGTGAGGGGGTTGTAAGCTAGGCTGAGTTTGACCAGTTTGTAAATGAGTCACTTATCGACGAGCCGGGTAGGTATTAGCATACTACTGGTCAGGCGGATTGTAACGCCCTGAAAATCGGGGGTCGATCAAAACTCAGCTCCTGAATTCCAACGCATCACTTATGCAAGATGATTATGATGATTGCATTGAAACATGAATGTGATTATACCAAAACAGCATATCATACTCCAGAGACAAGTGAAATTGCAAGCGGAAGATTGTGATAGATATATAAAATATATAAATGTGGTAAGTCTCCAGAGTGTGTATGACCAGAGTGTGATAATGTTGAGTTAATGTAGAATTACATGTACAATTCCAACAACACATACAAAAAGTGTAATGTCATCTAGTCAAACATCCCAGAAAGCCCTGTCAATCAGGACACGGCTCACATGAACCCGCTTGAAAACTGCATGTCGGAGAATGCCTCTCGTTATCCTCGAAGTCTGGCTCCGCCTCGTAGGCATCGCCACCACCTGTAACTAAGACAGGGTCTGGTTGGTGTGTACAACATCGTCCTGTAACGTGGGAGTGAGTGATTAACTCAATGGAACAATAAAGCAAAGGTTAACATGTTATCAATTCAGTCAAGCAGTAAATCACACATCCCTAAGTACTCTTGTTAATGCAAGAATGGTATGAATGTATGATGCATGCCCTCGCCTATGCTCCCTCAGCGACTTCATCTCACGTTCGCACATGAACAACACTGCCTCAGTGCTTGACCTGCTACACCTGAACGCATGCGTAATGCGGTGCATGCATATGATTACCAAGTTCTTATTAGTCCTTTTCATACAGCAGGGTTGGGAAACTAAGGTACCTCCCTTATATCATTCCCAAACAAAAATCCATTCTAGGGTCATCAGTCTTAGTTAGTCTCATACGATGTTGCGGTTCTAGGTCGCTGCAAAGGGCTCATCGCCAAATCAGTGCAGGCCTAGTTTATACTCTTGTTCCTACAGAAGGGTCATCGCCTCCATGTAGACTCAGAGTATGCTCAAGGTCACTACAAAGGGCTCGTCACCAAATCATTGTAGGCCGACAGCTCGAATACAGTATCCCATACCACCGTATTCGGCTCACGAGTCTGGGTTGCTCACTGGTCACTACGGGGAGGCTCGTCGCCCCAGCGTAGGCCGACAGCACCACCACAGTGTCCCATACCACCATGTTCGGCTCATGAATCTTAGCGGATCAAAGTAGCAAGGTTAACAGTGTTTTCACTGGTGAGTTTGGTGCCTTAGGTTCAAACAGTAGCGTCCATACATGGTGAACATACATAGGGCCAATTGGGTTACTTGACGAGCTCGACTAGCCCGAGCGCACGACAAGTGGAACAACATGAAGTGCGTAAGCACTCTGCGTGGCCTAATCACTGTCGCCAACCGAAGTACTGCTCGGATTCATCAAACACGTCCTACGTGGCGAATGAATCTCAGCCACGAACTCAAAGCCTGTTACCGATTGCCTGTACTATACAATAGCCTCAATCACATTCAAGTATAGATAGTTAAAGCAATAATGGATCAAGATTTTAAATCACACAATCAAAGTCTGATATTGTCCGCTTAGGGTTGCCAGGGCTATTGCACGGAATCGTTACACCACTCTCCCATCACCCATAACGGATTTTATGGAATACAACTTAAACATGGATTTAAACATATGTATTACATAGAGAAACAGACATTATAATAAACGGTACATGGAAGAAAATATACACATAGTTAAAGGAGTTAAAAATCATATCTCAACACCCTTATACATTACAATTTACTAACTACTACTCATTCAGACATTCCAACAAACACTTTAGACTACATACATCAACATACATGACGTATGTTGATCACATAGGTATTAGGCCAATTCCTTTCACTAGGGAGCTGCCCCATGTATAACACGCGTGCACCCACGGCGGATAATCATGGCAAGCATGAATCCAAGTTCCATATTCATTCATTCATTTCATAAACGCTTGGGCTACACGCTTTAACAAATATAGCGTATATTGGTCGGAGCGTGATTTAGGGCAAATCCTTTCGTCAAAGGGGTATCGCCTATTTACAACAATCATATATCCATGACAATAGTCATGATGAGCATGAAGTGAATTCTATACTCATTCAGTCATTTCACAAACACTTAGGCTACACAATATAACATACGCAACGTATGTTGATAGACATATATTAGGCTAATCCGTTCACCCAGAAGTTGATACACATGCATCTAACATACATGGCCAACAATTAATCATGGCAAACATAAATCCATATTTTATACGTATACGGTATTTTCTACAAATACGAGGAATACAGTATATTCAACATAATTAGCGTATATCTGAAAAACGAAATAGACAACACTTTGTACATGTGCAGTAGCATCCACATAGTAATATATCATTATCTGACATTGAAAGCCTTGAAAACCATAACCTATACGTTTAAAGTCCGCACATTATGCCGTAAAAGCGTAACGAATTTGATAGAAATGCTAAGTCTTCTTCAACGATGCTATATCAACCTATAACAAAAATTAAGTAGCTATTTCGCAACTTACAACCTTTAAAACCTAGAACAAGTTAGGGTTAGAGTTTTCTTACCTAAGAATGATGTCAGAATCACCAGAAGAGCGATTAGAAGGTGATGGCTAAGCACTATAGCAGTGGGATAGAGTATCAGGAAGATGCTCCCACTACTCTCACACTTTCTCTCTCTTTTCTCTCTTCTCTCTCCTAGGTTTTCTCAAATTCGTATGGAATGAGAGAGTGAGGGTTTAATGTCCTTATATAGGCCCAAAACTCACTAAATTAGACACAGGGCCAAGGTTTACTTAGGTTATGTCCAAATACAGACTGTTCCGTCTCAACAGAGCACTTCTGGAGCCTCCCCTTGAGCCAAAGGTCAGATTTAAGCTCACTAACTATGGATCTAGGTCGAGTTAAGCTTTCAGTCCGATTGGCTTGACAGATCGACCGTGGCGGACCAGTTTCAATTCAACGGTCCTCGTCCATCGATCAGGGCCACAAGTGCACTGCCATGTATGGGAAATTTTCCTTGATCCAAGGGTGTAATTGGGTCAGATTCTGACGGTCTGATTGCTTACATCAGGCCCGCAAGTGACAAGTCTTAGATTACTTAAATTTAGATATTTATTTCTAAAATATCCACGTTTCTCACACACTTCACTCCGGGCTCAAGCGAATAGCCCTGGGACACTATCTGGATTTAATTTCCGAGATGGTTGTCAAGCCCAGTAAGGTGGTCCTAATTCTATAACTTCGTATTATTCAGGACTTTCAATGTGCGGTCCAGATCTGATATGGAGTTTCGTGATGCTCCCGAGAGCAGCCGGGTAATGAGATTGATCCTAGATTTTAGGGTAATGTAGCGTCGATGATTCTACAAGTTTTGGGTCTTGCAGATCGTATTTAAAGCGATTCAAACGAATTTCACAGCTAATCTAGTTTAGCACTTAATTAAACTCATCTAATTTTTAAAGGATTTAGAACTATAGGATTCATGCCTAATATGAAAGTACTCAGAAACATCTAAAGAACAAGGTGGTGAAAGGTGAAATAGGAGATTTTGAAGGAAATGGGTTGAAAGGGGACTTGAGACTTCGGGATTGAGTTTTGACAAGTTAATAAGGTGTTAGGATTTGACCCATTGCCTAAGGACGTCTATCTCCAGGTTGGCAAAAATTCAGGGTGTTACACGGATAGTGTGGTCTCTTCCACTTGCTGGGCTGTGCGGCTAGGGAGGCGGCAGTCAGTGTGAAGTGTATTAGACCCCAGTGATATCCCAGAGAGAAACTGTACTGATATGTGTACTTGATGAGGACTGGCATGCTTACTTTGCATCTCGCATATGACATTTGGCTACATAGGCCTCGCATCGCATGGCCTTGGTATGGCCGATAGCATTCATGCCTTGCATCGCATAGCCTTGATATGGCTGATAGTATTCATGGACTTACCCACATATTTTCGTATTACTCTGATATTGTATACTTGACACTTGACTTACGCACATACTTACACTACCCTCTAAGATTTTGTATGCTTATGCACGACCGTTGCATACAAGTGTCGTTGGATCGTAGCAGCGCTGAGGCAGGAGTGTGTATCGGACTATTTTGGAGCTTTTTTTATTACCTTATATTTTCCTTTCTACATTGTACTTAAAGTTTTTGATATAGTGGATATGTGGTAATGTTGTTTTGTGACTTGGTTATGCTTGTGATTGTGCTCCATTACAAAAAAAAAAAATCATACTGAAAATCCTCCTTGTAGGATCCTAGGATCGAAATCTGGCATATGAGTGCCTGGATTTGAGAATGGGGCACTGCGGAGGTTGTCGGCACCGGATTCGGCGATCAGAAATTTTGTGAGTCCGTTTTCCAAGTTTGGGGCGTGACACTCTCTTTATTATTGAGTTGACCATTGTCACTCTTCTCTTATTATGTTGGTCATTGCCACTTTTGTTATGTTGACCATTGTCACCCATCTCTTATTATATTGGCCTTGCGTCGTCTATCTTCAAAGGCTTGGGCATGTGTCTTGTTATTCCAGAACCTCCATGATTTAGTTTATACTCTTCATGATTCAGATTATACTCTTCATGGTTCAGTTATATTCTTAATGATTCAGTTATATTCTCTATAATTGCAAGTGATGTTTTAAGAGGTATCAAACTAGTGAATTGATTATCTTATCATAGACGTAATGCGTTATGGGTAGCGGCCCTCTTGGTCGGCACATAATTTCGTGGGTTGGTTGGCATGGTACACAATCGATATATGTAAATCAGTATACGTGTTACATCAACTTTTCGGGATTAGATGTAGCAAATAGTCACTCCATGAACACATCGTGTTAAGTAAATCTCCTAACCGCGTGTTGTGTTGCCTTGCGATGTTTGCGTAAATTCATGTTAGCGTTGGCCATGCCGGCGAATATTCGTAGTTATGGGATGCGGGTCGAGCCGGGTTTCAATGAATTATATTCTACATTGTGATGATCACTACATATGATGAGCCACACACACTATGCTAGGGATGCATCTCATGTAGGTTGTTTGCGTATACTGATATCTCATGTATTAGTGGAGTACGAGACATATCAGTAGACATACTTTACTTTTATGAGTACTCTTGAATTATTGTTAATCTTAAAGGATAACCTTCACTATGAGTAGGGCATTGACCCTCTCCCAACCGTATAGATGATGCAGGTGGCGAACAGATTAAAGACATAGAGGACTACTTCCCTATAGAAGATTATCTTAAAAGACTAAGAAGGCAGTTTTACTATTTAGTTTTATACTTCTGCTGTGAACTCTGATGTTGTAATAAACCTCCCATTATGAGGCCTTGATTATTCCTTTTACTCTAATGATATAAAATCATTACAGTTGATTTTATTCTTATGAATGTTTACCTTCATGAATGTATCTGGATGTAAACAAACGAAAAAATATGGTGCGATTTCAGGGCATCCAGTTGTATATTATTAACATCCGGTTTCCTCGAGCACGAGTACAAACTCTGGCCATGAAAATTGGGCTGTTACACATAGTATTCATGGATTCGCCAGCATATTCCACATTACTCTGATATTGCATTCTGAGCATGCTTATATTGCACACACACTTACACCACCCTCTAAGATTTCTATAAGCTTATACACGATTGATGCATGCAGGTGACACTAGGCTGTAGCTGAGCAGGATCAGGAGTGTGCCGTAGAGCTTCTGGAGCTTTCGTTATTATTATCATTGTATTTCCCTTTTCGTGGATTGTACTTAAAAGTTTTTTATCATAGCAAAAATGTGATGGAGTTATGTGTTATTGTTCATGGGTTATGCTTATGGTTATACTCCTTATGAATCAAATTCATGTTGAAAATCCTCCTTTTAGGATTCCAGGATCGGAACCTGGTATATGAGTGCCGGGAGCCGAGAATGGGGTACTATGGAGGCTGTCGGCTCCAGATTCGGCAATCAGAAATTTTGTGAGCCCGGTTTCCGAGTCTGGGGCGTGACACTTTGAATGTGACCTATAGACACCCCAAAATGAGACCAAACTACTCTTTTGACTTCTGCTGAACTTCGATAAAATCATCCCTAGACAATCCAAGGACTATTAAAAATTCAATGGATCAAGTGGGCGGGACTCTCAGCACGTCTCAAGAACAACTGACAGACTTAATCAGCAGATCTGGAACCTGACAAATCAAATTCAGACCAATCATGTATACTCTTGAAGAATCTTGTTCACACCTTATTTCAATTTTTTTTAAATGTCTTTATCTGACCCATAAGGCATAAAAAAAATAATCCAAACGGGTCACATAGTAAGGGTTCTCGGCATCTCTTGGATGTAACCGATGGACCGAATCAACCAAATATAGACAAAATAAAATTGTAGGCTTGTGGTGAGCTGGCAGTGATACCATCATCCCTACTCTCATTTTCATTCCAACATGTGTCAAGGAACCTATTTTGTCAAACATGATGGTGCCATGTGGACCATCGGCCATTTCGTAAGCCAACGACCTCCTAGCATACTTTTTACGTAACCAATATCTTTATTCCCTCTCATGAAGCTAAAATGACAAAAAAGATGACAAGTGTCCGCCATCAACTCACTGCGGGCAGACAGTCTCAATCTATAATGCATCCAACATCTGTCATTTCTAGATGGAGCGACACAAGGGGGCCCCCGTAACTCCGAGAGACAGAGAAGATCATTGAGAGAGATGTGGGGTGGGTCTTATTCTCCAAAGACTTTGGAGATCTCTAACCGATGCTGAAGTCTTGCCCAACTCCAGAAGTCAGCCTCCAAAAGGAAGTCTACAAAAGAAGCCAATAAAGCCAAAGAGTATGAGTGGAATCGGGGATATTCGACCATCCCTTTTGCATAAAGGTGTTTGGTCTCCCCTTTTCCATCTTGCATCTTAATCAAGCCCATATCACATTTCACTCCACACATTTCTATATATCTGCATCATCAACTTGTACTTCAATTTTCTTCCTTTAGCATATCTCTTTCATTATTACATTTGCCTAACTAAAGTCATTTGACTCCACGGAGTAAAGCCGGGATCTTTTTATTTTTACCAAAATTATGCTAAATCCCCTATAAATCATATAATCCCTTAGAGAAAAGACCACACGTTGTGCGGGCATAAGAGGGTGCCTAGCCTTTCCTCTTCTATCACCAAAACCTTTACTTTGAATCGACAATCACACATCAACTACACGAGTCACTTGAGTTGGGAAATTTTGTAGTTCCCCCAACCCATAAGAAATTCTACAGTTTCTAGCAAGTCCTAGATTTTAAGCTTCATTTGGATAGTGGCGACTTAAAAAACAAACAATTTTTACATCTGAGTCAATTCTACACCGCATCTGCACAAATTGATAAGCAGAAGTGAAAGCAACCACACTTATGGGGTGAGAACATTTAGAGGACCAATTTGTTACTATTGTCTGTTTTTTTTACTGGCCAATCATACAAAGTGCTTCTTGTCTCCATCCCTCCCTCCCCCACCATACGATTAACATATAAAATTGGCCAAGTGGTAAAATGATGAAATGTTGTGCGATAGCAAGAATCCACAGATCCTCGACGAGTATCACGATCCTCAAAATAGAGCCCATACAAGTTCTGCAGGTGGGGGGGGGGGGGGGGATGTGGATTATGTTGTGCTAGCAATTAAAAATGGTAGTGATATTTCATTTATCCCAAAGTCTATCATTCAAGCTGTTAAGTAGCCATTAGAGAGAAAGAATAACACACGGGCTTCTTGGCTTTTGGGTATTTCACCATTGATGTCAAGAATTTCTTTAGCTCAAATAGGGACAGACATATTGACATAATTGGAGACACAATCATCACCCAGAAAATGCATTTGCTTCCTCGTGATACCTTTGCAGAGCTAATACAAGTTATATGTGTTGATATCAGTGTTGGGGACTGGCATGGTCTCTAGAATGGTTGTAAGTGGGCCATCTGACCCAATAGGCTATTGTTGATTTGGTGAATGGAACTTCCACCCTAGATCTGGTGGGCTTAATGTCAATTCGATTACTAGGCGTACTAGGCCTAGCGATGAACTCTAACTCAATCTTTGAATTATCCTTTAGATCCTACAAAGTTGATTACTTACTCCTTGGCCTTTCTGACCACACCTCTATGATTTAGATTTACATTGTTCCACCTCTAGCTTTAAATCGTCTTTTTAATTTTTCAATCATTAGTGCAAGATGGAAGGCTTCTTTCACACTATGGTGAAAAGCTTAGGAGACATACTGCTGGTACTCTCATCTTTGTGATCGCAACTAAATTCAAAAGAGTTAAAATTGCTCTTAAAGGCTAGATAGCTAGCATGCCCAAGGTAAGTGATTAACTCTAAAAAGCAAAAGATGAACTTGAGCTTATCCAATTTAACCCTTCTAACATTAATATTGGAAACGAAAAAAAAAAAAAAATGCCAAATATAAACTAAATCACCTTCAAAGCAAAGAACTTTCCACGCTAATTCAAAAGGCTAAGGAGTATAAGATGAACTTGAGTGATACTAACTCTAAATACTTCTATGCCGTTATTAAGAGTTAGGAGGCTTCATCCAAAATATGAAAAATTATGGATAAGGATTGAAGTGAGATAAAATATATAATTGTCAATTACTTTAAAGATATCCTCAATGGTAAACAGGATTATTTCTACTAGGTCAATATGAGATTAATTGATGACCTTATTAAACTATCCAAGGATCAACATAATGATCTCTGCAAGCCCCTCATGATTCTCAAGATTGAGGCTACTATTAAGTAGTCAATCCTAATACAACCCTTGGAGTTAATGGTTTTAATGAGCAATTTTACAAGTTTAGTTGGTTGATCATTGGAAAAGATGTTTGTAATTATATAATTAGTTTTTTTTTTCAATCATCAAGAATCCTTAAGCAGCATAATAACACGCTCATTACTTTAATCCATAAGGCGGAAAACTATGAGTCTCTTGGTGACTAATACCAAATCTTTAACAAATGAGATATACAAAATTATATCCAAAATTATGGTAAACCGAATGAAGGTGGTTATGCCAAAAATTATCAATCATTCTTAATCCACTTTCATTCATGACCGTAATATCTCAAACAATAATCTCCTAAGCCATGACTTAACTAGTGGCATTTACCTAGATGGATGCCCATAGAATGTATGCGAGAGGTAAATCTTAAGAGGGCCTTTGACTTCATCCATTGGGAGTTCCTTCTTGAAGCCCTCCCAACCCTTATTTTTTTAAGCCTGTGGAATGCTTAGATTCATGCCTGAATCTCCTCCCCAACTTTTCACTAAGGAGACTATCTTTCTCCTTTTTCATTTGTTATTGTTATGAAAATGTTCTTTACCCTTTTATCAAAATGTTATGAAAATTGGTTAATTGATACCCCTTCTTGTAAGGATCAGTTTCCATATCTCATATCCTTTTTCTTGACAACCTGATGATTTTTGTTAGTGTCAATCCTTTGTCTACAATCAAATTGAGAAATTTCTTTTCTAATTTCTTTATTCACTCTAGCCTTGAGATTAATTTGCAAAAGAGTGTTTTGTTAATCTCTTATTCTTGCAAGTGCAAGGAAACAATTAAATTAATTTTAAATATGAAGGTAAACTTTTCCTTAGATATTTTGGGGTGCCTCTTTTTTCCGCCGACTTCATATTAAGGATTGTCAAACTTTTCTTGATAGCCTTAATAGAAAGTTGGGTGGTTGGAAAGTCTCCCTTTTATCCTTCACTGGTAAGCTTAAGTTAATAAGTCAACTCTATTAAATTTTCATATTTTCTGATCTCATACATTCTTACTCCATAAATTGTGATATGATTTCAGTGAGAAGTGCATTAGGGATTTTCTTTGAGGCTCTTCTAAATTACATTCCATTACCTGGAATTAAATTTGTAAGTTCAAGAATGAAAGTGGGATTGGAATAATTTTTCTTCAAATGTCTATTATGCCTTGCTTTCTTAAACAATTTTGAAAAATCCTTTGTAATGAAGAGAGACTTTGAGGAAGATAGGTTCGCTTGATCAAAATCTTAATGATTGGACATTCCACGTGTCACTCATAAGCATTGGGGCATTGCTAACATCCTTACAAAATGAAGGCATTAACAAAACCCTTAACATATTTATGAAAACAATTTTAAAATAATGCATAAAAAATTAAATAAGTAACATGTTGCATCACAAATAATTTTATAACTATTAATAGGTACTAGGATTTTAGAATATTTAAAACTTAAACGATTTTAAAACACTAAATTTTAAATAACATTAAAATATTGTATACAAAATATTTAAATAAATTTTTTTATTAAAAATTACTAATTAGATTTATTTAAATATTTTAAATTAGTAAAAGAAAGTGATTTTTATTAAAGTTACCATACATTGTTTTACGTCAATATTCCTTTCTTAATTAAATAATAATAATTATATCAGTTTGTTATGACCTTTTAACATATTTTAATTATAAAAATAAATTATTATTTTCAATTAGAGATTTTTAATGACTTCCTATTTATAATTAACATATCCTAACTAAATATTATATTTACTATGAAATATTTTTAAAGGATCTATATGTTAAGTATTTTAAAATCTAGGCACCTCTTAATGGTTAGAGATTTATTTATTAGGCAATGAACACTCCCACGCGAGCAGTAACCTTACTTCATCGACTTTCTTCTCTTTGTCGGGTGCACTTGTGTGTGGTGCTTGTTAAGAGAAGTCTTTAATCTGAAGTTTTTGAGGTCGTTCGACCGGTCGTGGGACAGCCACGACTGGTCGTGGTAGGCGCTCGACCAGTCGTAGGTTCGAGTCCTGGCTCGACTCAAAGTACAGCGACATTGTGCTGTTTTTCTCCGAGGTCTACGACCAGTTGTAGGTGAGCTACGACCAGTCGTAGGAGAGCTACGACTAGTCGTAGGTTACGCATATTTGTTTCCGAATCCGATGTGGACTGCGGATTTTGGTGTCGCCTTTCGCAAGGGTGTGAAAGGGAAGTTTCCTAAACTATAAATAGGGGTCCCTAGGGTTATTCTAGGGCATGCTAAGGCTTCCTAAAGGTATTCTAAAGGGTTCTAGGGTTATCAAAGGGTGTAGCAAGGGTGAGATTCGAGGTTGTTCGAATCGGGTAAGTCCTCTCTCTTTGTAATTGATGCTTTCATAGTGGAATTCTGTCGCTTTGTGCCGTGGTTTTTTCCCGAAAGGGTTTTCCACGTTAAATCTGTGTGTTCTCTTGTATGCTTGGTGCCATTGGATTGCTATCCTAGATCTAGATCTGTGTGATTCCGCAGGCCAAAAATCCCAATAGTGCTAACTCATATGTGAAAAATGCATTTGATTTAGTTTAGAGTCACTACTAGCCAAATGAAGCTTAGAATTTACGACTTGTTAGAAATCGTATAATCGATTAAGGGTTGGGGAGACATATGATTCCTCAATCTAAGTGACTCCTTCGTTTAGTTTACGACTATAGATTTTGGGTAAAAACTTCAGTGATGGAAAATGAAGGGGTTAGATACCATTTTATACCCACATAGTGTGTGGTATCTACTTTACAGAATTTAATAATTTTTTAATGAATTTAACATAATTTTAGCGTTACTATATTTAGTCGTGCTTTATAGAGTTTAAAACTCCTTGTAAGAAAAAAGAAAATAAATGACAAGTAGCCTTACTATAGAGGATTTAATACCCATGATAGGAAAAAAGAAAATAAACAATACATAGGCTTACTTCGTAGAGCTTAAGAGCCTTGGTAAAAAAAAAAAGAAGCAATACCTAGCCTTACTTCTGTTGTACCATATTTCTGTCCATTCCTATGAGAGCCAATTAAAGAGGGACATGTGTAATTTACGAGTGTTGCATGGTATATTTGAGATTTGCAGAGATACCCGAAGAGAATTTTGTGGTGATACAGTTGGCATCTATCGAGTGATGCCATGTCAAATGGGGTTTATATCAGCCAAAATCAGGTGCATTAATTAGATGTAATCATGATCTCGTATAGTATGACACTTATACATGCATCGCCATGGGAGTATCTCTCTGTTAAAAAAAGGAAGACACGACCGTCTTTCGGAATTGTCTTAATCATGCGTGGTAAATGAAGTGTCGCCACGTGGCCTAAAGAGCGGCCACATTTATAAGGGGTCACACATTGCTTTCCCTTTCAACAAAGGCAAAGCAGCGTGGGGCCAATGTTGTTCCCTATTTCTGTCCGTTCCTACGAGAGGCAATCAAAGAGGGACACGTGTAATTTTATAAAAGTTACGCGCTGTATTTGAGATCTGCAAAGATACTCGAAGAGGATTTTACGGTGATACAACTGGCATTTATCGAGCAATGCCACATCATCCATAAGGGAGGTCGAGCGGAATGTGTTCAAGTCAATAAGGAAGCCTGGAGTAGTTACAGGATAGGTGGTTCCAAAAGGTCAGTAATGCTGAAACGATTATGGCAACTATCAGAACATAGAATCATCCAGATTGTAGGTTTAAGGCTATAAATAACAAGTAAATTCAGCAGAAGAAGGTGTCTCATACCAACCAAACCAAATGAATTCTATCTTTGATTTACTTTGTGCTCCTTAGCATTATCCATTATTTACATTCTTTAGTGTAATCGTAGCAGTAACAAAATAGTTGTTAACTTTAGCTGTAATTCTGGTATATGCTCATATGTTGGATTCAATTTGAGTATCAGCAAATTCTGTTAAGAAAGGCACTCTGCAGTTACTCTTCGCAACCAACTGTAAGAATTTCCTTTTTGCTTCATCTATATTGAAAAAGTCCTTTCATACTGAAGGCAGAGGTGTAACCCATCTTCGGAGGACAAACCCCACCTTCTGATAATCACCTAATAATCTTAAACAACGATGTGCAAGTGGATGAATAGGAAACCGATCTTATTCGATCTTGGTCACATATGGTCAATTTTGACATATCTGCCTATCTTAGCACTTAGGGTCGTAGTTGTTCAGTTTGAATTGAGTCGTACATTCAATTCCAGCACACCCGCACATATCACGTGACCGAAATTGAAACCGAGAGGGACAACAACTTCACAAGGTTTAGGATTCTAGGTAAATAGTTAAATTAAAAGAGAGAATATAGAAATGAGAATGGATTGAAAAAATAAAATAAAAGTATTGTAGATGTACTTGGAATGTGTGAAATCGAGCGCATGTTGAATTGAGTTAAGAATTGAAAAGGGGGAGATTATACACCATTTTTTTTTTAAAAAATTTTGCAAAAGGGATGTTTGGACACCCCTAATACCAACCCTACTCTTGTCTTCAGTGGCTTCATTGATTGAAAATCACCTCCTAAGTCAGGTATAAATTTGGTTTAGTCGGAAATTTTTGTCCACTCCATAACCTTGGATGGATCACATACTAGAAAGCCTAAAAAACTCTTCTCTCTCTCTCTCTCTCTCTCTCTCTCTCTCTCTCTCTCTCTCTCTCTCTCTCCCTCTTTTATCACTTCCGTTGTTGTTCTTAAGGCTTGCTTTTGGGCTCATTAATATAGACATTCAACTGGTCATTCAAGGGCTAGTTGTGGGATTTAAGTTCTTTTTCTGCTTGCACTGGCTTTTTAGGTTAGGTAATCATGATATGAGCCACTAGTGGTTACTTTGCACAACTGGTCAAGCTATAAGTGCTCTTGCCTTCCTACATTAGTTTTTTCATATATGTAATGATGTCCCGAGCCAAAAGAGGGTTTTTTGGTACAATCCACCAGATATAGGTTTTGTCATTTTCTACATGTCGGTTGCTATGTACAGAGAGTTTCAGGATTTTAGGAAGTCATGATGAGTGACCTTGATTTATTCCTCACTGGATTTAGAGTTGGCCAATCGGCTCCTATGATTTTCTCCAGTAGGTGTGTGTCGGGGACCCTTTCAACTCTACCCGTTTGAACTTCTGACACCCTTTGTGGCGTGCCAAATGTGATTTGATTGAAGTTGTGTCTGGCCAAAGTTTTCAGATAGCCATAATTGACTGATATATGTTCTTATCTAGCTCCAAGCCCATTGATTCGGCCCATTAATCATTTTCGAGTCATGCTGAGGACATTTTCTACCCTATCTATAAAGATTTTCAAGACCATTTGGATTGGTTGGAGACTATTTCTATCAAGATAGTGGACATTCGGTTTCGAAAGGTCCTAGAATTTTAATCATGATCAGATTGATCAAGTTTTGATCTGCTAATCCAGTTCGTTAGTTATTCTTATGATATGCTAAAAATACATCATGCCTAACTCATACGATCGTTTAATGGATATGGAATTGACTGGAGATTTTTTTTTTGAAGCTTTGTTGAAGTTAAAGGATAGTTCGTTCTCACTTTGGGTGGGCTGTCTACATAGGCAAATATTAAATGTTTAATTTTAAAAATATTATGTAAAATGTTTAAATGTGAAAAACAATAATGTCTCTAATATGGTATGATATTTAAATATTTGATTATATATATCTTTTAAGAAAATGATAATTTTACTATTTTGTATTATTGAAGATTTTAATTATAAATAACAGATATATTTAATTCTACTAGTCAATTATAAACTTAATTAAAATAAATAATTAATAAATTATCAAGATGATTATTAATATTTTCATAATTAAATAGGAATTTTTAATGCAAAATTCCTTGCAAATTAAGATTTACCAAAGAATGCCTTTAAGAATTGAGATGTGTGGGGAACTGGAAAGTGCTTTTCAAGATATGAAATTATCAGAACATCTGTCCTGCACTTTTTTCTTTAAAATTTGGTAAGGTACACAATCGTGAGGCATATGTGATATTTTTATGACATCCAACCTGTCTAATAAATGTAATCTACCATCATATTTAGAAGAACAAAAAAAAAAAAAAAAAAAAATGTCAGAATAAACGAAAGAGAAGCCCCACTATGAAAAATAATATGCACCACTTAAAAATATCAAAAGGCACGTACATCTCATCTAGTGATTTAATCGGAAAGATTTTTGGTATATATGACTATTATATGGTCAAGTGCCTATGTTAAACAAGCTTAATGTCATACACATATGTGGGTACTGGGTAGCAAATTTTTTAAACTTTATTACTTTTTAAAGAAAAATACATAAGGGTAATTCGATGATTTCCTTCTCAAGAAGCACTACCTAGGTATTTTGAGCCATGGAGGCAGACTTTCGTAAATTATTTAATTTTAAAATTATAATTTTTATTATATTTATAATTTGAATAACATAATTAAATATTTAAAATATCATACCATCTTAGAGAGGTTTTTGCTTTTAACATATTTAAAATTTTACAAAATATTTTAAAATTTGGCATAATAAATAAATTCACAACTATTAGAGGTACTAGGATTTTAAAATACTTAAAATTAAATCATTTAAAAATATATTCTTATAGATGTTTAATTAGGAAACGTTAGTTATAAATAGAAATCCATTAAAAATCTATAACTGAGTTTAGTAATTTATTTGTAAACATCCAAAAGGAACACAATAGTACAAACATATGCAATTATTATTTTATTAATAAGAAATATTCATGTAGCATGATACTATTAATTATAAAAAGAAATTCAATAAAAATCTATAAATGAAATTAATAATTTATTTTTATAATTAAAATATCTAAAAAGACCACATCAGTACAACTATACAAGTATTGTTTTATTAATAAAGAGATATTCAGGTAGCAAGATGTATGATAACTTTAACATCAATAGTTTTCTTTCACTAATTTAAAATATTTAAAATAATTAATTAGAAATTTTTAAAAGAAAATTGTTATAATTAAATATTTAGTATGAAATATTTTAACGCTATTAAAATTTTAGTATTTTAAAATTATTTAAGTTTTAAAATCCTAGTGCGAATGTGCATATTCCACTCTCCATCCTCATGTGTGTATGTGCGATGCGCCTGCCAGATCTCCGGGAAGTTCATCATCACGTCCATTCCTTCCATGTACTTGAAAGGTCAATTGTCAGGTGGGCCACACACATAAAAACCAAATGAAAGTGAGAAAAAATGACAGCCGACGGTCTACGTTCAACATGCATGTTTAGCCCACCAGATGAGTAGGTTCTAGCTTCATTTTAGGAAGGTAGACATGAACCGATGAGAATAACTAATGACTGTCTCAGATGCCTCACATGCATGCGAAAGTTGGCACATGTGGTGCGTTTGTGTTTGGCGTTTGAATATTGGAGCGTCTCCTCATTCACTTAACGGAACCATAACGGACTGGTGATCCAGTCGGGACGCGGATTTCCTGTGAAAGCCTTTCACGGGAAGTTCCTGCGAAAGGATTCTGGGTGAGGACACTGCGATGTTTGTGAGAAATCCAACCCGTCCATACGTTTTTTGAGATCTTTTTAGGATATCTGACAAAAAAATAGATGAATATATAATTCAAATGGGTCACACTAGATGAAACAGTGGGGATTTAGTGACCACCGTTGAAACATATATATCGCCACAAAAGTTTTGCATCGCTCTAAGTTTATGATGTTTTTACTTCATCACAGTAAAAATGACCTTATAAACGGTTTAGATGGCATATAAACTTCAAAGGTGGAGCTACGAAGGTTTCAATGGTAGGAATTCCTTTCCCTGTTGTTTCATCTCGTATGGCCCACTTGAGTTTTTGATCTCCTCATTTTTGGGCTCCTGTCCTAAAATGATCTCAAAAAATGGATGAACGGGTTGGATTTCTCATTAACATCACGATGGACCCACGTTGCATCCCAGGCAGGTTCCTGCGAAAGCCTTTGGCAGGAAATCCGCGTCCCAGGTGACCCCTCCAATGAAGGGACGCGGATTGCTGGGAAAGCCTTCGGCAGGACCTTCCTGCGACAGTAAGCTAGGTGGGCCCACTGTGATATTTGTGAGCGATCCACCCCGTCCATCCGTTTTTTCAGATCAAGTTAGGAGATGGGCCCAAAAATAAGGCAGATCCAAAACAACACAAGTGGGCCGCACGACAGGATGAATGTCCACCGTTGAAACCTTCATGGGCCACAGAACTATTGGATAAGGATAATATTTTTGTGTTTTCAGTTCATCCCAGTAAGAATGACCTTATGAACGGTATGGATGGAATATAAACATTAGGGTGGACCTAGGGAGGTTTCAACGGTAAGCATTTCCCTATCCACTTTTTCCTATCGTGCGGCCCATTTCAGTTTTGGATCTGACTCATTTTTGCAACCATACCCTAAAATGATCTTAAAAAACGGATGGATGACGTGGATTTCTCACAAACATCACGGTGGGCCCCACCTAGCTTTACTGTCGTAGGATGTTCCTACTGGAGAGGCTTTGCCAGGCAATCCGCCAAGCGGATTCGAAACGAACCATAACGGGCGTTGGCGTTTGAAAATTGGACTCTCCTCATTCCCTCTCTCCCTCCCTCTCTCTCTCCCTCGAGACCCCTCTCCCTCTCTCATCTCGCCATCTACTCTCTCTCTCTCTCTCGGTCCGGCAGTGTCAGGGGCTCCGGCTTTGAAATTTTCGCAGGTATTTTTCTCTCAGATTGAATTTATGATTCTGGTCTTTATCTGTTTGCATGTATTCCATCCTGTTTACAGGATTCAGATTATCTGAATGTTTCTCCAGTTGTTTTGATCATATATCTCTTTCCAAGGAGATTCCTATCCTGCAAAAATAAATCTTTTTGTCACCAGACCCAAATCAGGTTGTTAGCCTTGAAAGAAATTAGGTATTCACCCATATATATATATATATATATATATATATATTTCGACCTAAGAATATGCATCGGATAATCGGGTTTTCCATTTTCTACTAGTGGGCCAATGTTTCAGTTATCAATCCACCGTGGATAGACTCAGACTTGAAAATCTCCCAGTTTGAAAGATCCTATCCACCGATCTTGGGCCTGGTTTTTTGTTAAATGTTTAACCATCTATTCACAGCCCATTATTAAATGTTAGATTCTCCTATGGAGGAGAATTCGTTGCGTGGTATAGTGGGCCACAAGTATCCACGGGATCATGTGGTTGTTGGACATGGGCCAGTGGGGCCCACTGGTGGTCAATCACTAGTGGCGGGTCTCATGAAGTTTAGCCTCTTTTTTTTTTTAATCATTTTTCTTTCTTTCTTTCAAGTTGAATTATAAATTCAACTTTAAATGAATATTTAGATGGCGAGATCTAAACTCCCCCCTCCTTCCGTATAAATGAGAAGAGAGAGATAATTTAGATATTAATATTTCTCCATCTAGTTTATCTGATCTAAGCCATATATCATAATCCGAGGCCATTTATACCATGTAATCAGAGGAGTGATTAGACCCATCTGCTCTAGTAGTGGTTAAGTGGACCGCTAGACCTGGATGATTCATCCTCGGCTTTGTGGATGTCCCATATCGTGTAGACTGTCAGTCTTGAGGGTCCACTCTTCCGCACAAACTTTCAGTGGTCCCTCTCATACAAAATTGAAAACCCAAGTATACTCTGCACATTCTCTATTTGAGGGATCATATCATTACATCGAAAATATTTGAAAATATTTGGGTTTTCTCCATTGGGTTAGGTATTCTTCATTGGGTTAGGTATTCTCCATTGGGGTAACCAAACCAGGAATCTGAACATCGATTTATTAATCTGGTGCAAATGCATGGTACTACTGTCCATGATCCAGACCATTCATCAGGTTTACCCCACCATCTGTCCGTCATTCTAGGGAAGTCTAAGGTCGCACTGTGGTCGTTCATTTGTATTGGACTACAAATCAATTATAAAAGAAACACTACTGGAATGGTCCACATTCATCTTCATCATCCCAGCTATGTGGGGTCGGCTTTTGAAAATTCTGTTTTTTTTTTTTTTTTTTTTTTTTTTTGCCAATTCAGAGCTACAAGCGTAGTGATTGTTTGGCAGACCCATGGCTCACCTGACATTAACCCTCCTTCACCCAGGCTAGGGACCTTTTCACCTATCCGATGTGTAGGCTCATCCAAATCAGTGCAATTGGAAGAAAGTCATACATCTGCACTGGGACTCACCTTAAGGACAACCTGGAACCTGGATCAAGGCTGCCATGCCATAACTCCAATTTGAGCATAGATCACCAGATGAATGTATCGGTTTCCCATAATCAAATTTACCATTTCCCAACTCCATTAAGGCCTGTTTGGGTGCCACTTAAAAATGAGTTCATCTCATTTTAGTTAATTGTAATCATGTCCCAGAGATCACAATTGTTGGTTATCAAGATTGATTTAATCGATTACAAGTCCCGGGAATGATTGTGATCCAATTACAGGTCCCTGGAACAATTATGATCCGATTACAAGTCCCAGGAACGATGACAGTCCGAATCGTAATATGTCCTAGTGATCACAATTGTTGGTTATCAAGATTAATTTAATCTTTACGAAAAAGAAATGCGATGATTAACTAAAATGAGAAAAAGTCATTTTTAAGTGGCTCCCAAACAAGCCGTAGCTTAATATTTAGAGACTGATGATGGGTTCAATTGACACCTAAATCATAGGTCTAATTTTCTTTTCTTTTTTTTTTTTAAAAAAAAAATAATAAAAAAATTTGGATAAGTTTTTGGGCAAATGTGAATACAAGGTTCTTCCTCATTATAAACACTAGGAAATGTTGTAACAATGGTTTTAAAATGAAATTCGCAATTCAATTATTTGTGCATCATCCAAATGCCATGTTCTTGCTTTTCTTTCTAACTTATGTTTTTAATGCAGGTGGGTTTCTAGTGAATACATTGAAAAGATGAATGATCTTATGACAAAATCCTTCCTCAGTTATGTGGAACTTAAGAAACAGGCATTGAGGGATCTTGAGGCTGGGCCAGACACCAAGCCAGTGGGATCTGATCATGAAGATGAAGAGAACCTCACCCAATTTTTCGAAGAGGTCGGTGCAATCAAGGCTGAAATGGAAGTTATTTCCAACCTTCTCCTTGACCTTCAAAGCCTCAACAAGGAGACCAAATCCTCACACAGCACGAAAGTCTTTCGAGGACTGAAAGATCGAATGGATTCCGACATGGTCACTATCCTTCGTAAGGCAAGAATCATCAAAGGGAGATTAGAAGCTCTCGACCAATCGAATATCACTAACCGCAGCGTTTCAACAGATTACAAGGAAGGTAGCCCGGTTGATAGGACGAGAATTTCAGTCACAAATGGCCTGAGAAGTAAGCTACGGGAGATGATGAATGATTTTCAGTCATTGAGAGAACAGATTGTGTCTGAGCATAAAGAAGGTCTTAAGAGGAGCCACTTCAACACCTCCAACCAAGAAACCAATGTAGAGAACATTGAACAGATGGTTTCGGCGGGCCAGCAAATACAGGTTCTTGATAGGAAAGATGAGTCGGAACTAGAAATTCAAGAGAGGGAGGAGGCTGTAAAACAGATACAAAGGAGTTTGATGGAATTGAATCAAGTCTTTCTCGACATGGCCATTTTGATTGAGGCACAAGGCGAACAGATGGATGATATTGAACTGAATGTGGTTCGTGCTGGAAATTACATTGGCAGTGGAACGGAACATCTTGCCTCTGCAAAGGAGATGAGAAAGATAGGCAGGAAACGGGTCGGGTGCATTTGGGCTTTGGTGCTGACACTGATTTTGATGCTCGGCGTGATATCCATCCTCATCATTGGTTCTTAAAACAAAAGATCATAATGTGGGTGGGCCAGTCTTCTTCTTCTTCTTCTTCCAACGAACATCCTCATCGTCAGTTCTTAACACAAAAGATTGATGTGGGTGGGCCCATCTTCATCTTCTTCTTCCAACAAACATCTTCGAATACTTGCATATGCTTTTCTAAACTCATACGTTTTGTTCAGTTCTTTTGTGTTGATTTTCAACGTTCGTCTATATGTTGCCAAGTTTGGGATGTACTTGATTTTTTTTTCCTCTCTGCAACATGAACTAAATCGTCACAGGCATTGGTCGTGGGTCCATGTTTTGAATGAAATTAACTGAGAAATTGGCTCTGTGGCCATTGATTCTTTTACAACACATTATATCTGAGAATTTCTAAAATAAAGATGGGAAATTATAGAGAATGCCCTATGTTTTGTTAGAAGAAAACACCTCTCTTCTCTACTTAGAGATTGAGAAATGCTCCAGTGCATCGGGACATTAAGACAGTCCATTCCATTGATATAGACTGTTAATTTGGTCCAATGCAAATTTCATAGTCTAGCCTGCAAAAATCACATCAATCAAATGATCTAATCCATCCTTGATTTTGCAATTTTTTTTCCAGAATCCATGGATGGGATGGTAACAATTGCCTTACAGAATTGATTCTTAGAATCGTAAGCTATCTATTATGGACCCCTAACAAATAGATGGATTGAATTGTTGATTTGAACTACTTTTGTGTAAATGGATTTCACTGTCCATATTAAAGGCCATAGATCAGATGGTTAACATTTGTCCGATCAAAAGCGTCTGTACCAAATGAACAATCCAGACCAATGGATTGGACTAAGTGTCCTAATGCAACTAGGGAGAACTATAAGAAAGATTCCTAAATATAATAAGTATGATCTGATCATTGAAGGAAATAAAAATGTGAACTTCATCTTTTTCCTCACTGGTTGACTGAGATACACTGAAACAAGCAATGGGCATTTTTCAAAAGCGGAGAACGGGAAAAAGGAACATTCATTTAGTTTCAATTATGGACGGGTTCGTGGCATCTTTCCGATCTCAATTGGGATATAGAATTAAAAGAGCGCAATATCAGGAAATTTCGCTCAAAGTAGAACTTCCTCTAAGGTGAGATGCCCGTCGGAATTGGGATTCATTTGATGGAAGTCCTGGTTCCTCTTTTTCCCACTATCAGACATAGCCTAACCGATTATTTTATGGTTTATCATAGACCAAACAGAGGATCGGTTAAACCCTATCCCAACCAATTGGAGTCGGCTACATGAATCATGTTCTTCTTCCAACAAACATCTGTGAATACTTGCATATGCTTTTCTAAACTCATATGTTTTGTTCAGCTCTTTTGTGTTGATTTTCAAAGTTTGTCTATATGTTTCTGAGTTTGGGATGGACTTGATTTTATTTTATTTTTCTCTATGTAACATTAACTAATCTCACAGGCATCGGCGTGCGTCCATGTTTTAAATGAAATTAACTGTGAAATTGGCTCTCTGGCCATTTATTCTTTTATGACATAGAGATTGAGAAATGCTCCAATGCAAATTTCAGCCCTCCTACTTGCATTGGGACACTTAAGACAGTCCAATCCATCGATATAGACTGTTAATTTGGTACAATGCAAATTTCATAGTCTAGCCTGCAAAAATCACACCGATCAGATGATCCAATCCATCCTTGATTTGGCCTTTTTCCTATCCATGGATGGGATGGTTACAATTGCCTCACAAAATTGATTCTTTAGAATCATAAGCTATCCAGGATGGACCCCTAACAAATAGATGGATTGAATTGTTGATTTGACCTACTTTTGTGTAAATGGATTTCACTGTCCATATTAAAGGCCATTGATCAGATGGTAAACATTTGTCCGATCAGAAGCATCTGTACCAATTGAACAATCCAGACCAATGGATTGGACTAAGTGTCCTAATGCAACTAGGGGGAGAACTATATGAAAGGTTCCTAAATATAATAGATATGATCTGATCATTGAAGGAGATAAAAGTGTGAACTTCATCTTTTTCCTCACTAGTTGACTAAGATACACTGAAACAGGCAATGTGCATTTTCGAAAGCGGTGAACGAAAAATGGAACTTCATTAATTAGTTTTGTGGATGGGTTCGCGGTGCTTTTCCCATCTCAATTGGGATTTAGTTTTGTGGGGAAAGCCCCGTAAAATGGCAATATCAGGAAATTTTGCTCAAAGTAGAACTTCCTGGCAGGTGACGCACCTGCCAGAATTGGGATTCAAAATCCTGACTCCTTTCCTTTTTCACCATTCCACTCTATCAAGGGCCATAACTTTAGTTAGACCATAGGTCATCAAGTCTTTTCTTATTGACTCCACCAATGTTCTTCCTCTTGTCCTAATCAATCTAAGCTCTAAAATGAAGCCTTATTTTCAATCATTATCATTTAATAAGGTTACCAGGGGTAACGGCACATGCAACGCATGTGGAGAGAGGAAGGAAATGAAAAATGGGAGAAATTTTTGGAGGGGAGAGAGAAAAATGGAAGGTGTTACTCACACATAAAAAGGAGGGGAGAAGCTGGTAAAATCTAAGTTATTAGTTTATAAGCATGTAGATTTTCAAATTTTCTTAAATAACCTTATCTTTCTTGAAGATCTCATATAATGTCCCACGAAATCTCAAAAGGCCACAACTCTCTTAAAACTAGGGTGAGCCAAAATGTCTATCTTCTCTTGGAATTATGAATAGTAGAGATAGTATGGTCTAATACGATTATTCGAACTTCATTAAAAAAAATATCTTTCAAGGAGGATTGGTATTTTATATCCTTCCAAATACATTTTAAAATAAGATGTGGATGGTAAGGTTAGATACGAATAGTCATGTAAATGGATATCCATTGCCAACCTTATATACAACCTTTCAATCTACCATCATATAATTCCTTTATCTGTGTTGGTCCACGAATTCGGTCACACGGAACACATGCGAGGGTTGCGAGCATGCTAGAACCGATTGGGTCCGATTCAAACTGTGACCACCAACCCCTGGTGTCGAAATAGAGCGTATCTCGGTCGTGGCTCAACCATTCATCTATTCGGCCAATTGTTGTGCACTCGTTACTGAAGCAATTGGTGGAGGTTGGAGCTCTTCCTCCAAATGAGCTCTTTTTTGCCTTGAAAATCTAAGGACTTGTGATGGTGCAACAGTTGTATGGTTGAAATGAACAAGGAGAAGATACGGATGCGGTTGGAAAATATGCGAATATATTACCACAATGTGGGATCGCCTACTTGGTTGAAAATGACAAGGTGCTTCCAAGAGCAATGTGCTGATGAGCGAAGCAAAGGCAATACCAAAAATGACAATGTACGGTCAGCCTAGCGTATGAGTGTAGGCAGACTGGTTCCTAAACTACCGTCTTCCTTCAGATCTGACATGCAGGCACAAATAGAAGGGAATTACAACTATAGCTACAACCTAAGTCGGTCCGACAGATATGTTGGAATGAACTAGACCTAATTCTACGTTAAGGGTCCGCTACTACTGAGCAGGGAAAAACTAAGCCTAGATACATAGCGTTGCGTTGGATTGATAGCTGTGTTTGTTGTTGGGTTGTCTCTCTTTCTCTCATATTTGCTTTGGTTATTTATAGGCTTCAAGGAGAAGGGTGAGAGAATAATCATCCATCCACATGGCTCCATCATGTGCAACCAGCTAGGAAGAAAGTGATTACACTTAAACGACCATGATCTTAATTATGAACGTGCATTTAAAAGTTGACGTGGTTGGGACAACCATCTATCTTTAGCCGAGAGAGCTATAATGCTGAAAATGTCCGGAGACGAGTTGATCCTTAACCTCGTGCTATCTTCCTTCTTAATTCTCTTCTTTATGACGTGGAAAAATCGACATTGTCCATCGAATTCATATGGAATTTGGTACAAACACTGCCACCTCACATTTATGGCTACCCGACAAAGAATAGCCGGAAGTGTGGTTATGAATTGCTTTTGTAACACTTGTCAAATTTTCTACTTCTAAAAATATCTACTGACATTGCCATCCTATCATTCTTTGTTATCGAGCGTCACTTGTAGCATGGAGAATATATTTTTGTATCTCTGTAGCAGCTTTTTGTTTCAGAATTCACTCTAATCACCATGCAATAATTAATGCCTCTGATGATGATGCCTTATATACGCTATCTCTCTCTTTGTTTTCTTTTCTAAAACCCTAAATCCTTTTTTTTTTTTTTTTCTAAATTTGTATAAACAAACTTATAAATGAGGATTTGTTCATCGGCCCTTTTTTTTTTTTTTTTTTTTTTTTAACTTCTTGGTGTTGTTGTTTAGGATTTTAAATTCAACCAGACACCATGGCTTTTAAAAAAAAAAAAAAAAAAAAATTCTTCCACACTTTTCATTAACGTCTCCCACATGTGGGGAGTAAAATTCTTGAGATATCAGCCATTAATGGTCTATTTTGAGATATTACCATCTAAATCCCTTAATATGCATGCCCCACCTTTTAGAAATTTATGGACTACATATGCCATCCCATGTTGGAGACCAT
This sequence comes from Magnolia officinalis, assembly GCA_021015155.1. Classification (NCBI taxonomy): domain Eukaryota; kingdom Viridiplantae; phylum Streptophyta; class Magnoliopsida; order Magnoliales; family Magnoliaceae; genus Magnolia; species Magnolia officinalis. Next base: position 46,504,049 of record JAJHSJ010000010.1, read on the forward strand.
TTGCCAAATCCGTCGTTATCCCTAGCACTGAACGGGAAAAAAACTTTCCAGACTAGTTGGCCTTCGGCAAAAGACTTTCCTTTTACCTTCCTGTTATAAATACCTACGACAAGCTCTTTATGCCGTTGTAAGGCATCCAACACTTTTAATCGAACATCATCCAATTATTCCAATTCAATCAGCATGGCCTCGGTGAATTCTTTTAGGGTTAGCCGATTTTGGTAAGCAACCCTTAAGGATGGAACAGTTATCTCTATCAGAAGTACTGCATCATGACCATAAGTCAAAGCAAAAGGGGTCACTTTGGTCCCTATCTTTGGAGAATTTCAACAAACCCAAAGCGCCTCTGATAACTTCAAATGCCATGCCCTCATATTATCGTCGATCATTTTTCTGATGATGTTTTAAAGAATTTTATTTGTCGCCTTTGCTTGGCCATTTGCTTGTGCATATATATGGTGATGAATTTAAGATTTTAATCTTATACTCTTCAGCAAAGGCTTTGATTGGGGCAACATTGAAGGTTGCCCCATTGTCAACCATAATCGATTCTGGAATACCAAATCTATGAATTGTATTCTCTCGGATAAAATTGATTACATCAGTATGTCTAACTTCTTTCATAGGTTTGGCCTCTACCCATTTCGTAAAATACTCGGTCACTACAATGATGAACTTATGACTTTGATGATGGAGGTTTAATCATACCAATCAAATCCATGTCCCGTCCTCGAAAAGACCATGGTTTCATGATCAGATGCAATTCTGTTGCTGGAACATGCAGTACCAGACCATGTTGCTAGCATGGTCGCCAACCTTGAGCATATTTAACACAAACATATGTCATATTCAGCCAATAATATCCATAGCGCCAAAGTAACATCCTCATTTTTCTTCCAGCTTGATGAGATCTGCAGATACCTTCATGAGTTTCGCTTGTGACTCTCAAAGCCTCTGTGGTACTCAAACATTTTAAAAGGAGTCCATCATACCCTTTTATGAACTTCTCATCATTTATCAAAACATAATTATGTGTCATTCTTTTGAGTTTTTGCTCACCCTTTATACCTTTTTAAGTGTTTAATTATGGATAACCGCCAATTGGCCGAGCATATTTTTATCTTGCCGATATTTACACATGGTTTCCATGTTTCCACTGACAGTACCGATCACACTTGGACTTTCACAATCCTCTCAACTACTATTTTCAGCAATCTAAGATTTGAAGCCAGCTGTGCCATTTTATTAGCATCACTACTGGCATCTCTTGGATAAAATTCTACTGTCGCTTCATCAAAACAACTAAGCAACCTTCGAGCTATGCCTAGATAAGGGATCAATATTTCACTTTCACATTTATATCCTATATTCAATTGGTTAACCTCCAATTGGGAATCCCCAAATACGGAAATCCTCCTAACTCTTAAGTCCATCAATATATCCAGATCAATGATAAGCACCTCATACTCAACTTGATTGTTAGTACAGTCAAATTCTTACCTTTCGCTGGTAGGCGCGGTAATGATAATTCTTGCACCCGCTAATCGATCTTTTTTTATCCATCAAACTAAAGCATCCATGAAGGTATATCTAAATGGCATATCTCGACCATATCTTGTGACATCACCATATTTTTTACTGGATGGTGAGCCAAAAAATCAGTTATGACTTGTCCTTTGATGGCTCTTTGAGGAACATAATTGAAATTAAATTATGATAAAATTAGGATCCATTTTTCAATTCGGCCACTAAGGATAGACCGAGTTAACATGTATTTAACAATATCAGTAGATGCAATTACATATATGGTATTAAACATAAAATAGTGTTGTAAGACCCGTACCTCGATTAATCGACCGTACGCTTCAATTTTGGCATCGACATGTTCTAGGTGGACCAGATCGACGATTTTTTATCGCGATCCTATTTTAGTACCGCAACACCCCGAGACTTGTATCCTAGTGACTGAGCAGGTGCTACGATTCCAACGTCACGCGGCACACCCAATTGCTGTTGAGAAAAGTCTTAAATCTAAGGTTTTGAGGTCGTTCGACCGGTCGTGGGAAGCTTCGACTGGTCGTAGGAGACGCTTGACCGGTCGTAGGTTCGAGCCCTTGTACGACTCAAAGTCCAGCAAGTTTTTTGCTGTTTTTTACTGTAGTCAGGACTGGTCGTAGGACAACTACGACTGGTCGAAGGTGAGCTACGACCGGTCGTAGGAGAGCTACGACTAGTCGAAGGTTACGCAGTTTGTTCCGCGATTTTGCGCGAAACTGCGGATTTGAGTCCTTTCGCAACTGGGATGCGGAAGGGAAGTTTCCTAAACTATAAATAGGTATTCCTAGGGTTTTTCTAGGATGTTGTGATGAATGCTAAGGCTTTCTAAAAGGGTTCCAGGGTTTCTAAAGGGTGTAGCAAGGGTGAGATTCGAGGTTGTTCGAATCGGGTAAGTCCTTTCTCTTTGTAATTGATGCTTTCATAGTGGTGATCTGTCGCTTTGTGCCGTGGTTTTATTTCCGCAAAGGTTTTCCACGTTAAATCTGTGTGTTCTCTTTTCTTGTGTGTGCTTGGTGCCATTGGATTACCATCCTAGATCTAGATCTGTGTGATTCCGCAGGCCAAAAATCCCAACAAGTGGTATCAAAGCAATCGGTTGGGACACAGATCTGAATCTGAGGGATTAGTAATAATGGCGAGCGCCAGGTATGAGATTGAGAAGTACTCAGGGAAAAATAATTTTGAGTTATGGAAGATCAAGATGATGAGTTCCTTAATCAAGCAAGGCGAAGATGGTGCTCTTGAGGAGCGGAAGTCCACCATGAAAGATGATGATTGGAATACTCTTGATAAGAAAGCCTTATCATCGATCCGTTTATGTCTCACGGATGAGGTTCTCTACAACGTCATGAGGGAGAAAACTGCGGCTAATTTATGGGCAAAGTTGGAGGATGTTTATGCGAAGAAATCCTCTGAAAATCGTCTGCACTTGAAGCGGCAGTGGTATAACTTCAAGATGGCAGAGGGTGGAGATCTGGAGGCTCACATCAACAATTTTAATAAATTGGTTTGCAAATTGCTCGATATGGATGAAGTGATGAAAGATGAAGAACAAGTATGTATGTTGCTGAATTCTCTCCCGGCGTCCTATGAGTCATTCAAGGACACTATGTGCAGCATGAATAAAACTCTGAGTGTCGACACTGTTATCTCAACCCTTCAAGGGAAGGCTATGAGACAGCTAGACAGCAACATAGGGACATCTTCTGATGCACTGTTTACAGTGGGTAGGAATTCTGAACACGGTACAGGTTCTTCAGGTTCTAGATCCAAATCCAAGGGCAAGGGCAAAGGAAAGGTAAAGTGCTGGAATTGTGGGAAGGAAGGACATGTGAAAAGGGATTGTGAAAATCCTAAATCTAAGAGAGAAGATTCTGAGGCTTCATGCAGGGAGGCTAACACTGTCACGTCAGATGAATCGAGTGGATGTGATGGCGATGTTTTGTCTGTGTCTTCGCTCAGACGGTCATACGATGATCGTAAGGACGAATGGATGCTAGACACAGGGGCATCTTTTCACATGACTCCTCATCGGAGTTGGTTCACCAGCTATAGAGAGTGCGATGGTGGACAGGTATTTATGGGCAATGACATTGCCTGTAATGTTGTGGCTATTGGTACGGTACGCATCAGGATGTTTGATGGGGTGGAGCGTACCTTGACTGATGTCAGGCACGTTCCTGATTTGAAACAGAATCTGATTTCTCTTGGTGTGCTTGAGGCAAAGGGATGCAAGTACACAGGTATTGATAGTGCTCTTAAGGTATCCAAGGGGGCACGGGTAGTCATGAAAGCGCAACGACTCGATCATGTTTACAGGTTGATCGAGAGCACTTCAAAAGGTGGAGCTACAGTGGATGTAGCGGATTCCACCTCTGCACGTGTGTGGCATGATGGGCATGGCCACATGAGCGGGCAGGGCAGGAAGGCTGAGACGTGCGGACAGGGATACAGAGCAGGTGGAAGTAGCCACCTGTGAGAAGAACCACATGGCATGATTGCAGGATATCGGCAAGGTACATGGACGACTCCAATATTGCAGGGGATTCATCTTCTATTCTGATGGCTCTAGGTGAGCCTGGTGCTGAGAAGTGAAAGGTGACTATGGGCGATGTGATGGATTCGTTGTACCAGACCGACATATGGGAGTTGGTGGAGCTTCCAGTGGGCCGGTGAGCGGTTGAATGCAGGTGGATCTTCAGGAGGATACGGCATAGATACAGGGCAAGGTTGGTAGCGAAGGGTTATGCTCAGAGAGAAGGGATCGGCTTCTCAGAGATATTCGCGCCGACGGTATAGTAGGTATCTATCAGATCCGTGATTGGCGCTGGTTGGCCAATGTGATCTTGAGCTATGATGTGAAGCAGAGATAAGAGAAGAGGTCAAGGAGCAACACGGTTGAAGATTGAAGACTTGGTGGAGATTGTTGAGAAAAGTCTTAAATCTAAGGTTTTGAGGTCGTTCGACCGGTCGTGGGAAGCTTCGACTGGTCGTAGGAGACGCTCGACCGGTCGTAGGTTCGAGCCCTTGTACGACTCAAAGTCCAGCAAGTTTTTTGCTGTTTTTTACTGTAGCCAGGACTGGTCGTAGGACAACTACGACTGGTCGAAGGTGGGCTACGACCGGTCGTAGGAGAGCTACGACTAGTCGAAGGTTACGCAGTTTGTTCCGCGATTTTGCGTGAAACTTCGGATTTGAGTCCTTTCGCAACTGGGATGCGGAAGGGAAGTTTCCTAAACTATAAATAGGTATTCCTAGGGTTTTTCTAGGATGTTGTGATGAATGCTAAGGCTTTCTAAAAGGGTTCCAGGGTTTCTAAAGGGTGTAGCAAGGGTGAGATTCGAGGTTGTTCGAATCGGGTAAGTCCTTTCTTTTTGTAATTGATGCTTTCATAGTGGTGATCTGTCGCTTTGTGCCGTGGTTTTATTTCCGCAAGGGTTTTCCACGTTAAATCTGTGTGTTCTCTTTTCTTGTGTGTGCTTGGTGCCATTGGATTACCATCCTAGATCTAGATCTGTGTGATTCCGCAGGCCAAAAATCCCAACAATTGCAACCCCCGAATTAGAAGTTGCAGTTTTGGCATAATTCGAGTTGGATGCACAACACATGTGTAGTGCAGGCCCCACTTGCACAAATTCTGAGGTTGTCCAATCAGTCAATCAAACAACCCATCACTTCTCTCCCTATTAGTCAAAGAAGCCAATACCCTTGCCCATGCTAAGCAACTCCCCTCTCATTCTCCCTCTTCTCATTCTACCCCTCCATCTTTTCCTAATTCCCTCTCTATCCTAAAAGTTCTACCGAAAAGCCTCAAATTCATTCTCAATTTCACCATATTTCCTAGCAAGAGAGAGTGAGAAGAAAAGAGATTGAGAGATTAGGGAAAGATTAAGAGAGAGAATAAAGAAAGATTAAAGAGAAAGGTAAGCATGATGGAGAGATTATAGATATGGTTTGAGAGAAAAGAGAGAGCTTGAGAGATAAGTAGGGAGAGATCAAGAGGTGAAGAGGAAGAGAGAAAAGAAAAGAAATATTAGAGGAGACTAGGAGTGAAGAGAAACTTGGTGGACCGTCCGATCGCCGATCCAAACCAATCTAACCATCCATCTTTGCCATGAGTGCAAGGGAGGACGAAAGCCCCCTTTTTCTTGGTGTTATTTCAGTTTTTGGTGGGCCTACAAAGGTGAGACCCACCTTAATGTATGAATAGAGGAGTATGGAGGGCCCCATAGTGGCGAGGGCCCACCCGATCTCTGGGATCTTCCTTTCTTCCTCTCCTTTTCTTCTTATTCTTTTAAGATTATGGTATTGTGGGGCCCACAAGTGGGCCACCTTGTTGGAGAGCGTGGACCACCTTGTGTGGCCCAGTGTGATGTTTATTTTCCATCCAACCTATTGATTAGACCACACAGATGTGGATGGTAGAAAAACACGGAAACAGATTGGCTACTCCCCCTACCACCAGCGTTGAACCCAAAATTGAAGCAGATCCATGGTGGGCCACACCACAAGTAAGAGTGGTCTGAGACCAACGTCAGGCGCCTGCCCATGCGGACGTGAGAGTGGTGTCCGCACTCATGGGACTCGCATTGATGTATTTATTTAATCGACACCGTCCATCTGTTTTCTCAGATCATTTTAACTGTTGAGACCAAAATTGAAGCTGATCCTCGTATCCTGTGGGCCACACTGAGTGAAACAGTGGTATTGGACCCTTCCCACGTCAGCGTCCCTGCATGGGACGTGGGGAGTGATGTCGCCACTTGTGAGACCTAACTTGATGTATTTGTTAGATCCACGCCGTCCATCTGTTTCTCCTTATCATTTTAGGCCATAGGCCGAACGATGAGGAAGATCAGAGTCTTGAGTGGATCGCACCACAGGAATTAAAAGTGGGACACCCTTCTTGAGAAAGAAAAAAAAAAAAAAAAAAAAAAGTAAAAAAGAAAAAAAGAAAAAGCTGGGCACTGCCCAGCGATCAGAGAGGGAGAACGCCCTTCGTGGGAAACGGATTGGCTACTCCCCCTGCCACCCGCCAATGGCTGGTGGCTGGTGCTCTGTGGACCCCACAATGATGTATGTGTTTCATCCATGCTGTTCATTTATTTTTCTAGATCATTTTATGGCATGAGACCAAAAATGAGGTATATCCCAATCTCAAGTGGACTACATTACAGAAAACAGTGTTGAATGAATGTAGACCGTTAAAAAACTTTTTTGGGGCCATAAAAGTTTTGGATCAAGGTGATATTTGTTTTTTTTCCCTTCATCTGGGTCTGTATGACCTAATTAACAGATTGGATGTCAAATAAACAGTACAGTGGGCTTTAGGAGGATTTAAATGATGGATATCCAATTATTATTGTTTTCCTATGGTGTGATCCACCTGAGATTTATATTCCTGTCGTTTTTTGGGATAAGGCCCTAAAATGATCTGTAAAAATGAATGAACGGAATGGATGAAACACATACATCATGGTGGGGGCCCACAAGCACCGACCATCAGCCACAGGGCTGGTGGCAGGGGAGTAGCCAATACGTTTCCCCCTTCTTGGTCGTGGAGTGGGGCCCACTCGTGGAGCCACCATGGTGTATATGTTTCATCAACGCCGTTCATCTGTTCTGTCAGATCATTTCAGGGCAGGGGCCCAAAAATCAGACAGATCCGAATCTCAGGTGGACCGTACCCAGAGTAACAATGGGCCAGAGGCTACTCCTTTTTGGCAGCAGCCGAGTGGGACCCATCTTGATGAATGTGCTTCATCCGTGCCGTACATCTGTTCTCCCGTATCATTTGAGGACATCGGTCCAAATTTGAGGCAGATCCACGCCTCGGGTGGACTGCAGAGTAAGGAACTTTTGGGGGTTGAAACCTCCCGGATTTGGAATCCCTGGGATGCGGAGTACTTGGATTTGGGATCCCTGCTGGTTATATGTTCGGCAGCCTGGATTCAGAATTCCTACAATCCGAAGGTAGCTATGCATGATATACTTCCAGGGTTTTGAAATTAATTACTAAATCAACTTTAATGTCTCTAAGTGTACCTATATAATAAACTATGGTTGTAATAAACATGTTGAATTGTACACTTTGCCTGGAAATGATGAAATCCCAAGTCTAGGATGGGCCATCAGTACAAATCACATCAGAGTGACTAACTAACGATTTGTAACCGTCAATTTGCGTCGACAATGTTCAGATGGTGCAGATCATCCTAGTAAAGTAATTATAGTGATACAATTGATATTCTGATCATTTTGGGATATCATCATGTGAACACTGGGAGATCCGCGCCCACGCTGGTTTTCATGGTTTTGGTGTATGACAAAAGGGGAGTCGAGCTTGTGTGGATTATGATGTGATAGTCTTGGAGTCACCACTAGCCACTTGATCCAAAATCCTGCCACTTGATCCAAAATTTTGCAGTAAGCTAAAATATGCAGAATATACAAGGCCAGAGAATCCGGGGACCCTCTTGCCTTAAGTAGACTCCTGATCAGCGGTTTGAGATTTTGAGTAAGGGACCTCGGTTACGGAAAGGGAAGGTGTTAGACACCCTTTCTGCCCGTACAGATGTACGGTCTCTACTTTGTGTGGTAAAACAGTCAAATGGATATAATATTGAAATAGGACTAGGCATGATGGGTTTTCCTCCTCAGGTCAGAGGAGATGAGGTGCGGTTCTGATGCCACAAACAGTGGAATCCCAGTGCTGCTCGACCAGTCCTGCAGCCTGCTCGACCGATCGAGTGAACAGTGCTCGACCAGTCCTGGGTCACTCGACTCAAAGTCCAGCGAGCTCTGTGAACAGTGCTCGACCAGTCGAGTGAACAGTGCTTGACAAATCCTGCAGCCTGCACGACCAGTCCCGGTTACGCAGATTTGAGTCAGATTTTGTGCGGAATATGGAATTTTGAGGCAGTTTTCGCAAGGGTGCGAAAGGGAGTTTCCTAAACTATAAATAAGAGGTCCCTAGGGTTTTCTAGAGTATTCAAGAGGTAAGGCAAGAGGGTTTCCTAAAGCTTTGCAAGGGTTTGCTAAAGGGTTTAGGTCTATTAAAGGTGTGAGAGAGAGAAAGAGAAAGAGAGAAAGGAAGCTTGTGGAAGGGAGGTTATGCTCGTAGAGGTGATCTACTGTGCACTCGACATCTCAGCGCTTCTACGTCCTCGTAATCGGTTAAATCTCTCCGTTTTTCTTTTATTCTCTTATTGTTTATCCACTCTTGCGTGAGTGAAGAAGGTTGTAACATTCTACTTCATAGTGGATTGTTGATTTGGACGAGGTCCCGTGGTTTTTACCTCTTTGAGGGTTTTCCACGTAAAAATCTCTTGTGTGGTGTGTGATTGATGTTTTGATTTATTTCATTGCTTTATTATCCCATAATTCTAGTTTGTTTCGGGAGGCTAGATCCTAAGGTTTTGTGCAAGGCCCCCAACAAGGCAGACCCACATTTCTAATATGACAAGATCCGGGATTCCGGCAAGCCGTAGAGCATACGTTCGGAGAATGTCTAGAAGAGCTTTAAATAGATATGATGATAATGAATGCTATTAAAAAAGGACTAGGTTACCACGAGTTTTTGATGTGACAGATCTAGAGTTCTGGTAAGTCACAGAGCATACATTTAATGGTAATCTAGAGGCGCAAAGGGGGTTGAGAAGGGAAGTAATGATGCAATATGAGATATGAATGCTAATGATGATAGAATGATCTTTGGCTTGCACTTGCAATGGCTCAGATGTTTGGATGCACCGTGGTTGGAAATGATTGACCTAAGTGAGATTGGAAGGCTAAAGAGATGGTTGGAGGAGGCTAAAAGGGGGGCTAAAGATGGGACTTGAAGACTCAAGCACACCCTCTCCCTCTCACTCTCACTCACTTTCTTTCTCTCACTTTTATTCTCCCCTTGATGTTGATAAGCTTCTTGGGTTTTTCTTGGTGTGTAAAATGAAGAGAGGTGAAGGCTGTTTATAGCCTTTTGGGATGACATTTTAGTAATTCCAAGGTTTTTAGAGGGTAAATGCTGATGTGGCAACTTGTGATTGGTTGAGGGGAGGGTAATGTCACATGACATGCTTTCATAGGCTCTTGGGCTTTGGTAAGATGATATATATAGTGAAAACTTGGGGTAATTTTGTAGGAGAGTTGAATTTTGGAGGGGAGACAACTGTGTGCTCAAAGGAGACACCTATCGGGAGAGGGCGGTAATCTGATTACCGCCGGCAGTAGTCAGACTACCGCTCGGACGTGGTTACTCCTGTGGTTTGGGTCGGTGGGCCTATTTCGGGCCATGAGATCGACCTGAAGCATTTTTTCAAATGTTTGGCTCAAAATGGCTGGGAGATTGATAGACCTTTGGGCATGAGCTAGTTTAGATACTGACTTGAATTAGGGTTGGTGATAATGCAATGGTTTAGGTTCGGTTAAGGTTTGGATCAAGTTCGGGGAATGACTGTGGTTGAGGTTTAGGTTTAGTTTCTAAGGGTCATTCATGTCTTATCAAGTTGCTAGTCTGGGTGGGGTGTATACAGATGTCCTTCTTTAGCAGAGGTTAGGAGCAACCGAATGCCAAAGCGAGTGGACACCCACCCTTCTGGTCAGAAAAAATTGTGGTTCAGATCCATTGTCTGCCATAATATCATAGTCAATTTACCATTTGAAAGAGAGATGACAAGCACATATCATGAGGGTTTAAGGAAAACGTTGTGATTGTCCCTGCACGTTCTGCGACATTACGGGCCACGAATCACAACCTTTTCACGTCAGATTGATAATAACATCGGAGGATAAGTTTGAAAAGTAGGGCCCCCACGCGTTCTTGCGGCTTTATGGGGATTCCCGTACTATTTAGATCTTGTTATTCCTTTGCTATGTAATCACCCTAGGAGTACTTGTTCTATTTGATCATTAAAGTGGTTAGCTGCCATGCACGTTCTCTGGCCTTACGAGGAACTCACTACGCCGACTTGGACTCGATCAAACTTTCCAAGTGTCTCGGACTAGGTATGTGCGGGTAACCTTTTTCCATGCGGTCTTCTAATTTTGATACTTTGATTACAACGGATCTTCTTCACTTGAAATTGGTTATTCTTGCCAAAGATAGATCGAATCATCACTTGCATTCTATTTGTACGACTGTCCTGATATCGAAAATCGGGCCAATCATAATTTTGTTGCATACAGATTCGATTGAGACTGGGAGAGGTCAAATCTTATTTTATTATTTGCATCAGACGCTACTGGGGAATATGGGAGATTCCTCAGTATATTGCTTGTCAAATCCTATTTTTAAAAAAAATTTATTTGTTGAAAACTATCCTCTTCAGAGCTATACTCCTTGGGGATTTTATTATAGATTTTTTTTTTTGGATTTTCGAAAAGATCTATTCGATCTTGCGGGAGGACGTCGTCGTTCAGTTTTTTATTGCATTTTTTTGGAATAAGTCTAGATAATCATATTGCCTCCACTAGTGGATTAGTGGGGTTGACTAACAATCTTGGCTTTTATTTTGTTTATTTTTATATTTTCTTGGATTTTTTTTTTTGCTCTTTCCTGAAATTTCCTCCATTTTCTCGAGATTTTCAATTTCTCGCGAGATATTCCTTTTCTTCTCATTTTATGAGAAATCTTTCTCTTCTCTTTTTTGATTGTTGGACTATGGTCCTCATATCCCATTAGCAGGGGACAACGCGCAGAGCCGTGCGTTCCGTCAGTGGACGGTAGTCGGATTACTGCCCGACACCCATTTGCCCATTGGTTCGGAGTGGGGCGCTGGTCAGGGACGGGCTCTTGCCTCCCCTATTTCTTCCTTTGATTTTTACTTCCAGGAACACCATTGCTATCCCTTGCAAGTTCTCTTTTGCTCTTCCTTTCTTCAAATACTTTTGCTCACTGCAGTCCTTTCTTTCCTCAGGTGGTAATTCTTTCATAGTTTCTTTCTCCTGGTGGGTTCTGGTGTTTCATGTGCATGGCCATGGACTTATGACTTTCGAAATGGCGCTCAAATATCCAACCTCTTGTTGGGGAAATTTCTTTTAACCCATGGATGAGACTCCTCCTCCTCTTTCAAGTTTTGGGCTTGCTGTAATTTTTGATGATTTTTGTTTTTGATGGAGTGGGGTGTGACAAAAAAAGTGCCCCATCCCTTATTTGTGCATATATTTGTTTATTTTTTATTTTTATTTTTTTGAAGAGGGTTCAAACCTTACACATCATGAAATGGCGATCCTTTGATGGGCCAGATTGATGATTCATGGCCCACTTGGATTTTCCAATTTTGTGGACTTTAATGGTCGGCCATTATTTTAGAGTAGATTCTACTTCTTGGCATGATTTTGCTTCTTTGTGTGGATTTTCCAAGTGAGCTTGAATCACGGGCCAAAGAAAAGGTTTGGTCAATGGGCCTTGGGCTATGGATCTTGGAAATTGGTTGGGCCTTGGAATGAGCCTTGAGATGGACCTTAAGAATGGGCCTTGGATCACGGGCTTTGGAATGAACTTGGATTATGGGCCTTTGGACAATGGGCCTATGAATGTGAGATTTGGAGTGTGGGCCTTGAGATGTGGGCTTTTGGAATGTGGGCCTTGAGATGTGGACCTTTGGAATTGGCCTTGTAATGTGGGCTTTGGAGTGTGGGCCTTTGAAACGCGGGCCTTGAGATGTGGGCCTTTGGAATGGGCCTTTTAATGTGGGCTTTGGAGTGTGGGCCTTGAGATGTGGGACTTTGGAATGGGCCTTGTAATGTGGGCTTTGGAGAGTGGGCCTTAAGATGTGGGCCTTTGGAATGTGGGCTTTGGAGTGTGGGCCTTGAGATGTGGGCTTTCAAGAGCCCATTCATGATGTGTATCCCATCTTTTGGAATGTTTGAGCCATTTACAAAGGTAAGGTTAAATACTTACCTGTGAACGTTTGTCCATGTAGCATGCCTCGTGGAGGTAGGAGTAAGGCGGGACCTTCTCGCTAGTCAGTCGATCTTTGCTATGTTCCTCGGGACGGCATCTTTCAGATGTGGCTTAGGAAGGAGGGGTTCCTACTGTCTTGAGGGGTCATGGGGTTTGCACTCATTGGCCGAATTGGTTCAATGATCCTCAGCCACTATTTTTTCAGGTGTTGGAGCGTACTCCTCTTTTAGCTTGTTTAAAGTTCACCTGAGCAAGACGAATATGACACTCTTGTCTGTGTTGACTGAGAGGTTAAGCGCCGAGACCCACAATTTCATCTCCCCTTTGGGGAGTGGGGGATCACTCCTTACGACATCTTCATTCAGCTTGGTCTTCGGTACAAGGGCAGATCCATCCCCTTCGAGGAGGACCTTCCTGTTCCTACTGAGGATGATTGGATGAGCCTTCTGGGGATGATTCCCCATTCTTTGGATTTCTCAGGGTCTCGATTTAAATTGCTCTGGCTATCGGAGAATTTTCTCGGTGCATTCCACAAACTGAGGCCGAGGCTATTGTGAAAGCTCGTGCCTTAATTTTGTACACTTTAGGAGCCATGATCTTCTGTCATGGGAATGAGTTAGTGAGCTCCCGCTTGCTGACGCTAGTAGCAAATATCACTTTCCCTATGCCATATAACTGGAATGCGGCGCTCCTGGCCCATCTGTATGAAGGGCTGGATAAGGCCAGCTGTTGCAGCAGCGGGTCTTTGATTGACTTTTACCCAGTCATTGAGGTGTGTAACAAACCCTTTTATCTCGCATTTTTCCTCCTGAATGTGCTTTTGATGATTGATTCTTTCGCAGGTCTGCTTTTTCAACCACTTTCCACATCTGGGGTCCACTTTGATAAACTGTACCCCTCCTTTTCCTTGCATGATGCCGTGGTACAAGGATAACCGCAGCCGTACCCGTCGGTTTTCCTATCTCGCCTGGAGATCCAATGTTGATGCCCTGGTTCCTGATGATGTAATCAATTGTCTTTTCATGTCTTTCCTTTTTTATTCGCGCTCTCATCCTGACCTTGTATTATTTCTACCAGTTCCCTACCAGGCCTTACTTTCGATCGGTTGCCGCTCTCACTCCTGAGGCCCAAGAAGCTTTCCAGGCCTCACGTCGTCGTCGCATTCTAGAGGATCCTCGAGTGACGAAATGGTACTTGGGAGATAGACTTTTTTGGCAGTTGACTGGTAGTCCCCTTGTACCGTTTAGTCTTCCTTCTGAACCAGTGAACTGGAGGGCAGTCCCCAAGCGTGAGTTGACAGTTGCTCTGGAGGGATATAAAGTCAGCGCTTTCGTTGATCCGGCGAGAGAGTATAGCTCCTGGTGCGAGCAGTATGACATTGGTCCCATTCTGAGGAATGCTTATGCTCCGGGTGGTAGTGCGCGCTTTGTGGAGGGGGCCTTTTGGGTCCTGAAGTCCCTCCGAAGGATACAAATGATTATGTACCTGACGAGTAGTGTTTATTTATCTTTTCTGCTCATGTATCTTCTGTGTACATTCCTCCGTATATATCAGAGTTTGTTCATCTGGTGTTGCTTTCCTCATTGCTTTTCAAACCTTTCTGTTGACCTGATTGCACAACATGTAGTATTTTTGGCCTCCCTTGGAAGCCATGATAGACCCGCGCATGATTAGTGTGGGGTCCACGTCCAGGCGGTAGTTGGACTACTGCCCATTGACATTTGTCCGTTGCTCTGGGTCTAGTAGGGTGTTGCAGCAGAGGGCACATGTGGGCGGTAATCGAATTACCGCCCCCTGTCCATCTTTTCTTCCAGCAACAACAAATTCCTCTCTGTTCATCCAAGGTTGTTGTTCCCCTAATATTCCCTTTGCTCCTTTATTCCAAATCTTGCTTTTGTCTTCTTCTCCTCCTTTTTGTTCCCTCTTTTGTCCTCTCTCTCTCTCTCTCTCTCTCTCTTGTCTTCTTCTTGTTGTCCTCTTTCCGATGGCTAGAAATGGAGAGAAACTCAGTGGGTCCAACAATGGTGGGGGCATGGGTCTACTTGAGGTAAATGATGCATCGCTTTCCTCTTTTTATAATGAGATGGTGGGTGAGAGTCCATTTATGGATGGGTTGGTGGATGTTAATGGTGGTTTAGTAGGGCCACTTGAAGAGGTGAATGCCATTTATGGAGTGGCTCCAACCATTATTAATGGTGATATGGGTTTAGGTGGTGTGGTAGGAGAGAGTTTGGGAGATGGGTGGTTGATTGATGGTTTGGATGTGATAAATGGGTTGGATGAGATGGATGGTGGATTGCATATTAATGGTTTGGGTGTGATGGATGGGTTGGATGGGATGGATGATTTGGATTATGTTATGATGGATGGTGGGCCCCACATTGATGGTTTGGCCTCGATGGATGGTTTGGATGGGATGGATGGTGGGTCCCACACTGATGTTTTGGGTATGATGGGTGGGTTGGAAGGGATGGATGGTGGGTTACATATTGATGGTTTGGGTATGATTTTTTGTGCAGGTTACGAGATTGTGATGGGCGGTAGTGGAGACTTGGGTGGTGGTCTTGATAGTTCGTTGTACTGGAGTGGCTCTGGTATTGTGACGCCTGGGGCAAGTACTTTTCTGACAGCTCTGGATGTGATGATTGTGAGTGACTCTAGTCCACCTGTTGCCGCTTTTCAGGACACGCTTCGCGAGGCTATGGGAGTCTCAGGCTTCTTTCGTCACCACAAGATTGATTTTTTGGACAAGGGGATGCCTATTTTTGATGACTCACCTACTGATCCGGCTTCCAGATTGTCGAGGGTGTACCAGTTTGCACCTGACGCCTGCAGCCACGCAGTACCTATTCGGAGAGGTTGCACGCCTGGATAGATAGTCTGACTGCCTTTAAGGGTCGTGAGCTGCACTTTCTGGGGTTTAGAGAGGTCCTGCACCTTCACTGAGTTCGCTTAGATTGGCGGTTGCTGAGTGCGGCGTCTTATGATTGGGTTCCGGCACTGAACCTGTTCTCCTTCAATGACCTAGAGTTAGGTCCTTCTTTGGAGTTATCTCGTCTAACCGACCTTCCTTTCTCTAAGGAGCCATATCTTCCTCCATCCCATCGGGTGCGATCCTCAGACTTTGAGTCCTAGTTTAGATTTTCAGCGGCTCTCCCCACAGTTGATGGTAGTACCGGCGAGTTCACCCTTGAGCTCTTGTATGACCGGTGTTTGTCTTCTTGAGGGAGTGATAGATTTGCTCATCAGCTTCAGTGCTTGAATGCGCTGATATTTTATGTCTTAGCAGAGCTGCTTTTTTCTGGATGGCGGTGGTTGTCTCTGACAATTCTTTTTGGTGCTTTCCGCCGCATCCTCTCCCGCTAGAGTATCATTCCAGTGGTGTTGGCAGAGCTTTTCTTAGGCTTGTCTGAGTGCTCGCTTGGGCAGACTCGCATCCTCAGGGGGAGCTGTTCTTTCCTCCAGGTACTTCTCGTTCCACCTCCTTTTCTCCCTCCTTTTTTTTTGTGTTTTCTTATT
Organism: Magnolia officinalis; assembly: GCA_021015155.1. Lineage (NCBI taxonomy): Eukaryota > Viridiplantae > Streptophyta > Magnoliopsida > Magnoliales > Magnoliaceae > Magnolia > Magnolia officinalis. The sequence goes on from JAJHSJ010000010.1 coordinate 46,520,028, forward strand.
TCTCATGCATGGTCCTTTTTTCTTTTTTAAGTGTGGCTGTGGGAACACCTATTTATGACTCCTCTCCTCTCCTGGCCTAATTCCCATCGTACTGATGTCCTGTCTTTGCTTCTGGACGGGCTCCCTCTTGGTGCCGAGGCCATTGAGTCCCTTTATCGTCGCATGTTCTCCGAGCTTCGAGGATGGGAGGTCAGCTGGGAGGCTTCATGGCTCTATTGTGTGCCTTTAATTTGCACTGCTGCTCGTACCCCTCTGCTCCTGCTGGGCTTTCGGGGCTATTGCTCTTATCACCCGATTCGATTCCTCTGGCAGTTAGACTTCTGGCAGGACATCCCTGCTTTTTTCCTTCTCGGGATTCGGGCATGCTCCTCTCCCTCTGGGTATGTCAGCTCTTTGTCAGCGAGTCCAGTCTTCGTGGCAGGGTTGCCCGAATGCGACTGTATTGGAGTTCAAGTCTTGGGCTCCTCCTTTGGCGACAGTGCCATATCAGCGGTGGGTAGCGGAGCAGTCGCTCTACCGTCAGGTTCCTCGGTTGGCACTTGGCAGACGATGAGGCTGATGGGGACATCCTTGGAGATTCCGCTTCATCCTCTTCAGGGGTTGATGATTCCTTTGAAGCATTCGAAGAGAGACCATTCATTGATCCTTCCTTCTTGTCGGCTGCGCATGGCCACCTCTTGTCTGAGCTTTCTGCGCTTCGGCATACTTGCGAGGACATGGCAATTCGTCTGGCGGTAGGGTGGCAATATGATGAGAGCATGATAGCATCCCGCTGTTTGGAGAGAGATGAGGTCTTCTACCTGCGTATGGAGGTGAATAGACTTAGGTAGCGATTATCGATGTACAAGGGAGGAGAGGGAGACTTACCAGCCAGTTTTTTACTCTGTTGGCTATCGCTTTCATGTATTTTTCTTATTCAGTTTTGTAGAAAAACAGCGCATTTTTGTATATAAAAGCTTGGAAAGGAAAGGAAATATTTTTGTTTGTGCCATAGCTTGTCAGTATATGTTTATGTTTGGCTTTGTGCTTTTAGATGATGGGATCAAAACATTGGACTCAGCCCATGTCGAATTCGGTGAGTTGTTTACTACGGATCCTGGTTCCCTAAGAGTAACACATACTAGGATTTTGCCCCTTAGATTTGGGTAGAATCTAGCAGAATTCTGATATGGGATTTATCTTTTTCTTAAGCTTCTTCACTTTGCTTGTCACCTTGGCTTCCTCTATACTTGCACTTTTTTATTTTTTATTTTATTTTTTTTTTCTTTTCTAGCCATTTTTGTCCGTAGTGCCTTTTCAGGTTTTCACCACGACCGACTTTCCCGTCATTTTTACCCGTAGTGCCCTTTCGGATTTTCACCACGTCCCGAGTTTTTGCTTTTGCCTGCCCCTTGGCAACTGTGATCTTTTTACCCTTAGCGCCTTTTCAGGTTTTCACCAAGTCCACTATTTGTCTGTTGCTTTTACTCGAGCCACCCTTTCTGGTTTTCAACTCTCCCTTCTCACTTAGGCACGTTATCTTTTTTTTTTTTTTTTTTTTCTTTTTGAGTACCAAGAGAGATGAGGAGTTTTCCTTCAATGCCGACAGATTGGATACCTTCCTGCCTTTGTCTTTGATTATAATTGTAAGCTTTTATTTTGGTTAGACTGTTTTGTTTAGGGAAAGTGGGATGGCTTCTGTGGGATTTTTGTTTTCTTCTTCCCCTTTTTTTTTGAACTATTTCATTTCTCTCTCTCTTTTTTTTTGAGCTGTATGCTTTTTTTATATATATATATTTTTCTGTCTCTCTTCTTCTTTTTTTTTTTTTGGACTCGCATGGGGAAGGAATAGTAGGTGTTTTTTTTTTTTTTTTTTTTTTGTTGGCCTCAACTTTATGATTGTAATTATTGACAAAGTTAGGTATGGTTACCCGTGATAAATTTTCATGTTGTCGGCGTTGACGGACTCTAGAAGATCTTCTTCCCTTAGGTTGGTACGCCGAAGGGCACCTCCTGAAAATACTTGTTGAATGATCAGCGGTCCATCCCACGAAGGTTTAAACTTCCCTTTGGGGTCCGGCAAATGTGGTGGTAAGATGCGCTTCATAACCATGTCATTGACTTTGAAGCTCATCTTTTAGACTATTTTTTTGTAAGCCTGTGCGATCCTTCTTTGATTGCATTGTGAGTGGCTAAGTGTGCCCATGTGCTTCTTATCTGTCAGGTGCAGTTGATCGTATCTTGCGAGTGGCACTCAAAGAGATGGGATTTCGACTTCAACTGGTAGTACTGCCTCTATTCCGTAGGTGAGTTCGAAAGGAGTTGCGCCCGTAGCAGATCGTATAGATGTCCGATAAGCCCAAAGTGCATATGGGAGCATTTCCGACCAGTCGCGATATGTCTTGACCATTTTATCCAGTATTCGAATAATTATCTTGCTTGCAGCTTCGACCCCACCATTTATCTTAGGGCGGCAGGGACTCGATCGATGGCGCTGGATTTTAAATTTTTGAGGAACTCGCCCATCCTTTTATTGACGAACGGTGACCTGTTGTCTATAATGATGGCATGAGGAATCCCATATCGACTAATGACATTGTTTTTCATAAACTTATCACATGAGACGCTGCTATGGTGGTGTAGGATGCCGCTTCTATCCATTTTGTGAAGTAGTCTACTGCCATCAAGATGTATTTGTGCCCATTTGAAGCTTTTGGGTTGACCTTCCCATGATGTCAAGGCCTCATATAGAGAAAGGCCATGGTGTCGTCAAGTTGTATAGCTCAGAAGTAGGTGCATGGATTTGATTCACGTGATCTTAGCATTTGAAGCATTTCCTAACATGTTTCCAGTAGTATGTCTCCGTTAGCTAATATTAACCGAGCCATAGGATCTTCTTCGCCATCATATGACTGTTCATGTATGGGCCGCACAGTCCTTCGTGGATTTCTAACATGATTTTGGCTGCCTCTGTTTCATCCACGCAATAGAGGAGGATTTGATTGAAGGATCGCTTATAGAGGGTCCCCCGGTGATAGTGAATTGAGCTGTTAGTCATTGGATGGTGCGACGATCAGTTAATGCCACTTCTTCGCAGTATTTTTGATACTCGAGGTACTCTCTGATGTCTGTGTACCATGGCTGGCTGCTCGGGGAGGCCTCCGCTTCATCGATTTGCAGGCAGAAGGTGGGCTCTTCTTGAAGCTCTAAGGTCAATTCCCACTTGAAATTCCCTTAGGAATCTCTAGCATTGAGGCAAGGGTGGCCAGGGCATCCGCGAACTGATTTTTTGGCTTGGGGCGTGTACGAGAATGTGACTTCATTGAATTCTTTGGCCAGATTTTCCAGATAAACGTGATAGGGGATTAACTTTTCGTTTTTGGTCCTTCATTCTCCATTTGTCTGGTTGATGATGAGTTGTGAGTCCCCGAAGACCTGCAAGTTTTTCACATTGAGGATGATGGCTTCTCTCAGACCGGCAATGCTTGCTTCGTACTTAACCACATTGTTGGTGCAATTGAATGCCAATCGCTTAGAGATAGGGATCGGGACATCGTCAGGGGAATAGAGTATCGCTCCTACTCCATTTCCTTTCGAGTTAGCGGCTCCGTCGAAGAAGAGTATCCACTCTTCTGCCTTCCTTTCTTCTTCTCCCTCGATGAGGAAGATATCCTCGTCAGGAAAGAAGGTCTTTAATGGTTGATAATCAGGTAGAGAGTGTGCTGCTAGGTGGTCGGCCAGTGCTTGCCCCTTGATTGCTTTCTGAGTGACATAGGTGATGTCAACTCAGAGAGAAGCAGTTGCCATTTTGCGATCCTTCCTATTAATGCCAATTTTTTGAACAGATATTTTAATGGGTCCATGCGAGCGAGTAGAAGGATTGGATAGGCGATCGTGTATTGTCGGAGCCGTTGTGTTGCCCAGACCAAGGCAAGGCATGTTTTCTCTAAGTTGGAATACTTGGATTCGTAACTAGTGAACCTCCGACTTAAATAGTAGATCGCTTGCTGATTGCTTGCCTCCAAGTGCAGAGGTTCGTAAGTAATATCCCGTGAATACAGGGTCGATCCCACAGGGAGATGAATTGTAAGGATGAGAAAATCAAATGCAAAACAAACTAAGTAATAAAAAAAAACTAAACTGATTATTTGATTTTAGGAGTTTTGAATGGATGTAATTCAATTAATTTGAAAACAACACCTATGCTTCAAAGTTCCACACATAGGTTAATGTTTCAAAATCATGATGACTTGGATAACACAACTAGGACCCGAGCACTATGGTCGGCCTAATTGGAAAATAAAACAGTTTAAATATTTTAATAAATGATATAAAAGATTAGAAAATCATGGATTTACACCATCGATATATATTCTCAAGCGCCAGTGATTTTAAGAATTCAATAACAATAAGATAATGAAAATTAAAGAAATATAACAGGTTGAGAACTTCTCTTATCTAGGAAATCTAATTGATCTAGGGTAAGCCTATCCATCAATGTGGATCTTATATGATGGAAACATATGGATCTCACATTATGATAAAAAAACTAAACCTAAACAATAGATAACATGCATACATCATTCTTCTCATCATTAAAATAATCAATCACTATAACTTAAAGAATTATTAAACCCATGTGCTTCCCTTCTAGCTTGGGCTAGAGGGAACTTAGAAAAATATAATTAAATTGTAGAAATAAAAAGCAACAAGAAAGAAATAAATGCAAATAGAAAAGATTTAAAATAAAAAAATAACTTACAAAACTTTAATAAAATTAAAAACTCTTTAAAAACCCTAAATCTTGCTTTGGGATGCCTTGAATGATGCTTAGGAATGCCCTAGGAAGCCCTATTTATAAGTGGGGAACTCTAATTTTCGTACAAAGTTGGAAAACTCTAGAAACTACCTCATATTTATGCAATTTTTCAAAATAGACTTCTCGCTGCACAGTTTGTTAAAACAGACTTCACCCTGCGCAGTTTTTCAAAATAGACTTCAGAGTTTCAGAATACACTTTTTCAGTACGATTTCAGGATTCTTCACTTCAAATCTTCAATTCTCTTCATTCCTCACTTGGTTTTCTTGGATCATTGGCATGTGAATTCTTTAATCTTGGTCTCCTAAGATCCATCCCTTGCCTTGGTGATTCTTGAGCATCAAATCTATGCTTTTAGCACCCTTTTTCAATCCAAGCTCTTAAATTCACTTGCAACTCATACATGAGTAAAATAGAACATTAAGCTGATTCATGTTCATAAAACTAAGATATAAATAGGAGAAATTATGCAATATTTGAGTCTCAACACACCCCCCTAACCAACATTTTGCTAGTCCTGAGCACAATAAGCGAAGAAAAATAAAAATAAGAATAAAAATTAACTCTAAAGACAATTAAAATGAAAAAAAATCTAACTACACCACTGTAACACCCTGAAAATCGGGGGTCGAGCATAAACTCAACTTCCGAGTTCCAGAACATCACTTATGCAACAAAATGAATGATGATTGAATGTTGACTGTGTTCGTGCATTGAACATGAGTGAGATTAAGCCAAAACAGCATATCATACTCCAGAGAAGTTAAATTTGCAAGCGGAAGACTGTGATAGATAGATAAAATATATAACCTATGATGAGTCTCCAGAGTATGATAACATTATCAGGTTAAATAAATACAAGTGCAGTTCTAAAATATAACAAATGTGAGGAAGTGTAATGTCTCTTATCCCAAGTACCATAGCCCCGTCAATACACTATCAGGTCTTCATTGACCCGCCAGAGAGATACAGATAGGAGAACTCCTCCTATCATCATAGAAGTAGTCCGGCTCTACTTCACAAACATCGCCATCACCTGAAACTCAACAAATCTGGTTGGTGTGTACAACACCGTCCCGTAACGTGGGAGTGAGTGATCAACTCAGTGGAACAGTAAAGCATAGGTTAACATGTTATCAATTTAATCAAGCAGTAATGATAAAGCAGTACAAATCAAACATTTCTAACTACTCTGGTTAAGTGCGAAAATGAAATGACATGATGCTGTATGCCCTTGTCAAACCACCCTCAAGCGACATCATCTTACGTTCGCGAATGCTAACTCCCTCAGTGCGCCACATCTACAAAGCACATGCGGTGTGATGATGCTCATGATTACCAAGTTTTTATTAGTCCATTTCAACCAGCAGTATTGGGAAACTAAGGTACCTCCCTTGTATCATTCCCAACATGATCCATTCTAGGGTCGTCAATCCTAGTTATTCTCATACGATATTATAGTTTGAGAAGCGTAGTGAAGGCATCGCAAAGGGCTCGTCACCCGTCAGCGCGGATACAGATCTCACCGTATGCGGCTCAATTGCTGGCCGTCAGCTCGAGTACAGGTCTCACCGTACTCGGCTCAATCACTAGCCGTCAGTTCGAGTACAGGTCTCACCGTACTCGGCTCAACTCATACTCTAGTTGCTGTGAAAGACTCGTCGCCAATCACAGACACTTGGAGTACACTCGATGATACTACGGAGGACTTGTCGCTCGTCAGCACGAGCACAGGTCTCACCGTACTCGGCTCTCGCCGTAAGTATCGACAGCTCGAATACAGTGTCCCATACCACCGTATTCGGCTCACGAGTTTAGTTGCGCAATGGTCACTACGGGGAGGCACATGGCCCCAGCGTAGGCCGACAGCTCGACCACGGTGTCCCATACCACCATGCCCGGCTCATGCGACTTAGCGGATCGAGGTACCATGGTTAAACGGGACGCCACTGGTAAGTTTGGTACCCTAGGTTTAAGCAGTAGCGACCAAACATGGTGAACACACAAATACATTTTGGTTTACTTGGCGAGCCTGACTAGCTCGAGCGCACCACAAGTTGAGCGATATGGAGCGCAAAAGCACTCCGTGTGGCCAACCACTATCGCCAACCAAAGTACGACTCGGGTTCACCAGACACGTCCTTTGTGGCGATATGAATCTCAGCCACAACCGCAAGTCTGGTACCGAATGTTTGGACTATAGATATAGTCCCAAACTCAAACAGTTTTCATCAATAGCATGTGGAGTAAAGCATGATAAACAAGCGATACAAGCATGTTAGCAGGCATGTTATAAAGCATGAAGTAAAGCACTATACACATAGGGATACAATTACATACACGCCACAAGTGAGTGGTTATAGTGAACCACCGCATGGAGGGGATCCTACATGTCTCTAAGGGAGTCGGAAATCCCATACCAGCGCCTATCTAAGGCACTAATACATAAACATTTACTCATACAAGCATTTACACAAACACTTAGAATACACTATTCCAACATACATGACGTATGTTAGCAAAATTCGTGTTAGGGCTATCCCTTCGCCACGTGAGTATTTTACCCATGTATATCATAATCATACAGCAAATAATCATTACAATTGTATTTCCAAAATCCGCACATATGCGGTATTTCTAGAATACACAATTTCAACATATTAGGCATTTACAAGCGAACATGTATTTTAGCGATTCCTTTCGCCAAACTAGTATTTTATCCATATATTATATAATCATACATTAAATAAACATGTCAAACATTTTTCCAAAAAAAATACGTATACGGTATTTCTATGTATATCTAAAGTATGTGAAATTCCATATTCTACAACGTTAATCGAAACAAGAAACGGAAAACACTTTGTACATGTGCATTTACATGCAGATCATGAATCTATCATTATCTGACATTGAAAGCGTTGAAAAACGTAACTTATACACTTAAAGTCCTCACCTTTTGTCGTAGAATCGTAACGGAGTTGATAGGTTTGCTAAGCTTCCGTATTCGGCAGTTTGGCAACCTAGAGAACAAAATAGGTTAGCTATTTCACAACCTACAACAGTCTAAACCCCAAAACAGATTAGGGTTAGGGTTTCTTACCTAGAAACGACGCCGGAAACGCCGGAAAAGCGTCCAGAGAGGGATGGTGCAGCCCGTGTGGTGGCAGGGAACGACGGCAGGGAGGTTCTCCCACTTCTCCCTCACTTCCTCTCTCTTTTCCCTCTCTCAAAACCCAAATTCGTATGGCTGCCATGAGAGAGGGTTTAAGGTCCTTATATAGTCTCAAAACTCACCGAAATAAACTCCTGTTCAAGGGTTACTGCTAATATAGGTATTTCGTCACTTTTCCAGCTCAAAAGAGAGGTTCTGGTGGCCCTCCTTGAGCCAAACGTCAGACTTAAGCTCTCCACACATGGATTTACGTGGAATTACATTTTCGACTCGATCGAATTTCCAGATCGCACGTGGCGGACCATTTTTAGTTCAACGGTCAGTGGGCCACGATCCGAAATTCCAAGTACATGTAAATGTTCCTGAAATTTTTCCTGATCCGAGGGTGTAATTTGGTCTGATTCTGACGGTCTGGTTGCTTAATACTGATACGCAAGCGAATGGTGCCAGATCACTATTCCTGATATTTATTTTGGAATGGGAATAGTGTTTTTCACACTCCCTCGCTCCGGATCCAAACGAATGGCCGTGGGACATCGGCTGGACCTGATTTTCGAGATGATTTCAAGCCCAGTGAGGCGGTCCTAGTTCCTTAACTTCGTGTTAATCGGACTTCCGAGGTGCGGCCTAGACCTAATACGAAGTTTCATTTCATTCCCGAGAGCAGCCGGGAAATGAGTTTGGTTCTAAACTTTAGGGTAACCTAGAGTCACTAATTTTGCAAGTTTTGGGTCTTGCAGATCATATTTAAAGTGATCCCAACGGATTTCATGGCTAATCGAGTTTTGCACTTAGTTTACTTTGTTAAATTTCTAAAGGATTTAATCCTAATTGTTTTCTGGTTAAGATGGTACTTAGGCCTTTGTAGTTTGTATATAAAGTGATCCAAGTTTTACTACTTAGCTAGTTTAAGTTAGTGTTAGGGCGAAAGTGCTTTGAAAAATTGAAAGCATAAGGTAGTGAAGGGTGGGATTTGTGAAGAAAATGGTTTAAAGAGCAATTTTAGACTGTGGGATTGAGTTTTGTCAAGTTGATAAGGTCTTAGGATCAACCCATTGCCCTAGGACGTCTAATCCCAGGTTGGCAAAAATCCGGGATGTTACAACCACTTTCGCAGGTAATCTCGAATATATTTAGCATATGCAACAAGCCTTTAAACCCCTAGATTTCCCTTGGTGGACAAGTTATAGTCTCATGAGGGTTTCTAGAAAAGTTACGCGCAAACATTGAAAACATGAAAAATAGTTCAACACTCAGAAATTTATACAATTATGCCTCCATTCATCATATGAATTCCAAAATAAAACAATACTTACCCTAAGCCTGAAGTTAGTTAGAATCTCAATTTCCTAATCCATTACATCCTTGAGTTCAGAGACCTAATTAAAATTTAGAATAGTTATGATCCAATATACTTAGGTGCTTGTGACACTAGTCTAACTTAAAAAAATATGCATGTTCCCTATCCTAAATCCTTTTAATCATTCCAAGAATATGAAATCTCTAGCTATCTCATTTCCTTCATGACATTTCTTCTTTTATCATCATATCCTCATTATTATAGACCACCCTTAGATGAAGATTCCCACCGGTTTGCTTCATAACATAAGGTATCGTACTTGTAATGGTAACAATAATGGATACTTAGGTATTCTTACTCCGGATTACTGACACGATTGTTATGGTCATTGCATTCATGCTCTATAATAAAATATTATTTTTCCATCACTTTTTTTTTTCCTTTAATATTCTCTCTTTTAAGCATATATCAATGGTACTAGTTCATTCAACCTTGTTTGAGTCAAAATTGTTATTCTAGTTCACATATCATATTCCTCACTTAGTTAACTAGGGTGTATTGTGAATTCAGTACATCAAATTACAACTCACTTTAAACTAGTGATTAGATAATTGAAATCAAGTCTATAATTTTCGGTTATCAGAATTCTGACTACTATCGACCTAGACTAAGTATTTACTTTACCTTTGGAATTCGCATAATATCATGTTCACATTCTTGTATATATTATTTTGAAAATGTTGAAAAAAATTCCCCATAAACCTTAAAAAAAACTGAAACCTAAAAAAGAAAACTCACATGAATGACTATCCATACCCCCAACCTAAAATCTACATTGTCCCTAATGTAATGATAATGTAATGCAGAGAACAATAGAAATAAAAGAAAGGGTGGATAGTACCTACCATGAAGAACTCGCCTGCTAGGTGACACTAAAAAAAATTGAATATGATACAGATCCTACATAAATGCTCTGTTAAACTAGGAGCATCAATCTGAATATTCTGGCTCATGAAGAGGGAAGGACTCCTCTCCCAAATGAAAGTTTTTCACATAAGGCTTCAATCTCTGACCATTAACCTTGTACACATTGCCATTACATGGATTCTCAATTTCAACAGCCCCATGAGTATAAACATTCTTCACAATGAAGGGGCCTGTCCATCTTGATCTTAACTTTCTCAGAAAGAACAGGATATGGGAATTGTACAATAGGACCTTTTGCTGAGGTTTAAAATTCTTCCTCAGGATGTTTTTGTCATGAAAAGCTTTGGTCCTCTCTTTGTAGATTTTAGAATTTTCATAGGAGTCTCTCATTAGCTCATCTAATTCATTCAACTCTAATTTCCTTTGTCCACTTGCTTGGTCCATATCAAAGTTTAATTTGTTTATTGCCCAGTAGGTTCTATGTTCTAATTCCATAGGCAAGTGGCAAGCCTTCCCATACACCAATCTGTATGGAGACATTCCAATCGAGGTCTTATAAGCAGTCATATAAGCCCATAAAGCGTCAGATAGTTTGAGAGACCAATCCTTCCTATCTGGCCTTATAGTTTTCTCTAAAATGTGTTTGATTTCCCGATTAGAAACCTCAACTTGCCCACTCGTTTGTGGGTGGTATGGGGTGCTCACTTTTTTCTTGATGCCATATTTCTTCATCAAAGCCTCAAATGTCCTATTGCAAAAGTGAAACCCGCCATCACTGATGATAGCCTTTGGAGTTCCAAATCTAGAAAAAATATTTTTCTTGAGGAATTGTATGACCACTTTGTTGTCATTGGTCCTACTTAGAAATGCCTCAATCCACTTTGAAACATAGTCCACACCAACAATATATAAAGAAATCTAAAAGAAGATGGAAATGAGCCCATAAAATCAATACCCCAACAATCAAATATCTTCAATGGTAAAATTGGGGATAAAGGCATCATGTTGCGCCGGGACACTCTTCCCAACCTTTGACATCTATCACAAGTAATACAGAAAGCATGGGTGTCTTTAAACATGGTGGGTCAGTAAAAACCATATTGTAGGATTTTTGCAGTGATTTTCTTAGCAGAAAAATGGCCACCACATGCTTCCATGTGGTAAAAAGAAATAACACTCTGAACTTCATCATCTGGGACACAACGTCTAAAATTTGATCAATCCAATATTTATATAAATACAGGTCATCTCAGAAGAAGTTCCTAACCTTGGTTTCAAAATGTTTCATATATTGTGACTTCCAATGATATGACATTTTTTCCGTTACAAGATAGTTCACTATATCCGCATACCAAGGCAATTTGGAGATCGCAAATAATTATTCATCAGGGAAAGTGTCATAGATATGCATCTCCTCAGTGGAATCATCTAACACTAATATGGAAAGGTGATCAACCACTACGTTTTCTACTCCTTTCTTATATTTTATCTCTAAGTCAAATTCTTGGAGTAGGAGGATCCGTCTCAAAAGTCTCGGCTTTGCATCCTTCTTAGAAAATATTTCAAAGCTGAATGGTCCATGAAAATGACCACTTTGGATCCCAGCAAGTAGGACCTAAATTTATCCAAAGCAAAAACTATTGCAAGTAACTCTTTTTCAGTTGTTGAGTAGTTCACTTGGGCCGAGTTTAGAGTTATACTCGCGTAGTGAATAATGTAGGGCCGTTTATCTTTCCTTTGGCCCAAAACAGCCCCTATGGCATAATCACTTGCATCGCATATTAGTTTAAAGGAAGTGTGCAATTTAGTGGACGCATGATAGGTGAAGTGGTAAGGGATGATTTAATTTTATTAAAGGCACTTGCACACTCATCTGTCCACTTAAATGGAACATCCGTTTGAAGAAGATTAGTCAAGGGTTTAGTAATGACACTAAAGTCCTTGATGAATCTTCTATAAAAACCAGCATGCCCTAGAAATGATATAATATCTCTAACAGTTCGGGGGATAGGTAGATAGCAATAATGTCGAGTTTTGAGCGATCTACCTCGATTCCATTTTTAGAGATAACATGGCTCAAAACAATTCCTTTTTGAACCATGAAATGACATTTCTCCTAATTTAAGACAAGGTACTTCTCTTCACACCTAGATAAGACAAGAGATAAATTGTTGAGGCATTTCTCAAAACTACTCCCAAATACAGAGAAGTTGTCCATGAAAACCTCAAGAAACTTCCCAACCATATTTGAAAAAATACTTAACTTATATCGTTGAAAAGTTGCTGGGGCGTTACACAATCCAACTGGCATCCGTATGAAAGCAAACGTGCCAAATGGACAAGTGAACGTGGTTTTCTCTTGATCTTATAGGGCTATCTCTATTTGGTTATATCCGGAATATCCATCAAGAAAACTATAGAAGGAGTGACCTGCTACCCTTTCTAAAACTTGATCAATGAATGGTAGAGGGAAATGGTATTTTTTTATAACCTGGTTCAATTTTCTATAGTCAATGCAAACATGCCAACCAGTGGTGACACGTGTTGGTATGAGTTCATTATTAGAATTCTGCACAATAGTTATTCCAGATTTCTTTGGGACTACTTGAGTTGGACTCACTCAAACACTATCGGATATTGGGTAGATGATTCCCACATCCAATAATTTGATCACCTCATTTTTTACAACTTCCATCATATTTGGATTGAGACGCCTTTGATGTTGTTTAATTGGTTTGGCATCCTCATCGAGGTGGATTCGATGGGTGCATATGGAAGGGCTTATACCCTTGATGTCAGAAATGGTCCAGCCCAAGGCTCCTTTATGGTCCCTTAGAACATTTAACAATTTAATCTCTTGATCCTTGTCTAAAAATGAAGAGATCACCATAGGATAAGTTTTATTTTCACCTAAGTATACATACTTAAGCTCATTTAGTAGTGGTTTTAAATCAAGCTTTTGAACATTGGTTGGTGATGGCAGAGGTTGCGAGTCCTCGATAGATAGGATTTTAGTGTGCGGTCTCCATTGATACATACCAATGTCCTGGCTGGTAGTGCTCTCGTTATCATCACAAATTTCAGCAAGCACTTTTTCTAAATCAGAATTTTTCAAGTCCCCAGATACTTGAATCAATTCCTTAGTCAGACTAGGTTCCAATTCCTTTTTCTTCTATCAAGCAGTCCGTGAAATTCAGCTCATGGATTTCATTATTATCAATGGGCTGCTTACGTAGATTAAAAATATTTAGCTCTAGAGTCATGTTATTAAAAGACAAGTTCATCATTCAATTCATGCAATTTATGATTGCATTTGAAGTTACTAGGAATGGGTGGCCTAAAATGATGGGAACTTAAGCACTAACATTTACACATGGTTCAGTGTCTAGTACAATAAAATTCACGGGGAAGTAGAGTTTCTCCGCTTGGACTAGCACGTCCTCTAAAATTCCCCTTGGTACCTTAATAGAGCGGTCAACGAGTTGGAGTGTAATCGTGGTTGGTTTAAGCTCGCCTAACCCCATTTGTGTGTAAACTGAATAAGGTACTAAGTTGACACTTGCACCCAAATCTAGCAAAACATACTCAATTTGGAAATTCCCAATAATACAAGGAATAGTGGGACTTCCCGGGTAAAGGTATTTGGGTACGACCCTTTGTTGAATGATAGTGATCACTTTCTCAGTAAGGAAGGCCTTTTTGTGCACATTTAATTTCCTCTTTACAGTGCACAAGTCCTTGAGATATTTAACATATGATGGAATTTGTCTAATGACATCAAGTAGAGGAATATTGACAATAACCTTTTGGAGCACATCTAACACCTCTTGATATTTCATGGGGACAGTCGAATTCTGAAGTCTAGATGGGAATGGAACTTGAGGCTCATATGACTTAGTCTCTTTATCCTTTTGTATTTGCGACTCTTAAACCATAGCCGGTTTATCATTTTCTTGAGATGGTAACTCATCCTCTGATATTTCTACCAGTTGTATTATCTTGTTATCGACCTCTTTTCCACTTCTCAAGGTAATGATGGCCTTAACTTGTTCATGATGTAGCTCACTTGGATTTGAGTCTCTAATGAAATGTGTGTTTCTAGGGTTTGGCATAAGTTGAGAAGGAAGGGTGCCTTTTTCCCTAGCCTCCACAGATGATCGCTTTGGCAGGGGCACATATGGTGCATTGTTAGGTGCCCCAAAGAAGTTGTTTTGTGGAGGCATTTGAGGTTCATTGGGCGCATTAATTTGTGGTCCATTCCTCCAACAAAGATTAGGATGGTTACGCCAATTTGGATTATACGTGTTTCCCATTGGTTACATAACTGACCTTTGGTAGTTATTTATAACATTTGCTTGCTCATTCTCATGTGTGATATTTTGTACAACTGAGATTATTGGACAATCCTTTGTGTCATAGTCTGTACCACCATAAATGCTACAAAAATTACCTAAGGAAGTGTTTGCTTTAACCATATCAACCTTCCTAATTTCCTAGGCTTTGACCTTTCTAGCCAATGCAACGAATTTTGCATTAAGGTCGTCTTCCTCTCTTAGGACATACATCCCCGCTTTCCCTCTAAGAATGGGTCTAGTTTGGTCTAGTTTAGCAGAGACATCCCATATCTATGTATTCTCTGTGAACATATCTAGAAAATCCAAGCCTCATTATGATCCTTGTCAAGAAAGGTTCCACCACACATCATCTCTACGAACTGACGGGTATCCATGGTCAGCCCCTTTCGGAATGCATCAATCACGTGTCATGGTTCATAAGCATGATGTGGACAAGTAATTATAAGGTCTTTGAAGCGATCTCAAGCTTTAAAAAAATAGTTCATTCCCCTTTTGGGAGAATGACATGATTTCTTGTTTTAGTGTATTTATTTTGTGCTCGGGAAATAACTTTTTCAAAAACTCTCTACTTAAGGCTTGCCATGTAGTGATGGTATTAGGTCTTAGAGAGTTAAGCCATGCTTTGACCCGATCCTTTAGAGAGAATGAGAATAACCTAAGCTTAAGTACATCCCTATTGCCATTGTTTACTTGTAATGTTGCAATTACTTCCTCAAAGTCCTTGAGGTGCAAGTAGAGGCTTTCAGAATCCAAGCCATGAAATTTAAGAATCAATTGAATCACACCTAATTTAAAATCAATGTTCCTTGTGTGAGCAGGGAACACTATGCAAAATGGTAAAGTTGATCTCTCAGGGTGTAGATGTTCATGTAAAGTCCGTGGTTGGTTTAACACATTCCTATGAACTTCATTTTCATCCTCAAGAGGAGGATTAGGTTGATTTTCTCGATTTAGATTATCAACTGGGTCTGCCATGGAATCCAAGTGATGTTGAGTGCCTCTTCTAAGTGAATGATCAAGGCCAGGAACTAGTCCGCCTTCGGAGGAGAGTCGATTGTTTTCATCCCTTCTCCAATGGGATATAAACCATCCACACCACATAACAAATGCCACTAATTCAAATAGCAAGTATGATATTTAAAATAAAAATAAAAACTTAAAGTAAAATTCAAGGCTTCACTCTGGGATAAGTTTGTGTTAATTTTTAAGCTACGTTGTGCATATTTAATATTCTCTTTTGTTAGCTTTGTCAATTTGATTTTGTTTCTGTATTCCAAACTGAATTGAAAAGAGGAATTGCTGTATTCCTTCTTCTTAGAATCAAAATCAAATAGAGCTAGCTCATCTAGTTTAATTTAAAATCAATTAGAACATAGAACCATTTCAAAGTGAGTATTGGACAATTGAACTTCTATATTCGAACTTCTACTCCGATTGGTTCTTCCGGGCTGCTGCAAAAGGAGAAATTCAGGTATTTTAGATTTGTGTAAATTTCCTTTGCTTTTGGTTTCTTTTGAGATTGGGCCAGAAAAATCTCATTGTGTTGGTTATCTGAGGAGAGCCAGAAAACTCAGAAAGTGGGGTTTTTGAATTGTGTAAGCCCATTTGAAAGAAACAATTGTGAAGGTTTAAGGTGAACCTGTGAAACCTATTTTCATAGTGAACACTGATATCCCCTGTGTGAGGATATTAGGAGTGGAGTAGCAAGCTGTGTGGCTATTGTTTAACAGTTGGTGAACACACAGGAAAACCACTATAATTCTTTGTTTCTGGTGGTTTGAATGTTTATTTAATTTCTATATCCTTTATCATTCAAAGTTGTGGAATGTATGTGTGGATGTGAATG
Source organism: Magnolia officinalis (assembly GCA_021015155.1). NCBI lineage: Eukaryota > Viridiplantae > Streptophyta > Magnoliopsida > Magnoliales > Magnoliaceae > Magnolia > Magnolia officinalis. The sequence continues at coordinate 46,536,429 of JAJHSJ010000010.1, forward strand.
CTGTAATATTTACATTTCAAGCATTGTGGGAATGTTGTAATAGTTTAGAATTTCAATTCTTGATATTTCCTTTATTCCTCTTCAGTTTGAGATATTGATACTTAAACCGTTCTAGTAAGGTTGTCCTGCCATAAACTCTTGGTTTTTATGGTGCAAGGTTGTCCCTAGAACATCATTTGTATTAGTCTCTCAATACTAGAATATTGAGGTTGCTTTACATTTCTGTATTGTGATTTATTTAAAAGTACTATATTTCATTTATTTCTTTATAAGGCTATCTTATTATTTAATTCAGCTGGTATTATTTTAAATTTGGCATAGTCCTATTCACCCCCCTCTAGGACATATAGCTAGGCATTTTCAGATGAAGCGTCAGATCACCAGTTTTATGGCCGAGTGTGACACATGCCAGCGTGTCAAGGCCGATCATCAGAGACCCCGTGGTCTATTGCAGCCGTTGAGTGTCCCGACATGGAAGTGGGAGCACGTGTCGACAGATTTTATTATGGGCTTGCCGAGGACTCAGAGCGGTTATGATGCCATTTGGGTTGTTATGGATAGTCTGACGAAATTGACACATTTTCTTGCGATGCATGCGATTTGGTCTATGGACCGGCTTGCGAGGTTATTCATCGAGGAGATTGTAAGACTGCATGGCATTTTAGTTTCGATCGTTTCTAACCGAGACTCGAGGTTCACGTCTCAGTTTTGGAGGAGCTTTCAGAGAACGATGGGGACTGTTTTACAGCTCAGCACCGCGTATAATCCACAAACTGATGGCCAAACCGAGAGGGTCAACCAGATCCTTGAGAATATGCTTTGTGCCTGCGTAATTGATTTCAGGGGTAGCTGGGATGAGCATCTGGGATTGGCTGAGTTCGCATACAACAACAGCTACCAGGCGACCATTGGCATGACTCCTTTTGAGGCACAAAATGGCAAACTATGAGATCACTGAGTTATTGGACCAAGGTTGGAGAGCGCCATCTCCTAGGTCCCGAGCTTGTGCTGCAGACGTCAGAGGCTATCGATATCATCAAGCAGAGGATGCACACAACTCAGAGCTGGCAGAAGAGTTTTACTGATCGCCAGTGTCGTCCCTTGGAGTTTGCTGTAGGGGACCATGTGTATCTCAAGGTCTCGCCCATAAAGGGCGTAGTTCGATTTGGAACGAAGGGTAAGCTTGCCCCGAGATTCATAGGACCTTTTGAGATCACTGGGCGTGTTGGCGCCGTGGCCTATCGGCTTGCCTTGCCATCTCAGTTGTCTGGCATTTACAACGTTTTCCATGTCTCTATGTTAAGGAAGCATGGGTCAGACATCATTCCGGTTATTGATTGACAACCATTTGAGGTTCATAAGGACGCTTCTTACATTGAGCAGCCAATTCGTATCCTTGATCGGAAGGAGCAGGTCCTCTGGACCAAGGTCATTCCGTTGGTGAAGGTCCAGTGGGGTCACCATTCTAGTGAGAAGGCTTCTTGGGAGCACGAGGCAGAGATTCAAGAACGTTATCCCCATCTCTTTGATGATTGATTATGTGTTGTATTTTGTATGTTGTCTCTGATTTATATGATGATGTTATGTTTCTTCTTCCTCATGAGCTATGTCTCGTTGCGATGATAGTGTAAATTTTGAGGGCAAAATTTCTTATTTGGAGAGGAGAGCTGTAAGACCTGTATCTTAGTCCCTACCATTCCGAAGATTTCTGCGATCCTCCCTGTCGAATTTCGGCGACCCGCGACCTGTAATCTGCGTTTGCGCGTGACCCTGAGTCGCACCCTGTCAACCTGAGTAGACTCAACCCGAGACTTGTACCCTAGTGGCCGCGTCGTTACCGCGGTTCCAACGCCATGTCTCACGCACCAAGGCAATACCTAGGCTAGGAGTTGTGGGCCTACACATATCTTAAGGAAACGCCGCGCATTTGCAATTCTGAGAGAATCTCTACCCAATATATCCCATCAATGGTCAAGTACGTGTCAAGTACACACATCACTCAATCCATCACTCAACCTATCACTCAACCCATCACAACCCATACCTCTCTTACACAACAACCCCAAAAGTCAACAATCCCTTACACAACCCATCCCTCTCTCCCATCTATCACTCCATCCCATCTCCTCTCTCTCTTATTTCTTCCTTCTCTTCCATGCAACCCAAAACAAAAAATTCCAATGTCCAAGCTCCTTAAACCTCCATGAGAGAGCTTGGTGTGGCCTACCTTCCTACCACCCAATCCCACCATTCAAAGTCCATCTCAACCGTTAAAATCCACCCCTTGGAGTTATAGATCGTCTTAGCAGAAGAAGGAAGAGGAGATCGACGGTGGGTGATCTTGGATCTTCATTTTTTTTATTTTTATTTATTTATTTATGTATTTATTTATGATTTAAGGACCCACATATGGTGAGACCCACCTTGATGTATGCTCTGTATCAATAGGGGCCCATAGTGGCGGGGCCCCTCCGTCATCGCGATCTCCCTCCTTCTCTCTCTCTCTCTCTCTCTCTCTCTCTCTCTCTCTTCCCTATGAGCGATGGCCCACCTGGATGGATGTTCCACACCATCCGTCCAGAATGTCCAGAGGATCTAGACGTTGGCATATGTGGGATGTGTATATGTATACATATATGGTATGTATATTATAATATTATATTATATTATAGTAATTAATATGATTATATATATATATATATATATATATATATATATATATATATAATATATATATATATATATATATATATATATCTGTGTGTGTGAGCCCCATGTGGCACCCACCTATCTTGAATCCGATTAGCTGATGTACTTCATACCTGCTGTATAACTGGTATTAACGTCACCAGCTCTGAGGGTCCCACCATGGCATGTGTTTCATCCCACCATCCATCTGGACAGCGGGGACGACCGTGATGTTTGTGTCATTACACCCACCGTCCATTTGGACAGTGGGATCATTACAGCTGGAAGCTGCTGTGGATGGCAACAAGATCTGGGACCCACCGTGATGTATATGTTACATCCTAACCGTTCATCCATTTGAGAACTGTGGATCCCCATCATGGCGTGTGTGTTTCATCCTACCATCCAAGTCGTCCAGATGGTGGGACCCATCTACTGACTAACATAAGCAAGTTTGTGGGTCCCACGTGATGTATATGTACATCCAAGCCGTCCAGATGGTGGGACCCATCTGCTGACTGACATCAGCAAGTTCTGTGGGTCCCACATGTGGTATGTGTTGAGTCCAAACCGTCCATCCACCATAGGGCCCACGTGATGTATTTGTTTCCTCCACACAGTCTAGACAGTACTGGACGGTGTTGGACAATGTTTGGATGGTGCTGATTTACATAAACAATGTTTGGACGGTGCTGGACAATGTTTGGATGGTGCTGATTTACCTGGACAATGTTTGGACAGTGCTGATTATCATTAGTGGGCCATGTGCCCCATGGAATGATAGTGTACAGTGATACACATGTTACACCTACAACTATTGAAATGATTTTTGGTGTGGTCTAAGCCCACTTGAGGCCCATTGGTGCGACCCATCCAAGAGGCCCATCATGATGTATATTCGAGGCCTATGTGATAGGGCCCACCTACATTATATTCGAGGCCCATGGGCAAGGCCCATTGTAATGTATTCGAGGCCCATGGGCGAGGCCCATTATAATGTATCTGAGGCCCATGGGCAAGGCCCATTGTGATGTATTCGAGGCCCATTGTAATGTATCCGAGGCCCATTGTGATGTATTCGAGGCCCATGGGTGAGGCTCATTGTAATGTATCCGAGGCCCATGGGCGAGGCCCATTGTGATATATTCAAGGCCCATTGTGATGTATTCAAGGCCCATAGGTGAGTCCCATTGTGATGTATTTGAGGCCCATTACGTCATGTATGAATCCCTTGTATGGGCCACTCCTTGGGAACAATGTTGGTTAAATGTCCACATTGATGGACAATGATGGTTGAAAGTCCTCATTGTGACCTTCCCTTAAGCCTTGTTAGGCCCATTCGCATCATTCTCTAAGTGGGTTGACCCTAGTCATTGGGTTATCCAAAGATGTTGGGCCCCCATTGGTTGTTAGTAGGATTACTTCTTTTATTTTGGAGTCCATCTAGGACTCATTTGGACCCCCTAGGGCATCTAGCGGGCCATGCAATAGTATGGTGAAGGAACCCTTTTCGGATCTCTAGGATTGTGGGTAGGCTGCTTAGGCCCAACCTTGATAAAAGGGGGAGTACATCATCACCATCATATAGTATGCTTAAAATAGCTCCATGATCCATGCCCATACGCATTATATGTATGCTTGATGTGAGGAGTGATTGATCATAGCACATGCCATTGGGCAGACCATTATGGGACTCCTTGATGGGGAGAGTTGCCCACATGAGCGCGTGGTACGCGCAAGATTGCTGTATGACTGGATAGTGTGATTCATACATCTCGCATTATGTGACATGACTACTGTATGCCCTATCGACATCAGGGCCTTAGCCTCAATGGGAGTATCGTGGTTGGAAGGATTGGACACCAAGGAATTCTGTTATACATGGGGTGCTATAGATGTCCTTTGATGAAATTACCTAAACCCTTATGGTACTAGGAGGTTGCTCCAATATCTAGACCGAGTGGATTCATGAGGGTTAAGTGCTGAATACCAGAAGGTCGCGCTTTCCACTGTGTCATGGTCGGTTGGAAGGGGGTGCGGCCTTATCCACCTGAGAGGAGGGGGCAAAGCTAGGCTGAGTTTGACCAGCTCGAGGAATGGGTCCATTATCGACGAGCTGAGCCCGATATTGGCAGGCGGATAGTGAGGTCTCTTCCACTCACTTCATTGCGCGCGATGGGGCAACAATCTGGTTTGGAGTGTACTAGACCACAGTGATATTTCAGAGTTGAGCTGTATTGATATGTGGACTCAAATGAGAATTGATATGCTTGAGTTGCATCTTGCATTGCATGGCCTTGGTATGGTTGACATCATTCATGTCTCGCATCGCATAGCCTTGTTATGGCTAATAGTATTCATGGATTCATCAGCATATTTCGCATTAATCTGATATTGCATAATTGTACTAATACATTGCGCAGATACTTTCACCACCCTCTAAGCTTTTTGTAAGCTTATGCACGACCGTTACGTGCAGGTGACATTGGACTACAGTAGCGCTGAGGCAGGAGCGCATAGTAGATCATTTTGGAGCTTGTGTCTATCATCATTGTATTTCCCTTTATGTGCATTGTACTTATAAGTTTTGATCATAGTAGAAATGTGATGGAGTTTTTGGTTATTTTTTGTGGGTTATGCCTTTGGTTATACTTATTACGAATTAAATTCATATTGAAAATCCTCCTTGTAGGATCCCAGGATTGGAAACCTAGCGTATGAGCGCTGGGAGTCGAAAGCGGGATATTACAGAGGTCGTCGGCGCCGAATTCGGCGATCGAAAACTTTGTGAGTCCGGTTTACGAGTTTGGGGCGTGACGATTGATCTAGGGTAAGCCTATCCATCAATGTGGATCTCATATGATGGAAACATATGGATCTCACAATAAGATAAAAAATAAACCTAAACAATAGATAACATGCATACACCATTCTTCTCATCATTAAAATAACCAATCATCATAACTTAAAGAATTATTAAACCCATGTGCTTCCCTTATAACTTAGGCTAGAGGGAACTTAGAAAAACATAATTAAATTGTAGAAATAAAAAGCAACAAGAAAGAAATAAATGCAAATAGCAAAGATCTAAAAAAAATAAAATTATAAAACTTTAATAAAATTAAAAACTCTTTAAAAACTTTAAATCTTACTTTGGGTTGCCTTAAATGATGCTTAGGAGTGCCCTGGGAAGCCCTATTTATAAGTGGGGAACTCCAATTTTCGTACAAAGTTGGAAAACTCTAGAAACCGCCTCATATTTACGTATTTTCCCAAAATATTTACGTAGTTTGTTAAAATAGACTTCACTCTACGCAGTTTCTTAAAATAGACTTCAAAGTTTCAGAATACACTTTTTCAGGATGATTTCAGAATTCTTCACTTCAAATCTTCGATTCTCTTCATTCCTCACTTGGTGTTCTTAGATCATTGGCATGTCAATTCTTCAATCTTGGTCTCCTAAGATCCATCTCTTATCTTGGTGATTCTTGAGCATCAAATCCATGCTTTTAACACCCTTTTTTAATCCAAGCTCTTAAATTTGAAATAGCGGTGAAGACAGCTTGAGTTGAAGTTGGAATATATTAATATGTCCTAGAGGGGGGTGAATAGGACTTTTTAAAGATTTACAAGTTATTAAAAATCCTATCACTCTAATCCTATTAAGTATGCAATTTTCAGAATTACTCAAATGTAACTCTATTGGCTTCCAAGCCCAGTAGAGGATCCAATCATAAACTAATCAAGATATAACAATATGCAACTTAGTCTATGTTGGATATGACTGTGTATGTGATCAGATATATGAATATGAATGCATTGACATGAATCACACATATAGAAAAGCAATCACAGACACAGTCATTTTATAGTGGTTTGACGATAAGTCTACTCCACTCCCGGCTGCCACACTCAACCCTTAAGTGTACCGGATTTCACTAAGGAGGTTTCCCAAGGTTCACCTCAAACCTAAGGTTTTAAATTAGGTTCACCTTCAACCTTTACAGAGGTTTTACGCGGTTCAACTCAAAACTCAGAGTTTTGCTGGTTCACTCCTAACCAGATGTTTATGCTCTCCATAGAGCAAGGGTCCAAACAACGTACCTGGATTTTAGACCACACAGGTCAAGGACCTACACAAGGACCTAACAGTTTATGCCCTACACAAGAGCAAGGGTCCACCCTGTGCACCCACTACGTACACTCCCGTCGAAGGCCTCCTTGAGGACTTCAAAGGGTGAGAACCACTTAAGACCAAGACCTATGAAGGAATGATCACAAGTGTCCTCTGGACTCTGGATACTTATAGATAAGTTGATGAGTCCCGTTAAGCACAACGCCAAAGATCTTCTTCTCCTTGTTGACGAAGAGTTTTCAGCTCCCTTGATCCACAACACAAGATGATATACCAATGCTTGGATTTGGGTTGGGTCAAGGGTGAGATGGAATCCTACTCTCTAAAGATTTTCCTATAAGGAAGATAGAGTGGTTCCTCTCTTATGCATTCAATGCATCCTAGCATAATGATTTGCCATTAAGGTAGTAGCTGGAGGATCCTTGAATGCGGAAGTTCATTCCCCAATCCACTCTATTTAATATTAATGGTAAGGGTGGATTGGAGGATGAACTTCCTAGAGAGAAAGACTTTAGGTATAAGATGCAAGTTGAAACACACAAAAGCTCTCTCTTTTCTCTCTTACAGTAACAAAGAACAAGTCCTCTATATATAGGCAAGAAGTTCCAACGGATATAAAACGGTCACATTTATGATAGAGTTCGATATCATCGAGCATATACTCTCGATAACATCGATGGTCTGCTCGATGACTCAGACTCGATGTCATACGTTTTTGAAACTCCTTGCCAATAGGTCGATGAATCGAAACAGTTGTCGATGTCATCGGATTTCGAACTCCGATTCCATCGATGACTGGGTCGATCCCTCGACACATGACAAATGAGAGAGACTTGACTTTGAAAATATTTCAGGTTTTCATGAATGATCAGGGGAACCGTCGAGGTCATCGGAATTTGAATGTCGATGATATCGAGATCTGAGTCAAGGCATCGATAATTCCAGCAGATTTATCTTTAAACTTGCTGGACAGATTATGGCTTAGTTCGATGCAATCGATCTGGTGTCGATATCATCGATATTTGAATATCGATTAAATCGAAGGGCCCCCGATCATAGTTAAAAACATCCTGAAATAATTGTTGTAACAAATGCGCGCCCACCATCGATATCATCGATGAACCTCCGATCTTACCGATATTTGATTTCAGATCATATCGGACGGTCATCGATATGTCAAAGAATTTTGAGATTTTCATTAAAAAACAGGGGCGCCGAAAAACTGTCTGTCAATTATATCGAGCCACCTTCGATGTGCTCGAGATTTGAATATCGATGATATCGATATGTGTATCGATACATCGATAATTCATCCAGATATATTATGAAGTTGTTGAACATATTTAGTGCTTATATCGATGATATCGATATGTGTATCGATTCATCGATAAATCCGTCCAGATGAATATTTGGTTGCTGGACACTTTTAGTTCTCTTATCGATCATATCGTTAAGGTATTGAGGACATCGACAGAACAGGTCGATCATATCGAGGGTGCTTCGATAAAATCGACAGGGTGAGAAAAACTTAGAGATTTTCCTATTTTGAAAAAGTTTTCTCATCATAAAACTCTAAGATGTCTATCTTATTTTAAGGGTTTTAATCACCTGGTGTTTTGGGACATGGGATGTGAGGCTATGATTTACCTATTGTGAGCTTCCACACATCCGGTCGAGGCAGACGCTTGAATTGTTCTTCCTATCGATCTCTGTAGCCAGTCTGATTCACCATTCACGTAACTTGACAAACCAGGGCACAAGTAGGTGCACTTTCAATCTCCCCCTTTGTCAATTACGTGACAAAATACCCAAAATACCCTAGAACAGTTCTAGACACACCCTAAATTGTGTGTACATGCATTTACACAATTTTACAATTTTTCTACCCCATGTACACATTATAGAAGTATCCGCTCCCCCTTAGTTCAAAACTCCCCCTTTCTTGCAGCTGCTCCCCCTAACACCTGCATAAACATAAATAGATACACAATTTTTCGCTCGGAGTGTTTTGAATTGTTCTCCCCCTTTTTGTCAGTCATTGGCAAATGTATAGCAAGTGATATTGACTGAAGAATTAAAGAGTATGGGAGAACCATCAGATATTAATGTAGAAAGATGAGATCATTTTAAAACAAACATCATTTTCAGAAGTTATGAATGCAAATAAAATAAGTAATAAAGTCATATGCAATTCATATCAGAACTTTGATAAACCAGGGGAAAACTTAAAACAGAATTATGGCATTAAAGATAAGAATTCTATTCAGCCATAAAAGTATTAAAACTGCCCCAGACGGCAGTAAAGCCTAAACAAAAAAAAAAAAACTGTTTAGAAAACCACCAAAGATACTGCTCCACACAGCAGTTAAAAAAAAACAAACGCATATATGGGCACCCAACAACATTCATCAACATTAGCCCATCTGTGGGCATATACACCCCAAAAAAATGCATTTCTTAGAGGGCTGTCATACACACCAGTGATAGTGAAGAACATCTAAAAAGATACTGATGTTCAATCGTGGAGATAACAGTGTAGTGTGTATGATAGCATGCATGACCTGGCCTTACGGAGCAGAGTGAGATGGCATCGTGTCATCCCTTCGGCATGTCAGCAGATCCACCAGTTGTTGTACAGACTGCTGTACTTTCTGGACGACTCGCTCCAAAACTGTCAACTGCTCACGTACAGAGTGAATATCTCTCTAGATTGCCCCGATTCTATCCATTTTGAATCTCTTTGCATGTCCGGGTATTGACGTAGATGGGGCTGGATCGGGTCGAGATGATTCATCTCCTGTCCTCTCAGTTTCCTCCCAACGAGGATCACCAACACCTTCCTCTTCACATTCTTGAATCCCTTCTTCTTTGTACTCGTGGTACTCCAGGTCCATTTTTCGAATGTTCTTTGCATTAAAGACATGAACTGGAAGTACAGGATCAGCGGTAGGTGGAAAGCCAATTCTTTGACAGATCCTGTTTATAATCCACGGATATGGCAAATGCAGATCTCTGGAGGTATGTATTGCATTAACCAATTGATTGACAATTAGTGTTGGAAGGCAAACCTTTGTTCCATTTGCCACGGAGTATATAATCATGACCATAAGACTGGTGAGATCAGATCGATTAGTACTCCTTGGATACAGATTTGTAGCAAAGATCCCATGCATAATCTGAAAACGAGGTTCCATGTACCTAGATTTTAAGGCATTCCCTTGATGCCAGGGAATGTCTCCTTTATTGCATAGGTATTTGATAACCACAGAACTGTTGTCAGGATGATCAAGATCCAAGTTCGGGGTGCCTTCTGGAGCCATTTGTAGATTGAGAATATGAGCTAATGTGGCAGGAGTAATAAACACATCATCACCATCCAGAGAGACCATGAACGATGGAGGATCAGACACCGGAGAGTGACATGTTACAAGAAAGTTACGTGTCTGTTCAAGTTGGCAAGGTCCTCCAAAATCTAGGATGGGCAGCCACCCGATTTTAGCAAACAGAGGTTCCAGATTGTAAGGTGCCAAGCATCCTCTGTCAACTCTTCGTTCATGAATCAACTTTCGACCGGTGTATTTTGTTGGGCGTTGACTGGCCGGAGGCGGAGGAGGAGGTGCCTGTGGAGATGGTTGTGCTTCTGACGGGGGCCCACGTGATCTTGTACGCTGCCTAGTGGGGGTCCCACGATCTGAGGCCTTTGTTCTTTCTTTAGGAGCAAGTACTTTTTATTGGGACGATTGAGACGATTTTCCAGGGCCTGACACTTTCCCTTTGTCTTTTCCCATAACGACAAAAACGGTTTTATGAATTTGGAAATATGACACGACCTGAATAGAAAGTAGCAATACCCAAAAAAAACTCATAATAAGGTATTACCGATTTCGTTGTGTGATTTGGGTAGTCCTTCGAGGACTCCAATGGTTTGGCCGAGCGAATCGAGCAGAGGCAGGAACAAAAAGTACTTTGGGATAGAATTTTTTTTTTTTTGCTCTGCAGACTTATATCGGGCGGCAATCATCGATATGATCGATACTCTTTTCGATGATATCGAGAGTTCTTTATCGAGTTCATCGATCCTGCCTCTGATACTATTCCCGATCATGCGCCTTTTCAACTTCTGAAGTGATATCGATGATATCGACTGATTATCGATTTGATCAAAAATTCATATATCAGTAAACTCAAGATTTTTCAACACTTTTACTTCAAACATTCCTTCATGTATACTTATAGTGTATCAACGATAGTCAGTATACAACAAACTTTTGTACAGTTTATGTACAATTTCAAAATTATAAACATGGCAATGTTTATATACAAAAAGTTCAAGGTGTGTAACCTCAGATGAAATATTGATGGCTCAGAAAAATTTGCATCATTTCAGCAAATATCCAGGTCAGATGCATGACTTGGACATGTCCTTTCACACTTAGAATTTTCAGGGTATGTGAAGATTAGTCATAAGACAATTTTGTTTTTCTTTTTCTACCCATTTTGAAATAAATTTCTTTCTCCTGTCTTGCATCTTAGGTGGTGATAGATGAGTGTTTTCCCTAGATGGACTCTTGACATTCTGTGTTTCTCTGATTGGTTTGAATTTTCCAATGTGATTTTGTCCAGAGTTATGTGAAGTCCGTCTATATGTTAGGCATTCAGCCTCATAATGACCCGTATCACCACATAAATGATATACTGGAGAGATTCTTACATTGCTTCCTGAAGCAGCCGATGATTTGGTTGTTGGTGCTGCATTTCCTGTTTTCTTCTTAGTTTTCTCATACCCTAGGCCACTCTTGTCCTTTCCGGGCCTTCCCATCCCTAACATCCTTTCAAGCTTTTCACCACTTTGAGAAAATTTATAGTTTATTTCAGCAAATTCTCTAGATTTCTCTAAGTCATAGCAGAGTGTGTGATTATCATCCTTGAGATGCCTATTTTCATCTTTTAACAATTCAATTTGTTTGGTAAGCTCAGATGATTCAGTTCTTAGGGATAGGTTGATCCTTTCCAATTTGTCATTATCTGCATAATATTGCTGTAGATCATTAATTAGGTGTGGATTGATTTGCAGTGTTTTATCCAGATCCTTTTGTAGTTGTACCTTCTTGTTTTCCGAGATTCCAAGTCTGTTTAGAATGTTGATGCTATGAGTATAGAGTTGATTGTAAGCATCTTGCAACTTATTCTTTTCTATTTCTACTTCACTTCCAGATTCTTCATCATCAGATAGAAATGATTCTGTGACTTGCTATTCCTTTTTGCTTTCAGATTCAGTGGGAATGAACAAAGCAGTGGAGACCATAAGAATTTTCAGTGATTTTTGATCTTCATTACATTCTGAGTCACTAGATTCTAAGTCTGACTCTTCTGTATCATCCCATGTGGCGGCCATTGCCTTGCCCTTGGTTTTTTTGTTTGGGCATTTAGTAGATAGATGTCCATACTCTCGACAAGCGTAGCATTGTGGTTCTTTGGTCTTTTTGCCAAATTTGCCTGCAGAGAGTTTTTTATCCACCTTTCTACCTCTAGAGGGACGGTCGCGATTCTTTTGAAAGAATCTTCTGAATCTTTGTGCCAGCAAAGCCACTTCCTCATCATCATCCTCTCTTTCACTTTCACTGTCCTCATGAGTTGTTTTCTTTGAAGTTATTAGGACAGTATTTTTGGATTTTTGGGATTGAGTGAAGTGTAGTTCAAAAGTTTGTAGGGAACCTACTAGTTCTTCTACTTTCATCTCGTCTATGTTCCTACACTCCTCAATTGTTGTCACCTTGGGATTAAACCGTTCCGGTAGGGATCTTAGAATTTTCCTACAAACTTTCGGTACCGGAACTTTCTCTCCCAATCCACACATGGAGTTACAAATGATATTTAGCTTTGTAAAGAACTCCAAAAATGTCTCATGCTCTTCCATTCTAAGACTTTCGAACTGTGAAGTCAAGAGTTGTAGTTTAGACCTCTTCACAATACTTATGCCTTCATGGGTTGTTTCCAGTAGATCCCATGCTTCTTTAGATGTCCCACACATGCTTATTTGATTGAAAATATCTTGGGACACGGCACAATAGATAACAGTCATAGCCTTGGCTTCAGATGTTTGTCTTTCTTTGTCGAATATTGTCCACTTTTCTTTGGTTTGGGCTTTGTGATTGTTGTGCCACTATCAAGTACAATTTCTTCAGTAGGTAGCACATATCCACTTTCAACTATGTCCTAAATGTCACGATCCAAAGATCTCAGAAAGTAGTGCATCCTAGCCTTCCAGTATGCATAATTTGAACCGTCAAACACTAGAGGTCTAGTGACCGATGAGCCCTCTCCTTTGGCCATATTCCCAACTTTAGTCAAAATCACTCTCTAGGCGGTGAAGCCCTTAAAGAGAGACTAGCTTTGATACCAATTGAAATAGCGGTGAAGACCGCTTGAGTTGAAGTTGGAATATGTCAATATGTTCTAAAGGGGGGTGAATAGGACTTTTTAAAGATTTACAAGTTATTAAAAATCCTATCACTCTAATCCTATTAAGTATGCAATTTTCAGGATTACTCAAATGTAACTCTACTGGCTTCCAAGCCCAGTAGAGGATCCAATCATAAACTAATCAAGATATAACAATATGCAACTTAGTCTATGTTGGATATGACTGTGTATGTGATCAGATATATGAATATGAATGCATTGACATGAATCACACATATAGAAAAGCAATCACAGACACAGTCATTTTATAGTGGTTCGAAGATAAGTCTACTCCACTCCCGGCTGCCGCACTCAACCCTTAAGTGTACCAGATTTCACTAAGGAGGTTTCCAAGGTTCACCTCAAACCTAAGGTTTTAAATCAGGTTCACCTTCAACCTTTACAGAGGTTTTACGCGGTTCACCTCAAAACCCAGAGTTTTGCTGGTTCACTCCTAACCAGATGTTTATGCTCTCCATAGAGCAGGGGTCCACACAACGCACCCGAATTTTAGACCACACAGGTCAAGGACCTACACAAGGACCTAACAGTTTATGCCCTACATAAGAGCAAGGGTCCACCCTATGCACCCACTATGTACACTCCCGCCGGAGGCCTCCTTGAGGACTTCAAAGGGTGAGAACCACTTAAGACCAAGACCTATGAAGGAATGATCACAAGTGTCCTCTGGACTCTGGATACTTACAGATAAGTTGATGAGTCCCGTTAAGCACAACGCCAAAGATCTTCTTCTCCTTGTTGACGAAGAGTCTTCAGCTCCCTTGATCCGCAACACAAGATGATATACCAATGCTTAGCTTCGGGTTAGGTCAAGGGTGAGATGGAATCCTACTCTCTAAAGATTTTTCTATAAGGAAGATAGAGTGGTTCCTCTCTTATGCATTCAAGGCATCCCAGCATAATGATTTGCCATTAAGGTAGTAGCTTGAGGATCCTTAAATGCGGAAGTTCATTCCCCAATCCACTCTATTTAATATCAATGGTAAGGGTGGATTGGAGGATGAATTTCCTAGAGAAAAAGGCTTTAGGTATAAGATGCAAGTTGAAACACACAAAAGCTCTCTCTTTTCTCTCTTACAGCAACAAAGAACAAGTCCTCTATATATAGGCAAGAAGTTCCAACGGATATAAAACGCTCACATTTATGACAGAGTTCGATATCATTGAGAAGGTTCGATATCATCGAGCGTATACTCTCGATAGCATCGATGATCTGCTCTATGACTCGGACTCGATGTCATACACTTTTGAAACTCCTTGCCAATAGGTCGATGAATCGAAACAGTTGTCGATGTTATCGGATTTCGAACTCCGATTCCATCGATGACTGGGTCGATCCCTCGACACATGAAAAATGAGAGAGACTTGACTTTGAAAATATTTCAGGTTTTCATGAATGATCGGGGGAACCGTCGAGGTCATCGGAATTTGAATGTCGATGATATCGAGATCTGAGTCGAGGCATCGATAATTCTAACAAATTTATCTTTGAACTTGCTGGACAGATTATGGCTTAGTTCGATGCAATCGATCTGGTGTCGATATCATCGATATTTGAATATCGATTAAATCGAAGGGCCCCTGATCATAGTTAAAAACATCCTGAAATAACTGCTGTAACAAATGCGCGCCCACCATCGATATCATCGATGAACCTCCGATCTTATCGATATTTGATTTCAGATCATATCGGACGGTCATCGATATATCGAAGAATTTTGAGATTTTCATTAAAAAACAAGGGCGCCGGAAAACTGTCTGTCGATCATATCGAGCCACCTTTGATGTGCTCGAGATTTGAATATCGATGATATACATCGATAATTTGTCCAGATATATTATAAAGTTGCTGGACATATTTGGTGCTTATATCGATGATATCGATGTGTATCGATTCATCGATAAATCCATCCAGATGAATATTTGGTTGCTGGATACTTTTAGTTCTCTTATCGATCATATCGTTAAGGTATCGAGGACATCAACAGAACAGGTCGATCATATCGAGGGTGCTTCGATAAAATCGACAGGACGAGAAAAATTTAGAGATTTTCCTATTTTGAAAAAGTTTTCTCACCATAAAACCCTTAGATGTCTATCTTGTTTTAAGGGTTTTAATCACCTGGTGTTTTGGGACATGAGATGTGAGGCTATGATTTACCTATTATGAGCTTCCACACATCCGGTCGAGGCAGACGCTTGAATTGTTCTTCTTATCGATCTCTGTAGCCAGTCTGACTCACCATTCATGTAACTTGACAAAACAGGGCACAAGTAGGTGCACTTTCAAAATTCACCTTGCAACACATACATGAGTAAAATAAAACATTAACCTTATTCATGTTTATAAAACCAAGATATAAATGGGGGAAATTATGCAATATTTGAGTCTCAACACTTGCTCTTTCCTTCTTGAAGCGTCGTGTTGGCCGAGGACGCACCCGATTGCCTCTACTGCTATAAAGATATATAACAACAATGGTCTACATGGCGTAGGTGGCGTCAGCACTAGAGGTTTCAGTAGGTACCTCTTTAGCTTGTCGAAGGCCGCTTGACAATCGTCGTTCCACTCCTTTGGTGAGTTTTTCCTTAGGATCTTAAATATGGGCCCGCAAATGGGTGTGAACTGGGCGATGAATCTACTGATGCACTGTATTCGCCTGAGGAAGCCCCAAATTTCTTTCTCAGTTTTTGGTGATGACATTTCAATGATTGCTTTTGTCTTAGTTTTGTCCACCCGGATGTCATCTTCGCTGACGATGAAGCCTATCAGTTTGCCTCCGGTTGTACCAAAGACACTTTTTTGTGGATTGAGGCGAAGCTTGAACTTTCTAGCCTATCAAAGAGCTTCATGAGGTCTTCAAAATGTCCTTCAATTATGCGAGATTTGATGATCATGTCGTCCACATAGACTTCCATCTCCTTATTTATCATGTCGTGGAACAAGGTTGTCATGACTCGCTGATACGTAGCTCCCGCCTTCTTCAACCCAAACGGCATAACACAGTAGCAGAAAGTTCCCCATGGTGTGATGAAGGACGTCTTCTCGCGATCTTCAGTGACCATCTTGATTTGATTATAGCCGGAGAAACCATCTATGAATGAGAAGATTTTGTGCCCTGCTGTATTATCTACCAGTGTGTCGATGTGAGGAAGTGGGAAATCGTCTTTGGTGACTTTGTTCAGATCCCGGAAGTTGATGCACATCCTGACTTTGTTGTCTTTCTTTGGAACTGGTACGATGTTTGCGAGCCATTCCGGATAGTTGGAGACTACTAGGAATCCCGCATTATATTGCTTGATGACTTCATCACAGACTTTTAGGGCTCATTCTGGCTTCATTCTTTGGAGCTTTTGTTTGACCAGCTTCATTTCATGCTTTGTTGGTTGGTGATGTACTACCAGTTCTTCGTCGAGTCCAGGCATGTCTTCGTAGGAGAAAGCAAAGTTGGATAATCTTGACTTCAAGAATTCCATCATCCTCTGCTTGTATTCTGGAGCCAAAGACCTACCGAAGCGCACTTCTCTAGGGAGTTGTAGTGATCCCAAGTTTACAATTTTGAAATTGTCCACAATGACATTGGCCTTCGTTTCAAACTTTTTGAGGGAATCCTCTAGTTCGATAGTCGGGTCATCATTTCCCTCATCGTAGGCTTCATCCAAACCCATGAGTTCAAAGTCTAGCTCTAGATTGAAATCGTATGAGTCGACCTTGAACTCTGGTACCGTGAGTGGTGTATTTGACATAGTGAGTTTTAAAAGATTTTTTATTGTGTTTTATTTTTGAAGAGTTTTTGATTTTTTGGGATTTTGACAAATATCTGATTTTTTTGGTATTTCTGGAATATCTATTATTTTTGGACTTTGGAGATTTTTTGATTTTTTTGTTCCAAGGGACCCCGAACAGGATGGTGTTGCAAATCATGACTGATCCTGACCTGGTTTGGGATGCCAATTGTTATTTACATTAGCATTTTTTTAGGCCGGTACCCTTAGATGGCTTACTGGCCGATTTGACTATCAGGGGAATGGCTGACCAGTTTGGCTCCTTCCCCCTCTTGATCTTGTTGGCTTGGTCCGGCTGTATTAATGGGTCATTTGATCCAATGACCATGATATCTGCTGGACTAGGTTTAGAATCCTTGTCTGACCCAATCTCTTCGCTCAGGAGTTGGAGCTCTTCCGGCTCCTCTAATCCACATTCATGTGGGATCTTAATGTTTGTCTAGTCAAGGGAAGGCCACTTTCCTTTTTGGTCCAATGAATGGGCCGCTTTTGCCCCTTGCTATTTTGAATGGCTGGTAGGAGATTCTCTCCCTGACTGATGATGGGGACAAGTGACTCCCTGTCCTTGCCTATTGGTCCTGTAGAGGGCACCTCTTGCCCTTGGTCTTTTGCGGGTGATCCCGCTTCCATGGTCTTAGCTTCATCCGATGGGTCAGGTGGTTTTGCCCCTTGCATTGGATGTTCTTTTGGGGTCTTGATGATCTTATCCCATCGTATTGGTGGCCAAATGGATTCCTGGCTATGGCTTTCAGATAGCTTCAACCCTTGAAATTATTCTTTAAGGGTAGGCACCATGTCTTCACAGATTATCCCAGATTTGACAAACCAGATGGGTGTGCATTTGAATGGTTGTCCCTTTTTAGGCCTTGCGGCCTGATCCTCCGGCAACAGTCGATATCCAAGTCCCTATCTTTGTTCATTCTTCACGGCTTGCTTTACTATCGTACCTTTTCCATGGAATTCGGTACAGTAGTTAAGAATTTGGCATTCAGCAGGAGGGATGACATATTCTGAAGCAAGTGGGTATGGATTGTTGATGGAATTCACAATTTCAAACTCAAAACTATGATACGATATGTCACCCTTCTCATGCTGAATATCGATTACCGGGATGTCTGGTTCTGGGGCAGTAATTGTTACCGGCAGGATGATCTCAGGTTCAGCAGTACAGAAATGATTTTATTCTCGAAAGGGAATTTAACCCTATGGTGGAGAGTCGATGGGATGGCCCCGACATATGGAGCCAAGGTCATCCCAGTAAGAGGTTAAATGAGGCAGAGATATCAAGGACCTGAAAAGTGACAACGGACAAGTCTGGTCCGATTTATATCTCTATGTCTATCTCTACCTCCACCTGCCTTCGAGAATTATCAAAGGCTCTTATGCTCATGTTACTGGGTCTGAAGGAGGATGGTTCGATCCTAAGACAGACAACAGTCCTCATTGGGCAGACATTCAAGCTTGATCCATTATCAATGAGGACCAGGGGGACCTTGAGATCCTTATAACGGATAGCTATGTTGAGCGAGCGCCCATGCTTGCAGCCTTCTGGTGGCAGCTCGTCATCAGTGAATGTGATTGCCTGTGGTGCGAGGAGCTGCCCTATCATTGTGCGGTCATTTCGGGTGGTACGTATGGAGGAGAGATGTTGTAACGCCCTGAAATTCGGGGGTCGAGTATGAACTCAACTCCCGAGTTCCAACGCATCACTTATGCAACATACACAATGTCGGTTAAATGTTGTCTGAGTTAGCGCAATAAACATGAATGAGATCAAACCAAAACAGTAATTCATACCCAGTTCAATTGCATTTAAAAACAGCGGAAGACTGAAATTTTATATACAAGTATGTAAAGTAACAAAATTTCTGAACTTCAGGGTATGAGCACTAGCTGAGCACCAATATACATGTAAAGTTTGTAAATTAAAAAACCCAAAATACATCCTCAAAAGAGGCCCCAAAAGTCCCGCGATGCAGCCGGCCTAGGCGTAGCCGTCAGAATACTGCATGAAAGAGAACTCCTCCTGGTCCTCATCAACGTCGGGCTCTGGCTCCTGAACCAAGGCGCCCTCTAATCCTGCAACAGAGTCTGGTTGGTGTGTACAACACCGTCCCGTAACGTGGGAGTGAGTAGCTAACTCAGTGGAACAATAATGCATAAGTTAACATGTTATCAAATCAACCAAGCAGTAATGATAAAGCAGTACAAATCAAGCATTTCTAACTACTCTTGTTAAATGCAAAAAATGATATGACATGATGCTGTATGCCCTTGCCAAACCACCCTCAAGCGACATCATCTTACGTTCGCGAATGCTTAACTCCCTCAGTGCGCCACATCTACAAAGCACATGCGGTGCGATGATGCTCGTGATTGCCAAGTTATTATTAGTCCATTTCAATCAGCAGTATTGGGAAACTAAGGTACCTCCCTTGTATCATTCCCAACATGATCCATTCTAGGGTCGTCAGTCCTAGTTATTCTCATACGATGTTATGGTTTGAGAAGCTTAGTGATGGCATCGCAACAGGTTCGTCACCCGTCAGCGCGGATACAGATCTCACCGTATGCGGCTCAATTGCTGGCCGTCAGCTCGAGTACAGGTCTCACCGTACTCGGCTCAATCACTAGCCGTCAGCTCAAGTACAGGTCTCACCGTACTCGGCTCAACTCACACTCTAGTTACTGTGAAAGGCTCGTGGCCAATCACAGATACTTAAAGTACACTCGATGATACCACGGAGGACTCGTCGCCCGTCAGCACGAGCACAGATCTCACCGTACTCGGCTCTCGCCGAAGTATCGACAGCTCGAATACAGTGTCCCATACCACCGTATTCGGCTCACGAGATAGTTGCGCAATGGTCACTACGGGGAGGCACATGGGCCCAGCATAGGCCGACAGCTCGACCACGGTGTCCCATACCACCATGCCGGCTCATGCGTCTTAGCGGATCTAGGTACCATGGTTAAACAGGAATCACCACTGGTAAGTTTGGTACCCTAGGTTCAAGCAGAGTAGCGACCAAACAAGGTGAACACACAACTACACTTCGGTCAAAGTGGCGAGCCTGACTAGCTCGAGCGCACCACAAGTTGAGCGATATGGAGCGCAAAAGCACTCCGCGTGGCCAACCACTATCGCCAACCGAAGTACGACTCGGGTTCGCCGGACCCGTCCTTTGTGGCGACATGAATCTCAGCCACAATCACAAGTCTGGTACCGAGTGTTTGGACTATAAACATAGTCCCAAACTCAAACAGTTTTCATCGCTAGCATGTGAAGTAAAGCATGGTAAACAAGCAATACAAGCATGTTAGTCGGCATGTTATAAAGCATAAAGTAAGACATGAAGTAAAGCATGTTACAAAGCATGTTGAGAAGCATGTTACAAAGCATATTGTAATGCATGTACTGAAGCACTATCCCCATAGGGATAGAATTGTGTGTGCACTACAATTAAGTGGTTGCGGTGAACCACCGCATGGAGGGGATCCTACATGTCTCTAAGGGAGTTGGAGAATCCATATCAGCGCCTATCTAAGGCACTAGTACATGTACATGTACACATACATGCACATACACAAACACTTAGAATACACGTTTCCAACATACACGACGTATGTTAGGCAAGTTCGTGATTGGGCTGTCCCTAAGCCCCGGAGAGTATTTTTCCCGTGTATATCGTATTCATACAGCAAATAATCATTACAATTACATACCAAAATCCGCACGTATGCGGGATTTCTAGAATACGCAATTTCAACATACATGGCATTTACACATGAACATATATTTTCGCGATCTCTTTCGCCAAACTAGTATTTTATCCACACATGATATAATCAAACATTAAATAAACATGTCAAACATTTTCTCAACAAAAATACGTATACGGTATTTCTACGTATATCAAGAGTATGTAAAATTCCATAATCTTTATCGCTAATCGAAACAGGAAACGGAAAGCACTTTGTACATGTGCATTTGCATGCAGATCATGAATCTATCATTAGCTGCCATTGAAAGCGTTGAAAACCGTAACTTATACGCTTAAAGTCCTCACCTCAGCCCTTGGAATTCCAACGAATCAGCAAGAAGGTTGGTGCTTCCGTATACGGGAGTTTCTTAGCCTAAAGATCGCATTCGATTAGTCTTTTTAACCTATCACTAATTAGGCTCAAATCAGACCTAGGGTTAGGGTTTCTTACCTTCAAATGGGGTGGAAACCGCCGGGAAAACACTTGGAATAGCGCGGTGTAGGCGTGGGAGAGGTGGAAGCAGCAGGAGGAAGATCGGCTTCGATCTCCACAAGTTCTCTCTCTTTTCTCTCTTTCTCTCTTAGGGTTTTAACCCAAATTCGTATGGCTGTGAGAGGGGCTGTTCTAAGCCCCTTTATAGCCAAAACCTTCCAAATTAGACTCAGGTTCAAGGGCAACTGCTTACATAGGCATTTCGCCAATTTCCAAGCTCAAAAGGGGTGTTCTGGTGGCCCTCTTTGAGCCAAACGTCAGACTTAAGCTCACCCACTGCGGATCCACGTGGGATTACGTTTTCGGCTCGATCGGATTCCCAGATCGCACGTGGCGGACCACTTTCAGTTCAACGGTCCGTGGGCCACGATCGGAATTTCTGAGTACATGTAAATGTTCCTGAAATTTTTCTTAATCCGAGGGTGTAATTTGGTCTGATTCCGACGGTCAGGTTGCTTAATACTGACGCGCAACCGAAAGGTGCCAGATCACTATTCCAGATATTTATCTTGGATGGAAATAGTGTTTTTCACACTCCCTCGCTCCGGAGTGAAAATAATGGCCGTGGGACATCGGAATCATCTGATTTTTGAGATGATTGTCAAGCCCAGTGGGGCGGTCCTGGTTCCTTAGCTTCGTGTTAATCGGACTCCCGATGTGCGATTTAGACCTCATACGAAGTTTCGTTTCAGTCCCGAGAGCAGACGGGGTAATGAGTTTGGCTCTAGACTTTAGGGTAACCTAGAGTCACCAATTCTGCAAGTTTTGGGTCTTGCAGATCGTATTTAAAGCGATCCCAACGGATTTCATGATTTACCGAGTTTAGTACTTAGTTAACTTTGTTAAATTTCTAAAGGATTTAATCCTATGTG
This sequence comes from Magnolia officinalis, assembly GCA_021015155.1. Classification (NCBI taxonomy): domain Eukaryota; kingdom Viridiplantae; phylum Streptophyta; class Magnoliopsida; order Magnoliales; family Magnoliaceae; genus Magnolia; species Magnolia officinalis. The sequence goes on from JAJHSJ010000010.1 coordinate 46,558,650, forward strand.
ATTTCTGGTCGAGGTGGTACTCGGCCCAATGTACGGAAATTTTCAGGTCGTTACAATCACCCCCTTAAACAAAAAATTTCGTCCTCGAAATTTATACCTTTTCGTAGTCCTCGAGAATCTGAGGGTAGTTCTTTCTGACGGCCTCAGTCTCCCAGTAGCTTCCTCCTCGGAAGATGTGTCAACAGCACCTTCACAAGTGGATGACCTGCACGTAGTACCTGCTCCTTCCTATCAAGGTACGCGTCGGGCGCAGCTCGTACGTAGCATCCTCGCTCAACTGTACCTGCTCCCATCTGATGATATGCGTAGGATCAGGAACGTACTTCTTCAGCATAGAGACATGAAATACGTTGTGCACAGAGAAGCAAGCGGCGTAGGCAAGGCGAGACGATACGCCACATCACCCACTCGATCCAGTATCTGAAATGGACCGATAAATCTCGTGTGAGCTTCCCTTCTTCCCGAACCGAAGGACTCCCTTCATAGGGGAAACTCGAAGAAGACATGATCCCCGACATCGAACTCCAGCGGTCGCCGCCTCGTATCGGCGTAACTCTTCTGTCTGCTCTGCGCTGTGCGTAATCGACGCCTGATGAATATCAATCTTCTCTGTAGTCGTCTGGACCAACTCTGGGCCAATCAGGCTGCGCTCGCCAACCTCTGCCCAGCAGTGCGGTGCCCTACAAGGTCGACCATAAAAGCCTCATAAGGCGCCTACACAATAGTCGCCTGGAAGCTGTTATTGTAGGCGAACTCTGCATACGGAAGACAGTCATCCCAGCTGTCCTTGAGTCCAACACCACACGCTCGCAACATATCCTCCAAAATCTGATTCACCCGCGCTCTGTCTGCCCATCAGTTGAGGATGATGAAAGCGCTGTACTGAACTTCAACTTCACACCCATCGCCTCCTGGATACGAGTCCAGAAGATGGATGTGAATCGCGTGTCTCTGTCCGACACGATCTCTAAGGGAACTCCATGCAGACGAACGATCTCTCTGATGTACAGTCTCGCCAGCTCGTCTGCAGAGTTCGTAACTCTGATAGGGAGAAAAAGGGCTGATTTGGTCAACCGGTCCACAATCACCCAGATAGAATCATGTCCCTTCCTCGTCCTCGGCAGCCCAGATATGAAGTCCATGGAGATGAAGTCCCACTTCCACTCCGCTATAGGCATGGGCTGAAGCAGTCCAGGAGGTCGGCGATGTTCTGCCTTGACCTGCTGGCACGTCAGACACCGAGATACATACCCAGCGATGTGGCCTTCATGTTGTCCCACCAGTAAGTCCGTCTCATGTCCTGGTACATCTTCGTGCTACCAGGATGCATCGCAAGCTTCGAGTTATGGGCAGACTCGAGAAGCTCGCGTCTCAAGTCAGCCACATCAGGAACACATAGGCGGCCACGGAATCGTAAACCCCCATCAGAACCAACTCTCCACTCGGAATCCACGGCGAAAGCAACTTGTAACGCCCTGAAATTTGGGGGTCGAGTATGAACTCAACTCCCGAGTTCCAACGCATCACTTATGCAACATACACAATGTCGGTTAAATGTTGTCTGAGTTAGCGCAATAAACATGAATGAGATCAAACCAAAACAGTAATTCATACCCAGTTCAATTGCATTTAAAAACAGCGGAAGACTGAAATTTTATATACAAGTATGTAAAGTAACAAATTTTCTGAACTTCAGGGTATGAGCACTAGCTGAGCACCAATATACATGTAAAGTTTGTAAATTAAAAACCCAAAATACATCCTCAAAAGAGGCCCCAAAAGTCCCGCGATGCAGCCGGCCTAGGCGTAGCCGTCAGAATACTGCATGAAAGAGAACTCCTCCTGGTCCTCGTCAACGTCGGGCTCTGGCTCCTGAACCAAGGCGCCCTCTAATCCTGCAACAGAGTCTGGTTGGTGTGTACAACACCGTCCCGTATCGTGGGAGTGAGTAGCTAACTCAGTGGAACAATAATGCATAAGTTAACATGTTATCAAATCAACCAAGCAGTAATGATAAAGCAGTACAAATCAAGCATTTCTAACTACTCTTGTTAAATGCAAAAAATGATATGACATGATGCTGTATGCCCTTGCCAAACCACCCTCAAGCGACATCATCTTACGTTCGCAAATGCTTAACTCCCTCAGTGCGCCACATCTACAAAGCACATGCGGTGCGATGATGCTCGTGATTGCCAAGTTATTATTAGTCCATTTCAATCAGCAGCAGTATTGGGAAACTAAGGTACCTCCCTTGTATCATTCCCAACATGATCCATTCTAGGGTCGTCAGTCCTAGTTATTCTCATACGATGTTATGGTTTGAGAAGCTTAGTGATGGCATCACAAACAGGTTCGTCACCCGTCAGCGCGGATACAGATCTCACCGTATGCGGCTCAATTGCTGGCCGTCAGCTCGAGTACAGGTCTCACCGTACTCGGCTCAATCACTAGCCGTCAGCTCAAGTACAGGTCTCACCGTACTCGGCTCAACTCACACTCTAGTTACTGTGAAAGGCTCGTGGCCAATCACAGATACTTAAGTACACTCGATGATACCACGGAGGACTCGTCGCCCGTCAGCACGAGCACAGATCTCACCGTACTCGGCTCTCGCCGAAGTATCGACAGCTCGAATACAGTGTCCCATACCACCGTATTCGGCTCACGAGATAGTTGCGCAATGGTCACTATGGGGAGGCACATGGCCCCAGCATAGGCCGACAGCTCGACCACGGTGTCCCATACCACCATGCTCGGCTCATGCGTCTTAGCGGATCTAGGTACCATGGTTAAACAGGAATCACCACTGGTAAGTTTGGTACCCTAGGTTCAAGCAGTAGCGACCAAACAAGGTGAACATACAACGACACTTCGGTTCAAGTGGCGAGCCTGACTAGCTCGAGCGCACCACAAGTTGAGCGATATGGAGCGCAAAAGCACTCCGCGTGGCCAACCACTATCGCCAACCGAAGTACGACTCGGGTTCGCCGGACCCGTCCTTTGTGGCGACATGAATCTCAGCCACAATCACAAGTCTGGTACCGAGTGCTTGGACTATAAACATAGTCCCAAACTCAAACAGTTTTCATCGCTAGCATGTGAGGTAAAGCATGGTAAACAAGCAATACAAGCATGTTAGTCGGCATGTTATAAAGCATAAAGTAAGACATGAAGTAAGCATGTTACAAAGCATGTTGAGAAGCATGTTACAAAGCATATTGTAATGCATGTACTGAAGCACTATCCCCATAGGGATAGAATTGTGTGTGCACTACAATTAAGTGGTTGCGGTGAACCACCGCATGGAGGGGATCCTACATGTCTCTAAGGGAGTTGGAGAATCCATATCAGCGCCTATCTAAGGCACTAGTACATGTACATGTACACCTACATGCACATACACAAACACTTAGAATATACGTTTCCAACATACACGACGTATGTTAGGCAAGTTCGTGATTGGGCTGTCCCTAAGCCCCGGGAGTATTTTTCCCGTATATCGTATTCATACAACAAATAATCATTACAATTACATAACCAAAATCCGCACGCATGCGGGATTTCTAGAATACGCAATTTCGACATACATGGCATTTACACATGAACATATATTTTTGCGATCTCTTTCGCCAAACTAGTATTTTATCCACACATGATATAATCAAACATTAAATAAACATGTCAAACATTTTCTCAACAAAAATACGTATACGGTATTTCTACGTATATCAAGAGTATGTAAATTCCATAATCTTTATCGCTAATCGAAACAGGAAACGGAAAGCACTTTGTACATGTGCATTTGCATGCAGATCATGAATCTATCATTAGCTGCCATTGAAAGCGTTGAAAACCGTAACTTATACGCTTAAAGTCCTCACCTCAGCCCTTGGAATTCCAACGAATCAGCAAGAAGGTTGGTGCTTCCGTATACGGGAGTTTCTTAGCCTAAAGATCGCATTCGATTAGTCTTTCCTTAACCTATCACTAATTAGGCTCAAATCAGACCTAGGGTTAGGGTTTCTTACCTTCAAATGGGGTGGAAACCGCCGGGAAACCACTTGGAATAGCGCGGTGTAGGCCGTGGGAGAGGTGGAAGCAGCAGGAGGAAGATCGGCTTCGATCTCCACAAGTTCTCTCTCTTTTCTCTCTTTCTCTCTTAGGGTTTTAACCCAAATTCGTATGGCTGTGAGAGGGGCTGTTCTAAGCCCTTTTATAGCCACAAACCTTCCCAAATTAGACTCAGGTTCAAGGGCAACTGCTTACATAGGCATTTCGCCAATTTCCAAGCTCAAAAGGGGTGTTCTGGTGGCCCTCTTTGAGCCAAACGTCGGACTTAAGCTCACCCACTGCGGATCCACGTGGGATTACGTTTTCGGCTCGATCGGATTCCCAGATCGCACGTGGCGGACCACTTTCAGTTCAACGGTCCGTGGGCCACGATCGGAATTTCTGAGTACATGTAAATGTTCCTGAAATTTTTCTTAATCCGAGGGTGTAATTTGGTCTGATTCCGACGGTCAGGTTGCTTAATACTGACGCGCAACCGAAAGGTGCCAGATCACTATTCCAGATATTTTATCTTGGATGGAAATAGTGTTTTTCACACTCCCTCGCTCCGGAGTGAAAATAATGGCCGTGGGACATCGGAATCATCTGATTTTTGAGATGATTGTCAAGCCCAGTGGGGCGGTCCTGGTTCCTTAGCTTCGTGTTAATCGGACTCCCGATGTGCGATTTAGACCTCATACGAAGTTTCGTTTCAGTCCCGAGAGCAGACGGGTAATGAGTTTGGCTCTAGACTTTAGGGTAACCTAGAGTCACCAATTCTGCAAGTTTTGGGTCTTGCAGATCGTATTTAAAGCGATCCCAACGGATTTCATGATTTACCGAGTTTAGTACTTAGTTAACTTTGTTAAATTTCTAAAGGATTTAATCCTATGTGATTTCTGGTCGAGGTGGTACTCGGCCCAATGCACGGAAATTTTCAGGTCGTTACAGATGTGTGCATCGTTCAAAGTCTTTGCAAATATTTCTCGGTGTGGCCTTGATGTGCACAACAGTTCTCAAATGGAGATTTGGGCAGGAATGGTTTTAAGCTGAGCCGCTACATTGTAGGCAGCCTCGGTATTATTGGTCGTTCCTGATAAATCTCCTCGGGTTTCATTCTGATTCTGATTTTCTCTCTGGAAATACCTACCGTTGGGGTTCATGTTGCCAACCTCGGCACATTCAGGGTAATGCCATGGGACTACTTTTATGTCATAGGGAGGAACTGATCTTCCTTCTAGAAATACCTGATCTTGAGACGGAGTGGGGTTGTTGATTTTGGTATAATCTGTGGTGGACACGATGTTTTCCCTTGGCGCACAACCAAAATTTCCTGAGATTTTGGTTGTTCTCGGATAAGATCCTCCTCCCCTATTTGGGATGTGTTTTGTGGGGGAGGGATCCTTCTGGCATGTGCCAACTGATGGGGTAAGAGGAAAAAGCCAGGGGATTGGTCAAGGGCAAGGGGTGCCCCTTGCAAGACCAGAGGAACAGGGTCTAGGGGTCATCCCTGCAAGATGAGAGGTTCAGAGTTTGACCGGTTTGAGCTTGGATGCGTGAAATTTGATGCTGGGGGTGCTCCTTGGAGGATGAGAGGCTTAGCTACTGGTACGACCTCCATGGAGGATGAGAGGCTTAGCTACTGCAAGATGAGAGGTTCAGAGTTTGACCGGTTTGAGATTGGATGCGTGAAATTTGATGCTGGGGGTGCTCCTTGGAGGATGAGAGGCTTAGCTACTGGTGCGACCTCCAAAAGTATTTGTGGTGCTCCTTGGAGGATGAGAGGCTTAGCTACTGGTGCGACCTCCATGGAGGATGAGAGGCTTAGCTACTGGTGCGACCTCCTTGGAGGATGAGAGGCTTAGCTACTGGTGCTCCTTGGAGGATGAGAGGCTTACCCCCATGACCGATTTGTTGTGTCGGGCATGATCGCATGTATGGATTGGTGAGGATAAGAGTATGAAGGACGTCCTTCCTTGATGTTGTTGATGCTAGAGGTGCCTGATGAGTTAGGCTTTGCTTGATGTGATGCCAAAGGATTTTGAAAAATGTGACCCGTGGCATTGGCCTGAGGGGTGATCCTAATCTTCTGACTCTTGATTAAATCTTAGACCGCGTGTTTCAAAGCAAAGTAGCGGTCTGTTGAATGGCCTCGAGATTGGTGATATGCATAGTACTCATTTTCATTGTAACTGGGTGGTAAGGGATTTGGTGGAGTTGCTATTGTTGTTGCTGTTGAGGCGGTTGTGCCTGGTATTCCTGTTGGGTTTGTTGTGGTTGGTATTGTCGGTTTTGATGTCGCTCTTATTGCAGAGCATATTGATTGCCCTGAGTGGCTACCACGATATTGTTTACTTCTATGGTACATTGCACGGGAGTAGTGTTGTTTCCATTCCCATACCCAATGGGTTTCCCCTCGATTTTGTTTCTTTTGACTGAGGAGGCCTAATGTGGCCATGGGGAGATTGTTCTGGCTCTTATGCCGGCCTCTACCTGTTCTCCAGCCTGGATGAGCTGAGAGAAGTTTACATAAGGGTACAAAATCAGGTATCTGGAGATGTTCGGATTCGCTGAATGGACTATCATGGAAATTTGTTCCTCATCATTGATGGGATTCCTCATCCTGGTGGCCATGGGTCGCCAACGTCCCACATATGCAGACAATGATTCGTCAGCTCTTTGTCTCAGGCAGCCAAGTTTGCTTTTCTTGGAGCCATGTTCAGATTGTAAGAGAATCGATCAATGAAATCTTGGGAAAGTCTTTCCCAAGTCTGAATCTGATGGCTATCAAGTGACGTATACCAATCCAAAGTGTCACCCTTGAGGGATTTTTGAAAAAACTATATCAGTGCTTCATCATTCCCTGCGATCGCATTGAGCTCCCCACAAAAGGCTTTTAAGTGTGTCGTAGGGCACCCACTACCATCATATCTCTTGAACTTTGACACCTCTAAGTTTTGAGGTACCCTAGCATCCAGAAAGGGACACAAATCCCTGAACTTGGTGGATGGATGATCCACTCCCTGCTGCCTTTGTAGCTAATTTTGCATCAATTGGAGTTGTTCACATAGCTCCTCGATTTCTGATCGGTTTGCTTGAGGGTATCTTTCCCCTTGCTGTAAAGCTTGGGCTGCTTCTTTATCATAAGGGTCCATTTCATCGACCCTATGATTTTCATGGATGGGGGGTTGTTGAAAAGAAGATGGACTCCTGGTTGCGGGAGGTAGTTGGAATTGAACTTTGCTCCTTTTTGCGGGAGGGTGTGATGTTCGGAAATGGCTCTCCTGACTGTGACTCCCGTTAGAGGGAGTATGTTGGACTCAAAATTGGCCCCCTTCATGGGCATCCACCAATTCTTGTCTTTGACTCCCGTTAGAAGGAGCTTGTGTTGTGATCTGATTGGGGTTCCCGTTTCCGGGGAGATGTTCTGGAAAATGTACTGGAAGATGTGTTAGAATATGTGTGGGAAGGTTGTTCCTGTTTATGGGAGGATGTTGGTGATCTTGTGCTGATTCAGTAGGGAAAGATAAAATGGGATTTACTGGTGGAGGAAGGGAGAAGGTGAGAGGAAGTTGTGTGATTGAACTGTTTTGAGAACTAGGTTGTGGTGCCTGCAAGCTTGGTATGATTTCTAATACCAGGCGAAGTAGTAGTTCATGCATTACCATGAGATTTTGAGCCATCTCATTCATAATCACAGTAGCTGGTCAATCTGTGGGATTTGCTGGAGGTGCTGGTGCTGGTATTAGTGCCAGTGCTTTATGAGCCGACAAGGTTGTTGGCTCTTCTTCTTGACTGGCCATTGCTGCGCGAGATCAGGTAGTCATTGCTGGAATTGATGCTGAAGCAAGTGTAAGCTAAAGATTGATGTTTTTTTTTAATTTTATGAATGCAGATGTTTGAGGAATATCCCTTAAGATTGGAGTACCACATTGGGTCTCAACTAGTGTGCTCTAGCAAGTCCCCAACGGAGTTGCCATTCTGTGAACGCTGGGAGATCGACACCCACGTTGGTTTCCGTGGTTTCAGCGTATGAAAAAAGGTGGGTCGAGCTTGTGTGGATTATGATGTGATAATCTTGGAGTCGCCACTAGCCACTTGATCCAAAATCATGCGGTCGGCTAGAACCTACAGAATATATAAGGCCAGAGAAGCCGGGGACCCTCTTGCCTTAAGTAGACTCCTGATCTGCGGTTTGAGATTCTGAGTAAGGGACCTCGGTTACGGAAAGGGAAGGTGTTAGCACCCTCTCCGCCCGTACAGATGTACGGTCTCTACTTTGTGTGGTAAAACTGTCTAAGGGGATATAGTATTGAAATAAGACTAGACAGACCCGAATTTCTGATATGGTAAGATCCGAGATTCCGGTAAGCCGTAGAGCATACGTTCGGAGAATGTCTAGAAGAGCTTTGAACAGATATGATAATGATGGATGCTATTAAAAAAGGACTAGGTTACCATGAGTTTTTTATGTGACAGGATCCAGAGTTTTGGCAAGTCACAGAGCATACATTCAATGATAATCTAGAGGAGCAAGGGGGTTGAGAAGGGAAGTAATGATGCAATATGGGATATGAATGCTAATGATGATATAATGATCTTTGGCTTGCACTTGCAATGGCTCGGATGTTTAGATGCACCGTGGTTGGAATTGATTGACCCAAGTGAGATTGTAAGGCTAAAGAGATGGTTGGAGGAGGCTAAAAGGGGGCTAAAGATGGGACTTGAAGACTCAACCACACCCTCTCACTCTCACTCACTTCCTTTCTCTCACTCTTATTCTCCTCTTGATGTTGATAAGCTTCTTGGGTTTTTCTTGGTGTGTAAAATGAAGAGATGTGAAGGCTATTTATAGCCTTTTGGGATGACATTTTAGTAATTCCAGAGTTTTCAGAGGGTAAATGCTGATGTGGAAACTCATGATTAGTTAAGGGGAGGGTAATGCCACATGACATGCTTTCATAGGCTCTTGGGATTGGGTAGGATGGTAAATAGGGTAAAAAGTTGGGAGTAATTTTGTATGAGAGTTGACTTATGGAGGGGAGACAGCTGTGTGCTTAGAGGAGACACTTGTCGGGAGAGGGCGGTAGTCAGACTACTGCCCGTGGTTGCTCATGTGGTTTGGGTTGGTGGGCCTATTTTGGGCCATGAGATCGACCTGAAGCCTTTTTTCAGATGTTTGGCACAAAATGGCTGGGAGATGGATAGACCTTTGGGCATGCGCTAGTTCGGATACTGACTTGAATTAGGGTTGGTGATAATGCAATGGTTTAGGTTCGGTTAGGGTTTGGATCAAGTTTAGGGAATGATTGTGGTTGAGGTTTAGGTTTAGTTTCTATGGGTCATCCATTCCTTATCAAGTTGTTAGCCTGGGTGGGGTGCCTACACATTAGTGGGCCATGTGCCCAATAGATTATTAGCCTAGCGACACACATGTTGCTCATGTAGGGGTCTATTTAGGCTGTCTCAAGAGAGTCCATATGTATTTTTTTTATCATACCCTACATTTAGTTGTTATACCTTCTTTTTGTACAACCTACATGAGGAGCTAATGTTAGTCTAACGTGGGCCACACCACATAGACTTTCACGTTGTTAGTGAGGCCTGCCATATGAGTCTTACTGTCTATACATGCAGGACTAATTAAGGTTGATTATCACATAATATGTTGGATAACATACTTGTGTACTTAGCCTGATAGGATACACAGGTAACATGCTTAGTATAATGGATATCATGCCCATTCATATGCCCATACGCATCATCTGTATGTCTGTTGTGGATGACAAGTGATCATACATACGCCTTTTGGCTTGAGATAATTAGGGGACCCCATATGAGATAGGTCACCCTACATAATCGCGCGGTATGCGTAGGTTTGGTGCATGAATTGCATATTATGACTCATGCATTTCGCATTCTATATGTCACAATTACTTTCACATTTCAGTGACATTAGTGTTGTGGCCACCACAGACATACTGTGGCTGGCCAGATTGGATACCAAAAATATGTGTTCTAGCACTTGGGCGTTATGGATGTCCTTGAGTGAAAGTCCCTAAACTCTGCAGTACCAATAGGATGCCCTAATGTCGAGACCGAGTGGATAACATGAGCGTCATAGTACCAAATACTAGTAGGTCGTGTCTCCCACTGTATCGAGGTCAGTTGGAAAGGGGCATGACCTTATCCGCCTAAGTGTAGGGGGCTATAAGCTAGATTGAGTCTGACCAACTCGTGAAATGGGTTCGCTATCGATGAGCCGGGTGAGCATTGACATACCACTAACGAGGCAAATAGTGAGATCTTTTCCACTCACTTGGTCATGTCACGATGGGCGACATCCAATGTTGGAGTATGCTAGACACCGGTGATGTTTCCAGTGATGAACTATTTCGATGTGTGAACTGGTTGAGAATTGGCATGTTTAACGAGGCAAATAGTGAGATCTTTTCCACTCACTTGGTCATGCGTGCGATGGGCAGCATCCAATGTAGGAGTGTGCTAGACACTGGTGATGTTTCCAGTGATGAGTTGTTCCGATGTGTGAACTGGTTGAGAATCGACATGTTTGCATTGCATCTCTATCATATGACATTTGATGTACCATAAATCTGAGAAAATTTCTGGCTAAAACACCGAATGCATATTTTAAGGGGTTCATTTTCAATTTATGCAGTCTCATACGTTAAATGCTTGTCATAAATGAACCAGATGGTTGTTAAAATCACATGACTTTACCACCACATCATCTATGCATACGTCCAATATATGCCTGATCATGTCATAAAAGATAACATTTATAGCCCTCTGATAGGTTACACTAGCATTTTTTAAGTCGAATGATATTATCTTGCAACGAAATGTGCCAATAGCTGTTGGGCATCTAAAAGCCATTTTTCCAATATTATTTTCAGCAATGTAAATTTGATTATAACTAAAATGGCCATCCATGAACGATATAATGTAATGCCCTGCATCATGATTAATTAATTGATCAACAACAAGAATAGGGTACTTATCTTTTGGTACAGCATGATTTAAATTTTTAAAATTAATACACACACGGATTTTTCATTTTTTTATTTTTTTATTTTTACTATTGGAACTACATTAGAGATCCACTCTGCATACCTGATTGGTTGAATGAAGTTGGCTGGCAATAATCTTTCTACCTCTTCATTAATTTTAGTCATCCTCTGTTTTCTTATACCTGTTCACAACCCAAAGTGTAGGGTCCCGATGCAGTAATAATCTCAGTGAGACAGAGGTCGAATCCATAAGGACTGAACTTGTGTGTCTTCTAAAAGTAACTAGAAGTAGAACTAGAAGAAGATGGAAACCTAAATCTAGAATATTTGAGAGAGTAATTGTGATAAAAGTAATTAAAACTAATTAAATTAAAGGTAGTAACTAGGGTGCCAAGGATCCACTTATAACAATTGGGAAGCTACCTTGCATGATTCAAGGACACAACTAGAATCAGAGTCCTATCTTATCCAGTTGGTAAGAAGAGATTTGTCAGATCTCTGAACTTCTCATGGATCTAATCATCAATGGATGAGAGTGGTGAGGTTTTGGAAGTGATTCAATCACCTAACCATGCCCAGGAGACTATGGCCACCAACAACAATTTACCAAACCCACAACCAATCATAAGAGAATTGTGAAAGTTAGGAAGGATTCCGTCACCCTACCATGCCCAAGGGATGATGGTGAACAACGGGACTTACTAATTTCGCAATCTCCAATCAGAGAAAAGAAGATATCTCAAGCTATCGTAGATTTATTGTAATTTGAGTCACAACAAACCATTAAAAACTAAAAATATTCCTTCATAATCAAATTGGAATCCAAGAGAGTTCAATAAAACATGAATCAAAACAAAGCAAACATCCCAATCACACTACAAGCTTCACCTCTTAGCCCTAGCTAAGAGGTTTAGCCAACCATAGACATGATTGAACTAAAGACTCTTAAATAAAACAAAAGGATCAACTAAAGAGGAAGAAGAAGAACTCCCGGACGGCAGCTCCACCCTTTTGCTCTACTCATCAAACCTTAGAAGATGCCTAGGAGTGCCCTAGGGACCCCTATTTATAATTTTAGGCCTTAGACTTTCGCACCGTGGGCCGTCCTCGACCGGTCGTGGGATGTCCTCGACCGGTCGTGGGATGCCCTCGATTGGTCGAGCAGGACGAAAAATTGGCTATTTTAGTTGTCGGAGTTCGAGTCGAGCACCTTCGACTGGTCGAGCCTCGACTGATTGAGTAAAGCCCAGGACTGGTCGAGCCGAGCCCAGGAATAGTCGAGCGTATGCAGGATTGGTCGAGCCGGAGCCATGACTAGTTGAAGATGGCCAAATTTCACTTCAAAACTCTAATTCTCTTAATTCTTGACTTGGTTTTCTTGGATCTTTGACATGTGGATTCTTCATTCTTGGTCTTCTAAGATTCAATCATTAGCTTGGTGATTCTTGAGCATTAAATCCATGCTTTTAGCATCCTTTTCAATCCAATCTCTTAAATTCACCTTGCAACACAAACATGATTAAAATAGAACATTAAGCATTATCATGTTCATAAAACCAAGTAATAAATAGGGTCCAATATGCAATATTCGACCCTAAACACAATCCCCTAACCAGCATTTTGCTAGTCCCGAGCAAAGTATGCGAAAAATATTTTGAGAACCACAAGACAATTTCTATAAGCTCAAGTGGTTTTTGAAAAATAATCCAGATAATAGAATTCTAAACTACATCAATGTTGAGCATTACTTTCTCCTAAACTCCAGTAATTGGTAAATTTCATAATCAAGTTCAAGGTATTAATCCTTCAATTAGAGCAATTCTAAACATCAAGTTCCATGGGTGCATAGTGAAACCTAAGCTTATCACAATCAAGGTTCAATTCTCTATTTTCATGATAACATTGATAATCAAAAGAGCATTCAGGATAACCATAACCTAAATAAAAACTTGCCTTACATTTCATCTTTTTATTCTTCCAGCTTTTGATTTTGTCATCAATGGCTTTCACACTATGTCAATCTTTTTAAAGATCTTCAATAGATAGCCCTTTTCGACGACAACTATTTTTTAGCTAGGTATTCTCTCTTTTTCTTTTTTCTTTTTTCAATTCTTCTCATTGAACATGATGGACAAATTCCCTAGATTGGTTCCTTCCATGCTTAATAATCATCAAGTTATCAATTCAATATCAAACTAAAACCTTAATGTGTAAGCTAAATGTGACATGTGAAATCATGACTCAATTAATATTTAAAACTTTTAATCATGAATTAATAATTCAAACTTAACTATGAAATCTAACAAGTAACTGAACCCAAGAGTCATAGATCACCAACATGAAGTATCTTATATTTCTAAATCATGGATGAACTTCAAAATCACTCAAATTTACAAAATTTTCAGAAAAATTTTCACAATTTTTGTTCAAAGACTAAGAAAACACTGATTAGCTTACCTAATCCACACCTCCTAACCTAAAATCTACATTATCCTCAATGTAAAAGATATAACCATGCAATGCACATGAGACAATGAAAGTAAAGGAGAAGTTATGGAAAGGTAGTACCTGAAGAAGGAATTTTGGGGTGTTTCTAATGATCTCAGTGTGAAGATGGGTTAGCACAAAAGACTCAAACAAACAATAAGCAAACTATCCTAAAACAAACGGGAAGAAAACTATCCTAAACAACATAAAGCCAACTATCATAAAAATAACAGGAAAGCAATAAACTAATCCTAGACTAGGAAAGCAAGGGAAAAGCTACTCAGTCATGCCGCAAGGTTCCTCCTCCGACCAATATCGTGATAAATTTCTCAGTAGCTTTCTCAACAAGATCATCCAAAAGGCCTTTTTACAATAGGCTTGGATGCCCTGGATCATGAATTTCCAGAGAAATTTATAGACCTCAGCAAAAAATTGTCGTTGAATCGCCTGAGGTATCCAAAGTATATATGATTCACCTGTGACAGAAAAAGTTTCAATGTTAGTACTCTATGGTGAATCAGAGACTACGGGTAGATAGAATTGAGGAAGATTTTCAGTGGATGATGTAGTCTCAACACATTCCGAAGTGGTAGACTTCGATTCAATTGTCAGCTCTCCCTCCTGTGATAGTAAACATTCAGGATCTATGGAGGAAAGGGTTTCAGAATAAGGGTTCTCTCGGTTAGTGACAACTACCGAGTTGTTATCTTGCAAGGCATTCACTATTTCTTGTATTTGTAATTACTATATTGTAAATCTAACACCCAGGTTTGTCAAATTTTGTTGTACCAAATCATTTAGAATTTGTATCATTTTTTGATGAGATGATTAGATTAACTTCATGCATTTTAAAATTATCCAAGTCTTCATCAAAGCTCTTTATGTATTCAAGTTGAAGAAGCGTTGTCGAAGTTCAAGATTTTAAGCTCAAGTATATGTACAAGTTCAAGGCTCAAGTTCGAGTATAATCTCCAAGTTCAGTACTTTAAAGACTCAAGAACTCATGTCTTTTCTCAAGCTCAAGTTTAAGATTTGAAAACAAGCTTCAAGTATTTCAAGTGTGTGCATTTGCAAAGCGAACGATGTTTCAATTGTTCAAACTCACAAACAAGGTATGGATGACCCCAGATTGACCATAGGTTAGGTCACATTCATTACATATGTTATATGGGTCATTTCACAAGTTTATAGGTCATTTCCTCAACCAGTCCTAGTCTTTGTTTGACTAGTCTAAGCTCTGGCTCGACCAGTCCAAGAGTTTTTCGACCAGTCCAAGGTTTGTTGCAAATTTTTAAAATTTTCTATCCGAGCCTCGACCAGTCGTGGAGACTGCTCGACCAGTCGAGTGAACAGTGCTCAACCAGTCGAGTGAACAGTGCTCAACCAGTCGTGCAGGCTCGACTCAAAGTCCAGCAAGGTTTTTTGGTCCCACTCGACCAGTCGAGTAACGACCTTATCTTATCGCGCCGAAAATTTAAAATTTGGTTGGTCCTTCGACCAGTCAAACTGACCTTAGACCAGTCGAGTGAACGGTACTTTTACCTATAAATAGAGGACGAATCTCAGAGTTTTTCATTCATTCCAAGAAATATCACGCCATCACTCTGAGAGATAAATTCCTACATTTGTTAAGCTATATTGTGTTCATTTTAAATTCTCTTAAATAGCTTTTTGCATTTGATTTTGTGATCTTCATTCAACTCTATTTCTTTAAAGATGGGAATTGTGATTTTACCCTTTTTGAGATCAAAATCAAATCAAGCTAGCCCAGGCTGAATTAATCTAAAAATCATTGAGATTTAGAACCTTTCATTTGTGAGACTAGACATTGAACATGTTCGTCTACTTCGGATTGGTTCTACCGGGCTTCTTCAGAAGGAGAATTTCCAGATAAGTACCATTTACATTTTGTATATCTTTTGTGGTTTGTGAGGTTGTGCCAGGAAAATCTCATTTTTAGTTTTGTTTGAGGTAATCCAGAAAATCTCAGAGCGTGGGGTTTTTGTAATTGTGTAAGCCCATCTAAAGACACAATTGTGAAGGTTTTAAGGTGAACCTTGGAAAACCTTTTTCATAGTGAAAGCCAATATCCCATGGGTGTGGATATTGGGAGTGGAGTAGTTGTGTGGTTGTTTTCTAATAGTTGGTGTACACACAAATGAACCACTATAATTCTTGGAGTTGTGGTGGATGATTGAATGTACTTATGTGTGTGAATGTTGTAATTTACTTTGAGCATTTGTGATAAATGGTGTAATTTATTTTATGCACTTATAGTGAATGTTGTAATAACTTAGTTTATTTTCTTTACCTCTTTATTGGTTTGGGTTTTTGATACTTACAAACATTCTAGTAAGGTTGTCCTGCCATAAACCTTTGGTTTTTGGTGTTAGGTTGTCCTTAGAACTAAGTTTGTATCAACCTCTCAAGACTAGTGCATTTAAAGTTGCTATTTTCTTGCGCTTCTTTATTATTTGATTGTGCTATCTATCTTTATATTCCGCATTTATTTTTAAATTGGCATAGTCCTATTCACCCCCCTTCCCCCCTCTAGGACGTTTAGCTCGGCCTTTCCAGTATTATCAGGTCATTTGAGTCTGCAAAGTGTGTCAAGCAATCGTCCAAAGACTTGAGAAATTCAGCTGAGAGTGATTCATTTTCCTCATTGAAGTTTGTGATGATCTGCCCAAGGATTCCATCGTCTTTGAAAATGGATGGACGCATGCTATCTTGCTTTTGCCTTGCACAAATAGATTGAAGGTCAGTAGCCGAAGCATTGATGCGAAGACTGTTCATTGATACTACTCAGAAGAGGCATTGAATCGTCAAGAATTGACAGCTCGGATGGCGGTCTCAACTAGGTGGCCTCAAATTCTAGAGTCCTATCAGGCGACTCGTCCATCTCCCTAATCATATTATAATCTAAATCAAGGAAGTGGACCGAACATGCCCCAAAAGAGTCATGTGATTCACCTAGAGGAGACTCTTCCTCCACATTTAAATCGAACATGTCATATGGGTGGAGTAAAACTTCCCATGCCTCGTGATCACCTTCCTAGATCATAATTGAAGTTGATTCCAGTGAATCTTGGGTTGTGCTCTCATAAATCTCATCCCAATACTTATCATCATCCAATTCAGTGTAATTCACAAGTGGCATGAGAGCACTTACCTCACACTATTTTTCTAGGTTGGGTTGAGGCTCGAATGAACTAACCTCTTCCTCATCATTGAAATCAGCGTGCCAGTATCATTATATCTAAAAGACACCCACATCTCTTGATCATTCCTTTGGACCGTCATTGAGATCGACTCATCAGGAAATTGAACCGTATGTTCATTAACGGAATCCAACTCCCCATTCTAAATTCTAGAGTTCTCCACAATCGCTTCACGTGAACTCCACTGTTGAATATCTTTTCTAAGTTCTTGCAGTCTTTGGAGTGTATTTTGCTGGCTGAGCTCTAGAGTTTGCATGAAATTTTGAAGTGAGTTCTCTTGGATCATTTCTTGTTGGATCTCAAAGGTATAGTGTCATGCCCCAAACTTGGAAACTAGACTCACAAAATTCCCGATCGCCGAATCTGGTGCCAACAGCCTCCACAGTACCCCATATTCGGTTCCCGATACCCATATGTCAGATTCCGACCCTGGGATCCTACAAGGAGGATTTTCAACATAAAAACATTTTTTAAAGCATAACCATAAGCATAACCAAGTTACAAAATAACATCACCACATATCCACTATAATCAAAGTGTTTGAGTACAATGCGGAAGGGGAAATACAAGATAGGTATCAAAACTCTAGAAGCTTTGCCGCACGCTCCTGCCTCAGCTCAACCGCGTCCTAACGTCATTTGCACCATCTATCGTGCATAAGCTTATAGAAAGCTCAAAGGGTGGTGTACGTGTGTGCGCAACATAGGTGCTAAGTATAAAATACAAGTCCATAAATCATACAATGTAAGAAATACTGGCAAGTTCATGAATCATACAATATCAGAGTAAGCAGAAATACTGGCAAGTCTATGAGTCAAATAATATCATAGTAAGCAAAAATACTGACAAGTCCATGAGTCATACAATATCAGAGTAAGCAGAGATACTGACAAGTCCATGAGTCATATAATATCAGAGTATGCAATGCAGATTGGCTATGCAATGCGGGGTCGTGGTAAACCAAATGCCATGTACTGGGGATGCAATGCAATATGCAGTGCGATAGGAATGACCACGCTAAAGTGTGAAGTCGGGATGGTAGTACGTAGTATCGCAGGCTATGGGGTCCATCACAAGGGACTTCTTTCCAAACCAGTCCCATACTTAAATTTGGATAGCCAGACTCAATGTGGTAAACTCCCGATCTTAGGTTGGTCGCGCTCCCTAACCGAAATCCTGACCATTGCGAAGGTACACATAACAAATTAGTTGCGCACC
Source organism: Magnolia officinalis (assembly GCA_021015155.1). Taxonomy (NCBI): domain Eukaryota; kingdom Viridiplantae; phylum Streptophyta; class Magnoliopsida; order Magnoliales; family Magnoliaceae; genus Magnolia; species Magnolia officinalis. The sequence continues at coordinate 46,576,660 of JAJHSJ010000010.1, forward strand.
ACCAGCCCTAGTGGATAGTGAATGAATGAATGAATGAGTATGCAACTCCTACTCAATAAGTCTACATATCAGTACCGTACATCTCTGGGATCATTACCGGGGTCTAGTACACTCTAAACTGGTCGCCGCTTCCCTCGCCGCGTAACCAAGTGAGTGAAAGAGACCTCACTACCCGCCTACCAATATCGGTCGGGCTCGTCGGTAGCGGACCCATTTACTAGCTGGTCAAACTCAGCCTAGCTTACAACCCCCTCACTCGGCCCGAGAAGGCCACACCCCCTTCCAACCGACCATGACACAGTGGGAAGTGCAGCCTCCTGGTATTCGGCACTCGGCGCTCATGTCTTCCACTCGGTCTCGATGTTGGAGCATTCCCTAACCATGAGGGTTTAGAGACTTTCACTCATGGACATCCAACGTGCCCATATGCTAGAACCAAACATTTTCGGTGTCCCAATTGGTTGTCCATGATAGCCTGTGGAGGTCATGGCCCTGATGTCGCTAGGGCGTCCGGTGGTCATATCACAAAATACGAGATGCGCGAGTCATACCATCCAGTCATACATCAAACTTACGCGTACTGCGCGCTCATATGAGGCAACTCCGCCTCTCAAGGAGTCCCATAAATAATCAGCCCAATGGCACATGCTATGCTCAATCACTCCTCATAACAAGCATGCGGATGATACGTATGGGCATATATTATGAAGTATACTAAGCATGATCATAATCACATACAACATGGTGGGCCGGTATAAGACGACTCATGGCCCGTATAAGTGAATGGGTGGTGTGCACATAGTCACCCACACATGATGGGCCTCACACATCACAATTGGGCCTCACCCATATAATGGGCCTTACCCATATAATGGGCCTCACGCATATAATGGGCCTTATACATCACAATTGGGTCTCATACAATCATAATGAGCCTCATACAATCATAATGAGCCTCATACAATCACAATGAGCCTCATACAATCACAATGGGTCTCATATAACACAATGGGCCTCATACAATCACAATGGGCCTCATACCATCTCAATGGGTCTCATACAATCATAATGAGCCTCATACAATCACAATGGGCCTCATACCATCTCAATGGGTCTCATACAATCATAACGAGCCTTATACAATCATATTGGGCCTCATGCCATCACAATGATTCTCATACAATCATAATGAGCCTCATACAATCACAATGGGCCTCATACCATCTTAATGGGTCTCATACAATCATAATGAGACTCATACAATCACAATGGGCTTATGCAATCATAATGTTATGCTAACACATACTTAGTGCGTATATTAACGTAGTCGTAGTCAATAATCGGCCTATATATATGGCGGGGTCCATAGAAGGACAGCAGATCTAATCCATAACATGAGGATCAGTCATCAACAGTGGATATACCAAATCCGATACCACAGATTCTTCTATGTACGGTAATGATGTACTCTCCTCATATCAAGGATGGGCCTAGATGGCCTACACATATCAAGAATAGGCCTATATGGCCTACTCATATCAAGATTGGGCCTAAAAATAAGGAGTGAGCTTTCTCGCCCGTTCCATCACGTGACAATTCTGGGCTTCCTAAGGGCTCAATAAGTACAAGGCATGGTGGAAGCATATTTCATAATGGGGGCCTAAAAATTTGGGTTAGCCCACTAAGAGAATATGAGAATGGACCTAACAATGGCCCTAGGGAGGTTACGATGTGGACATTTAACCATCATTGCTCTTACAATGTGGACATTTAACCACCATTTCTCCCAAGGCTTGGCCCATTAGAACCTATCCTATAATGGGATCCATGGTCTTTGTACTAACTAGAAAAATGGATGGACATCATAAACATCATCACAACATCACAGTGGAATCACACATCACAATTGGGCATCATATATACAATGCAATGGGCCATACTTAACAATAGACCTCACACAAGGGTCTCATAGGCATCACAATGGGCCTCATCACATGGGCCTCACATACATCACAATGGTCTCATCACACGGGCCTCACATAAATCATATTGGCCTTATCACATGGGCCTCACATACATCACATTGGCCTCATCACACGGGCCTCACATAAATCACATTGGCCTTATCACATGGGCTTCACATACATCACATTGGCCTCATCACACGGGCCTCACATAAATCACATTGACCTTATCACATGGGCCTCACATACATCACATTGGGCCTCATCACATAGGCCTCATATACACCACATTGGGCCTCATCACATGGGCCTCACATAAGGGCCTCATATACATCACCATGGACTTCATCACATGGGCCTCATGTACATATATCACAATAGGCCTCACATAAATTCTATGTAAAACAGACTATTGGCGCAAGGTTGGTTCTGGGTCATTTTAGAGTCAGATTCATGATCACGTGGGGCCTACATATGGTGAAAGAAACTAACCCCCTGGTAACTCAATGTATGGGCTTCACAAATTATAAGGCGGGCCTCGTTGGTTGGGTGAGTACAATTTACGGTGATGGCCTAAACATGGGTACTTGGAGAAACTGTGCAAGAAATATAATGCAGAATTAGTTTTGGCTCAATTTTAAGTATATCTCATGATCACAATGGGCCACATTTCAGTGTGCTGTCAGGTGCCCTTGGTTGTACTATATATGCACTTTAAAAATTATAAGTTGGAACCAACTGGTTGTGTACACGTGATATTTGGTATAGGGCTAAACATAGGCACTTTAATTTTTTGCACAACCATACCTGGCCCCATTTTGGGATCCACTCCCTGATCATGTGAGGTCTAATTTGGCCCAATTAAAATATTATTTATCTATTCATTAGTGTAGGTTAGAGGTCCCAAGTAGTGGCCTACTCAAACCTCTAGCGTATGGTCGACTACAGAGGCCCAAAGTTGGTACAAAACACAACTAATCAAACAATTTTCATAAATGGGGTCTGTCACAACTTAAGGCCCAATTCCCAAATACTTAGGGAATCATTCCTGACAAAAAGGTGGGACATCCCAGCTCACTTATATAATGATTAAACATCCCCAAAGTAGGACCCTTAACTACAGGGTGTGGGGTCCACTACAAGGTGTCAAAGAGGCCTACATGCAATACAGTTAAGTACTTGGAAAATTTTCAACAAACAAAAAGTGTAAAGGGAATGAAATATATCCAATGGCAAGTGGAGCCCACACGCTAGCGAAGTATAGATAAGGAACACACAATAATGTACATGGGTGCCCATTTTAAAATGTATAGATCACAAGTGATCCCACACCCAAGTGGGTAAATGAGAGGATAATTGTGAGGTATAACATGGATCCAACATATTCATTAAGTAGCACATGAAATATATATTAATGAAATCTCTATAATCAGACTCTCTGTTGGAAGATCTGATCCAATGGATGGTTTGTGAACAAGTCATTCAGGCCGTTTATAGGTTTCCAACCATACAGAGCCTTGGATCCATCTGGACCACACATAGAAAATTAAAGATTTGTCCTTACAGAAGTATCTGTCGGTCCAGAATTTTTTAAATTTTATCATGAAAGAATCTAATCATAGGGACCATACATATGATTACTAACTATCTCAAGTAAGTTAAGAGTAAATATCAAATACATCTGACTGTTGGAATTACGGATATGGCCCAAACAAGAATGGTCATCATAAGTTCCCAAATACATCTTTCATATAAGGTCAAGATCTCAGCCTTCCGAACTCCAATTGAGGCTTATTATATACCGTTAGAAAGCTAGCTCGATTTTCTACGAATTCAATGGAACATATATTTCTAATACTTTCATTAAAGGAGTTAAAAATGGGTCCGTTTTAAGCAAATCGGAATCCTGCATATGTTGCTGGACAGTAGCCAAGTAAACTTAATGCTACGGATGATTGGACGATTGGATGGATACGAAATTTGGTTCAGAGTTAGTTCATATTGTGGTTCATATCATTCCTAAGTTTTAACCCCGATCTTTGCATGATTAATTTTATACGATTTTTAGAAGTTGTTGTCCACGTACAAAAATAGGATTACTTATGAAGGGCGTGGGTATAAAGTTCATCAAGGTGGGGTCCACGTGTGTGACCCACCAGCTTAAAATCAAGCTGACAGTTGTGTTTATCCCTGGGTAGAAAGGTGGGCCACAAACATTTTTTAAAAAAATGGAGAGAGAGGGAAAGGGAGAGGGAATGGTCGGTGGTGGGAGGAGCTCCACCACTATGAGCTCCTCTCATGGATCTACCACATATACATCAAATGGGTCCCATCCATGTGTGGGCCCACAATTATAAAAATATCAAGGGTGGAAATCCCATTTCCACTACAAATCAGGGCCTAGGTGGCCATATCAAGTTATATTTCATTGGAACTTCATGGTGGGATCCATGGAGAATGGTCCCACCATGGATAGATACATGCATGATGTGATGGGTCTTAGGTCACATCTAGGGACCAAGATGAGATCTCCACCATTGATTTGTGGGTCTCACTTGCGCTATGAAAAAAAAAAGGTAAAGATCCAAGCAAGTACATGAAAGAACAAGTCCTAGGAAGCACCCACCTCAAATCTCCTTGTCCTTCTTCCACCAATGGCTTCCAATGCTCCAAGGGGACAAGATTCAATGGTTGAGATGGTCTCTTGATGGTTGGATTGGGGGAAATGAGCTTGGGATGTGGCTAGATTTTTGGGAGTCCATGGCTTCTCTCTTGCTAGGGGAGATGAGAAATGAGGGAGAAAAGGAGGAAGAGAGAGATAAATGCTTTGAATGATTGCTATGTAAGGTAATTATGAGTTTGGGGAAGAGAAAGGCATGATTACAAGCAAGCATGGGGCTAGGGTGGCATCATCCTAATGATGGATTTCCTAGGGAAATGTGCAATCTGGATAGGTGGGTCCTGCAACGCGCGGTCCACGGCCATTACCATGCGCAGTCCATAACTTAAGATCTAAGCGTCAGATTGGCGCACGAGACGCGGCGTCAGAACCGCGGCAACGGCGCAGTCACAATGGCATAGGTCTCGGGTTGAGTTGACTCGGGTTGACGGGGTGCAACTCAGGGACGCTCGTAAACGCTACCTACAGGTCGCCAGTCGACGAAATTCGACCAGGAGGACCGCGGGGTCGTAAGGATTGGAATGATCACTAGGACACTGACCTGACATATAGGACCCAAGAGAATTGTCATTATGATGCATTGTTAGTTCAACTTCCCAATCTTATATTTTCACTGATCATATATAGGGAGTTGGGAATGAAGAATTGGATTGGGTTGAGGCTGGGGTGAACTAGCTCCATTAGCTTATCAAGGCGTGATTCAAGCTCTTCTAGTAATTTTCTCATGCCCGCAGAAGAGTCCGTGTCACTCTGAAGTGACTCCTCTTGAATCGATTCTGGTTGGATTTCAAAGGTAGAGGACCCAAGAGAATAATCACTATAACAAGTTGTTGGTTCATCTTCCCAATTTTGATGTTTCCACTGATTATAGTCATATGGATCATAGGTGGGAGAATCTGATGGTTGTTGATACATATTATCACCCATAATATAATCTCTCATTGTTTTCTTCTTTTCTGATGGGTAATAATAATTCTCACTCCCATAGTTATGATAACCCCAACACTCACGTATTGTTTTACTAATCCGTGGGGAATAATTGTTCTCCCGCATATGATCACGTAAGGACTTCTTAACTAGTGGAGCATTATATTCCGGTCGGTTCTCGATGATGATTTCAGAAAAATTTTGAGACATAAGTTGATTTCTATCATAATCATCATACATCCCATCCCAATATCTCTTATCCATCTCAGCATATTGACATACCTACTCTTCCATGGTGAAACCCTAACTCTGAATCTACTCCTAAAATAAAATAAAATAAAAAATCCTGCAGCAATATGGAAAGTAAGTAGAGGGAAGAAGTTAGAAAGAAGTTACCAGATTGGAGAGTTCTATGTTAGGATCCTACAAAACAGAAAAATAATGTTAGTTTCTAAAAAATATATATATAGGAAGAATCCTAAAAACAAATTTCTCAAATTAGAAAGTTCTAAAAACAAAAATAGAAAGATGAGTTAGTTTCTAAAAAGGAAAAATAGCCTAGTTTCTAAAAACAGAAAATAGAAAGTTTTTAAACCTAGAAATAGAAAGTTAAGTTAGTTTATAAAATAATTCAGAAAACCCTAATCCTAAAAATAGAAACTAGAAAAACCCTAATCTTAAAATAATTTCAAAACTAATTAATCTCAGAAAAATGCAACCGTCAATCCTCGACAACGGCGCTAAAAACTTGTTCACAGCCCCAAGTGTAGGGTCGCGATGCAGTAATAATCTCGGTGAGACCGAGGTCGAATCCATAGTGATTGAACTTGTGCGTCTTCTGAAAGTAACTAGAAGAAGATGGAAACCTAAATCTGGAATATTTGAGAGAGTAATTGTGATAAAAGTAATTAAAACTAATGAAATCAAAGGTGGTAACTAGGGTGCCTAGGATCCACTTGTAACAATTGGGAAGCTACCTTGCATGATTCAAGGACACAACTGGTATCAAAGGCCTATCTTATCCAGTTGGTAAGAAGAGATTTGTAAGATCTCTGAACTTCTCATGGATCTAATCATCAATAGATGAAAGTGGTGAGGTTTTGGAAGTGATTCGGTCACCTAACCATGCCCAGGAGACTATGGCCACCAATAGCAATTTACCAAACCCACAACCAATCATAAGAGAATTGTGAAAGTTAGGAATGATTCTGTCAACCTACCATGCCCAAGGGACGATGGTGAACAACAGGACTTACTAATTTCACAATCTCCAATCAGAGAAAAGAAGACATCTCAAGCTATCGCAAATCTATTGTAATTTGAGTCATAACAAACCATTAAAAACTAAAAATATTCCTTCATAATCAAACTAGAATCCAAGAGAGTTCAACAAAACATGAATCAAAACAAAGCAAACATCCCAATCACATTACAAACTTCACCTCTTATCCCTAGCTAAGAGATTTAGCCAACTATAAACATGATTGAACTAAAGACTCTTAAACAAAACAAAAGGATCAACTAAAGAGGAAGAAGAAGAACTCTCGGACGGTGACTCCACCCTTTTGCTCCACTCCTCAAACCCTAGAAGATGCCTATGAGTGCCCTAGGGAGCCCTATTTATAATTTTAGGCCTTAGACTTTCGCACCGAGTGAAAATTTCTGGAAACCGTCTCAAATTTACGCAGTCCGCGCAAAAATTGCATAACACTCGACTGGTCGTGGGACGTCCTCGACCAATTGTGAGACGCCCTCGACTGGTCGAGTAGGATAGAAAATTGGCTATTTTAGTCACTAGAGTTCGAGTCGAGCACCTTCAACCGGTTGAGAAGAGCCAAGGACTGGTCATGCGTTGTAAGTGCTATAGTTTATATCCCTGTCTGTTGTCAAATTTGTGGTGCCGAAATCACTGTTATATAACTTGCATAAGTGAAGCTCTCTCAAAGATCAACATTCATGAACAAGCAAAGCTCACAACAAGCAAAGCTCACAAGTACAAAGATCAACCTTGACTGCAAGAACTACTCACAAGACATGACTCAAGAATGCAAGACTTCAGGAAGAGTACAGGGCAGTTCGTAAAGAACTCAAGACACTTTCAAGGTTGAGCTACATCAAGATTTCAAGATTGAACTACATCAAAGACTTCAAAGCTTAAACTTCAAGGTCACTTGTTCCTAATGTTTCAATGTCCTTACTTCATGTTTGAGGTTTGACTGACCTTAGGTTGACCTTAGGAATAGGTCACTTTAGATACATAAGTCGGATGTTTATTTTACATAAGTTTGGTCTGTTCTTTGACTAGTCCTAGGCCATCTTCGACTAGTCTTAGCTTTGCTTCGACCAGTCTAAGAAATTCCTCGATCAGTCGTGAGTTTGTTACAAAATTTGGATATTTTCTGTTAGGCTTCGACTAGTTCAGGAATCTGTTCGACCAGTCGAAGGAACAGTGTCGACTGCATCTTCGACCAGTCGAAAGTCTTCGACTCAAAGTCCAGCAATGAAATTCAGGTTCTTCGACCAGTCGAAGGAGACTTTCGACCAGTCGAAGGTGTCCTACGACCAGTCGAAGGAGACCTTTAACCAGTCGTAAAACGGTCAAAGCTTATCGCGCCCGATTTTTCAAATATCTGTTAATTCTTCGACTAGTCGAAGAGCTCCCTAGACCAGTCGAAGACGCGATCTGCTCACCTATAAATAGAGCACGAATCTCAGAAGAATTCATCGAATTAATTAATCCATTCAAGCCAATCTTCGTCAAACTTCTGAGAGATAATTCTGTGCTCCATCTAAGCTAAGTGTGCTTATTTAATATTCTCTTTCTTTAGCTTTATTTAATTGATTTTGTTTCTGCTACTCCAATCTAATTTGATAAGAGGAATTGTTATTCCTTTCTTTGGAACCAAAATCAATTAAGGCAAGCCCTATTTGGTTTAATTTAAAATCTATTAGAACTAGAACCATTGCAATTGAGTACTGGACATTGAACTTGGACATTCAATCATTTACTCTGACTTGGTTCTACCGGGCTGCCACAACGAAGGAGATAATCAGGTATTTTACATTTAATTGTAAATTCCTTTCTGTTTTGGTTTCTTTCAAGATTTGGCAGAAAAATCTTGTTGTATTGGTTATCTGAGGAGAGCCAGGAAAACTTAGAAGTGGGGTTTTTTAATTGTGTAAGCCCACAGACAAAGGCACAATTGTAAAGGTTTTGGGTGAACCTGTGAAAACCTATTTTGTTAGTGAACGCTAATATCCCCTGTGTGAGGATATTAGGAGTGGAGTAGCATTCTGTGTGGCTGTTGTTTAACAGTTGGTGAACACACAGGCAAACCACTATAATCCCTTGTGTTGTGGTTGAATGATTTATACTTCTAATCCTTAATTATTCATTTGTGGGATGTATGTATGGTGATGAATGTTGTAATCATTTAATTCAAGGATTGTGGGAATTTTGTAATAGTTTAGAATTTATTTTCTGTTATTCCTTTATCAGCTTGATATTCAATTTCCTTTAAAGTTGTTCCAGCAAGGTTGCCCTGCCATTTTTATGGTGTATGGCTGTCCCTAGAACAATACATTTGTGATTACAATTTATTTCAGTTCAGTTTGTGTTTATTTCTGTATTCCTCTTTGGTTTGAGATTTAATATAAAGATCTTTCTAGAAATAAGGTTGTCCTACCATGAACTCTGGTTTTTGGTGTAAGGTTGTCCTTAGAACAACATTTGTATCAACCTCTCAAGATCTGAATTTTGAGGTTGTTTTACTTTCCTGCATTGTGATTTATTTTGGCTATCATATTCTTTTTAATTCCGTTGTTATAAGTTTTATTTGGCATAGTCCTATTCACCCCCCCTCTAGGACATATAGCTAGGCCTTTTCAAATGGTATCAGAGCCTAATAGCTCTTTTTAATTCTTGGATTTAATTCCTGAGCTAACGATTTAAGATATTTAAGATGTCAAATTTTGATAGCCTTTCAGTCACTAGGCCTCCACCCTTTGATGGCTCCAACTATGCCTATTAGAAAGCCAGAATGAGGATCTTCCTCAAATCAATGGATGAGAGTGTGTGGCAAGCCACAGTGACTGAATGGAAACCTCCTATCATGGAAGTTACTGGGGTTGGCGGTTCAAAATCTATAAAAGTCACACCATATTACCAATGGACCACACTTCAGAAAAGTGAGAGTAGTGCAAATGCTAAAGCACTAAATGCAATCACTTGCGCACTATCACCGGATGAGTTCAAAAGAATCATTTCCTGTGATACTGCAAAGCAAGCTTGGGATATATTAGAAATGACACACGAGGGTACTACAATTGTCAAAAAATCTAAAGTCCAACTCCTCAAAACTAGATTTGAAGAAATTCATATGGAGGAAAATGAAATGTTTATGGACTTTTACACTAGATTGAATGACATTGTAAACTCAATGTGGGGTCTTGGCGATAAAATCCCAAAAAATAAAGTGTGTGCAAAGATATTACGCTCACTTCCTGAACGGCTCAATTCTAAAGTAACCGCGATCCAAGAACTTCGTGATACGGATAATATGAGGGTAGAAGAACTAGTTGGTTCTCTACAAACCTACGAGTTAAACTTTAAAGCTCCTAAAGGTAAATCTATAGCACTAAAATCTTCTAAATGTAATTCAGAAGAAAATTCTGATTCAGAAGATGATATGGCTCTTTTAGCTAAAAAATTTTACAAGATTTTCAAAAGCAAGAAAAGGGTTGATTTTCAAAAATTGAATGATAAAAAGAAGTTTAGACCCAAATCTCGAAAATCTTTGAAAGATAGTCAATGTTACAACTGTCAAGAATATGGGTACTTAGCAAATAGATGTCCTAAAAAGGACAAACTCAAGAAGAAGGGTATGTTGGGTACATGGGATGAATCATCTGATTTTGAAGCTTCTTCTGAATCAGAAGATTCTGAAACTGAGTCGAACAATGAAGTTAAAGCTCTTATGACTCTAGCAAAATTCACATTTTCAGATAATGACTCAACAAGTGAAGAAAATCTGAGTAGTGAATGTGAAAATGAAGATGATCTTCAAGACGCTTACAATGCCCTATACAAGGAAAGTTGTAAAATTGCTGTCAAACTTAAACTTCAAAAAGAAAAGTTTTCTAAACTCAAAGAATGTTTTGAATCACTTGTCTTAGAAAAATCACAAATTTCAGATTATTTTGAAAAATCAAAATGCAATTTGGAATTCAAAAACTTCTTAATTATTGATTTGAAATTTGAAATTGAGAAACTCAAAAATGAAGTATCTTCTCTTCCGAGTCTAAAGGAGACATGGAAATATGCCCAAGGTGATCCAAAGTTAGAAAAACTTTTATCTGAATCAAGAAAATGTGGCGATCTATCCGGGTTGGGCTATGATAAAAATTTATCTCCTAAACAAAAGTATACTTCTCCTATGTTTGTTAAAGGAGAGTCCTCAAACTCAAAAGGGAAAAGTACTTATCAAGGTTTTTCTAGAAATTCAAAAACCTTTCAAAAACCTAGAAGCAGCCATGTCAACTTTAATCAGAAACGAAATCCACTAGCTGAAAAGATAGTTGATTTACTCAAGGAGCTCTTAAAATCTAACTCCATTGGTCATTCTTACAACTATAAACAAAAGAAGACCAACTATGTTCCTAAACCCAAAACAGTTATGAAATGGGTTCCTAAAGTTGCCTGCTTGGTTGCTCACACTGCTTTCAAAGCAACAGGTCATTCAAAGTGGTACCTAGACAGTGGATGCTCCAGGCATATGACAGGTGACAAAGCTTTATTTACGGATCTAAAAGATATGACTGATGGTTCAGTCACATTTGGTGATGGTAGCAACTGCAAGATTATAGGCCAAGGTACGGTTCAACTTCTTAATCTTCCTGTGTTTAAAAACGTTTTATATGTTGAAGGCTTAAAACATAACTTGCTTAGCATATCTCAAATATGTGATAATAACCATAGTGTTCGGTTTTCTAATCAAAGCTGTGAGATACTAAACAATAAGGGTTCTGTAATATTAACTGGATGTAGAACGTCTGAAAATTGCTATATTATTAGCGAATCCAGCTCATCTAATCAAACATGTTACATGGTCCATACAGACGAGACTGATTTATGGCACAAACGTCTTGGACATGTACATTATCAAAATTTATATAGATTGAGCAAACGAGAACTTATAAGAGGTTTACCCAAACTTCAGAAATTAGATAAAATAGTGGTCAGTGCCAGATAGGCAAACAAACAAGGAACTCACACAAAAAGGTGAATTCAAATACCACATCAAGACCACTCGAACTCCTCCACATGGATCTAATAGGACCTACCAGAATGGAAAGTCGTGGTGGAAAAAAGTATATCCTGGTAATAGTTGATGACTTTACCAGATTCACATAGGTAGTCTTCTTAAGGGATAAATCTGAAACCCTTGAAGAAGTAAGAAAAGTTCTCAAAAGGATTCAAACTAAAAAATCTTCTCAAATCAGTAAGATTCGTAGTGATCATGGATCTGAATTTGAGAATAGCAATTTTGAGAAGTTCTGTACCGACCAAGGAATATTACATGAATTCTCAGCTCCCAAAACTCCACAACAAAATGGAATTGTGGAAAGAAAGAATAGGGTGCTTCAAGAAATGGCTAATGTTATGTTGAATAGTATGAAGCTCTCTAAAAATCGTTGGGCTAAAGCAGTCAACACAGCTTGCTATATTATTAACTGAGTCTACACTAGCAAAGATAATAATAAAACGGCTTACGAATTGTGGTTCAATAAAAAGCCTACTGTCAAATACTTTCGAGTTTTTGGCAGCAAGTGCTATATTTTACGAGATCGTGAAAATTTGGGAAAATTCGATACGAAGAGTGATAAAGGGATTTTTCTAGGATATTCCTTAAACAGTCGAGCTCATTGGGTTCTGAACAAAAGAACTGGTGTGATTCAAGAGTCCATCAATGTTGTCATTGATGATCACTTAAACACGTCAATCCCTAATTCAGATAATGATGAAGTTCTAATCATTGATAAACCCGATACTTCATCGAATCAGACTGATTCTGAGTTGAGGACTGTTAAAGATCATCCAACCACACAAATTCTTGAAAACCCTCTCACCGGTGTTCGCACCTGTAGACAACTTGAGGATATATGTAATTATGTATGTTTTACATCCCAAATAGAACCATCTAACGTAAAAGAAGCTCTTGCTGATGAGAACTGGATTGTTGCGATGCAAGAAGAACTCAACCAATTCGTAAGAAATGATGTTTGGTATCTCGTACCAAGACCTAAAGATAAACACATCATTGGAACAAAATGGATTTTCAAAAATAAGTCTGACGAGCGTGGAAATATAATTAGAAACAAGGCTAGACTAGTGGTACAAGGTTATACTCAAATTGAAGGAATTGATTTTGATGAAACATTTGCACCAGTAGCACGTCTTGAATCTATCAGACTATTTATATCCATTGCATGTTTTAGAAAGATAAAGATCTATCAAATGGATGTGAAAAGTGTTTTTTTAAATGACAATTTACATGAAGAAGTCTATGTTGAACAGCCAATGGGTTTTGAAGATCCCAAAAATACCGATCATGTGTATCGGCTTAAAAAGGCACTTTATGGATTAAAACAAGCACCTAAGGCATGGTATGAGAAACTAACAAAATTTCTTTTAAGTCATAATTTTCAAATGGGATCTATTGATAAAACTCTGTTTATTAAAAAACATAATGATCATATCTTAATGGTACAGATTTATGTTGATGATATCATTTATGGATCAACTTGTACTGACTTGACTACTGAGTTTGTAGATTTGATGAAATCAAAGTTCGAAATGAGCATGGTTGGGGAATTGACTTATTTCCTTGGATTGCAAGTAAAGCAATAACCTAAAGGAATATTCATTTCTCAATCTAAGTATGCTTTGAATCTAATCAAGAGATTTGGATTTGAGAATGGCAAGAATTTCGATACTCCTATGAGTACTACCCTGAAACTCTCAAAAGACTCTAATGGTAAAAATGTTGATTCAAAACTTTATCAGAGTATGATTGGTAGTTTGTTATATTTAACTACTAGTAAACCTGATATTTCTCTAAGTGTTAGTATTTGCACAAGATATCAATCTGATCCAAAAGAATCTCACTTTATTGTTGTCAAGCGGATTATTAGATATGTCGCAAGTACTGTAAATCTCGGTCTCTGGTATCCTCATGAGACTAGTGTCCAATTAGTTGGATACTCGAATGCTGACTGGGTTGGTAATCTAGATGATAGAAAATCAACCAGTGGTGGTTGCTTTTACATTGGAAATTGTCTAGTTTCCTGGTTTAGTAAGAAACAAAATTCTATATCACTTTCAACAGCTGAAGCTGAGTATATCGCAGCTGGTAATGCATGTACACAGCTTGTTTGGATGCAACGAATGCTAAGTGATTATGGAATTAAACAGGATTCTATGTTATTACATTGTGATAATTCCAGTGCGATAAATATTTCAAAAAATCCTATTCAGCATTCTCGTACTAAGTACATTGACATTAGATTTCATTATATTCGGGAATTAGTAGAAGAAAAAGTTATATCTCTGGAATATATTCCTACTGAAGATCAACGAGCTGACATTTTCACAAAACCCCTTGATAAAAGCAGGTTCAAAAAGATGAAATTTGATCTTGGCATGTGCATTTTGAAATGATTATTTATGCCTACTTGTATCATAGTGTATATATTTGCTAGGTCGAATTTCAATTTTTGAATAATTTGCAAGAAATATGAATTTTTGGACATTCTTCGACCAGTCGTGAGTGTACTCGACCAGTCGAACTTCGACCGGTCGTAGATATCCACGACCAGTCGTAGATCTCGGGAATCACTTAAAATTTGGGGATTTTGCTTTTTTCCTCATTCCGTTTTTTCTCTCTAAGGAGCCGAGCTTCGACTTGTCGAACCCATTGTTCATGTTCTTCAAGGTTAGTATTCCAATTACGTTTTTCTTGTAGATTTGTGTCTAGATTGTTTACTTTTCTAGCTTGAAGCTTTCTCTTTTGGATTTCATTGAGATTTGGGGTTTGGATTTTGAAAAATCTGTTTTGAGTAAACCCACTTCTCAATCCTTTGCAACTTCTTATTTCCTTGATATCGTTGTTGCAAATGGCTTCTAAAGGTAGAAAAACTACTTCCCGTGGTCCTTCTTCTTCCTCCAGATCGACCATTATCTCTAAGCGTCATCTTCTTATTCCCAATGACGATTCATCTTATGTTAGGGACATTAGATTACGTAATGTTATTGTTGAACATCCTGTTGATGTTAATCATATTGCACCTTTTGACTTCCTTCCTATGCTTGAAGCTGTAGGTTGGGTTAACTTATTACATTGGGGTGGACCAGCATACCGGTCCATTGCCCAATCCATGTTTGCATGTATTAGTGCTTTCTTACAGGATAATTTAACTTTTAAAATATCTACTAGAGAAGGGCCTTTTGACATTGATCGTCATTTAATTTCAGCCCTTATGGACATTCCTGTGAATGATGAGGGTATTCCTATCCATAACCTGACTGATAAACCCTCAATTTCTGAAAAACGCATGCTCACTAGAGATTTGTGCAACATGGATGTTCAATGGACACAAAAAGGGAATGCCCTTCCCACAAGGTATTTGTTACCCAAGTACAGAATTCTCCACAAAATCTTTGTGTCTAATCTGTATCCTTGTTCGGGTAATAAAACTGACTTGACCTCATTTATGGTTCGTGTTATCCATGCTATTTCCAGTGGTACTCAGATTTGTTTACCATCCTTAATCTGTCATTTCATTCTTCAGTTTAGACTCCATCCTGGTCATAGTGACATTCATTTTGCCTATTTAATGATTGTATTGGCTACACATATGTTAGTCGATATGCCGGTTGATGAGGCACCTATCCATCATCTGATTTTCAACAATTCTAATATCAATAAGATGAAGCTGGAATTACTTCCTGAACAAGGTGGTGGTGGTGGTGGTCATGAAGAAGCTGGTGATGACATTAATATGGATGACATTTTTGAGGAACTGGATTCTGATTCAACAAATGATCCAGATTTTGAACCATCTGATGTTGATACTCGTCTGAGTGCATTGGAGGATAAAGTTGAGAATATAAATGTAAAGATGGAAAACATGTCTGTTGCTCATGATTTGCAATTCAAGTACATGCGCAAATATCTTAGGCGATTGAACAAAGGCATGCACCAACTTGATCCCTCTATTCCTGCTCCGTCATCTGGTTCTGGTTCTGATTAGTTTATATGGGATTTCTGGTCTATAATAACTTTATAAGTTAGCACTAGATTGACTGATTTTGAGTTGGATACTATCTTTGTTTTATGCTGAATATTTGTTTTATGTGAAACTATGCTGAGTATATCTATCTCTGATTTTTGTATTCATCTCATAACTTTTCATGTTTATACTCATATATCTCTTTATTTAGTTCTCCTTTATTGTTGTTTCCTTTGTCATATTGTGACAAAAAGGGGGAGAATGGTTTGTTCTTAACGATGTGATTGTGAGAGGAGCAGCATTGGTTATGTTACTCAGGGGGAGTATGTTTGAACTAGTTGAATGAACTGGTTCAATGTTGAATATTGAATATTGATTTGCAGGTATTAACCAGTTGTTTTACTTTATGTTTATCTTGGTTATGTGTTTTGTCACTAATTTAACAAAGGGGGAGATTTTAAGTGCTATAGTTTATATCCCTGTCTGTTGTCAAATTTGTGGTGCCAAAATCACTGTTATATAACTTGCATAAGTGAAGCTCTCTCAAAGATCAACATTCATGAACAAGCAAAGCTCACAAGTACAAAGATCAACCTTGACTGC
This sequence comes from Magnolia officinalis, assembly GCA_021015155.1. Classification (NCBI taxonomy): domain Eukaryota; kingdom Viridiplantae; phylum Streptophyta; class Magnoliopsida; order Magnoliales; family Magnoliaceae; genus Magnolia; species Magnolia officinalis. Next base: position 46,593,124 of record JAJHSJ010000010.1, read on the forward strand.
AAGAACTGCTCACAAGACATGACTCAAGAATGCAAGACTTCAAGAAGAGTACAAGGCAGTTCGTAAAGAACTCAAGACACTTTCAGGTTGAGCTACATCAAGATTTCAAGGTTGAGCTACATCAAGATTTCAAGATTGAACTACATCAAGACTTCAAAGCTTAAACTTCAAGGTCACTTGTTCCTAATGTTTCAATGTCCTTACTTCATGTTTGAGGTTTGACTGACCTTAGGTTGACCTTAGGAATAGGTCACTTTGGATACATAAGTCGGATGTTTATTTTACATAAGTTTGGTCTGTTCTTCGACTAGTCCTAGGCCTTCTTCAACTAGTCTTAGCTTTTCTTCGACCAGTCTAAGAAATTCCTCGATCAGTCGTGAGTTTGTTATAAAATTCGGATATTTTCTGTTAGGCTTCGACTAGTCAAGGAATCTGTTCGACCAGTCGAAGGAACAGTGTCGACTGCATCTTCGACCAGTCGAAAGTCTTCGACTCAAAGTCCAGCGATGAAATTCAGGTTCTTCGACCAGTCGAAGGAGACCTTCGACCAGTCAAAGGTGACCTACGACCAGTCGAATGAGACCTTCGACCAGTCGTAAAATAGTAAAAGCTTATCGCGCCCGATTTTTCAAATATCTGTTAATTCTTTAACTAGTCGAAGAGCTCCCTAGACCAGTCGAAGACGCGATCTGCTCACCTATAAATAGAGCACGAATCTCAGAAGAATTTATCGAATTAATTAATCCATTCAAGCCAATCTTCGTCAAACTTCTGAGAGATAATTCTGTGCTCCATCTAAGCTAAGTGTGCTTATTTAATATTCTCTTTCTTTAGCTTTATTTAATTGATTTTGTTTCTGCTACTCCAATCTAATTTGATAAGAGGAATTGTTATTCCTTTCTTTGGAACCAAAATCAATTAAGGCAAGCCCTATTTGGTTTAATTTAAAATCTATTAGAACTAGAACCATTGCAATTGAGTACTGGACATTGAACTTGGACATTCAATCATTTACTCTGACTTGGTTCTACCGGGCTGCCACAACGAAGGAGATAATCAGGTATTTTACATTTAATTGTAAATTCCTTTCTGTTTTGGTTTCTTTCAAGATTTGGCAGAAAAATCTTGTTGTATTGGTTATCTGAGGAGAGCCAGGAAAACTCAGAAGTGGGGTTTTTTAATTGTGTAAGCCCACAGACAAAGACATAATTGTAAAGGTTTTGGGTGAACCTGTGAAAACCTATTTTGTTAGTGAACGCTAATATCCCCTGTGTGAGGATATTAGGAGTGGAGTAGCATTCTGTGTGGCTGTTGTTTAACAGTTGGTGAACACACAGGCGAACCACTATAATCCCTTGTGTTGTGGTTGAATGATTTATACATCTAATCTTTAATTATTCATTTGTGGGATGTATGTATAGTGATGAATGTTGTAATCATTTAATTCAAGGATTGTGGGAATTTTGTAATAGTTTAGAATTTATTTTCTGCTATTCCTTTATCAGCTTGATATTCAATTTCCTTTAAAGTTGTTCCAGCAAAGTTGTCCTGCCATTTTTATGGTGTATGGCTGTCCCTAGAACAATACATTTGTGATTACAATTTATTTCAGTTCAGTTTGTGTTTATTTTTGTATTCCTCTTTGGTTTGAGATTTGATACAAAGATCTTTCTAGAAATAAGGTTGTCCTACCATAAACTCTGGTTTTTGGTCTAAGGTTGTCCTTATAACAACATTTGTATCAACCTCTCAAGATCTGAATTTTGAGGTTGTTTTACTTTCCTGCATTGTGATTTATTTTGGCTATCATATTCTTTTTAATTCCGCTGTTATAAGTTTCATTTGGCATAGTCCTATTCACCCCCTCTCTAGGACATATAGCTAGGCCTTTCCATGCCTAGCCAGGACTGGTCGAGCCAGAGCCAGGACTAGTTGAAGATGGCCGAATTTCACTTCAAAACTCCAATTCTCTTCATTCTTGACTTGATTTTCTTGGATCTTTAGCATGTGGATTCTTCATTCTTGGTCTTCTGAGATCCAATCCTTAGCTTGGTAATTCTTGAGCGTTAAATCCATGCTTTTAGCATCATTTTCAATCCAAGCTCTTAAACTCACCTTACAACACATGATTAAAATAGAACATTAAGCATTATCATGTTCATAAAACCAAGTAATAAATAGGGTCCAATATGCAATATTTGACCCTCAACAATACCCCAAGTGCAGGTTGCAATATAGTAATAATCTCGGTGAGACCGAGGTCGTACCCATAGAGATTGATTGAGTGTATCTTTTCTAAACTAATTAAGAACTAAAACTAGAAACTAAACTTGAAACAATGATTAAGAAGGAATTGTTATAAATTGAAACTATCAAATTTAGGGAAAACTAGAGCATCAAGGATTCACTTGCAGTCATTCTAATGTATTCTTACTTGATTTAACGATACTTCAACTGGAATTGAAGTCCTAATTTATCCAATTGGATGATAGAGCAGTTAAAAATATCACAAACTGTTCCAAAACCTATCTAAACATACATAACAATTATCCATACAAAGTTGAACTGATTGTAGAGAGTTATAAGTATTTACCATGCCCATAGTCAATGGTAGATCAAGGAGTTCTACATATTAAAAAAAAAAAAAAAAAAAAAAAAGCATTAATGAAGTTCCTAAGCATCTATCGTGCCTGGAGTCGACGATGGATCAAAGTAATAATTAAAAATACCACTTTAAATTAAACCAAAACTATGAAATATCCAACATGAGCTCCATAAACGTGAATCAAAGTAAGAAAAGTATTAAAACAACTACAAGCTTCACCACTTAGCTCTAGCTAAGAGGTTTAGTTAACTATAGACATGATTAAACTAAAATCTCTTAAGAAAAACATAAAATAAACTAAGAAAAGAAGAAAAAAACTCTTGGGAGGCTATTCCACCCTTTTCTTTGCTCAATGAACCCTAAATCGTACTTTGGATTTCCTAGAAAACCCATATATAGGCCTTGAAAGACCGACTTTGAAAACCGCCTTAATTAACACAGTTCGCGGTCTTGTCGATGCCATCGAATCGATCTTCGATGGCATTGATGGAAGATTTCTCAGCTGAATTTGAATTCCGCGCGATCGCTCTGTATATTCTTTCTGTGCCATCGACCAGCTTTTGATGTCATCGAACAGATCTTCGATGCCATCGAGAAGGTCTTCGATGTAATCAAAACCGACCCAGAATTGTCCAAAGAGTTGAGGCTGAAATTCTGAAATTCTCCTTGGCATCGAACCTCCGTCGATGCAATCAAAGTAATCCCTTTTATGGGATCGAAGTGTAGTTGATGGGATTGAAACTTGTGCCCTTTTTATCCAGCAAGAAACTTGATTTTCCATTTAATCTTGATGTGATCAATCTGCCTTCGATGGCATCGATAGGCCTTTTTCCACACTTCTGGATTTCTGCACTTTGCATCTTGGACTTTCTCCTTTCTCCCACGGGTTTTCTTAGATCTTGGGCCCTTGAAGTCTTTAATTTTGGTCTCCAATCATCCATCCTTGCCTTTGGTATTCTTTGAGCATCTAATTGTATACTTTTAGCATCCTTTTTAATCCAAGCTTTCGAAATCACATTGCAAGAGAAACATGCATAAAATACATCAATTAAGCAATGTCATGTTCATAAAACCAAGGTATAAATAGGGGCAAATATGCATTATTTGACACTCAACATCTTCCACGGAGGCTGCTTGAGTGGCCTGAAATCATTCTTTAATCGGCAATCAGTGTTCAACCAACTTCCAGCTCAAACTAGGCATTTCATGGTGATCCCATACAAAACAATCTTTCAAATTTTAAAGAAGTTTGACCACCGTCACATGTTCATTCGACGATAAATAACCACTAATGTACGTCAACTGATGACATTGGTCATTCCCAAGATTGACCTTCAATCAGGGGGTCTTGCAGATCATCAAGTTTGGTGGGTACCGTCTCTAATTCCTCAAAAGCTATGCCATTTCCGGCAATCACATCATACTTTAACAGACATTCTAATATGTTAACCGTACATGGTCATCTTTATCTTTCTTGATCCTAGCAAACTAGGCCATAATCTCGGCTTCTTCTTGCTTTCTTGTCATGGTCGTATCATGAAGACTCCTTGGTGATTTAAGATTGCCCCGGCCAATACACAACTATTGTTCCCAATGCGACTATTGCCTTTTTAGCAGGTAGGTTTTCGTCTCTTACCTTGACCATTGGCTTTTTGTTAATGACTTCCCAGTCAAATTATCGAATCGATATCACCTGACAAAAGTTACAGGTCTGGTATTATCTTCATATAAATACACATCCGCTGCATTAGATCCAACTTGAAAAGGCTTACTATTTACTGGAATTATTTCAATTTTTTTTTCCTTATTCTAGAATATCCGGATCTGATGCAAAGATGAATGAATGCAAAAGTTGGCATGAATCCAATTATGACCAAGAAGTGCATTATAGTTGGAATATGACGACACAACAAAGAAAGTTGTCAATGCTCCCTTACTTCCAACTACCAAATCAACTGGAAAAATTCCTTCTGCATTCGTCACTCCACCTGTAAATTATGTAAAGGACACTTTAATAAGAATTAAATTGAAAGAAGTTTTCTTAAAATTTCTTAACATGGTAATTAGCAAAATATTCACGGCTGCCTCTGTCACGCCCCAAACTCGGAAACCGGGCTCACAAAATTTTCGATCAGCGAATCCGGTAGCGACAGCCTCCGTAGAACCCCATTCTCGGCTCCCAGCGCCCATACGCCAGGTTCCGATCCTGGGATGCTACAAGGAGGATTTTCAACATCCGTTTAATTTGTAATAAGCATAACCAAAGGCATAACCCACAAACAACAACCAAAAACTCCATCACATTTCCACTATGATCAAAAACTTTACAAGTACAATGAGCATAAAGGAAAATACAATGAGAATGGACAAAAAGCTCCAAAAGATCTGCTCTGCGCTCCTGCCTCAGCGCTGCTGCGTCCTCGCGTCACCTGCACGTAACGGTCGTGCATAAGCTTATAGAAAGCTTAGAGGGTGGTGAAAATGTGTGCGCAAGGTAGTAATGCAATTATGAAGTATCAGAGTAATGCGGAACATGCTGACGAGTCCATGAATACCACTAGCCGTACCAAGGCTATGCGATGCAAGGCATGAAAGATGTCGGCCATACCAAGGCCATACGATGCGAAATGCAACTCAAGCATACAAATCCTCATCTAAGTCCACATATCAATACAGCTCAAATCTGAGATATCACCGGGGTCTAGTACACTCTAAACCAGATTGCCGCCCCATCGCGCGCAATAAGGTAAGTGGAAGAGACCTCACTACCCGCCTGCCAATATCGAGCTCGGCTCGTCGATAGCGGACTCATTCCTCGAGCTGGTCAGACTCAGCCTAGCATTGCCCCCTCCTCTGGGGCGGGTAAGGCTGTACCCCTTCTAACCGACCACGACACAGTGGAAAGCGCAGCCGTCTGGTAATCGGCAATCGGCGCTCCTGTACTCACTCGGTCTAGACGTTGGAGCAACCTCTTGGTACCATAAGGGTTTAGGGACTTTCACCCAGGGATATCTATAGTACCTCATGTAGAACAAGATTTTCGGTATCCAATCCTGCCAACCACGATATGCCTGTGGAGGCTATGGCCCTGATGTTGCTAGGGCATACAGTAACCATATCACACAATGCGAATGCATGAATCATACTATCCAGTCATGCAGCAATCCTGCGTGTCTCGTGCGCTCATGTGGGGCAACACCGCCTAACCGGGAGCCCTAAACAATCTGCCCGAAGGCATATGCTATGATCAGTCACTTCTCATACCAAGCATACATATGATGCATATGATCATGAATCATGGGACTATACTAAATATGTTATATGGGATAGATGTTGTTCATAAGGAGATGGGCCTAGACAGCCTACAAGTATGGGCCCAACAATGGGCCCTAGGGAGAATTATGATGCGGATATTTAACCAACATTATTCGACAATGTGGACGTCAAACCAACATTGCTCCCAAGGCATTGCCCGTCGTAAACATCATTACATGAACCAGGTTGGGGTTACACATTGCAATGGGCCTTAGGTTCATCCCATTGGGCCTTAGATACACCAAATGAGCCATACCATATGGGCCTTTCATTCGTCAAGTGGGCCACATTAATGGGCCGCACCAATGGCCTTATGCGCATTGCAATGGGTCATAACCCGTGAGCCTTAGAATGCATCAAAATGGCCTCGTAACATGGGCCTTATATATATCAAAGTGGGCCTCAACCACGACTACAAATACATCAAATGGGCCTCATAATATGGGCCCTACATCCACATCAAAGTGGACCCCAATGGACTACCACAGATCGAACAAGATGGGCCTCATAACATACCAAGGTAGGGTCCACTTGAACTATGGATCTGGCTCATTTTAGCTCATGTCATAGAGATGAGCTTGCAAAATAGATGGACAGCTTGCACGCAACACATGCATCATGGTGGGTCCCATGAAGGCCCACCATCAGGTATATGTATATTACATAATATAATATATAAATATACATAATATATATATATATATATACAATATATATATAATATATATATACACACACAAACACACCTGCACACACCACACGCATGCACACGCACGCACCCAATGCACACACGCATGCACACAGGCACATGTACGCACTCACGCACACCCACCCACCGTCCCTGGACGGTGGGGATTTAATACATACATAGCTGTGGGCTCCACCGTCAGGCGGACGGTGGAGGAAAAATACATACATCATGTGGGCTCCACGTGGGGCCCACATTAATGGTTATCTCCCATCCAGCCCGTTCATAAGGTCACGCAGACCTAGATGGAGGGTAAAAACAAATTTCAGCTTGATCCGAAACCTCAGTGGGCCCAAAAAAGGTTTCAATGGCAGACCTTCAATTCTCACTGTTTCCTTTGGTGTGGGCCGCCAGAACGGTGGATGGGCCTGATCTTTGGAGGGGGCCCACTGCTGGGAGTGGCCCACCTCGTGAACGGTGTGGATATAAGATATACATCATGGTGGGGCCCACATGTAGAGCCGTGGCCCCTGACCCGTCCGCCTATACACGCTGCAGCGTGTTGCTGCTGTTGTCAGGGGCAGCTGGCACTGCCCCCTCATGCAAGTATTTTTTTAAATTTTTTTTTGGAAAAAAACACACTTCTTGTGGTTTTTCATAGGTAGGACTCGCATCAAGCAAATCCAACCCGTCCATTGCACTCAGTGGCTCAAGACCGTCCAAACGAGTCCAATATCCGACGTTTTTCGGCGCATAAAAATGTCAGGGTGACTTTCAACGGTGGAAACCACTATTTAATAGGCTATGGCCCGTCTGAAGATCGGATAGACCTAATTTTTCAGCTCAATGCCTAAAGCGAGTCGGCAAATAGAATGGATGGCGTGGATTATGTACATACATCCAGGAGGGGCCTACATGAGTGGGCCACCCATGAGCTTGGAAACAAGCTGACATTTGTGATTTCCAAACCATGTCCAGCGTCCCTGGACGCTGGACGTTACATGCAAATACATTAGAGGTGGGCCTTGCTTAGGTGGGCCACCTCATGGAGGATGGTGTGGGTACAACACACACAAAGTGGGCCCCACTTGTAGATGGTTTGGATAGAATACATGCCTCATGGTGGGGTCCACAATATAAGGAAGATAGAGAAAGAGAGAGATAGAGAGAGATAGAGGGAGATCGGTGAGGATGGAGGGGCCCTGCCACTATGGGCCTCTCTTGCATTCAACATACATCAAGGTGGGTCCCACTACACATGGGCCCATTAAATCCAAAATGCAACGGTGGGGATCCCTTCTACACTAAAGTAGACGGTCTAGATGACCCTAGGTATACAAGAAAATAAACATCATGATGATCAAAGTGGGCCATCGGCCACATTTTAGGGTCCCAAGTGAGATCCAAACCATTGTTCGGTTGACCTTACTTGGCCCATCTTAAAAGAAATGAAAACTACTCTATCAAAGCACCCACCACTTGATCTTCTTGCTCCCTTGGCCTGCCGGTCTCCTTATGCTTCTCTTTGATGGAGGAAGATGAGAAATGGATGGCTAGGATGGGAGATCTTTGGATGGAAAGGTGGGCCACACTTGTGGTTCTCTTGGAAGAGTTGGAGAGACTTGGACGTGGGAAGCTCTCTTGCTTGGGAATGGTTTGAAAAAAATGAGAAAGAGAGTTGTAAAGAGAGAGGAGTGATGGGTGATGGAGTGATGGATGTGGTGGTGATGGGTGTAAGAGCACCTTTTTGACTTTTGGGGTAAAAGGTGTAAGAATGGCATGGGTGGTGTAAGAAATTCTTGACTTTAGGGGTTGCTTGGGGAAGAGTGTGAAGTGATGTGTACTTGACTTGATGGGATTGATTGATGGTTGATTGATGTGACATCTCGTTGAGATTCTCTTGGGTTTCGCAACGCACGGCGTTTTCCTCGCACCGAACGTTGGCCCACATCTCCTGGCCAAAGTATCTCCTCGGCGCGCGAGTCACGGCATCAAAACCACGGCGACGGTGCGGTCGCAATGGTACAAGTCTCGGGTTGAGTCGAATTGGGTTGACGGCGTGTGAATCAGGGTCGAGCGCAAGGTCGGTTAAGGGTCGAAAGTTGCCGGAATTTGACCGGAAAGACTGCGGGAACCTACGGAACGGTACGGTCTAGAATACGGGTCTTACAGCCTCGTTATCAACCTAAATACGATGCTCGACATTCGATGCGATCGAAGCTATGTTCGGTGCCACTAAAGGGAGGATCGGTGCGTCCTGAGAAAGACAGAAACTTCATATAGATATTGAAAAAATTCAACTACAACCGCTATGTTAATTCAATACGACTAAAGTGAAATTCTGTGTGACTGTTGAAACCATGCTTCGGCTCACAGTGATGTTTATTTATCATCCAACTTGTTCATTAATATAACATAGACGTGGATGAAAGGAAAACACAAATATTAGCTTGATCCAAAACTTACGTGACCCTAAGAATTTTTCAATGGGAGACATTTAATTAACATCGTTTCGTGTGGTGTGGTTCACTTGATCTTTGAATATGCTTCATTCTTGGCTCAAGCTTTAAAATTATCTGATCATGTGGATTGGCGAAGCAGATAAAATACATAAATCATAGTGGACCCCACAGAGTTTACTCAGTACGCAATAGGCTTTGGAAAATGAGATTTTTCTCACTGTAAGCTTCAACTTTAACCCAGCAGCTTTTCTAAACTAAGTAAACTTTACTTTCCAAGATTAAACCCCTGTTGTATGGATCGACTATGTGCGGATGAAAATACCCTTCAACGCCGATCCGGCAGTGGTGTCGTCGCTGATTGCCTGATTCTGGCAGCGGTGCCTCCGATCCGACGATGGTACCGCCACTAACTACCCGATTCTGGCAGTGGTGCCACTGCACTTTGTGGGTTACGATGGTAGTGCCACCGCCGTCTGGAATTCTAGTGGTGCCCACAAATGATGTCTCTACCACATTTCGATTCTTCCTTATGTTTCACATCACGAGATGGGTTTTTAGATAAGTCGGGAGGAGAAGAAGATGGTTTGAAAATTTTCTCCAATTTTTCTTTAAAAATCTTGAAAGAAGAAGGGACGTGACATGTAGAAAGACCACTGTTGGAATGATTTTTCTCTTTACTATATTTATATTCAAATTTGAAAGGAGAGATGGTTTCTTCCCATTGGTAGGTGTCCCATTAGATTATTCATGATGGTTAGGAATCCCATGCACTTTCAACTGGGATTAGGAGGAAATCCTTGGATTAACATGCATTGAGATTTCATTAGCAACAACTCAGTGAGTGAGGCCCTGTGGGGCCCACCTTGATGTATATGTTGTATTGTTTCGAACAAGAAACAAATGCATTTGATTTGGGAGATTATCTTATTCAAATAAAACAGAGAGTGTATCAAAGACAATCATTGTATTATTAATATTGAGTTCATTTACATCCTCGGATATCCCTTGATTCTAAGATAAATTATTTAGAATACAACAAATTGACAGAGTTTGATAATGAATCTGAATATCAAATCCGGCAGCACTTCGACTGGTGATTTGATCATCTCTTTAAGAGGAATATTGTGCGGATTCGATCGTTTGATTTCTCTTTCTGAAGCTTGTACAATAGGATAACTGGAGCTTGATCATTTTAGCAACATTTCGACCCCTATCATTACTGACTGCATGGAAATCTCGTTACGCGGACCCGCGCAACCAATATTGTTTGCGTAGACCCGCGCAAACCCTTTCTTCTCTTCTGTTTCTACCTTCAGTCTTCTTTGTGACTCTGCTCTTCTTCCGAAATCTTCGATCACCCCAAATGAGAAGGGGAGGGAGGTATTTATAGGCCTTCACAAGTGCGAACCCTCGATCTTCGTGCCATGGGACTTACCTTTCATCAGATCTAATTATTTATGAACAACATGTCCTGAAATCCTTTGCACCGACTCACACAACTGGTATCACTGTTTGCGAGGACCCGCGCAACCGATATGGCTTGCGCAAACCCGTGCAATGATGTTTTATTTAAACCAATCTGATTTAAATGATTTTAACTCGCAAGTATACGAATCAGATGTAGATACAGTATGTATAACAAGATCGTTCCCACGAGGACTGGTTGTCACAATTTTGAAATTTACGACTCTTCTTAACTAATCCAACAAATAGTGTAGCGAACTATTAAGTAAACTAGCACAAATCTATGGAGAATAACCGAGAGCAATGAGTACAATCCAATCAAGGAGAAGGCTAGGACTTTCGAATCCACCCCTAATTATCCTAACCCTTGTTTTACCTGTTGATTCACCTTAATTCAGATTGATATAAAAATAAATAAAGCACACTCTATGTCCTTGGTCGGGCACATAGAATGTATAATCCCTTAAAGCACATGGATCACATCTTTCCATCCATGGTCAGGCATGGAGAGATGTAGATTCTTGTTTCTTCCTCTATAAGGAACCTGTTCATGGTCAGACACAAGCACCTAGAATAAGATTCCAAACAACATCCATATCTAGACTTTGGTCGAGCTAATAGAATGGAGAAGTACAGAAATTCCAATTTAAGCACACAAGAGAGAGAAACAAATCAATCAGATTAAGATAATATCAACATAAACAAGAGTTATTCAAAATAGGGGCTTCATCTCAGCCCTAGATAAAGGATTTAGAAATCCATAAAATTAATTATAATGAAGGGAAAATAAAATATAAACACTAGAAACATCCTCTCTCTTCTCTTTCTTCTCTTGCTTCTCGTTCTTCTCTTTAGCTCTGGATCTTCCCAAGCTCTGCCTCCCTCTCATCCACGTTTTGCAACTCTTTTTATAACTGATGGAGTGGCTGGAGTGGTGAAAATCCGATTTGGAAAGCTGTCGCACGCGCAGCAAAAGCCTTTTCGCAGCCAAGTTCGGGGCCTCGAAACACCACACTTTCCTCGCTCAAATTCCAAAAAAACACCGTCCCTTAGGACTTTCTTGGGTCCTCTACATGATGGACGGTTCAGATCTACCATATGATCAAAGATGGTGGGCCACAACCGCCTGGAAAAGTCGATTTTCTCGGATGTGCGAAACCTTTCGCACCCTTTCGCTGCGTAGCTCAGTGGGCCCCACAGAGGTGTTTTCATAGAAATCCACCCCGTCCATTGCATTCAGGATGAAATTTCAGTAAAGAATGGGTGGTTTTAAATGTCCATTAACGCGGCCCAGAGAAGAAATCACAAAAAGATCAATTTTGAATGTCGTAGGGCAGTCCGTTTGTGGCCTCCGTATCGTACACGTGTGCGTGTATGGATGCAAAGTATCAACATGGGTTTGTCGTATTCGTGCCCCTCTTCACGGTGGACGGTACAGATCTTCCGTACGGACTATAGGTGGGGCCCACAACTGATGGCAAAAAGGGCCAGCGGACGTTCGTTTCCGCACGCTGAAAACGACAATAGCCATTTCATGCGGGTCAAAGGTCTGTTTGACCAAAGTGAAGGTGCGGTGCACCGCTAGTGCATATGTGCTCTATGCACACTCTGTACATGTGGGGTCCACGATGATGTTTTTTAAGAAATCCAATCCATCCATTCATTTTTTTCTCCTTAAGTAAGGTGTTGAATCTCAAGCTGAAGCATATCCAGATAGCATGTGGGCCCAGAATCAACGGTTTATGGGGTGATCTGTCAGTTGGGGCACTTTCATAGTGATACGAGGGCTGAAATTTGAAATGTACGGTTAATTTATGTCCCTAATCCCATGTATAAAGTTTCGAGCCAATCGGATAGCGGGAACCATGTGATCTTGCATTTTGGACCAATTTCGGTCCTCTTTAACGTGAACGGCTTGATTTCCTCAGATCCCTGGCGTGTAAATTCTTCATTCTTGGTCCTCTGGAGTCCGTTCCTTGCTCTGGTGGCTTCGAAGCGTCAAATCCATGCTTTTAGTACTCTTTTTCAGTCAACGCTCCTGATTACACACTACAACAAAAACATAATTAAAATATTCCATTAAACATTATCATGTACGTATAATCAAGTAATAACAGGGTCTAATATGCAATATTCGACACTCATCACGCAACCCCTTGAAGACACATCTTTCTTTCATTTTTCGGTTCTCCTTTCCTTTTAATACTTTATTTTTCAATCTTCCATCTTTCTTCTTCTTTTTATGCCTCAACAGATGCCCTCTTGATCCTTTCTTTGTTCTTCAGAATCAAAGAATCTAGATCAATCACTCCTTTCATTTTGAGATGGTTTGCGCAGACTTGCGCAACTGACGCCTGCGCAACTGACGCCCGTGTACCATGCTCAGCCTCATTCACTATAAATACCTCAAACTTCCAATCATTCTCCATTTGCTCCACCCGTAACAACCCTTTGCCCGTCCGTATTTCCTCCGCCCAACCAATTTTGTTTGCGCGAACCCGTGCAACATATTTTCTGTTCGCGTAAGGCTTCTGCTCTTTACGCTGCTCCGCGCAACAGACTTTGATTGCGCAAGTCCGCGCAACCAACACTTAGGAAAATTTCCAGACTTCATTTTTTTCTCTTTCAAATATTTTCAGAACTTGAACCTTTCTTATCATGGCCCGCATTAAGCGAACATATTGTATCGTTGATCCTCCCATTGCACAACCTTCCCACCAAGATTTGTCAACCCTTCACCTTCGCATGCCTCTAAACCTTCTCCATCCCCCGATCAGCTGCAACAAAAACGCATGAAGACAACCGCCCGACACCCAGCTTATATTAAGGAGCCTGTGCTCCCAACTTTTGATTTCTCTGATCGTATCTCCTCATTGTCGTCTCCCATCCATCGAGCGATTTCAATGGGTGACATTGAATGCCCTTCGAGACATGGTCGCGATTACGACTGGGAGGAATGGCAAAAATCAAGTACCCATATACCTACTGACAGCCAAAGACCTCCTGCCCGAGAAGATATGCCTTGGTATCTTGGTCAAAGAAAACTCGCCGCAATAAGGCAGAGGAATTTCAAGAGAAGATAAGGGAGCATAATAAAAAGAAGCTCCCTAATTCGTGGGAAATAGTCAGGGTAATCAAGGGCATCATGAAATTCAACAACCTACATTCAGAGGGTATGATCGTGATTCCTCTCAGTCTTCACCACCACCAGTCTATGCTCAACAGCCAGCCATCAGATCATATGGATGGAGAGAGACTAATGTACACTTCTTCTTGGGTGTTGAAAGAACAGCGCATCCTTGAGGGGATCTTGGTAGCGCGCAAGCCGCGACAGCAAATCGGCGACGTTCACCCAATGAACTTCCTTGTCCCTTCTCACAATCCCCACAACTTATTCCCCACATACTTCTATGAGACGGTCCAACAGCGTTTCCGAGATCGTGAGTCGTTCTGGGACAAGAAGAATTTTGGACCAAGGGCCTCTTGACTTTGCGCCACTACTATTCAGATTGGGCAAAGGCTATCTTAGCAAAACACTTGAAGATGTTGATCAAGGTTGGCTTGTATAATGCCCATAGAAGTTACGTCCCAGTACTTCTACAAAGAGCCGACTGTGATAAAAGGTTTTCTCGACTACTGGTCTCCCACCTCCAACTCTTTCCATTTGCCAGCGGGTGAGATGAGCATTACGCTCTGGATCTCCACCGAATCGTAGGCCTTCCATTAATAGGGAAATTCTATGATGAGTTTGTCCCAACCAATGAGGAGTTGGCGTTCATTTCCTCACCTGACTAGAAGCCTTCCATTTCAAAAACCACTATAGAACTCTTTAAGGAAATGTCAAAATTCCCAAATGTTCACAAGATCACTCCTCTGCAGTGGCTTACGCACTTTTCCAGGGCTCTTAGGTAATTTTGAATCCATAAATTAACCGCTTTCTTCAATTGTACCTTTTTTACCCACTTTTTACTTCTCTTGCAGATTCCGCGATTGTCATTCTTCAGAGTTAACGAAGCTTCGTGTTAACATCAAAGAGTGGGCAAAGTATAGTCTATATGGAGAGCTCGCAGCCTTCTTGGTTTATTGGCTAAGCATCGTGGTACTTCCTGAAATAGCAGTGAAGACCGCTTTAGTTGAAGTAGGAATATGCTAATATGTCCTAGAGGGGGGTGAATAGGACTTTTTAAAGTTTTTATGGTTTATTTAAAATCCTATTACACTAATCCTAACAACAAGCACATATTAGGATTACTCAAAAGTAACTCTACCGGCTTCCAAGCCCGGTAGAGGATCCAATCACAAACTATTTAAGAGGTGAATAATATGCAAACTAGTTTATGATGGATATGACTATGTATGTGTGTGAGGTGTGATCTCAGATATTCAGATATGAAAATATTAAAGTAAATCACACAGACAAAAGAATAGCAATCTTAAACACAGTCATTTTTATAGTGGTCTAATCCACTCCCGGTAACCACACTCAACCCTTGAGTGTACCAGATTTCACTAAGGAGGTTTCATAGTGGTTCACCTCAAACCTAAGGTTTTAAATTAAGTTCACCTTTAACCTTTACAACATACACTGAGGCTGACTGTTTATGCTCCCTGAGTAAGGGTCAACCATAGCACCCGATTTTAGGCACACTGGCCAAGGATCTTCCACAAGACCCTAACCGAGGTTTTACGCGGTTTACCCCAAACCCGAGGTTTCACACGGTTCACCTCAAACCCAAGGTTTTGACTGGTTCACCTTTAACCAGATGTTTATGCTCTCCACAGAGCAAGGGTCCACACAACGCACCCACTACGTACACTCCCGCCGGAGGCCTCCTACGAGGGCTTGAAAGGGTGAGAAACACCTTAGACCCAATCCTAAAAAGGAATGATCACAAGTGTCCTCTGGACTCTAATAACTTACAAATAAGCAGATGAGTCTCATTTAGCACGTTGACGAAGATCTCCTCCTTTGTTGATGAAGAGTCTTTTCCTTCCTTGATCCGCAACTCAGATAATGTACCAATACATGGCGACGGGTTGAGTCAAGGGTATGATGAAATCCTACTCTCAAAATATTTTCCTATAGGAAGATAGAGCGATTTCAATCATCTATGCATTCAAGGCATCCCAGCTTAATGATTTGCCATTAAGGTAGTAGCTGGAGGATCCTCGAATGCGGAAGTTCATTCCCCAATCCACTCTATTGAATATCAATGATGAGGGTGGATTGGAGGATGAACTCCCCTGAGAGAAAGGGCTTTGGGTATAAGATCTAAAGGTTAAACACTCAAAAGCACTCTTTTCTTTCTCTACCAGCAACAATAAACAAGCTCTCTTTAAATAGACAAAAGGTTCCAACGGATATAAAACGGTCACATTTATGACAGAGTTTGATATCATCGAGCGGGTTCGATATCATCGAGCGTATAATCTCGATAGCATCGATGGTCCGCCCGATGACACAAACTCAATGTCATACGCTTTTGAAACCTTCAGCCAACTGGTCGATGGAATCGAAACACTTGTCGATGTCATTGGATTTTGAACTCCGATTTCCTCAATGAGAGGTTCGATTAATCGACACTTGAAAACGAGAGAGACTTAACATGAAATATTTCAGGTTTACAAGAATGATCGAGGGACCTTCGAGATCATCGGAATTTGAATGTCGATGATATTGATATCAGAGTCGAGGCATCAATAAATCCAGTGGATTTCTCATTAAGCTTGCTAGACAGTTTATGTCCTTGTTCGATGCAATCGACCTGGTACCAATATCATCGATATTTGAATATCGATTCTATCGAGAGATCCCCGATCATAGTTAAACAACCCTGAAATATTTAGCTGGTAAACTAGGCGCCCATGACCGATAATATCGAAAGACTTCCGATATCATCGAGATTTGAAATTTGATGGTATCGAGAAGAGTTTCGATATATCGATGCATATGAGATATTCTTAAGTAAAAACAAGGGCGACAAAAATCTGTCTGTCGATATTATCGAGTCAACTTCGATAGACTCGAGATTTGAATATCGATGATATCGATAGGTGTATCGATACATCGATAATTTCGTCCAGATATAGATGAGGTTGCTGGACATATTTGGTCCTCTTTTCGATGGTATCGATGGAGCATCGAAGACTCGATAGCGCAGGTCGATCATATCGAGATGTGTATCGATAAAATCGATAAGGCAAGAAAACTTAGAGAATTTTCCTATTTTAAAAAAGTTTTCTTAACTTAAAAACCCTATGTTCTAGTTTGTTTTAAGGGTTTTATATACCTGGTGTTTTGGGACAAGGGATGTAAGGCTAAATTTACCTGTGGCGAGCTTGCACACATCCGGTTGTGACAGACGCTTGAATTGATCTTCCTATGAGGCTCTGTAGTCTGACTGACTCAACACTCATGCTAATTGACAAACCAGGGCACTTTCAATCTCCCCCTTTGTCAATTACGTGACAAAATACCAAAACACCCTAGAACAGTATCTTGACAAACAAATCCTAAATTGTGTGTACATGCATTTTACACAATTTTACAATTTCTAGTGAAGACATGTACACAACCAAGTATCTGCTCCCCCTGAGTTTAAACTCCCTTATCTTGGTGCAGCTGCTCCCCCTAGCACCTACAACACCATTCAAGTAGATATACAATTTTTTGTTCCGAGTTTTTAGACTGTTCTCCCCCTTTTTGTCAGTCATTAACAATGATATAGTAGTTGATTTGACTGAAGTTAAAATAACGTGGGAGAACCGACATCCAGAGGAATATGCATAGAACAGATAGATG
Source organism: Magnolia officinalis (assembly GCA_021015155.1). NCBI lineage: Eukaryota > Viridiplantae > Streptophyta > Magnoliopsida > Magnoliales > Magnoliaceae > Magnolia > Magnolia officinalis. The sequence continues at coordinate 46,610,460 of JAJHSJ010000010.1, forward strand.
TAAAATATTTTAACAGTTGATTAACCGACATCATTTGCAGTAGGTATGTATGCATAGCAGATTAGATAGAGCAGTGATATAGTAGATAGGATAATCATTAAGAGACATCACGTGCATTCCATATCAGATAAACCAGGGGATTTGAGAACCGAACTATGTCAGTAAGGATGATAATTACATTCAGCCATATACAAAAAAATATCCAAATATCCAAAACACCTACAGTTATCCCAATAAACAACCCCTATTTAAGGGTACCAAAAAGAAACGTGAAAAATCGCAACAACATAGAACTTTCCCAATTAGCGCCTACCGTCCCCGAGTATCACCATGTGTGAGCAAATCTACCACCTGCTGGCTGGTTTGTTGAAGGGCGTCAACCTTCTCTTCAATCACGGTGAGTCACTTCTCACAGCTGTAAAGGCGCTTCTCTATAGTAGTCATCCCATTTAGTAGATGTCGTTCGAGGTGATGAGCTTGGCGATTTCATAACTGCTAGGCCACCTGGGCTGCATCACTATCAAACCAGGCTTCTGGATGGATGGCATTAGATGTGGCAGGGAGACCAACATGATGAGCTAGTTTACAAAGAGTACAGGAAAGGCGAGTGTATTCTGATGGTTCTCTTGGATGATACGAATTAACTCCTTAAGAAGAAGCGTTGGGAGGCATACCTGAACTTCTTGAAACACATCATACAGCACATTCAGCACAAAGGGAGAGAGATGATTACCATTCACATCACATGGATAAACATTTGACCCAAAAATGTTATGGAGGATTTTAAAAGTGGGTCCAAGATGATTAATATGAAGTGAATTATCATCATTTCGAAAGATAGTGGTCCCTTGACATAGTGCGCGAGTGACCTCACCCCATACTCCCAGACCGTTAAGATTCCTGTTGGTCACTGGGATTCTAATGACATCAAGATCTAGAAGGTGAGTCACGGTGATTGGAGTGATAACCTTTGAGTAATGTGTGAGTTCAACCTAAATGCTGGGGGGATCAACACTAATAACGTGATAGTGTTTGAAGAATTTGAAAGTGCCCTGGTTTGTCAATTAGCGTGAGTGTTGAGTCAGTTAGACTACAGAGCCTGATATGAAGATCATTTCAAGCGTATGCCTCAACTGGATGTGTGCAACCTCGCCACAGGTAAATCTGAGTCTCACGTCCCTTGTCCCAAATCACCAGGTATACTAAAACCTTTTTTAAATGTTAGAATATCATAGGATTTTTAGGGTAAAAAAATATTTTCAAAAAAGGAAAATTATCTAAGTTTTCTTGCCCTGTCGATTTTATCGATACACATCTCGATATGATGGACCTGCGCTGTCATGTCCTCGATGCTTCATCGATACCATCGAAAAGAGGACCAAATATGTCCAGCAACCTTATACATATCTAGATGGAATTATCGATGTATCGTTACACCTATCGATATCATTGATATTCAAATTTCGAGTCTATAAGAAATGACTCGATAGTATCGACAGGCAGAATTCCGGCGCCCCTGTTTTTCTTAAAGAATATCATATATGCTTCGATATATCGAAGCCTCCTTGATACCATCGAAATTCAAACCTCGATAAAATCGATAGGCCCTCGATGATATCGGTCTTGGGCGCCAAGTTCTCCAGCAACATATTTTAGGGTATTTTTTTATCTATGATCGGGGTCACTCGATAGAATCGATATTCAAATATCGATGATATCGATGCCGTATCGATTGCATCGAACATGGACATAAACTGTCCAGCAAGCTTAATAAAAAATCCTTTTGATTTTTTGATGCATCGACACAGCTATCATATCATCGACTTTTAAATTCCGATGATCTCGAAGGTCCCTCGATCACTTATGAAAACCTGGAATATTTCAAGTCAAGTCTCTCTTGTTTTTCAAGTGTCAAGTGTCGATGGATCGAACCTCTCATCGATGGAATCGGAGTTTGAAATCCGATAACATCGACAATCGTTTCGATTCATCGACCAGCTGGCAATAGGTTTCAAAAGCGTATGACATTGAGTTCGAGTCATCGAGCGGACTACCGATGCTATCGAGAGTATACGCTCGATGATATCGAACTTACTCGATGATATCGAACTCTGCCATAAATGTGACCGTTTTATATCCGTTGGAACCTTTTGCCTATATAAAGAGGACTTGTCTATTGTTCCTGTGAGAGAAAGAAGAGAGAGATTTTGAGTGTTTATCCTATATCTTATACCCAAAGCCCTTTCTGTCAGGGGAGTTCATCCTCCAATCCACCCTCACCATTGATATTCAATATAGTGGATTGGAGAATGAACTTCCGCATTCAAGGATCCTCCAGCTACTACCTTAATGGCAAATCATGAAGCTGAGATGCCTTGAATGCATAGATGATTGAAATCGCTCTATATTCCTTATAGGAAAATCTTTTGAGAGTAGGATTTCATCATAACCTTGACCCAACTAGTCGCCAGGCATTAGTACATCTTTTGAATTGCAGATCAAGGAGACCGAAGATTCTTCGTCAATAAAGGAGGAGATCTTCGTCAACGTGCTTAATGGGACTCATCAACTTATTTGTAAGTATCTAGAGTCCAGAGGACACTTGTGATCATTCCTTTCTAGGATTGGGTCTTAGGTGTTTCTCACCCCTTCAAGCCCTCGTAGGAGGCCTCTGGCGGGAGTGTACATGGTGGGTGCATTGTGTGGACCCTTACTCTGTGGAGAGCATAAACATCTGGTTGAAGGTGAACCAGTCAAAACCTTAGGTTTGAGGTGAATCGTGTGAAACCTTGGGTTTGAGGTGAACTGTGTAGAAACCTCCAGTAGGGTCTTATGGAAGATCCTTGGCCAGTGTGCCTAAAAGTGGGTGCGTTGTGTTGACCCTTGCTTATGAGAGCATAAACAGTCAGCCTCAGTGTAGGTTGTAAAGGTTGAAGGTGAACCTGATTTAAAACCTTAGGTTTGAGGTGAACCGCTGTGAAACCTCCTTAGTGAAATCCGGCACACTCAAGGGTTGAGTGTGTCTGCCGAGAGTGGAGTAGAATGATCGTCGAACCACTATAAAAATGATTGTGTTTGAGATTGCTATCTTTCTGATTGTGTGATTTACTTTAATATTGTCATATCTGAATATCTGAGATCACACCTCACACACATACACAATCATATCCATCATAAACTAGCGTTCATAATGTTTACTTATTAAATAGTTTGTGATTGGATCCTCTACCGGGCTTGGAAGCCAGTAGAGTTAGTTTTGAGTAATCCTAATATATGCTTGCTGATTAGGATTAGTGTAATAGGATTTTAAATAAACCATAAAAACTTTAAAAGTCCTATTCACCCCCCTCTAGGACATATTGGCATATTCAATTCCTACTTCAACTGAAGCGGTCTTCACCGCTATTTCAATTGGTATCAGAGCAGGTCTCTCTTCAAGGGCTTCACCGCCTAGAGAGTGATCTTGACTGAAGTTCGGAATATGACCAAAGGAGAGGGCTCATCGGTCACTAGGCCTCCAGTATTTGATGGCTCAAATTATGTATACTGGAAGGCTAGGATGCATTACTTTCTGAGATCTTTGGATCATGATGTTTGGGATATAGTTGAAAACAGATACGTGCCACCAACTGAACAAATTGTACTTGACAGTGGCACAACCATCACAAAACTCAAATCCAAAGAAAAGTGGACGACGTTCGACAAAGAAAAATAGACTGCTGAAGCAAAAGCTATGAACACCATCTACTGTGCCGTGTCCCAGGATATATTCAATCAAATAAGTATGTGTGGGACATCCAAGGAAGCATAAGATCTATTGGAAATAACCCATGAAGGCACAAGCACTGTGAAGAGGTCTAAACTTCAACTCCTGACTTCACGGTTCAAAAGTCTCAGAATGGAAGAGCATGAGACCTTTATGAAGTTTGTCACAAAGTTGAATATCATTTGCAACTCCATGGGTGGATTGGGAGAAAAAGTTTCAGTTCCTAAAATCTGTAGGAAAATACTTAGATCCTTGCCGGAATGGTTTAATCCCAAGGTAACAACAATTGAGGAGTGTAGGAACATAAACAAAATGAAAGTAGAAGAACTGGTAGGTTCCCTACAAACTTTTGAACTACACTTCAAACAAACCCAAAAATCCAAAACAACTGTCCTAAAAACTTCTAAGAAAACAATACATGAGAACAGTGAGAGTGAAAAAGAAGATGAAGATGATGAAGTGGCTTTGCTAGCACAACGATTCAGAAAAATCGTGGCCGGCCTTCTAGAGGAAGAAAGGTGAACAACAAAACCTCCACAGGAAAATTTGGTAAAAGGACAAAGGAACCACAATGTTATGCCTGTCAGGAGTATAGACACCTGTCAACCGAATGACCAAACAGAAAAACCAAGGGCAAGGCAATGACTACCATGTGGGATGATATTGAAGAGTCAAATTCAGAATCTAGTGACTGAGAAAGCGATGGAGATCAGAAATCATTGAAAATTCTCATGGTCTTCACTGCTCCAATCATTCCCACTGAATCTGAAACAAGGAAGAACTGCAAGCCACTGAATCATTTCCATCTGATAATGAGAAAACTGGAGAAGAAGAAGAAGAAAAAGAAAAGGATAAACTACAAGATGCTTATAATCAATTCTACATTCATAGCATAAATATCCTTAAAAGACTCGAAATTGCGGAAAACAAAGGTAAGTTGCTGTAAAAGATTTAGATAAAACATTGGAAATCAACACACAATTAATAAATGATCTGCAGCAATATTATACGAATAATGATAAACTTGAACGAATTAATACCTTTCTTGAAAACGAGTCTGAGAAATTGAACAAACAGGTCGAGATCTTAAAAGACAAAATTGTGCTTCTTCAAAATGAAAATTATACAATCCTGTTTGACTTAGAAGAATCTCGAAGGATCGCCAAGATAAATTACAAGTTTTCCCAGAGTGGTGAGAAATTAGAAAAACTCTTAGGAATGGGAAGACCTGGAAAGGATAAGAGAGGTCTAGGATATAAAAACTTTAAATCTAAATCTAGAAATGCAGCACCAATAACTGAAAGATCTGCTATTTCAGGAAGTAAAACAAGAACTTCTCCAGTCTGTCTGTCATTTGTGTGGTGATTCTAGTCATTATAAGTTCAAATGCATGACACCTAAGTGGACTCAACATAACTCTGAAATGCAAAATTTCAAGAGTCCACTTAGAAATATGGATACACATCCATCACCTAAAATGAAAGACAGGATAAGGGAATCATTAGATCAAGAGGGTTAGACAGACGTGGATACTAAATTTACCACGGTAAAGAAAGCTGTCTCTAAATGGGTAGTAAAAGATAAAATTGGATTGTCTAATGTCTAATTTACATATACCCTGAAATATCAAGCATAAAAGGACAAGTCCAGATCATGCATCTAGATCTGGATGTTTGGTGAAATGATGCAATTTTGCTGAGCTTCAAATGATATATCTGAGGTTCTTCACCTCCATCTTTTGTATATAAACATTCAAGTGTTTATAATTTTGATGTGTACAATAATTGTACATAATTTTGCTAAGTATACTATTGATTCATAGAAGTTCTAAAAGTATACTTGAAAGGTCAGCGGAATACTGAAAATGTAAAAACATACGGCTATCGATATGACATTCTCGATTGATCGATCAAGGGTCGATACAATCAACGACTCTTTAGAATATGAACAGCCGTATGATCGAGAATGGTATCGGGGACAGGCTCGATAAAATCGATCAAGAGTATCTCGATATCATCGAAACAAGGATCGATGATATCGACAGATGCCTCCCGATAAAAACAGCGGAGAGCAAAAAGGGGTTTGTTTTCTCAAGGGTTTTGGTCATTCTCTCTACTCAATCCTCTTGATCAAATCACTTGGAGCCACGTCGAACTACTCAAATCGTTCCACAAATCCGGTAATACCCCTCTAACACATCAAGAGTCCATTCTTCTTTTGGGTACTTTTGGGTCTGTCAGTTTTTTTTTTTTTTTTTTATCTTTCCCAAATCTTTCAAAATTCTGCTTATCCACATGGAAAAAGACAAACGAGTAGCATCCGGTCCAGGAGAGTCTTCAAGAACCACCCGACAAAAAGCGCTCGCCTCAAGAGAAAGGGCAAGGGGCTCGGAACGTGGGACCCCCATAAGACAATGCTCGAGGCGTGGCGAGTCCCAGTCTGAGGCACAGGTACTGCCTTCGGTTAGAGCAACATCACGTCCACCGAAATACGCGGGCAGGAAGTTCATCCATAAGAGAAAAGTAGACAGGGATTGTTTAACACCATATAATCTGGAACCCCTGTTTGCTACAATCAGTTGGTTGCCCGTCCTGGATTTCAGAGGGTCATGTCAACTCGAATAAACACGCAACTTTCTTGCAGTGTGTCACTCTCCTGTATCTGATCCTCCTTCAATCATGGTCTCTCTGAACGATGATGATGCGCTAATCACCCCTGCCACAGTGGCTAACATCCTCGATCTACAGATGACACCAGAAGGCCTCCCTGAAATGGATCTCGACGATCCTGAAGTTCGATCCATGGTAACCAAGTACCTATGCCATAATAGAGACATCCCCTGGCATTAAGGGAATGCGTTGAAGGTCAGATACATGGAACCCCGATTTCGGGTTCTGCATGGTATCTTCACCACAAATATATATCCTAGAAGTACCAATTAATCCGATCTCATAGGGTTTATGGCCATAATAGTTTACTCAATCGCCAGAGGGATAAAAATTTGCCTCCCAACTCTGCTTGTCAATCAGTTAGTAAATGTTGTTCATACCTCCAAGGATCTTCATCTCCCATATCCCTGGATCATAAGCAGGGTATGCAATGCCATTGGGTTCCCATCTACCACTGATCCTGTACTTCCACTTCAAGTCTTCAATATAAAGAACATCCACAAAATGGACCTGAAGTTCCACAAGTACCCAGAGGATGAAGTAGAGGAGATTCAAGAAGGAGGAGCAGAAGGTGCCGGTGACCCTCGCACAGAAGAAACTGAGATGGTCGGAGATGAACCCTCTGGACCCGATCCAGCCACATCAATGCCCATATACGCCAAACGGTTTAAGCTGGACAGAATTAGGGCACTTCAAAGGGAGGTCCACTCAGTACATGAGCGACTTACAGTCCTGGAGCGGTTAGTCCATGGTGTACAATAGACTGTGCAACATTTGGTTGATCTGATGACTTGCCGACGAGACGACACGGCGCCATCCCACTCTGCTCTAGAGTGTTGATTCTTGAAATGCTTCACACACACTTCACTTTAACTCAGCGTATGAACATCAGTATCTTTTGGGATGTTCTACACTTCCTTAGGTGTATGTGACAGCTCTCTAACTTGCATAGGTTGTTTTTTTTTTTGTTGTTGTATATGCCCAAGGTTGGGCCAAATACTGGCGGTTATTTTTTGGTGTCCTCAGATGGGCTTAATAGTTTTTTTTTTTGGGTAACTTTTTCTACTGCCATGGTTGGGCAATATACATTTTGTCTTGGTTGTGTTGGAAGTGGCTGGCTATATTTTAATTTACTATCACTCTGATCCCCTGGTTTATCTGATATGGAATGCATGTGATGTTTTTTTTACTGATTATTCTATTTACTTTTATCACTGCTTTATTTAATCCAATATGCATCCATACTGTCTGAAAATGATGTATGCTTAAAAATGGTTTAATCTTTATACATCTATATCTGTTGGTTCTCCCAAATACTTAAAGCTTCAGTCAATATCAACTGTTATATCTTTGTCAATGACTGACAAAAAGGGGGAGAACAGTCCAAACACCCCATCCGAAAAATTGTATATCTGCTTAGATGATGTTGCAGGTGTCAGGGGGAGCAGCTGCATAAAGCAAGGGGGAGTTTACAATTAGGGAGAGCTGATACTGGATGTGTACATGGGTTAAATAGAACTTGTAAAATTGTATAAAATGCATGTACACACAATTTAGGATGTGTTTGTCTAGTACTCTAGGGTGTTTTAGGATTTTGTCACGTAATTGACAAAGGGAGAGATTGAAAGTGCCCTGGTTTGTCAATTAGCGTGAGTGTTGAGTCAGTTAGACTACAGAGCCTGATAGGAAGATCATTTCAAGCATTTGCCTCAACCGGATGTGTGCAAGTTCGCCACAGGTAAATCTGAGCCTCACATCCCTTGTCCCAAATCACCAGGTATACTAAAACCCTTAAAAAATGTTAGAATATCATAGGGTTTTTAGGGTAAGAAAACGTATTCAAAATAGGAAAATTATCTAAGTTTTCTTACCCTGTCGATTTTATCGACACACATCTCGATATGATCGACCTGCGTTATCGTGTCCTCGATGCTCCATCGATACCATCGAAAAGAGGACCAAATATGTCCAGCAACCTTATACATATCTGGACGGAATTATTGATGTATCGATACACCTATCGATATCATCAATATTCAAATTTCGAGTCTATCGGAAATGACTCGATAGTATTGACAGGCAGAATTCCAGCGCCCCTATTTTTCTTAAAGAATATCATATATGCTTCGATATATTGAAGCCTCCTCGATACCATCGAAATTCAAACCTCGATGAAATCAATAGGCCCTTGATGATATCGGTCTTGGGCGCCAAGTTCTCCAGCAACATATTTCAGGGTATTTTTTTATCTATGATCGGGGGTCACTCGATAGAATCGATATTCAAATATCGATGATATCGATGTCGTATCGATTGCATCGAACATGGACATAAACTGTCCAACAAGCTTAATGAAAAATCCTTTAGATTTTTTCAAGCATCGACACAGCTATCGATATCATCGACATTCAAATTTCGATGATCTCGAAGGTCCCTCGATCACTCATGAAAACCTGATATATTTCAAGTCAAGTCTCTCTCATTTTTCAAGTGTCGATGGATCGAACCTCTCATTGAGGGAATCGGAGTTCGAAATCCGATAACATCGAGAATTATTTTGATTCATCGACCAGCTGACAATAGGTTTCAAAAACGCATGACATTGAGTTGGAGTCATCGAGCGGACCACCAATGCTATCGAGAGTATACGCTTGATGATATCGAACATGCTCGATGATATCTAACTCTGTCATAAATGTGACCATTTTATATCCGTTGGAACCTTTTGCCTATATAAAGAGGACTTGTCTATTGTTGCTGTGAGTGAAAGAAGAGAGAGCTTTTGAGTGTTTAACCTTATATCTTATACCTAAAGCCCTTTCTCTCAGGGGAGTTCATCCTCTAATCCACCCTCACCATTGAAATTCAATAGAGTGGATTAGGGAATGAACTTCCGCATTCAAGGATCCTCCAGCTACTACCTTAATGGCAAATCATGAAGTTGGGATGCCTTGAATACATAGATGATTGAAATCGCTCTATATTCCTTATAGGAAAATCTTTTGAGAGTAGGATTTCATCATAACCTTGACCCAACCCGTCGTCATGCATTGGTACATCTTTTGAGCTACGGATCAAGGAGACCAAAGATTCTTCGTCAACAAAGGAGGAGATCTTCGTCAACGTGCTTAATGGGACTCATCAACTTATCTGTAAGTATCTAGAGTCCAGAGGACACTTGTGATCATTCCTTTCTAGGATTGGGTCTTAGGTGTTTCTCACCCCTTCAAGCCCTCATAGGAGGCCTCTGGCGGGAGTGTACATGGTGGGTGCATTGTGTGGACCCTTGCTCTGTGGAGAGCATAAACATCTGGTTGAAGGTGAACCAGTCAAAACCTTAGGTTTGAGGTGAACCGTGTGAAACCTCGAGTTTGAGGTGAACCGTGTAGAAAACTCCAATAGGGTCTTATGGAAGATCCTTGGCCAGTGTGCATAAAAGTGGGTGCGTTGTATTGACCCTTACTCGTGAGAGCATAAACAGTCAGCCTCAATGTAGGTTGTAAAGGTTGAAGGTGAACCTAATTTAAAACCTTAGGTTTGAAGTGAACCGCTGTGAAACCTCCTTAGTGAAATCCGGCACACTCAAGGGTTGAGTGCATCTGCCGGGAGTGGAGTAGACTGATCGTCGAACCACTATAAAAATGACTGTGTTTGAGATTGCTATCTTTCTGATTGTGTGATTTACTTTAATATTGTCATATCTGAATATCTGAGATCACACCTCACACACATACACAGTCATATCCATCATAAACTAGTGTCCATAATGTTTGCTTATTAAATAGTTTGTGATTGGATTCTCTACCGGGCTTGGAAGCCAGTAGAGTTACTTTTGAGTATTTCTAATATATCCTTGCTGATTAGGATTAGTGTAATAGGATTTTAAATAAACCATAAAAACTTTAAAAGTCCTATTCACCCCCCTCTAGGACATATTGGCATATTCCTATTTCAACTGAAGTGGTCTTCACCGCTATTTCGGAATTCTTGAATTACACCCAGCTAATATGATCCCCTAAGATTTAAAATATTCTACCAACCTTTTACTTCCAAAAGTAGGTCCACCCCAAAAGGCTCTATGGCACTATTTAGCACTAAACGTTCAACAATGGGGAGTGGATGTCCTTTCATAGATGGATGCCTACTGGATCCTGAGTGTATGTTCTTTGAGTGCAGGGAGTGAAGAGATGACTTACCTTTCCCCTTGATCATGATGTGTAGCTGTGAAGGACTGGTAAGAGAGAGAGAGGAGAAGTAATCAGAGAAGAGGAAAGAAATGAGTTTGAATTCGAGAGCAATCTTCTCTTGATATAGCAGCTTTGTCGATTATATCGATCAACTATTGATAGCATCGACATGATTTTTATCAAGAATTGTATTGACGGTTGTTGGAAAAACAATTATTCATTTAATGCAGTTCAACCGTTGAGAAGGACTGTTGGTTATTAACTTGTATGCTCGAGATTCTTCGATTTCATTGACGTTGAATATCGATATCATCGAACTATAAATTTTGATGATATCGACGCAGTTCAGATAACATCGAGAATGTTATAATTTGGCATCCCAAAACTGACATGGTTAATGCAAGAGATTTAGACTTGTGGCTGACACTTAACCCAGAATGTCCCAGAGTGAGGATTTACCTATGTGGCTCATGTTTACTGGGATATTTCTAATGAGTGTATACTCCAATGGATTTTTGAAAGTCACTAAACCTATTTGTACAAGAGGTTTGGTGAGGATATCTGCGAGTTGCTTTTCTGTGGAAACATAGTCCAATGTAATAATCTTGTCACCAACAAGTTCTCGGATAAAGTAATGACGGATGTCAATGTGCTTGGTCCGAGAATGTTGGACAGGATTCTTTGAAATGTTGATTGCACTTGTATTATCACAGAAGAGACTCATTGTGGGTTGTTCAATCCCGTAATCCAATAACATCTGTTTCATCCGAAGGAGTTGTGCACAACAACTTCCAGCAGCAATGTATTCAGCCTCGGCAATGGATAATGATATTGAGTTTTGCTTTTTACTCTACCAGGAGACCAGACAGTTTTCAACATAAAAGCATCCTCCGCTTGTTGATTTCCGATCATCCAAATTTCCTGCCCAGTCGGCATCAGAGTATCCAGTGATGATAGTGGATGTTTCAAATGGATACCACAGTTCGAAGGAGGTAGTTCCTGTCATGATTTAATGATTCTCTTAACGGCCGTTAGGTGAGACTCCTTAGGATCTGCCTGATATTGAGCACATACCCCCACGCTAAAGGATATATCAGGATAGCTAGCAGTGAGATATAGTAGGCTACCTATCATACTCCGGTAGAGATGTTGATCCACACTCTTGTCATTTACATCTTTGGAAAGTTTGAGCGTGGTGCTCTTGGGAGTATGATAAGAGCGGTCAGATTCAAGACCAAACCTTTTTACCAAATCGTTTGCATACTTGGTTTGACAGATGATGATTCCATCATATAGCTGCTTGACCTGTAATCCTAGGAAGAAGTTTAATTCACCAACCATACTCATTTCAAATTCAGATTTCATGAGGTTGGCAAATTTGAGAGTAGCTTCTTCACACGTTGAACCGAAGACTATATCGTCCACATAAATTTGTGCGATGAGCAATGAGTTCTTTATTCTCTGGGTAAACAGTGTCTTATCTACACTTCCTCTGCAGAATTCATGGTTTAACAAAAATTTTGTTAATCGTTCATACCAAGCACGTGGTGCTTGTTTGAGACCATACAGAGCTTTGTTCAGACGGTAAACATGATGGGGGTGCTTAGGATCTAAAAATCCTTTTGGTTGTTCTACATAAACTTCTTCAGCAAGATCCCCATTAAGAAAAGCACTCTTAACGTCCATTTGGAGTAGTTTAAATTTTAGTGCACATGCAATGGACAAAAGAATCCTAATAGACTCAAGACGAGCGACAGGAGCAAATATCTCATCAAAATCAATCCCTTCTATCTGTGAGTACCCTTGAGCAACTAGCCTTGCTTTGTTTCTGATTACATTGCCTGACTCATCGGATTTATTCTTGAAGACCCATTTGGTTCCAATGACATTTGTATCGAGTGGTCTAGGAACCAATTGTCATACCTCATTTCTCTGAAATTGTTGGAGTTCTTCTTGCGTAGCATTTATCTAGTGTTCATCTTGAAGAGCTTCTACAATATTCTTGGGTTCAACCTTTGAGGCAAAGCAGAAATGACTATAGATATTTTCTATCTGTCGTCGAGTTCTTACCCCATCATTAGGATCTCCAATAATTTGTTCTTGAGGGTGATCCTTAATGATGGGTATGTTAGATGATGGTTGGGGTTCATTAGATAATGGAGATTTGTCATTCAATTTATCTAGTATGCATGAATCTACATCATCTTCTAATTCATTCCCAGGGGTATCTTCCTCATGAGGTTGATCATCGATTACCACATTGACTGACTCCTGAATAGTGAGGGTTCTTAGATTGTATACTCTATACGCACGACTATTCATGGCATACCCCAGAAAGATACCTTCATCACTTTTAGACTCAAATTTTATTAGGTGATATCTGTCTCTCAAGACATAACATTTACTACCAAAGACTCAAAAATATTTCACACTAGGCAATTTCCCATACCATAGTTCGTATGGAGTTTTATTCAGACCTGCTCTAAGATATACTCTATTTATGATGTAGCAGGCAGTATTGACAGCTTCTACCCAGAAACATTTTGTCATATCTTTCCCATTTAGCATAACTAACCCCATTTCTTGCAATACTCGATTTTTTCTTTCAACCACTCCATTTTGATGTGGGGTTTTTGGGGTTGAGAATTCATGACGAATTCCTTTCTCATTGCAATATTTTTCTAATCTTTCATTTTTAAATTCCCCACCATGATCACTTTTGATGCGATTGATGCCATATCCCTTTTCATTTTAGAGCGCTTTGCCAGAATCATAAATTCCTCAAAGGCATCTGATTTCTCTCGAAGAAATGCGACGCAAGTAAATCTGGTGTAGTCGTCTACTACCACCAGGAAGTATCTTTTCTTGCCATGACTCTCCACTTTAGTTGGACCAACTAGATCCATATGTAACAGATCCAAAGGTTTTATTGTTGCTATGGTGGTTGTCTTTTTGTGTCCGACTTTTATCTGTTTTCCTTTCAGACAATCTTCACAAACAACTTTTTCTTCTTTTTTAATCTTGGAAAGTCCTTTAACCAGATTTTTTGAACTTAGATTTGCTAAATTTCGGTAGTGAACATGTCCCAGCCTTTGGTGCCATAATTTGGATTCATTCTTTACAGCCATATTACACTTTGTGGATAGCACACTCTCACTTGTACTTTCAATGACATAATAGTTATCACTAGTGCGTAAACCTTATATAAGGGATTTTCCTGTATGATCTAAAATTCTACACACATCCTTTGAGAAAGTGACCAGATGTTCTTTGTCACAGATTTGGGAGATACTAAGGAGATTATGTTTCAGACCTTCTACACTGAGGACATGTTTGATCTTTGGAAGGCCTAGTACAGCTATTGTTCCTTGTCCAACAATTTTGGCTGAGCTACCATCTCCAAACGTGACTGATCCTCCATTAAAGTTTGAGTACTTACAAAAGTGAGTTTGATCACCAGTCATGTGTCTGGAGCATCCACTGTCAAGGTACCATTTTGAACTATTGCCGATTTTCAAGCAGTATGAATTACAAGACAATTATTCTGGTTTGTCACACCCTCTTAGACACTTTTGAGCATGATTCCGACTTTAGTCAAGATCACTCTCTAGGCGGTGAAGCCCTTAAGGAGAGACCCTCTCTGATACCAATTGAAATAGCGGTGGAGACTGAAATAACAGTGAAGACCGCTTTAGTTGAAGTAGGAATATGCCAATATGTCCTAGAGGGGGGTGAATAGGACTTTTTAAAGTTTTTATGGTTTATTTAAAATCCTATTATACTAATCCTAACAACAAGCACATATTAGGATTACTCAAAAGTAACTCTACTGGCTTCCAAGCCTGGTAGAGGATCTAATCACAAACTATTTAAGAGGTGAATAATATGCAAACTAGTTTATGATGGATATGATTATGTATGTGTGTGAGGTGTGATCTCAGATATTCAGATATGAAAATATTAAAGTAAATCACACAGACAGAAGAATAACAATCTCAAACACAGTCATTTTTATAGTGGTTTGACAACTTATCTACTCCACTCCCAGTAACCGCACTCAACCCTTGAGTGTACCGGATTTCACTAAGGCGGTTTCACAGCGGTTCACCTCAAACCTAAGGTTTTAAATCAGGTTCACCATCAACCTTTACAACCTACACTGAGGCTGACTGTTTATGCACCTGGAGCAAGGGTTAACATATAACACCCGGTTTTAGGCACACTGGCTAAGGATCTTCCACAAGACCCTAATTGAGGTTTTACGCGGTTTACCCCAAACCTGAGGTTTCACACGGTTCACCTCAAACCCAAGGTTTTGACTGGTTCGCCTTTAACCAGATATTTATGCTCTCCACAGAGCAAGGGTGCACACAACGCACGCACTACGTATACTCCCACCAGAGGCCTCCTACGAGGGCTTGAAAGGGTGAGAAACACCTTAGACCCAATCCTAAAACGGAATGATCACAAGTGTCCTCTGGACTCTAATAACTTACAAATAAGCAGATGAGTCTCATTCAGCACATTGACGAAGATCTCCTCCTTTGTTGATTAAGAGTCTTCTCCTTCCTTGATCCGCAACTCAGATGATATACCAATACATGGCGACGGGTTGGGTCAAGGGTATGATGAAATCCTACTCTCAAAATATTTTCCTATAGGAAGATAGAGCGATTTCAATCATTTATGCATTCAAGGCATCCCAGCTTAATGATTTGCCATTAAGGTAGTAGCTGGAGGATCCTCGAATGCGGAAGTTCATTCCCCAATCCACTCTATTGAATATCAATGATGAGGGTGGATTGGAGGATGAACTCCCCTGAGAGAAAGGGCTTTGGGTATAAGATCTAAAGGTTAAACACTCAAAAGTACTCTCTTCTTTCTCTACCAGCAACAATAGACAAGCTCTCTTTAAATAGGCAAAAGGTTCCAACAGATATAAAACGGTCACATTTATGACAGAGTTCGATATCATCGAGTGGGTTTAATATCATCGAGCGTATAGTCTCGATAGCATCGATGGTCCACTCGATGACACAAACTCAATGTCATATGCTTTTGAAACCTTCAGCCAACTGGTCGATGGAATCGAAACACTTGTCGATGTCATCAGATTTTGAACTCCGATTTCCTCGATGAGAGGTTCGATTCATCGACACTTGAAAACGAGAGAGACTTGACATCAAGTATTTCAGGTTTACAAGAATGATCGAGGGACCATCGAGATCATCGAAATTTGAATGTCGATGATATCGATATCAGAGTCGAGGCATCGATAAATCCAGCGGATTTCTCATTAAGCTTGCTAGATAGTTTATGTCCTTGTTCAATGCAATCGACCTGGTACCGATATCATCGATATTTCAATATCGATTCTATCGAGAGACCCTCGATCATAGTTAAACAACCCTGAAATATTTAGCTGGTAAACTAGGTGCCCATGACTGATAATATCGAAAGACTTCCGATATCATCGAGATTTGAAATTCGATGGTATCGAGAAGAGTTTCGATATATCGATGCATATGAGATATTCTTAAGTAAAAACAGGGGCGCCGGAAATATGCCTATCGATATTATCGAGTCAACTTCGATAGACTCGAGATTTGAATATCGATGATATCGATAGGTATATTGATACATCGATAATTCCATCCAGAAATAGATGAGGTTGCTGGACATATTTGGTCCTCTTTTCATGGTATCGATGGAGCATCGAGGACTCAACAGTGCAGGTCGATCATATCAAGATGTGTATCGATAAAATCGATAAGGCAAGAAAACTTAGAGAATTTTTCTATTTTAAAAAAGTTTTCTTAACTTAAAAACCCTATGATGTTCTAGTTTGTTTTAAGGGTTTTATATACCTGGTGTTTTGGGACAAGGGATGTGAGGCTAGATTTACCTGTGGCAAGCTTGCACACATCCGGTTGATACAAACGCTTGAATTCATCTTCCTATGAGGCTCTGTAGTCTGACTGACTCAACACTCACGCTAATTGACAAACCAGGGCACTTTTACTTCCGAGTTCGAAATGGGCAGATGTGATTCGTCCCACAGTCTTTGCTGTTGCTAGTGCTCTATCGGAAGGCCAAAAACATTCGCTTGCACCTCCAGTCTTATGCTCTATTTATAGAACTCTCGGAGAGATAGACACACATGTAAAAAAATCTTGCCATTGGAGCTTCTTCGACATATACTCCGTGGCATTATATCATTGGCTGGATGGGGATCTATTTTTCTTAGACTTTTGAAGCTCCAGAGAAGGCATACGTTCATCCTTCGCAACTTCCGCTCTAGTTCTTTCAGCAAAGGGCTATGGCAAAAAAATCATATAGCTAGGTAGCCAACAAGATTTTGGCCACTGATCAAATTAATTTCTTTCAATTCCGCCTTTATTACTATATCGAGGATACTGTCATGGTAGATACTGCGGCACTCACTGCAGGGGAAAGAGCATTTTTCCTCTCCATACGATCTTGTAGCTTGCCACTACGGGAGGGAACAGAATTTTAGAGAGAATCATATTATCCCAGTCGCTTCGCTCATCATTTCGGCTTTGACCAAACTGTTTTAAAGGACTGTGGATTAGTCACCAGGAGAATGTGTTGCTATGACACTAGCCCTTATAATTGGGCTATGGTATGGAAACAGTTACTAGGCGGTCGCGTTAATTCCATTTTCATAATCCCAAGCTGTGATCGTGTAGTTCAGACTTCTTATAGCTGGATGCGATGGTGGGATCACCAATCATATTTGTCAACAATCATTTGCCAGTAGACGAACCCATCTAGCTTTCCCCGCCCAGGCTGAGAGGTAGAAAGCTTGAAGATGGAATTGGTTATATACCGGAGAAGAGTCGCTCATCTTTTCATGGCCAGATTTGCAGATGAATATCTTTAGAAGATCCAATCCGTGAAAAGAAGGCCATCAATACCTTGGAAGGTTGGATTGCATATGGGGTTGTTGCGGAATTCAAAAAAGTCCCTCGTGACTTCACTAACCAGGCTGTAAATGATGATGAAGGAACATCTTCTCCCATTCTGGCAGACACCATTGCAGCTCGAGATGAACTGGCTCCTTCACAACCTACTCCTCCTAGCTCATTTTCTCTTATGACTAAGTCTCGAACGCGCTTGCAAGCTTCACCATCTATTCCTCAGGAAGGGGGTAGATAGCTTCTCCATCTCCTTCGGTCCCGGTCAATAAAGATTCTCAACCAGGAGGTAGTCGGGCCTCTCCCTTTAAAGGGAAGCAGGTTATGATTGAGGAAGTCGATGAAGAAGACTTAGGGGATGAAAATTTAGCCTCTTCATCTGAAGGCACCGCTTCTGCCGAGTATGAAAATGATGAAAATGATGAAAATGATGACTTCGATGATGACTTCGAGGAAGGAGAGGTTGACATCGATGGCGAGGAAGATGTCGTTGCAGAAGGTACTTTTATTGACGAAGAACATCTCCCGCCAACCTCTGAAGCTCTTCCCAGTACCAATATTCCTGCAAAGGCCCCTTCAGTGATAAAGGAGGAAGAAGATGAGCTTCTAGATTACATAGAATATGGATATTCACTAAGTAAGGAATTTTCTTTCTTTCTTCTCTTTTTTTTTACAATTATATATATATATATATATATATATATATATATATATATATATATATATATATATATATATATATATATATATATATATATCTTGCAATAGTTATCTCATTATTATTGTTATATTTTATTTCAGGTGCTCATATTGTCAATGTTAGGACAAGTGATACTCCCCCTGCGGATCCTCCTCCGACTGCACTAGTGGTTTCGCCGAGGGTCCCTTTAGCTCCTTTGGTAGCACCAAAGGCGGTAGTTCGTGAAATCGTTTTTCAAATAGAGACTACTGATCTACCAACTCCGACTACTAGGGATTCGAGTACGGAGGCCAGAGCGCCTTCCTTTGCTGATATGTTAGGAGTTGGCCCATCTTCTATTCAGGAAATTCAACCTCCTGTTACCCATACTTCTGCAGCAGGTGTGTATATCATGTATTTTATTGGAATTTCCACATCCTTTAGCCTTGTTATCATTATCCTAACTTCTTTTTTTCTTTATATTATAGGAACTCCTCGTAGCAGTACAGCAAGCTCTGAATCTGTAGTTACTGCGTCTGATCTATTATCTTTCGAGAAAGTTCCTGCACATAAATTGCTTTTGATGAGGAATTCTATGTTAGCGATAGTTCACATTTTCAAAGATCCTGAGCAGTGGTTGGATCTGGACATTGTTATTAAAATCCTAAAAAGCACTGTAAGGATGGCGAAGATTAATATTTTCATCCTACGTGACTCTCTTCTCAGATTTCGTGATTCAATAATTTCTCTAGCATCAGCAAAAAATGTCACCATCGCTCCTGAGATATTGGAATAAGGAAAGCAACTAACTCTTTCCAAAGAGAAGGTTTCCCTCATTACTTCTACTATTTCTGAGTTCAATCAAGAGCAATCAACTCTTCAGGAACAGTTGAAGGCTTGTGCTGAGGATAAGACGATTATTCAGAACCGCATAGCTCTCCTAAAAGAGGAAATTTTACAGCTAGAGTTGAAAGACCGTACGAAAGAATCAACTATGAAGGAGATCGAAGAGAAAATGCGAATCGGTATTCAATCTGCCGATGCTGAGAAATCTAAATTAATCAAAAATGAAGAAATAATCGCATCCTTAGAGAGCAAGCTAGCTAGAATTCCTGATCAGGCAAAAATCATTCTCAAAGAAAAGTCAAAGCACGTCGCAGCTCAAATTCAGTTGAAGGAAGATTTGCAAAAAATATCTGGGAATATTAAGAATTACAGATGAGCTGTAAGGAATTTGTTTTATTTATTTTTAGAACACGCAACTTCTTTTGCTTTTCAGCATATATCAATGAAGACATAATGATATCTTGAGATAGTTTGCTTCTTCATAAATTTCTAAATCATGAATCATTTCAAGCATGTTCATTTATGCAATCGTCTAACATGATATTTAATGAAGAGTTGAGATAAAAATATCAACATATTATGATTGTTAGTATGGTATTTCCTATATGATTTTTGTTTTGATAGGCGGCACTAAATTTCAATTCAGTTAGATGATCACACACAGTTTAAGCTCTTGAGTAGTGGAGCAACGCATTTTTTTAGACTCTTGAGTAGTGGAGTCGAGTCTCACGTGATAGTCTTTGTAACTCTTATGAGTTCGTTGAACTTCTTACAGCCTGGTGAGTTCACAAACCGCGATCCATTAGAGGGGCCCAGTGAAGCTACCGGAGCCGTGAACTCGGTTAGATTTATGCACAGGGTTGGCCGCAGTAACTCTCTAGAGTTCACGGGGCGCACAAGGCGACCTTTGGAGTACCAAATCCGGGGCCACCAGTCCATCGATGAGTAGGTTTAGGCCCTTCCTCATGAGTTACTACTGAAATCAAGCCAAGGATCTGGGGGGTCTTATGTATGGTTGGCCTATTTATGGACAATGACTAAAGAGCACACACTGCAGCCCGCATTTCTTTGTCTGCAAGGTCGAACCCATTCACAGGAGGGCAATTTCATCTGTTCCCCGTGACACTATCGGAAAGCTATACATATGGCATTAGTGTTATGCGTGACTGGCCATTGAGGACTTTTTGGCTTTTTAGGACTTTCAGTCACTGGCTCCATCCGCTGCCCGCATGGGTATGCATATGATGGCCTTCATGGACTTTTTAGGACCACTGGCTTCTCACTATTGCCCGAATGGTGATGGTGATAGGCTTTATGCATAGTTGGCCTTATAGGCTTGGCTAGGCTGCCTTAAATGATGATAAGTTGTCATCGTTATCGAAATAGTAATAGGCATCTTGATTGATATATATCACGACTGCTGATAATGTCTATATCACCGCTGCTGATAATGTCTTTGACGATACTCGCATTATGCTCATAATAATATATCAGCTTGGTAATGATACCAATTTCAACGAGTTTCAGCAAAGCTTGTTCGATGAGGACAACGATGGTTACTCTCTTTTAAGAAATCACTGATATGTAGTCTTTGATGATATACTTGGAATTCCTCCTCTATTCAATTATCTGAAAAAGAATATATGAACATGACTTCACTTGCCCTTGCCCCCCTTTTGATATAAAATCATTATGCTGATAATCTTCTGGATCAAAATTGTGACCATCTTCAGGGACGATACTTTTTGATAAAGCATGCATTGACCGGTATACTGATACCCTATCCATCTTATCCACCACTCTGTATGCTCCATTAGAATATACTTCTTTTATGATGTATGACCCATCCCATTTAGGCTCAAATTTGCCCCTTATTCTGCGAGTCACCACTATCAGTCTTTTCAACATTAGTACCATGTCCCCCTTCTTGAAAGAGTGATA
Source organism: Magnolia officinalis (assembly GCA_021015155.1). NCBI lineage: Eukaryota > Viridiplantae > Streptophyta > Magnoliopsida > Magnoliales > Magnoliaceae > Magnolia > Magnolia officinalis. Next base: position 46,631,486 of record JAJHSJ010000010.1, read on the forward strand.
TTTGACTTGTTTATTTAGGCTTAAATTTACCCCTTGTTCTTGAAAGAGCGATATTTGACTCGTTTATCAAAGGCGGGCGATATTCTTACCTGATACAAATGTAATTGCTGCTGAGCTAAGTGCTTTTCATCGAGTAGGTCTAGTTCTTTCAACCTTATCTTTGCATTTTCATCATATGTAATTGACTAATGCATTGCCACTCTGAGTAAAGCAACCTGTGTTTCAATCGGGATGATCGCCTCTACACCTTAAACCAATGAGTACGGTGTTGCTTTTGTTGTTGTTCGGTGGGTAGTCCTGTATGCCCATAATGCTTCTTGCAACCTTTCGTCTCAGTCACGCTTATTTCTAGTCACCGTCTTCTTCAGTATATTCACAATCATTTTGTTAAATGCCTCTGCTAATCCATTGGCTAGTGGATAGTAAGGTGTTGAAAACAAATGGTGGATACCAAACTTTTGACACAGTTTTTCCATGCCTCTATTCTTAAAAGGGGTACCATTATTAGTAACGATTTTGTTCGGGATGTCGTGGCGATATATTATCATGTGTCGGATGAAATTGACCACATCTTTCTCTTTAACATTGCGCAATGCGATTGCTTCTGTCCACTTGGAGAAGTAGTCTGTTGCTGCCAGAATATATTGCTTCCCTTTGGATGAAGGCGGATTTATGGGACCAATAACATCGAGTCCCCAAGCAGCGAAAGGATAAGAAGCAACCGTCTGATGAAGATCTTCAGGGGGAATATGTATGACATCTCCGTGGATCTAACATTCGTGACATCGGTTCGCATAATTTATTACATCTTTGAACATTGTAGACCAATAGTACCCCATTCGATGTATTCGATGAAATAAATTTCGGCCAGCCTGATGTGCCTTACATTCCCCAGAGTGAGCTTCTCGTAATATCTGACCTGCTTCTTGTTTGTCAAGACAACGCAGCAACATCCCATTGTAAGATTTTCTGTACAGCACTTCACTACATATGATGAACCTGCTCGATCTCTGTTTGCTTTGCTATTTTTGTGTTGTGTCTTCCGGTAAGATATCATATTTGAGGTAATGTATGAACGGTTGTCGCCAATCATCTGCTGTCACTTCCAAGCATGATATGGGGAGCACTTTGATGACTTCGTCGATAACTTCTGAAGAGGGCAAGAACCTCCTTTCTTCTATAGTTACTTGGAGTGGACTTCGGTTCGGGCAGGACAGGGCTGCTACTAGACTAGCCAGAGCGTCCACCTTTGCATTTTCATATCACGGTACATGCTGGATTTCGACATGGCGGAATCGTTCTAATAACTGTTGGGCTTTTCGACAATATGGCAAGAGCTCTTGCTTTCTTATTTCAAACTCAGTCGTTAGTTAATTTATAATCAGCTTGGAATCTCTGAAAATCTACAGCGTCTTTATCTTCATTTCTTGGGCGATTTCCATTCCGATGATGAAAACTCGATATTCACCTTCATTGTTTGTGCACACGGTACCCAATGTGAAAGAGTAGGGTAATAGATCACCCTGAGGAGTGATAAATATTACTCCTGCCCCCGCTCCTAATGCTCGAGAAGCACCATCAAAATACATCTTCCATGGGTCTTGCGACTCTGCCATTATAACTTGCTCATCGGGAAAATCATCACTGATGGTCTCATTTTCTGTTTCGGGATGCGTTGTCAAGAAATATGCCACTGCTTGTCCCTTTACTGCTTTCGCCGGCTCATAAGTAATTGTATATTTTGAAAGTAATAACATCCATTTGGCCAATCTTCCTGCTAACATCGGCCTTATCATTAGAAACTTTATTGGATCTGCCCTTGAGATTAAAATTATATCATGAGAGAGGTAATAATGTCTCAATTTCTGCACCATAAATATCAATGTCAGGTATTCTTTCTCAATCGGAGAATAATTACATTCTGCACCTATCAGAGTTTGGGTCAGATAATAAAGAGTTGTTTCTTTCCTATCTTCATTTACCTGCGCGAATAAGGCTCCCAGCGAATTCTCGGCCGCAAATATGTACAAGATAAGTGGCTTACCCTTTATAAGAGCTGTCAATACTGGAGGCTGTCTTAACAGTTTCTTTATTAATCGAACGCGTTCTGACAGGCTTCGTCCCATACGAACTCTGTTCCTTTCTTCATCAAATGAGAAATCGAGTGACATCTCCCTGCTAAATTTGAAATAAAACGGTGAATATATGCCAGTTTTCCTTGCAAGCTTTTTAGTTCTTTTAATGTTTTCGGAGGTGGCATATCTTGGATGGCCTTGACTTTCCCTGGATCAATCTCGATACCCTTGTGCCTGATAACAAAACCGAGAAATTTTCCTAACGACACTCTAAAAGCACATTTAGCTGGATTCATCTTTGGCTGCTTCTTTCTGAGCTGTCGGAAGACTGATGCCAAATGCTCGCAATGTTCCTGATGATTACCTGACCTAACCACCAGATCATCTACATAACATTCAACATGTTTGTGCATCATGTCTTGAAAGATACTTTGCATTGCCCTTTGGTACGTCGCCCCAGCATTCTTGAGACCGAACGACATGATCTTGTAGCAGTAAATTCCTAACGAAGTTCTGAACGTTGTTGCTTCTTCGTCTTCAGGAGCCATTTTGATTTGATTATAACCAGCATAGCCATCCATGAAGGACATGACAATGTATTGTGTCGTACTGTCAATTAGCAATTCTGTTATTGGGAGAGGAAAGTCGTCCTTCGGGCAAACTTCGTTCAAGTATTTGAAATCAAGGCACATCCTGATTTGTCCGTTTTTCTTCTTTACCAGGACAATGTTCGATACCACTTAGGATATTTGACCTCTTTGATAAACCTAACTTTTATCAGCTTGTTCACTTCTTCTTCTATTAGAGGAACCAGGTCTGGGTGAACTCACCCTTGCACTTGCTTAATCGGCCTTTTGTCCTTGGAAATATTTAATCGATGCATTGCCACTGAGGGTTCTAAACCCGACATTTCCGCATTTGTCCAGGCGAAGACATCTTTATTTTCTTTCAGCAATTGGACATATTTTTCGGCTTCTTGCTCAAGAAGACCAGCGCTTATGAATGTATTCTTCTTCTGTGCCCAAATTTATTTCTCGCAAACTATCGATCGTCGGCTGCCCCCCGTTTTCCATCTACTTCGGAGCTGTCTCAGGTGCTTGACTATTTCAGGATCTGTTTCTGATAGCTGCTCGATTGTAACCATATTCACTGAAGATTCTTCTCCCAATCCTTGAAAATTTTCTCATCTCTTCTGACCGACCCGATCTGAATTCCTTTTCCATGATTTAAACCAGTTGGTTCTTCGTAATCAAAACCCATGTTTTTCATAATTTTCTTACTTGCCGGACTGTATTTCTTAAGATTACGAGATGTCAGCTTTCCGTGATATACATTATTCTCAGCCCTTTCTTCTATCTTTACTTCTGAAGGAGCGTAGAATTCAATTGGCTCTGGATATTTTGCGTTGGCTTTGACATGAAATCTTTCTAGAACAGCCGAAAATGGCTTATTTCTTTCAGCATATGGCAATGTTATTGTTTAATGCAGGATTTTCAATTGTTCAGGCGATAATAATGTCAGTGGCGGCTATCCTGGCTATCTCAGATGTCTCGGCACAAAATAGAACCCCTTCTTCGCTTCTGAAGTTCCAGACGATCCTGCCCTTTTAGATTCCTCTTTCATTACTTTTACATGAACATTTCCCAGGGCTTTGTTTTCATCACTCTTTCTCTCTTCTTCTCTGAAAAATCTGTCGTAATAACTGGAGTCTGCAAAGAAGGCTTCGGCTTCAGCTTCTGTATATGGCTTTGCATCGGCCATTACTTTATACTGTATTCCATTCCTACAGTACTTGAAAGATTGGTGTAGGGTAGAAGATATAATACTGTACTAATGTATCCAAGGTCTCCCCAAGAGAAGATTGTATGTCGTGACTGCATTAATTACATGACAAACTACATCAGTAGTTAATTCTCCTATTTCCAATGTTATTGTAATTTTACCAAGCGCGCGCTGCCTGTCTTGATTAAAGTCATGTATCATCATTCCACTAGGATGCGGATCAGAACGACGGTAGCCCAATTTATTCAACATTGTTAGTGGTAATAAATTTACTGCAGACCCATTGTCAAGCATAATCCGCTTAACCTCCCTGTCGCGGATGTGGCCTACTATCATTAGCGGCCTATTATGCCCCGTATCACAGGCTAGATCATTATCAGAGAAGGAAACTACTGGCATGCAGTCTTCTTGTTCTTTGCATTCTTCATTTTCCATTTCCGCAAGCAATATTTCTCTGACATCATGGTCGGATAGCACTTGAATCAGACTTTGCCGAAAATCTTTTGATAACTTTAGCACGTCATAAATGCTTAACCGAGCCGGTATACCTTTCAAGTGACTTACTACATCATAAGTCACTTTTGCTGCCTCATCCTTCTCTTCCTTTTTATCACTATCATGCTGATCCTTGATGACCTCTGTTCTTATAGTTCCAACTTTCTGCCTTTGGGGACTTGTCATTCTTATCCCTGACTGTAGTGTGATTACTGCGGCCTTTCCTGTCATCTTACGATTCTCTTTCTCTGCTCTTTCATAAGTACTTTCCCGAACTGTCAATACGTTCACTGTCGCCTTCGCGTCTCTTTCTTTTTCTTTTCTGATCGTTATTTCTACCCTGTTTATCATTCTTTATATTATGCATTTTAATGTGTAACAATTTTCTGTTGGGTGCCCCGCCAAACGATGATAGTGGCAGAAATCCCTTTCTCTTGTTCTTGTTGCATCTTCGGGACACTTGGATGCAGGTAATTCTATCGTTCCGCCTTTTAACAGTTGGTTCATCATGGGAACGACATCTTCCCTATCGAACGTGAACCCTTCATGAGAATTAAGTGATCTGGGACTTTTTTCGCTGAATCTGCTCCTAGGACGGCTTGATTCTTCTTTCCATTCTGTCCTTTTTTTCTCCTAAATCTCTTGTCTCCTGACTTCTTTTCTCATGATCCACAGTGTTCGCGATCAATGTACTAGGTCCTCTCCTGGCCGCTTCATAGTGAAATGCTGGCATTTTTTGAGTCATTAGCTCTAATGCGTGGGCTTTGGTGGCCAGGTCACGGAAAGTCTTGATATCGGCGTTGGTGAGCCCAAACGCAATTCCTGTCTCCATGAAATTCAAGCACATCTTGACCTGTTCTTTTTCTTCTAGCAACTGTCTGCAAGAGGCTCCCAATGATTTCCATCTGTCTATGAATTTCTCCACAGGTTCTCCTTCTCCCTGTCGTACAAAAGCTAACTCCGTAATGCTAACGTCGCATTCCGATGAGAAGAAATTCGACATGAAATCGTCTTACATTTGTTCCCAAGTGCGTGTCGATCCTGGAGCTAAATTAGAATACCATCGGAATGCCTTGCTTGTCAGAGAAAATCTGAACAATCATAGGCAATATTGTGGTATCGTAGAGAAATTTTCCATGCTGGTGATGAAATGCATCAATGTTCCTCTGGCGATCCGTCCCCGTTAAACTTCTGAAAGTCTGGATGCTTGCAATTAACCGGAAAGGGGACATCTTCCACTTCCCTTGGATATGGTGTTTGATATTTGAATCAGCCGACATTCTCACACTTCCTTTCTGTTCTTACAGCTTCCTCAACAACTTGTCGTACTTCCTCTTGAGTTATGATTCTCACTGCCGGGGCAGATCCAAGTGATCCTGCCCCCGGTGGCTGAAAGCCTTCAGGTTGGTGTTCCTATCCATTAATCGTGCCCATCATTGGAGGAGCTGCCATTTGGGCCACGTTGTGTGCGAGAGTTGCCAAAGCCTCTCTGAGATTTCTACACTCTTCCATCAGTGTTCTCTGTATTTGTGTCATTTCATTCATACGGTCTTCCATGGTTGGCATGGTTTCCTGATTCATTCCGGCCATGTGTATTGTAGCTTCCCCACTTCCTGACGAAGATGTAGTCGGAGTAGGATGGGAATATATTGAAGTGATAGGGCATACGAAGAGGGGAGTCTCGTTCGATTTTCCTATACTTCCACTGCAACTGATTGATCGAGGTGATACAGAAGTAGGTGATCCTACGAGTAGTGCCTTTCCTTTTTACTCTTTTGTCCATCGGACTCTTGGAGTAATTAAAGCCATGAAGTCACGTGATGCTAACTGCAGAGCCGTTTTGCCCATGATATATTATAGGAGGGGCTAGTTCGGGATTCTTTTTAGCAGTGTTCCGTGTTATTGGTCCCCTATCTCTTGGCGAAGATAGACTTGTTCTTAAGCTTCTTACATTTCGGGCTCTCGTCCTTCGAGATGTCCACACAATCCAGTCCTCATCACCTTCCAGTGCTTGAGGTGAAGCAGACACGACTCCAACCGTTGTTCGTGTTAAGTCATTTTTGCTTACGGAAGACTGGGTTTCACGCCTTGGAGGCTGATCCGGTGCATATTCCACTATGAATCCAGTTGTAGTGAAATAAAAGTTCACCTTTCTCATTGAATTTGCCATTGATCGTAGTTCACAATTTTATCTTTTTACCTTTAAAATAAAACACAAAATTGTAATTATTATTTGAATAGTAATGTAATCTATCTAAGAGATGAAGGGGAGGATGTTCCCACTGAGAGTCGCCATTTTGGCGTTAGAAAGACGCCAAACTACAATGAAAGTCCTATAACCTTCTCAATGTTAACATTAAACAGGATAAGTCCCCAACAGAGTCGCAATTTTGTTTCGAACAAGAAACAAATTCATTTGATTTGGGAGATTATCTTATTCAAATATAACAGAGAGAGTATATCAAGGACAATCATCGTATTATTAATATTGAGTTCGTTTACATCCTTGGGTATCCCTTGATTCTAAGATAAATTATTTAGAATACAACAAATTGACAGAGTTTGAATAATGAATCTGAATATCAAATCCGGCAGCACTTCGACTTGTGATTTGATCATCCCTTTAAGAGGAATATTGTGCGGATTCGATCGTCTAATTTCTCTTTCTGAAGCTTGTACAATAGGATAACTAGAGCCTGATCATTTTAGCAGCATTTCGATCCCTATCATTATTGACTGCATGGCAGTCTGGTTGCGCGGACCCGCGTAACCAATATGGTTTGCACAGACCCGAGCAAACCCTTTCTTCTCTTCTGTTTCTACCTTCAGTCTTCTTTGTAGCTCCGCTCTTCTTCCGAAATCTTCGATCACCCCATATGAGAAGGGGAGGGGGGTATTTATAGGCCTTCACACATACGAACCCTCGATCTTTGTGCCATATGACTTATCTTTCATCAGATCTAATTATTTATGAACAACATGTCCTGAAATCTTTTGTGCCGACCTGCACAACTGGTATCACTGTTTGCGCGGCCCCACACAACTGATATGGCTTGCGTGAACCCGCGCAACCCCTTGAAGACACATCTTTCTTTCATTTTTTGGTTCTCCTTTCCTTTTAATACTTTATTTTTCAATCTTCCATCTTTCTTCTTCTTTTTATGCCTCAACATGTGTATTAATGTCGTCCATCGGTTTTTCTAGCTCATTGTAAGTCATGGTTCCAAAATTGAAGCAGATCCAAATCTCAAGGGAACCACACCATAGAAAAATCTCAAGTGGACCACACCATAGAAAACAAACCACCATTATTAAAAAAATCCTAGGACCCATCGTTATGTTTATTTGCCATCCAACCTGTTGATAAGGTTATACAGACTTGGATAAAGGGAAAATACAAATATTAGCTTGATCCAAAACTTATATGGGCCGAGGTAGATTTTAATGGGGAGCGTTAAATTCCTAATGTGGTCTACTTGAGATTTGGATCAGCTTCATTTTTTGGACCATGCCCTTAAAAAAGCTGGAAAATCTGATGGACTGCATGGACATATAACACATACATCGCAGTAGACTCACCAAGAAGTCGGTGATATGGATCAAGAACTTCATGAAATTAACCGAGAACTGAGTGAAATTGACCGAAAACTTAGGAAATTTGATCGAGAACTGAGAGAAATTGACCGAGAACTTAGGAAAATTGACTGAGAACTTCATGAAATTGATCAAGAACTTAGGAAAATTGACCAAGAACTAGCTGAAATTGACTGAGAACTCAATGGAATTAATCGAGAACTGAGTGAAACTGACCAAGAAATTAGGAAAATTGACCGAGAACTTGGTGAAATTTTACGAGAACTTCATTAAATTAATCGAGAACTCAGTGAAATTGATAGAGAACTTCATGGAATTGAACAAGATATCGGTGAGATTGACCGGTAGGTTCATTAAAATGACCGAGACTCGTGGCAAATATCAGTTGATCTCCTCATATTCATTTGGGTCATATTCAGGGTTAGTATCTATTTTCATGATTATTACTTTTCTTTCAAAGTCTGAATCGTAATAGTAAATCTACAATTTCAAAAAATTTAACAAACGGCTTCGATTTATATTATTCAGCATCACATTGCATAATATATATATATATATGGATATATATATATTACAAAATACATCATTCAATAATAAAATGCATTACAAATTACATTATTCCACAGGTATTGGAAACTTGCACTTTCGACGATTATATCCCGTTTGTTTGCATCTTCCGCACTATACCGTTTTTCGTTCCTCTCCACGGGAAAAAATTCTTATTTTTTTCGGTCTTCTGGCTGTCCTCCTCTGTCGTGGGGGCTTAATTCTCACACAATACTTCCTAAATTCGGGTCATATTTCCCATTGGCTCTTGTCATGTAATGGGTACACGAAATCGTTATACGTGATCTAGTAATTTCTCGCCGTGTATAATGGGGAACAATATGTATAATGAGGGAGATTATAGTTTGTATATGCTGAAAGAATATGAAAACAAGAGAACTCTTTTACATCAAACTCACGACATGTACACGAAAGCTCACCGAGCTTAACTGTATCATTATAATCTTTCACGACATAATACTCATCGTGAAAAATTGCATAACATCGCACCTTCGGTACAAGATCTTTTAATTATTTCTCAGCTCAGCGTGTCAAAGGGTCGTACAAATGATGATGCAATTTCTGTTCATGAAAATGACCGAGAAGCAATTAGACTGGAGCTAAAAAAATCGAGAAAATGACCACTGTAGACAAAACCTTTTACCCAGCGGTTTCTATGAAAGAATACAAACTTTAGTTACCAATCTAGACTATCACGTGCGGACAGTGACTTTGAGGACGAAACTGCCCCTCCTTTTGACTGCGAAGACGAGCGCTGACGTTCCTTCAATTGAGAGTTGTACGAACGGCTTAAAAGAGATCAAAGTTACATGGCCCCACAGCTATATATTTATCATATCCACAACGTTCATCCATATTTCGAGATCATTTCGGAACATTATCCAAAAGAAAAATCATATCCAAAGATCAACTGGACCACACCACAAAAAGCAGCAGGGAAATTGATTTTCACCGTTAAAATTTTTGTAGGGCCCACCATAACATTTTTTTTCCATCCAGTCTATTCATAAGGTCACAAAGGCCTGGATGAAGAGGAAAAACAAATTTCATAATGATCAAAAACTTCTGTAACCCCTAAAAGGGTTTCAATGGTAGACGTTCAATTCCCCACTGGCTTTTACAGTGTGGTCCACTTGATACTTAGATCTGTCTTATTTTTCGTCTCAAGCCTTAATATGAGCTTGCTAAATAGATGGACGGTTTGGATATAACACAGACCTCATGGTGGGGCCCATAGAAGCAACAAAAATTTCAAAGAAAAAAAAAAAAAAAAACAGAATCTGTGATGAATCGCAGATTCCGCAATTCCACTGCAACTCGCTGTAGGATTTGGGGATGAATCGCGGAATCCGCGATTGATCCCCGATTCAAACAAAAGGCTATGGCTACGGATTATAACCATAGCTATAGCCGTATCTTGTGTACTTTTCTTTTTATTTTTTTTGTTCTTCTTTTTTTGTTTTTTTTTTTGTTTTTATTTTTTATTTATTATTTTTTATTATTATTTTTTTACATTTAGAATTTTATTCTACCTACATTTTTCTCTAACACACACACACACACACACACACACACACACACACACACACACACACACACACACACACACACACACACACACATATATATAAAAGCATATAAAAAAAAAATTCTCTCCTTTTTTTTCATTTCTTTCTTTATTCATATAACAAGAATATCTTCTAAACCAAAATTAGTTACTTGTCGTACCATATATGATTTTAGGGCTGAAAGTTGGGCAGGTTCAACCCAACCAACCTGTGACCCACTCGACATTAGGTTGGGCTTGGGCAAGATGTATCGGGTTTGGTCTTGGGGTTGGGCCATACAAACACCAACCCGATAAAACTTGGAAACGGAATCGCTAGGATTGACTGTCAAATGCATGGAAATGACCGTGAAGTGAAGGGGATTAACCGTGAAGTGCATCGAAATGACTGAATCTAAACGGAATCGTCGGAATTGACCATAAAATGCATCGAAATGACCACGAAGTTAAGCAAATTGAACACGAAATGCGTGGAAATGACCGTGAAGTGAAGCGAATTGAACATGAAATGCATGGAAATGACCGTGAAGTGAAGGGAATTGATCGTGAAGTGCATCGAAATGACCATGAATCTAAACGAAATCGCTAAAAATGATCATGAAATGCGTGGAAATGACCATGAAGTTAAGTGAATTGACCGTGAAATGCATGGAAATGACCGTGAAGTGAAGGGAATTTGTTGGAAATTGAGCGGGACAAACTGAAAATTGAGCGGGACAAACTGGAAATTGAGCGGGCCAAACTGGAAATTGAGCGGGTCAAACTGAAAATTGAGCGGGCAAAACTGGAAAATTAGGCCAAACTGAAAATTAAGCAAGAAAAACTGGAAATTGAGCGGGCTAAACTGGAAATTGAGCGGGCCAAACTGGAAATTGAGCAGGATAAACTGGAAATTGAGTGGGCCAAATTGGAAATTGAGTGGGCCAAATTGGAAATTGAGCAGGCCAAACTAGACTACGTGTCAAAATTCTACATGATAGGACAATATTAACTTTTCCATTTTGGTTTACCATAGACGGTTCACATTCAATTGAAAAAAAATAAAGGTCTAGATATTGGTAGCTGGGAGGTTCAAATGACAGGTTTTCTAGGACCTGCTCTATCCACCGTTGGACACAACAAACCAACAATCTGGATTAACGAACTATGTGCTTCATTTATTTGAGATGAAAGACGGTTTATACCGTCGAAAGATGTGTACTAATCATCACATGATTCCTCCTCCACTATGATGAAACACGTGGGAGATGTCAACCATTCATCAGATGAGTCTAGAACATATGCCTCACCTACCCCAGAAAGCCATCTCTATCTCCTTACATGGTGACCCATGCATACAAAGATTAACTATAAGAGTCAGGTCTATTTCATGACCCAAACAGTCTGATTTGCGAAGATGTAACACCCAATCTTAAAACGGTGTTAGTTACAACGGGTCATTGATGTATTGTAACAGAACAAGTAGGATTATAGCTGTTGGATTTGGGTCATATTGGAACGATATCAGTTTGGCCCGCTCAATTTCCAGTTTGGCCCGCTTAATTTTTAATTTGTCCTGCTCAATTTTCAGTTTGTCCCCCTCAAATTTTAGTTTGTCCCGCTCAATTTCCAGTTTGGACCAATAAAAGCATTTCCATGCATTTCACGGTCAATTCGCTCCACTTCTGTAACATCCCAGATTTTTGCCAACCTGAAATTAGACGTCCTTAGGCAATGGGTTGTTCCTAACACCTTATTAACTTGTCAGAACTGAATCCCACAGTCTAAAATCGCTCCTTAACCCATTTCCTTCACAAATCCCACCCTTCACCACCTTGCTCCTTAAATTTTCTAAGTACTTTTACCATAGACACTATCTTAAACTAGCTAAGTAGTATAACTTGGATCACTTTATATACAAACTACAAAGGCCCAGGTACCACCTCAGACAGAAATCTTATAGGACTAAATCCTTTAGAAATTAGGCGAGAATTAGCTAGTGCTAAACTAGAGTGCTTGTGAAATTAGCACCAATCGCTTTAAATACGATCTGCAAGACCCAAAACTTGTAGAATCATTGACGCTAGGTTACCCTAAAACTTAGGATCAATCTCATTACCCAGCTGCTCACGGGAGCATCTCGAAACTCCGTATCGGATCTGGACCGCACGTCGGAAGTCCGATTAACACGAAGTTAAGGAACTAGGACCGCCTCGCTGGGCTTGACAACCATCTCGGAAATCAAATCCAGATAATGTCCCAGCACTATTCGCTTGAGCTCGGAGTGAAGAGTGTGAGAAATGTGAAATTAATTCAAAATAAAATATCTTGAATAGTAATCTGGCACCTCTCGCTTGCGGATCAGTTTTAAGCAACCAGACCGTCAGAATCAGACCAAATTACACCCTCGATCAGGAGAAATTTCATACACATTTACATGTACTCGGAATCTCCGATCGAGATCCGTTGACCGTTGAACTGAAACTGGTCCGCCACGTGTGATCTGGAATCCCGACCGAAACGAAAACTTAATAGAACGTAGATCCAGCGTTAGTGAGCTTAAGTCCAACCTTTGGCTCAAGTAGGCCCGCCAGAAACCCTCTTTTGAGCTGAAACAATGCCGATTTGGTTATAATATAAGTATACTTTGAAAATAAGTCTATTTCGGTGAGTTTTTAGACTATATAAGGACCTTAAACCCTCTCTCTTGCAGCCATACGAATTTGAGATTGAGAGAGAGAAAAGAGAGAGAAAGTGTGGGAGCAGTGGGAATTTCTCCCTACCACTCTTCCCTGCCGCTATACGAGCTACACCGCTTGATTCTCATCTCTTTCCCGGTGCTTCCGGCGTCATTTCTAGGTAAGGAACCCTAACCCTAATCTGTTTTGGGGTTTAGACAGTTGTAGGTTATGAAATAGCTAACCTATTTCGTTCTATAGGTTACCAAACTGCCGAATACGGAAGCTTAGCAAACCTATCGACTCCGTTACGATTCTACGACAAAAGGATGCGGACTTTAGGTGTATAGGTTATGGTCTTCAACGCTTTCAATGTCAGATAATGATAGATTCATGATCTGCATGCAATTGCACATGTACAAAGTGCTGTCTGTTTTCCGTTTCGATTAAAGATGGAAAATATGGAATTCTACATACTCTAGGTATTTGTAGAAAGTACGGTATACGTATATTTTTTGGAAATGTGTTTGACATGTTTATTTATTATATGGATATACGATATATGGATAAAATACTTATTTGGCAAAAGGATTCGCCTAAATACATGTTTTACTTATATACACTATGTATGTTGAAATTGCGTATTCTAGAAAATACTGTATATGTATAAATTTTGGAGGTGTATTTATCATGATTATTTGTTGTAGTAATATATTATACATGGATAAAATACTCGCTTGGCTAAAGGATAGCCCTAATACATGTTTTGCTAACATACACCATGTATGTTGTAATAGTGTATGCTAAGTGTTTGTGAAAATGACTGAATGAGTATAGAATTCTCATTCGTGCTCGCCATGACTAATTGTCATGGATTCATGATTGTTGTATTGGAGATACCCCTTTGACGAAAGTATTTGCCATAAATCACGCCACGGCCAATATACACTATATATGCTAAAATGTGTGGCCCAAGTGTTTGTGGAAATGACTGAATGAATATGGAACTTGGATTCCTGCTTGCCATGACTATCCGTCGTGGGTGTACGCGTGTTATGATTGGGGCAACTCCCTAGTGAAAGGATTTGGCCTAGTGCCTATGTGATCGACATATGTCATGTATGTTGATGTTTGTTTGTTTAAGTGTTTCTTGAAATGTCTGAATGAGTAGTAGTTAGCAAATTGTAATGTATAAGGGTGTTGAGATATGATTCTCAACCTCTTTTACCTATGTGTATGATCTCCTTGGATAGTTGTGTGATTAGGAATTGAACATGTACAAACTCATGCTTGTGTTGTGATTCATAACATGCTCAACTGCTTTATGATTTTAACTATGTAATGCATATGTTTAAATTTATATTTACGTCGTATGATCCGTCATGGGTGATGGGGGAGCGGAGCAACGAGTGCATGCAACAGCCTGGCAGCCCTAAACGGATAATACCAGACCTTGATTGTATGAGTTGAATCTTGATCTATTACTGCTTTATCTATCTGCAAGTTATCATGTTTGGGGCTATGATTATAGTCCAGACAATCGGTACCAGAATTGCATTCGTGGCTGTGATTCATTTGCCACGTGAGATGTGTTCGATGAACCCGAGTCGTACTTCGGTTGACGATAGTGGTTGGCCACGCGAAGTGCTTATGCACTTCATGTCGTTCAACTTGTTGTGCGCTCGAGCTAGCCGAGCTCGTCAAGTAACCCGATCTGTCTTATGTATGTTCACCATGTTTGGACGCTACTGCTTGAACCTAGGGTACCAAACTTACCAGCGAAACCCCTTTTAACCATGGTACCTCGATCCGCTAAGACTCATGAGCCGGCATGGTGGTATGGGACACCGTGGTCGAGCTGTCGGCCTATGCTGGGGCCACGTGCCTCCCCGTAGTGACCATTGAGCAACCAAACTCGTGAGCCGAATACGGTGGTATGGGACACTGTATTCGAGCTGTCGACACTTACGGCGAGAGCCGAGTACGGTGAGACCTGTACTCGTGCTGACGGGCGACAAGTCCTCTGTAGTGTCTTCGAGTATACTCTAAGGTCTGTGATTGGCGACGAGCCGTTCACAGCAACTAGAGTATGAGTTGAGCTGCGTACGGTGAGACCTGTATTCGAGCTGACGGCCAGCGATTGAGCCGAGTACGGTGAGACCTGTACTCGAGCTGACGGTCAGCAATTGAGCCGCATACGGTGAGATCTGTATCCGTGCTGACGGGTGACGAGCCCTTTGTGATGCCTTCGCTATGCCTCTCAAACCATAATATCGTATGAGATGAACTAGGACTGACGACCCTAGAATGGACCATGTTTGGGAATGATACAAGGGAGGTACCTTAGTTTCCCAATACTGTTGTTTGAAATGGACTAATAATAACTCGGTAATCATGCTCATCATCACACCGCATGTGCCTAGTAGATGTGGAGCACTGAGGGAGGTATGCATTCGCGAACGTAAGATGATGTCGCATGAGGGTGGTTTGGCAAGGGCATACATCATCATGTCATTTCATACTTGCATTTAATAAGAGTAGTTAAACTTGTTTGATTGTACTGCTTTATCATTACTGCTTGACTGAGTTGATAACATGTTAACCTATGCTTTACTGTTTCACTGAGTTGATCACTCACTCCCACGTTACGGGACGGTGTTGTACACACCAACCAGATTTGTTGAGTTTCAGGTGATGGCGATGCTTGTGAAGCAGAACCGGACTACTTCTATGATGATAGGAGGAGTTTTCCTATCTGTATCTCTCTGGCAGGTCAATGAAGACCTGATACTGTTTTGACGGGGCTATGGTACTTGGGATAGGAGACATTACACTTCCTCACATTTGGTATATTTTAGAACCGTACTTGTAATTATTTAACCTGGTAATGTTATCACACTCTGGAGACTCATCATAGTTTATATATTTTATCTATCTATCACAGTCTTCCGCTTGCAATTTAACTGTCTCTGGAGTATGATATGCTGTTTTGGCTTAATCTCACTCATGTTCAATGCACGAATACAGTCAACATTCAATCATCATTCATTTTGTTGCATAAGTGATGTTCTAGAACTCGGGAGTTGAATTTATGCTCGACCCTCCGATTTTCAGGGCGTTACAACTTCACGGTCATTTACATGCATTTCACGGTCAATCCCGGCGATTCTGTGTTGATTCACAATCATTTCCATGCATTTCACGGTCAATTCTCTTCACTTCATGGTCATTTCCATGCATTTCACGTTCAATACCGGTGATTTCGTTTCATTTCACGGTAAATTCCCTTCACTTCACGATCATTTCCATGCATTTTTTTTCTAAACAAACAAGCTAAAATATAGGACAAGTACTCCATTACAAGTCGCATTTTGTATCAAGCAATTTATTTGGGAGAGGGAAATCTGACATATCTTGTTAGCTTGAGGGGAGGCATTGAAATTTCTTTTGCCATCAACACAAATGATCTGCACTCAATTATAATTAATTTATAAGAAACTTATATATTAATTGGGTTCGTGTTGGGTCAGGCAACCCGAGACCTCAACCCGAGCCCAACCCAAGTTTTATCTGGTTGGTGTTTGTATGGCCCAACCCCAAGACCAAACTTGATACACCCTACCCAAGCCCAACCCAATGTCGGGTCGGTCACAGGTTGGTCAGGTTGATCCTGCCCGACTTTTTGCCCTAAAATCATATATGGTCCGTCAAGTAACTAATTTTAGCTTAGAAGATATTCTTGTTATATGAATAAAGAAAGAAATGAAAAAAAGAGATAAAAAATTTTTATATGCTTATATATACATATTTATATAAATATGTGTCAGAGAAAAATGAAGGTAAAATAAAATTCTCCATGTAAAAAAAAATAATAAATAAAATTAAAATAAATAAATAAATAAATAAACATGATACGGATACGGTTATAGGTACGGTTATAATCCGTACCCATAGATCGAAGTTGGAGCCGCCGAATCCACAACAGCGACTTGTGGTGGAATCACGGGAGTTGCGATTGATCGCCGGGCTTTGGCTATAGCTACGGTTATAATCCGTAGCTATATAAAACCATAGCTATAAGTTCCTAGTTTTTTTTTTCTTTCGCAGTTATAATCCCCACCGCCTTTTGTGGGTCCCATCATGAGGTCTTCGTTATATCCAAACCGCTTAATTTCCAAACTGAAAATTGAGCGGGACAAACTGGAAATTGAGCGGGCTAAACTGGAAATTGAGCGGGACAAACTGGAAATTGAGCGGGACAAACTGGAAATTGAGCTGGCCAAACTGAAAATTGAGCGGGCCAAACTGGAAATTGAGGGGGACAAACTGAAAATTGAGTGGGCTAAACTGAAATTGAGTGGGACAAATTGGAAATTGAGTGGGCCAAACTGGAAATTGAGCGGGACAAACTGGAAATTGAGCGGGACAAACTAAAATTTGAGGGGGACAAACTAAAAATTGAGCAAGACAAATTGAAAATTAAGCGGGCCAAACTGGAAATTGAGCGGGCCAAACTGATATCGTTCCAATATGACCCAAATCCAACAGCTATAATCCTACTTGTCCTGTTACAATACATCAATGACCCGTTGTAACTGACCCCATTTTAAGATTGGGTGTTACATCTTCGCAAATCAGACTGTTTGGGTCATGAAATAGACCTGACCCTTATAGTTAATCTTTGTATGCATGGGTCACCATGTAAGGAGATAGAGATGGCTTTCTGGGGTAGGTGAGGCATATGTTCTAGACCCATCTGATGAATGGTTGACATCTCCCACGTGTTTCATCATAGTGGAGGAGGAATCATGTGATGATTAGTACACATCTTTCGACGGTATAAACCGTCTTTCATCTCAAATAAATGAAGCACATAATTCGTTAATCCAGACTGTTGGTTTGTTGTGTCGAACGGTGAATAGAGCAGGTCCTAGAAAACCTGTCATTTGAACCTCCCAGCTACCAATATCTAGACCTTTATTTTTTTCAATTGAATGTGAACCATCTATGGTAAACCAAAACAAAAGCTAATATTGTCCTATCATGTAGAATTTTGACACGTAGTCTAGTTTGGCCCGCTCAATTTCTAATTTGGCCCGCTCAATTTTCAGTTTATCCTGCTCAATTTCCAGTTTGGCCCGCTCAATTTCCAATTTTTCTCTCTCAATTTTCAGTTTGGCCTAGTTTGGCCCGCTCAATTTCCAGTTTGGCCCGCTCAACTTTCAATTCACTTAACTTCATAGTCATTTCCACGCATTTCATGATCATTTTTAACGATTCCGTTTAGATTCACGGTCATTTCGATGCACTTCACGATCAATTCCCTTCACTTCACGGTCATTTCCACGCATTTCACGTTCAATTCGCTTCACTTCACGGTCATTTCCACGCAATTTGTGTTCAATTTGCTTAACTTCATGGTCATTTCGATGCATTTTATGGTCAATTCCGACGATTCCGTTTAGATTCACGGTTATTTTGATGCACTTCACAGTTAATCCCCTTCACTTCACGATCATTTCAATGCATTTGACAGTCAATTCCGGCGATTCCGTTTCCAAGTTTTATCGGATTGGTGTT
Organism: Magnolia officinalis; assembly: GCA_021015155.1. Classification (NCBI taxonomy): domain Eukaryota; kingdom Viridiplantae; phylum Streptophyta; class Magnoliopsida; order Magnoliales; family Magnoliaceae; genus Magnolia; species Magnolia officinalis. Next base: position 46,649,803 of record JAJHSJ010000010.1, read on the forward strand.
TGTATGGCCCAACCTCAAGACCAAACCCGATACATCTTGCCCAAGCCCAACCCAATGTCGAGTGGGTCACAAGTTGGTCGGGTTGAACCTGCCCAACTTTCAGCCCTAAAATCATATATGGTATGACAAGTAACTAATTTTGGTTTAGAAGATATTCTTGTTATATGAATAAAGAAAGAAATTTAAAAAAAAAAAAAAAAAAAAAAAAAAGAGAAATTTTTTTATATGCTTATATATATATATATATATATGTGTGTGTGTGTGTGTGTGTGTGTGTGTTAGAGAAAAATGTAGGTAGAATAAAATTCTAAATGTAAAAAAAAATAAAAAAATAAAAAAATAAAAAAGTAAAAATAAATAAAAAAAATGAACAAAAAAAATTAAAAAGAAAAGTACACAGGATACGGCTATAGCTACGGTTATAATCCGTAGCCATAGCCTTTTGTTTGAATCGGGGATCAATCGCAGATTCCGCGAGCCATCCCCAAATCCTACAGCGAGTTGCGGTGGAATCGCGGAATCCGCGATTCATCCCAATTCTTTTTTTTTTTTTTTCTTTGAAATTTTTGTTGCTTCTGTGGGCCCCACCATGAGGTCTGTGTTATATCCAAACTGTCCATCTATTTGGCGAGCTCATATTAAGGCTTGAGACGAAAAATAAGACAGATCTAAGTATCAAGTGGACCACACTGTAAAAGGCAGTGGGGAATTGAACGTCTACCATTTAAACCCTTTTAGGGGTTACAGAAGTTTTGGATCATTAAGAAATTTGTTTTTCCTCTTCATCCAGGCCTTTGTGACCTTATGAATAGATTGGATGATGGAAAATAAATTTTATGGTGGGCCCTACAAAATTTTTAATGGTGAAAATCAATTTCACCGCTGCTCTTAGTGGTGTGGTCCAGTTGATCTTTGGATATTAATTTTTTTTTTTTTGGATAATGCTCCAAAATGATCTCGAAATATGGATGAACGTTGTGGATATAATAAATATAGAGCTGTGGGGCCACGTAACTTTGATCTCTTTTAAGCCGTTCGTACAACTCTCTGTTGGAGGAGCGTCCGCGCTCGTCTTCGCAGTGGAAAGGAGGGGCAGTTTCGTCCTCAAAGTCGCTGTCCGCACGTGCTAGTCTAGATTGGTAACTAAGGTTTGTATTCTTTCATAGAAATCGCTGGGTAAATGGTTTTGTCTACAGTGGTCATTTTCTCAAAAAAATCCAACCGACTGGAAATTCTTTAACAAGAGTTATTTAATACTCTAGCAGGGTACTGCATTTGATACACAGGCACTCAGAAATTTTAGACCCGGCATGCATTAACACAAATTCAACCGAGAAAATTGAGAAACCTACTTGCACTAAGTTATATTGGTTGAACAATCCCAACCTCTGATCATTTGGAAGTTTGTCATGTTTAAACGTCCAGTAGATGTCCAACAATCTCATAGTCAAATGATCCAATAAGTGTAACATTTTGATACGTGTAAGCTGGGTCCCATAATTTGGACAGTTTAGTTTGAAATACTTGCATGATTTATGATCAATTTCTAAGTGTTCTCGAAGTGCCTGCGTATCGACTATCACACTCCGCCAGAGCATCCAATTTCTTCTCAATCTAAAACATTTGGTCGTTGCAAATCGGAAGCGGATTGCCCACCGTAGGGATATCCGTGTGGCACGACCTGGCCCAAGCTCTGCTGGGGCCACTGTAGTGTATGTGTTTTATCCATGCCGTCCATCCGTTTTTCTAGCTCATTTTATGGCCACAAAAATGCAGATCCAAAGATCAAATGGACCACACCACAGAAAACAGCTGGGATTGAACGGCCACGGTTGAAAACTTCTCGGGGGCTACAGAACTTTTGGATCAAGCTTACATATGTGTTATCCCTTCATACAGGTCTGTGTAACCATACGAACAGGTTGGATGGAAAATAAAACATCACGGTGGGCCCTAGGAATTATTCAACGGTGGTCGTTCAATCTCCACTTTTTAATTGGTGTGATCCACTAGAGCTTTGGGATCTGCATTATTTTTGGGCTTATGCCCTGAAATGATCTGGAAAAATGGATGGACGGCGTGGATAAAACACATACATCACGGTGGGCCCCACAGTGCCTGGGCCACGTCGTGCCACGGGGATATCCCTGCTGGTGCTACAGGCAATCCGCTACATTGTAAAACCCCTCGCTTCTCTATCTCGAGTGAAGAAAATAATACTTGAATCTCTGCAAATCGTTCAAAATCAGGTACTTGATTCCTCGAATATTTTACGCTTCCAATCGGAGCTCCTGGCACTCAGTTCTTTCAATTGTGGCCACGGTTCTGTAATCCAAACCGTCCATTTGATGGCCCCGCCGTGGACATTCGTGTTCCAAAAGTCTCCAGAATTAGATGGTTAGGAAAAATAAATAAATTCAGAAAGTGTTCATATTGGACGGAGAAAGGATCATATATTGGGCCCATCCAATGTGTGGCCCATCTGATCACGGATCACTGAATCGGGCCCCACTTGTAGGAACTCAGCACCAGGAGATCATGTAATTTCTTTCCCTTTGATGCTGCGGATCTTGTCTTGGATAGTATGGGATTCTTCACATTCTGTTTATTGGACTGAAAGAGACGAGATTTCTTAATTCCTGATTTTACTTGAGAGTGTATTCAATCTTCCCCCGAATTACAGGGATAATTGTGAAACATAATCATTTCTCTGTGGCGCTTGATAGAGTGGAATGACGGAACGGGATTCATGTAGCCAACCCCAATTAATTGGGATAAAGGCGTAGATGATGATGATGATGATGATGATGATGATGATTAATGAAAATCTATCCAGATTGACATAATTGTGATTGTTCTTACCGTAATTTATTGAAGGACCTGTAGGATATTGAATCTTGCTTGTTGTGTGATCTTTAGGCTGTGTTTGGATGCACAAGTTAATTGGAAGTAATGTTGTGATCTTGCAGTTATGTTTCTTTCAATTCCAAAATGTGATTGGAGCCTAGAAACTCAGTAAGAATAGTATAGAAGGAAAAATACAATTTGCTTATTTGCACTTATTGGACTGGTAATTGAAATTCAGTTAGATAGTTTATCGAAACACACTCTTAACATTGAGACCATCTAGTTTGGAAATAAAATTCTAATAAATACACGCGCGCGCGCACACACACACACAAACACTAGGGGCAAGGCATGTGCAACGCAGGTGGAGTGAGGAGTGGATAGAGAGAAAATGTAGAAAGATGCAGAGGGGAGAGTTTGAGTGGCCAGAGACAAATATCCGTGGGTTCCACCTTAATTTCTTTGTGACATCCACTTCATCCATCAGTTGATTGAGATCATGTTAGAATGTGATCTAAAAAATCAGGCAAACCCAATGTTGATGTAGAAATCTAGCTAGCCTTCCCTGGACCTTCGTGTACCTGCACAAGGGACGGACAAAGGAGACCCTGGCTTAAACAGGGGACCATCCAATGCCAAAATCAGGCCAAGGAATCTGGGTCTAGTCGAAGATTGGGTTTTTAGGCTTAAAGTTGTGCGTACCTTCTACCATTAGGAGTGCTTTTATTTATAAGTGAGAAAAGGTGGTGGCGTGAAAGAGATCTCCCTATTTAGCAGGAGTGTATTGTAGAGGGACTCAAATCCCAAGTATGTCGTAGATATTCTCCGAGATCTTCGGCCGAGATCTGTGTTGCAGTGGTCTCCAGAGATCTTCGGTTGGGATCTCGGGTAAGGTCGGAACCTTTGAGGACGATGTTGTGCCGACCTGGGGTTGCGCCGACCTGAGGTTGCTGTCCTTTCGGGGTTATGTCGTCATGAGGCCATGCCGACTTGGCAGCTTTGTGAAGGACGGGCGAGGCCTAGTCGACCTTACGCTTCCCGACTTATCCTTGATAGTGGTCGTGGAGTCAAGTTCGAGCTGGTTCCTTGGTTGGAAGTAGTCTTAAACCAAGTTGGCCATTTGTTCGGGCTTGCATAGCCCCTCCGACCTGACCTTTTATTGGCTGACCCATTTTTCCCATAACACCCAAAACTCAAGGGGCCACAACACATGAAACAATGGATATGGGGATGCCCGCCATCAAAACCTTCTTGGCACCAAACTTCTGGTATATTTTTCATTCATCTTGTTGGGAATGACCTTATGGATGGGTTGGGTTGCATAAACATTACGGTGCATCCTTGGATGGTTTGAATGGTGGGCATCCCAATCCCAAGTGTTTCCTGTTCTGCAGCCAACTTGAGTCTCTGATGTACCACTTCTTTGTGACAATCTAACGGTCATGTTGACATCAAAGCTGATTGGGAATCAATCACAAAAGGTTTTCTTACATTCTATGGTCCCATTGGCACCATCACTTTGAATGAGCCTGGGGTAAGGTCCTTGTCAGCGGGGCTTAGATTGGTTAAAGATTGCTTTGAGTAGCTGTTGATTGTGGTAGGCTATTTGACTAAGGTCACTACTTACCATGGAACAGCAAGAGCTTTGATGGCATAACAGGTTGTTGAAAGAAGTTAGAATATTTAGTTGACGCTCATTTCTTCTTTCATCATACTCTTAGGGAAGCCAACCATTTTTCTCTTGCTAAGACTACTGTATCTAGAGAGTAACTATTTGTGGTGCATTCTCTGCTGCCCCTTGTTATCTAATTGCCTTTTTTACCCTCCAATAAGGTTTTCTATGTATAGGAAAGGGAGTTCTGTTGTATGTGTCCAGACTTGCACCACAATGAGTTTGAAGTTGTGGTTCAATTGGATGGTGCTCAATCAGCCTCGAGGCCATGCATTTGGTCCTACTTATGGAAATAACTGAAAAGAAGACTTGAAGTACAATGTGATCTTGTTAGCCAGTAGTCGAGAACAAAGAATGTAAAAACAAAAAAAGAGTGCTGAAGGTGCGGAGATGTCTTTATTGGGTAATCTCACTGTGGAAGATGATTCAATCCATGTGATATCTTGGGCGCCAAAGTGAAACCTAGGTGTGCCCTTTTTATTATTCTTTTTGGTTTGGGGGAACTCTTCCGAGGACCTGTTGGAGTCGAATTCAAAACTCATGGCCAAAGAGTTGCACGATCCTCTTAATCAGTTGCTGCTCCGCTTCAAATTGTGCTTCAGACTCGTGCTCCGTCTACTGCTTCCTTGCTATTTGTAGTTGCTGACATTTTGAAACAGATGCTTCCTCGCTCCATTACCTGAACTTATTGCTGCTTCGGTTCACGCTTTGCGCGACTATAATTCAATCAATGTGATGTCTTGGGCACCAAAGGGAAACCTGGTTCCATTGAGCATTTGGAGATGACGAAAGTGATGTAAGATAAGGAAGTATTTTGAGCACTTGTTGGCGTCAAAACTCAAAGATCCAGACGTAGCCAAAGCTAGTTTACTTTTGGAAGGATTGAAGATCTTTAGGATGTCCTTATTGGGTAATCTCACTGTAGGTGTTTAGGCCAATCTGATATCTTGAGTGTCAAAGCAAAAACTTGGAAGCTGGGGTGCATTATTCATGAGATCCAACATATGCTCAAACAATTGAACAATTCAGAAACTGTCCTCTGACGCATGAGATGAATGGGATTGCTGAACCAAAGGGGATTCCAATGTGTCTCTTTGCATCAATCAAGCTTGTGTTTGACTCTTTGTTATATTTGTGCTTTTCTTATTTGATTGTCATTTGTAAAAGAAATATTTTTATTTGGTAAATTATTTAGTATGTTTGTGCTTTCATTTATATCAAGTTATTTTGACACTGTTCTTTCACTTGGGAAGAATTTCTGATGTTTATCTTCAAAAGGGTAGGTGACTAGATCTCTAATTTGTAAGAATTTGATGATGAAGGTGTTGAAATGATACAATAAAGTGTAAATTGTTGTCAATTATCATTAATTGGATGATACAGGTAGAGAAACTGATAATAATTCTCAATTTGTTCACTAGGTGTATTTTGATTCTTTTAATTCGCTGCAACGAGATTTGGTCTGTCTTTAGATATTTCTAATGTTGCAAAGCATCTTTTGTCTGCATTTTTTCTTGTGCTCTATCTTGATGTTGTGTTTTTCAATATGGAATAATTTTTCATGTCATTTGTTTTATTTTTGAAGGGCATGCTGCTAGGATTTTCCATTGGTAGAGTTTGATGCTGAAGAAGTCACAGTTTGGATAATAGAAGATGCAAAAGGCTTTGGCTTGTGAGATCACAGAGTAGCTGATAATAACTTTCAAATAAACAGTCTGCTGAACAAAATGATGCAAGGAATTTCAGTCAGCACTTTAGTTACCCCTGGAAACAGTGGCAATTATGGAGCGGTTGCTCTATGGAGAAGTGATCTAAAACTTATGAATAAGATCCACTTGAACCCTGGGATAGACAGACAAGTTCTGGGATTTTTCTTAAGAAGTCCAAACAGATCATGGCGGAGGAGGTCGAGGGTCGTGGCTGCTTGGCTGTTTCAAGGGAGTGACAAAGGAATGGATGCAAATACTGAACGCAGTGAGAGTGCTAATGAGGACATTTTGATATTCTTTTTTCAGCTGGACTTGGCGACTCGAGTACAGGTTCTACTTTTTGGTGAAGTAGCTTAGAACATCTTCTGTTTCACATTGCAAGATTTATTGAAGTGAAACTTGTTTCTCCAATCAACAGCTTTAATCTGATTGCAAACCCGATCTCTTCTTTTCACATGGCAGGTTGCTCTAAATATGGAGCAGTATGAAATCGCACAGCAATTGAGGAACAAACTCACCGAGGTATTATCACATTTAATGCTTGCAACAAAAAGTAGGTTGTGAATGGCCTTAAGTGAGGCATCAAATGAGTAGAAGCATGCTTACTTTGTCCTCTTCTTGGAAGGTTGAAACAGAGATCATTAAGCAGCGGGAAGCCAAGAGGGGATCAACATCCCCAAAGAGTGAAGCCCAGGATAAAGCGATAAGTATATTACGTCTACGGTGTGTCCTACATCTCCCTGTTTTACCTCGTAATATGCAAGAGATGTTGTAAGGGACTAACAACGATCTCCAATTAATTTGGGAATGGGATTATTGAGTTTTGTTTGACTTTTGTTTCTGTTAAATATAAATTGTACATGGTGCCAACCTTATTACCTTTTCTAATTAATACTCTATAACTTAAGACACGCATTGGATGTTGAATCCAGAAAACCTGACATACTAACATGTCCCTACTCTCTCTTTATACTATTGTAACACACACACACACACACGCATGCATTTAGTATAATTTTTAGTTCATAAAAAACATTAAAAGCTCTTGTATGAAAAATGCATCTTTGGTATATGATAGATTGAAAGTGAATATTGCCAGAGGAAGGAAAATGAAAAATTAAAATTTTCCTAATAGTTACGTCAACATCTTCGACATGAGAATCTTGTAGGACACAGAATATTCTTGTTATGTGGGTCAACACCTGAGTAACAATAACTCTACTTAAAATTTTCTGTATCAGACACATCAACAGACAGGAAAACTTTCAGGTTATCCTTGCTTATTTTAATCTATTTTATTTACTATTTATATGCCAACAATATATTTATATTTATCTAAGGAACTTTTTCTATACTCCTTGCTCTCCTGAAGTTATTTAAATACTTTAATTATATAACTATATGAATGTTTCAGTATGTTGGATTCTCTAGTACCTGTGTCTGAACCCTTGCGTACATTTCTAACACCGAGACATGTCTCTTCATTATATGGGTCAGAACCTTTCATGTGCATGGCGCTTACACTCAAGCTATTGAAATATTGAATAACGCATGATACAGAAAGTCAAATGTGCTACCAACTTTTAAAGTATCTGGGTTTCGCTGGGTTTGAATTTGATTTGGAAGAATCTTGATCAGCTTGCTCCTTGCAGTGCAGATATGCAAAAAGCAATTGAGGGTGAGAACTATGCATTAGCTGCTGAGTTGCGTGATGAAATTTCAAAACTTGAGGTGAAAAGGACCAGATACATTGGTTTCTATGATCAAACTTTTTGCACTTTTCTTCCAATTTTGGCTGTCTTCACATTCTTAAATATGATCTGACTCTAGAGGTGGATCATTGAAGTTTCGATAAACATATTGGGGTAATCCTTGTTTGCAGGCAGAGTCTCTGGCTGCATCGGCAAAAGCTCTGGCTTATCAAAATGCACAATTTGCATTTCGGTTGGGCCAGAAAGTAAGGCATAAGATTTTTGGTATGTAGTTCTCATACTGTCCCTAATTAGTTGGGAATTGGGATAAGGATTAGATGAAGATGATGAGTTCTCTTACTGTCATTTTATTGCTTTATCCTCTGGTTCCTTGTCTTCATTTCTAATATATTAAAATCGACACATTTCTTAAAAATATATTAAAAGCGACATGTTTCTAAGACGGGCTACCAACATGGAAACCTACCCTTTTCCTTTCCTCTTCTAGTCTTCTCCTTTTCTCCATTTTATAAAAGAATTTATAAATTATAACTACTTATACTTCTCTGGCTCATGTGTCATACTGCAAACGTGGCATCACTGCTGATGCATCTAGGCCACACATCAAACGAGTGTAACTTAGGAAGGTCAAAAAGTGGAATGTGTACAAATTGAAGATGGAGGCTAAAAGAAGCATTTGATTAGGTCTAGGAACAAGAACTGATTGGACTATGGAGCCCATAAATCCAATTGGGTGGTCCAAAAGATAAGAAGCAATTGGACTGGAGCTCAAAAATCCAATTAGATGGGTTGTTGGGGTTTATAAGCAAACTATATATTATTCTTGGGGTTTTCTACAAGTGGCACAACCCTCGAGACCTTAAGGTTGTATACACAGAATTCTATTGCTAGTTGAAATCTTCCTTTATTATTATTTTTTTAGTTACAAGTTTCCTAGGCATAATTTTAGTCAAATAAGGCAATTTATACATGGACCAATAGGACATTTGATAGAGTTTTAACTTTTGGAGGGACTTAAGTCTTTTGTTTAGGCCTATAAGTAGGCACAAGGCCCATACATATGAATCATTGTACTTTCAATTAATTTTGTATAAGATTTTGACTTGTTCTTTTATAGATGGAATTTTCTTTTCTTCTAGGTGATTTCTAGTTTTTTATGAATAGAAGATTGTTGGAATCCTATTACATAGTCCAAATATGTTGGGGCCTTAGTTGTCAAGTTTATACCTTCCATAGGATGAATTTTCATCTTCTAAATTGGTACATATACATATATTCTTCAATTGAATTCAGTTCATCTTATTTGCTACATCAATTTTGGTACTGGAGCAAGTTCCTTCTTAGGAAATTTATCCTATTTTTTCTTTTTGTCTTTTTCTTTTTCCTTTTCTATTTCGATTTCTTTTCTTCACCAAGATCTACCCATTTCCCTAAGGGGACATTTGTTTGCATGCTGTTTACATATGTAAGAGGATTTGCGCATGTTTGGTTGCACTGATTTACATATTAAACGTTTTCACAACTAACTATTTACATATGTAAATGGCCAAATTTTTTTCAAACATCCTCCTGTGTGGAAGTGTTTACATATGTAAATTGCCCTATTTGGTTTTATCACCTCAACATGGACCGTCTATTTCCCAAACCACTAATTAGATGCTTATATCATCTGATGAAAGTGATTTGAGAGGGGACGAGCAATCAATGGTGGGCCCCACATGATGGATGGTCCACCTCAATGCTTAGACCCCTCTAGTGTACTCTATATGGACCGTCCATTTCCTAGACCACTAATCCGATGGCAAGGCTCTGTTTAAAGTGATCTAAGAGGGACAATCAAAGGTAGGCCCTACAGGATGGAAATCTACATCAATGATTAGACTTCTCTAGGATACTCAATATGGATGGTTCATTTCCTAGACCACTAATCCTATGTAGTGTTCGAAGTATCGATATCGCTATAAGTTTCGCTGGCCAAGGATATGGAAACAATATCATCAATAATATAACAGATTCTCAGAAATGCGGGGAAACATGAGGAAAATGTTGGAATTTTTAGTAAAACTTCAGGAGATGCTAAAATACATATATTTGCATATTTAAGAATCAAATAATAGTGAAAAGATGCATATGTTCATATTTAGGAACCAAATAATAGGCTTCCCTTTAATGGGGCCTAAAAGCATGTGTGGCTGACATAGGGAAACATTGGGGAGACATGGGGAAAATGGTGGATCCATCCAACCATCCAACCATGCATTCACATACATATATACAAACACACATGCATGATCCATCCATGCATGCGTGCACACGCACACACACATCCATCCATCCATCCAACCAACCAACCATCCATCCATCCATCCAACCAACCAACCATCCATCCATCCATGCATGCATACATATACACACATACAAACATGCATTTCATCATACAACCATGCACCCATAAAAAAATTTTGAAATGATTTTTTTTTAATAAACATATTTTCGTCGATATCGATACATCGATGATATTATTGAAATATTGCCGATACACTGGTGATATTAGTGACACATGGAATTTACAAAGTCGAAAATATTGGCGATATTGATACATTAGCGATACAAAAAACACTTAGAATTTACACAGTAAAAAATATTGGTGATACGTTGATGATGATTTGCGATATATCATCGATACCTGGAATTTCCGATATTGGCAATATTATCGGTATTGCTACCAGTGTTATCGGTATCGCTGAGCTAGAGATCAGATATATTGGGGATATTTTAATAATATTGGGATACTCTGAACAATGATCCTATAGTTAGGCTCATCCGATCAAAGTGATTTAATAGGGATGGGCAATCAAAGGTGGGTCCCACATGATGGACAGTCCAAATCAATGATTAAACCTCTCTTGCATATTCAATTTTAGTTGTCCACCGTCCATGCCCTAAGCCACAAATTGGATGGTTATAATCATCCAATCAAAGTGACTTAAGAGGGATGGGCAATCAAAGGTGGGCCCCACATGATGACCAGTCCACATCGATGCATAGACCTCTTTATTATAGTCAATATGAAGCGTCCATTTACCATACCATGAATGGTTAAGGTCAACCGATCAAATTAATTGGAGAATTACGTGATAGATGGTCTAGATTGATGCTTGGACTTCTTAAGTGTAATCAGCGTGGAGCTTCCATTTCCCAAGCCACTTATCTGATTAGGATCATTCAATCAAAGTGATTTGAGAGGGATAATCAATCAAGGGTGGGCGCCACATGATGGATGGTCCATATTAATGCTTAGATGTCTCTATTATACTCAATTTGAACCATCAATTTCCTAAACCATTAATTAGATGGTTAGGATCACCAGATGACCACGCATGATTGGCCGTCCACATCTATACTTAGACCTATTTATTGTATTCAATATGGATTGTCCCCTTTCCAAATCACTAATCCACTAGTTAGGATCATTCAATCAAAGTGATTTGAGACGGATGGGCAATCAAAAGTGGGCCCCGCATAGTGGACGACCCACATCAATGCTTTGATCTCTCTAATATACCCAATATGAACCATCCATTTCCCAAACCACTAATCTGATGGTTAGGATCATCCGATCAAAGTGATTTTGAGAGGGATGACAATCAGAGGTGCTCTCCACATGATGGATGGTCCACATCAATGATTAAACCTCTATAGTATACTTAGTATGGATGACCCATTTCCCAAAACAACTGATCCAATAATTACAATTGGTGTTGTCAAAGTCCTACAATTTATGATTTGAGTCGAATCTTAAGCAAAGCGGTTTGAATCCCACCTTGAATCCTTTTTATATTTATATGCGATTCTATGATTTGAATCCTATGATTTATGATTCAAATCCTGATTTACAATCCAAGTTATACTTGTTCTCTTCTATTTTAAGCTTTAGCTTTACTTGGCTTTCATTTATGTTTTTAAATTGGTGGGGCCTTTAAGAATCATTTAGAAAAAGCCTTTAAAAAAAATAAATTGTTTAGAAAGGTAAATTATTTTATTTTGTTCTTTATAAGAGATTAAATGACATATATTCTCTTCAATGTTAAACCATAGAGCTTTTTTTAATGATTTCTTACTTCATACTGGTTGAAACACCAAATTGATGTATGACTTATTTGGAATGTTTTTATGTTGGTTACGATCATGTTGACTAATGACTAATATGTATTGTGGAATGATGGTTAGAAATCAAATATGTTTTTTTGTTGGTCTAAAGAATCAAATGCCTCTTCTCCAATGTGTTTTCACATTCAAGAAAGGTAATAAGAACCAATGTTCGAAGTATCGGTATCGCTACAAGTTTCACTGGCTGGGGATACAGAAACAATATCGATATCGCCGATAATATCGCCGATAAATGAAAATGTGGGAAAACATGGGAAAAACGTAGAATTTTCAATGAAACTTCAGGAGATGCTAAAATACACATATTTGCATATTTAGGAATAAAAAATTTGCAAAAAGAATGTATACACAATAAGTTTTCATTTAATGGGGTCTTAAAAGCATGTGTCGTCGTAAGAAATAGTCTAACCATCTCATCCATCCCATCTAACTGTCCAATCATCCATCTAACCTTCTATCCAAACATCCATCGATATTGCAGAATATCAACAACTCACGATATTTTGCCAAGAAATCATCAACAACCGGAAAAGAAATGAAAGATTGTGGCATTGATATCACGCATGTTGTTATAACGATAATATTGAGATATTGAAATATTATCAATATTAGCAACAACAAATTGAAAACTGCATACAACAATGTGCTCATATATATATATATATATATATATATATATATATATATATATATATATATATATATATATATATATATATATATATATGATTTTGTATGTTGGCGATATTATTGAAATATCACCGATTCACTTGTGATACAAGCGTCACCTAGAATTTACACAGTCGAAAATATTGGTGATATCAATACATTGGCACTACAAGTGATGCTTGAAATTTACACAATTGAAAATATTGGCGATATCGATACGTTGGTGATACTTAGCAATACATTGCTGATGCCTGGAATTTCTAATACTACCAATGTTATCGGTATCACCACTAGTGTTATCAGTATCGCCAAGCTGGAGATAACGATAATATTAGAGATATTTCGATAATATCGGAGATATTTCAAGCAATAATAAGAACTTAGATTATTAAATGATCATTGTATTGTTTTTAATGGAAATTTCTTGAAAGACAAAAGAAGGAAAGATAAAAATCCTTTAACACTATCACAATATGGTATTATATGGTGCATATTGATGGTGAAAGGATGATTGATGAGTTTTTTTAAAAAATTCTGATTTATTTATATTTTTCATATTTTTTCATTTTTAAAAAATCATTAAATATCTTATGATTTACGAAATGATTGGCGGTTTGATACAATTCAACCCCTATCACATCTTGTGATACAATAACGATTTTGACAACCTTGGTTACAATCATCTGATAAAAGTGAGTTGACTTGTGTTGATGTGGTGGGGCCTCATCTACAACCAATACTCATGGGTTTGACCATATTCACAAGTAATGGGTTGGCCATATTCACACATTTTCACACTGGTTTCTAATGCAAACAAATGTGGGAAAGTAGGTTACATACAAATTGGACCGAAATCACAAATGTGGTAAACAACTTAAATAGTAAAGTAACCGAAATCACAAACATGGTAAACAACTTAAATGATAAACTACTCACCAATGTTTTAAAATAGTGAATAGAGAGTAGCGTAGTAGTCACCCCTCTGAAGCATGAGGCATAAGCTACATAGGGTGTAGTGTAAGCTCCATGCTACTTCTAGATTTCTAATTGAGGTTGGAATTTCATTAAATCTTATTATTAAACAAACACCACCTTAAGCAATAGCAAAAATAGGCCAAAGATTGAGTATAAAGATAAAGAAATAGCAATGGAATCAATTTAATACTATACCTTTATTACAAATCATTATAAAGAGTAACTAATTTGTGTTGAAATATAAAAATGTTACAGATCATTGCAAACATTAATTGATTTTAATGTTTTAGGAAAAAAACTTGTTGTGTAAGCTACATAGCGTTTATCGCAGGCTACATAGTGTGTAACTTATGCTAATTAGTGTGTAGTGTATGCTACACACGACTTAAGCCATTTTCATGAGCTATGTAGCATGAATGTCAAGCTATGCCAAGTAGCGTAAGCTACATGCTGCATAGTGTAAGCTATTTAGGACAATTGCTTGCATATGTAAATGGATTCCTATGTGAATGCTTTACCATTTACATATGCAATAGAAAAATGTGCCCTCCTGGATTGTTCAGATTACTTGGGTCGTTACATAGAGATGGTGAGAGGTGTTCCGTAACGGTAACGGTGGCCATAATGGCCACCACCGTTACCTTTACGATATGGGCCATAATGGCAGTTACGGCCCCGTAACAGCCGTTACGATCTCTCTTTTTTATTTTTATTTATTTATTTATTGAAAAAACCCCCAAAAAAACCTATATCTGCCCCGTAATGTTGATTAAAAGTATGAAAAACCTGTATATGTCCTGTAATAGACCATTACGGGGCTATTATGGTCTTTATAGGAGATGTAATGTGTTGTTAACGGCAATTACAGGTCATTTTTCCCATAACGGCTGTTATGGCTGTTACGACCCCGTAACGTGTAATGGTTGCCATGTTACCTTTACGTAACGGCTTTTACGGCCCCATAATGGCCTTTACGACACACCATGGACCAACCTGATTATGACTTGGATTGTGCTCCACATGGGCATTCATTGGGTGTCTTTTGTGTGTACATGTGTGCCTTGCATGGGTTACCTACTAGTTTTAATAGCATACTCTATGTAGAGATGCTTTTCTCCATTTTCATCATGAGATATGTTAGCTTTGTTATCTTTATTACCATTTTCGTCATGAGATTTGTTATTTGTAATCAGGTTGATCCAACATAATCAGGACCAACCTTTTCATGACTTGGAACGTGCTCCACATGGGCATGCATTGGATGTCTTCTGCATGTGCATGTGTGCCTTGCATGGGTTACTTACTAGTTTTAATAGCATACTGTTTATAGAGATTCTTTTCTCCATTTTCGTCATGAGATTTGTTAGCTTTATTATGAAAAGCATTGGATCGTTAAATTGCAAGACAGTTGGATCAAATTTAATAATAAAATTGTAATAGAAATTTTAAGATTTTTTAAATTCTTGGAAATTTGATGAAAGAAAACGTAAAATCCGGTAAATGAAGGCATGGCTGAGTAAATGATTGTTATAAATAGAAATTGTAAGATATTTTAAATTCTTGGAAACTCAATGAAAGAAAACTTAAAATTTGGTAAGCCAAGGCATGGCTGAGTACATGATTGTTATAATCATGTGACATCTCTATGTACGGTGATAATGAATGCTACAGAGCATTGAGACCAATGCTACTGGAATAGTAATTCATACTATGTTACCTCAGATTCATTTTGTCCTTGAATGTTAGACCTTTTACAATCCTAGATCTATATAGCATTCTTATTTGAGCGAATTGTATGATTCATGTCTGGATTGCATCAATATGTTTCAAGTTTGAGTAATGAATCATTTCTATGGGATTTGAGTCAAATTATAGGATCTGAATGACAAATAATAAGTTTTAGTTAGCAGGGTATTAGGATTCCTACATACCATTTCTCCTCGCTTAATATTTGTCAATACTGTGGCATAAAAGCAATCTTCATAGGAGCTCTTATTGAAGTCCAAGCATTGGGATATATTTCCATGTATTGGGATCTATGTCTTTCGAGTAATTACAAAATACTCTTTACTGGGATCTATAAATTACTCACCATAACAAGTTGCTAGGATATATCTTGAAGTTGTTAACAAGGTTGGCAAACTCGGGACTCGCACTTGACTTGGTTGGCCCACAAAACTTGGCTCGGACAGGTCAACATGGCGACTCAGGTGAGTCACGTTTCTCCTAATTAAATAATTAAATTATACAAATATTGAAAAATAATCACAAGTCATTGATAGACGTCATGGGATGTGAGGCCGTGAAGGGGGGAGCTGAGGGATACTAGTTGCATGTATCCCCTGTTACACGTAAATTGTGAAACCCAAAGCTCTATAGGGCCCACCAAGATGTCTACGTGACACTTTGTCCATCAGTTTTACTAGATCATACTAAATTTTAGTATGTGAGGCCAAAAATGATGCAGATACAAAACTAAAGTAGGCCACAACACAAGAAACAATGTGGATTACACGCCCATCATTGAAACCTTGTTGGGATCCACGATTGTCTTTAAATGCCATCCAACCCATTCATAAGGTGATTCCCACCCGGATGTAAGGAAAAACAAATGACACCTTAATCCAAAACTTTTGTGGCCTCAATAAGGTTTCAATGGTCTGTGTTCAATCCCCACTGTTTCTTGTGTTGTGGCCCACTTGAGTTTTTGCATTTTTAGGTTCACATCCTAAAATGATCTGGGAAACTAATGGATGGATTGGATGTTAGATGGACATCATGGTGGGTTACATGGAAGAGGTTCCACTCAGCTTGCGTCTAGAACTGGAAAGACCCTTTTTTTTTACCCTTGGTAACCATTGTCCAGGTGCTATTCATATAATGATTGATACACGGGCATGTAAAAATGGCATGCGTGGCATAAATTGACTGAAATTAAACTTGTGAAACCATGCCGCTGCAAAAATCATCTTTTTAGACGATCTAAACTTTAATTCATGGACATTTGTTAGTTGAAATGAGACCATTGGAGATTTTTTTTAATTGTCCAATAAATTTCACCAATTTGGTAGAGGCAGATAAGATAAAGAAATAATGCATGCATGCATGGTATGCTTCAGGTGCACATATGAAGTGTATACTATCATTCCTGGTATAATGCACTACAGGTGCACTGAAAGCTATGTACACTAAGTCGTTAACCCTCCCCCTCAAGCTAGTACATGGATAGCAGACATGCCAAGTTGGGTGGTGATGAACTGATGATCTTTAAGGGCGTGGATGAAGACGCTTTGGTGAACTGCTAGCTGATGTTTTGAATGAACTAAAGCTATGTAGAAACTTTGTGGTTAATTTTTTCCGAATAAAGTGGCAATCAACTTCTATATGCTTTGTTTGTTCATGGTATATTGGATTTGATGCAATGTGTATGGTTACACCTAGATCCATAGCTCAATTGGCAGACTGAGTGGAGATACCTCGTTTCAACACTTGAGGTCTTGGTATCGATCCCTAGCGGGGGTGGCTAACATGGAGTGTGTGAACTGAAATGGGTGTGTACTAACAAGCTAACCCAAAAAAAAAAAAAAAAAATGTGTATGGTTGCTTGAATGAAGTGGCAATCAACTTCTATATGCTTTGTTCGTTCATGGTATATCCTGGAGAGTGGATTTGACCTAAATTAATTCATAGGCGGCATGAGCTATGGCACGATATTCAACTTTGGCAGAGGAGCGAGCAACAACTGATTGCTTCTTGCTTTTCAAAGTCACCAGATTCCCTCCCACAAACATGCAGTAATTTGTTGTAGAACATTGATTGGAGGAAGTGCTAGCCCAATCAACATTACAATCCATGATCGGTATAAAGAAGACCATGGCTAGGAGCCGCCATCAAATAACGAAGAATTCAATAGAAAGCTTCAAGATGATGACGACAAGGCTTTTGCATAAATTGACTCACAATCCCAACAACATAAGAGATGTTTGGATGAGTAAAACTAAGAGAGTTGAACGTCCTACTAGTCGATGGTTCATGCTCGGATTATCAATCTCGTTGGGTTGGTGCTCGTGAAACTTATGATTTACTTTTAATAGGTACATCAACTAGACAAGCACCAGGTAAGCTAGCTTAAGAAAGAAGATTTAGCACATGCTTGTGTTGGGATAAAAAGATTCTGTGCTTTGATTGAGAAACCTCAATTACTAGAAAGCATTTCAGCGGCTTAAATCCTTCATCGCAAATGACAATGCCAAGAACTTCTTAACTTTTGTTTTTGTGCTAGCTAAAATAATATTATCAACACAAACAATGGGAATTGTTGCGTTACTGTCTATATCTTTTTACAAACACAAAATGATCAAATCACATCTTTTGAAACCGATTTTGGAGATCGTGTTTCCAAGTTTTCCAAACTAAGCACGAGGATACTATTTGAGCCTGTGCAAAGCTTTTTGACGGCTACAAACTTTGCCAGTCACTCCTTTAGGCCCAAAGCCAAGAGGAAGAGAGAGATTCTGAAGATCACCGTGAAGGAATGAGTTTTTACATCAAGTTAATGCAAAGGCCAATTATGATGAGCTACAATAGATAAGAGAATATGGATAGAGTTCAACTTTGCTACAAGAGTGAAGGTCTCTTCATAATCCTTTGCACATTTTTGTGTGAATTCCATGGCAATGAGGTGTGGCTTGTATTTGTCAATGGGTCTATTAGCTTTGTATTTGATGTTAAATACCTGTTTGCACCCAACAACGTGTTTTCCAAGAGGGTGAGTGACTAACTCCCAAGTTTTCTATTTGTCAAGAGCAAACATCTCTTCTACCATGGTTGCTTTCCATTTAGGGTCACCGACTCACCCGAGGAATCTACAATCTTAGTGGGGACAAATAAGAAGATAGAGATGAAATGTATGATTGATAAGAAGCAGAGAAGGAGATTTGTATGAAACATAGTGACCAATGGGATGATGAGTACAAAGAGCTAATGTCCAAGTGTTTTTGTCCCATAGTTGAAGAATGATGGTGCATGGGTGGAGTAGGATTTTTCTTCCGTCTATAATAGAACTTTAGTTCTTTGGTTAGAGTTGGCTCTAAAACCTCTTCAATGCAAGAACTATCTATGATTGGAAGAGGGAGAGGGGTAGGAGGTGTTTGTGCATTGCCTCGTGAATTAAAATAAGGTACATTTTCAAAGAATGTAACAACATCCTTTGAAACATATATATTTTTTGTTTATTCATAATCACAAAACAATAACATTTATACTGAATTATCCGCGGTCACAACCGCATCACTTCCTTCGTACTTCTGTAGCTTAATGAACTTACTCATATCACTAGTCAAGTGATGTGAGCACCCCGAATCGACTATCCAATCTGTGTTATAGTCGATCTTCTCCTTCTTCAACGTAGACACCAAACACGGGTCAATTTCTTCTTGACTGGAGGAACCACTTTCGAAGATCAACATCAAGGCAACGTGCTTTGTGTCCTTGACAGAAGAGATCCCTGTGAACGAGGCATCTACATTCCAGTCCTTGTCATTTTCTTCTCTGTCTTTCTCGTATGAGAATATGTATGTTGTATAACTCATTTCCTTGGGAATATAGTTCAATCGGTCAGAGCACCACCCTATCAAGGTGGAAGCTGCGGGTTCGAGCGTAGAATCCGATGAATCCATCAATTCATCTCTCCATTTTTTGTGAAGGGGGGGCAAGGGGCAGAATTGAATTCTCAGTGGTGGACCTTATTTCTTTCATTTTTCGTTTCACATTTCTCATCGGACAAATACGATAATTTCAATTACTTTAACTAGTACCAATTGATGGGAGAGAGACATGTAGATTGAATTGATCGATGGTATCACCATATTTAGGATTCCAAGAGAGATTGTACTGGTCTGGCTTTTTCGATTGCTCCTGATCAATGGAATGAAATAGAGTACCCACATGTTTTCTGGGAACACATACACAAATTGTATTCGTTTATTGTACGATACACAATTAACTTAATATAGAAATATGACAACGACAAAGTACTTTTCAGATGAAACCTACCCCCTTTTCTAACTCCGATTTTGTGTAACCTCAATTACGAATTGAAAACAATTTATCTATCTCATTTGAATTGCATACTTTCTTTTTGATATATGTCTCAGTCCCCATCCAAGGAAGGAGGATACTAATAAAAAGATCAAACAAAGATCTACCTCTCTTGTCTTGTTCTAGGGAGGGAAGGAATGAATAGATTTTTTTCTTCCTATTTTACCCCATCGAAGAAAGAACAAATCAATAAATAAAATAGTGAATTTATCGGAATATTCGATCTTTTAAAAAAAATAAAATAAAATACCAGGACCCATTTTTATCACACTTCTCCATCTCCCAAGAAGATTAGATCATCACAAAAACTTCACTTAGAACTTAACTCATTCTTTTTTCCATTTCACTCCTACTATTTGGGTCTGTGACCAATGGAACACCGGTTAGATAATACCTCATCAGATGATTGTATAAGGAAGATGGTAGGTTATAGAAAAGAAAGAGTGGAAACTATGGGAGCTGGCCATGCCCTAAGTTGTTACCTTAACCGCAAGGAGGGGGATGCCAAAGGCAGGGCTAGTGACTGGAGTGAAGTCGTAACAAGGTAACCGCACTGGAAGGTGTGGTTGGATCACCTCATTTTCAGGGAGAGCTAATGCTTGTTGGGTATTTTGGTTTGACACTGCTTCACATCCAAAAAGAAGCGAGCTACGTCTGAGCTAAGCTTGGAGATGGAAGTCCTCTTTCGTTTCTCGACGGTGAAGAGATCCTACTACTGCTCATTCCAGCGGATGGATCGCTCCCCCTAGCTTTTGAGAATCGCATACTTCTTTTTCTCACCAGAATGCATGTGAAAATCAACAGAACGGCCGGTGGGTGATTTTGGTTCTATCTTTGATTGATCCCAGTTTCAATTCCCCTTTCTTCAGGAGGTGAGGTTCTGGTCAGGGGGACGGGGCGGAGCGCTTCGTTGTTCACCGCTAGTTTCTAGTACAAGTCTATCAGAAGTGGTTTCGATTTTGTTTTAGTATGGTCCTCCGGAGATTCTTTCTACAAGTTCTATTCGCTTGGACTCACAATCTTTTGCAAAGTGTTCGAACTTATTGCATTTGAAACACCGTGTGCGGTTTTGTCTGTCGCCAAACTTCTGGTGTGAACGGCCCGGGCGCCGCTTGTTAGACACCATCTTGGGTTGTCATTTCAGTGATCGGGCGGATCATTTATCATAAAGAGGATGAGCTTCAAGAGAATGATTCAGAGTTCTTGTAGAGTGGAACCATGTAGTACCAGACACGAGATAGATCTTCCAAAGAACAAGGCTTTTTTTGAATAAGCCAATTCGTTTGGGACCCTGTAGATCCATTCTTTTTCCTATTCAAAGATCAACCCTTTATCTCTGTGTTTTCACGTCGAGAATTCTTTGTAGATGAAGAGATGTCAAATGGGCTTATTACTTCCCAAACAAATCCTTCCACATATATATAAATGTTGGTTCATCAAGAATATGCAAGAAACACACTTGGAGTTGTTGATTCATCGCCAGAGGTGGCCTATAACCAATAGTTCATTATCTAATGGATCTTTTCGTTCTAATACTCCATCCGAGAGTTATCAGTATTTATCAAATTTGTTCCTATCTAACGAAACGCTAGGCCGATGACATCTAAACCCCACATTGCTAAAGGCCAAGGGGCGGCTGTGGCATGGAGGACCAATGCTGGTGCGTGGATCAAGTCCTCGTGAATTTGACACCTGTGGCAACGACGGACATGACTTTAGAGTAGTAGTCGGTTGGGGTCCGGGAAGGAGGAAAAAACATTCTTTTCTAGGTGCCTATCCATATTGCTATTGACATGCCTGCCACAAACTCCGGCGTGCACCTCATGCATCACTTGCTGGACTTCCTCCCCTTACATGATAAGGTAGGCAGTGCAACAAAACGTGGTTGAATGATCTTTTATAGAGCTGTTCCCCGCATAGCACATAGCGGGTGGCCAGTTTTCGGACAATCTAACAGTCCCTAGCCGTCGCAAACTCTGGAAACAATGGGGAAATTCATTTTCAATGTCCTCAATATATTGATTTTGGCGGGCGTGCATCGCGAACTCTCTTCTTCAACCCACTAGACTTCTTCGGGTTCATTTTGCGATGTTGATCCTTCCGATGCTGGGCATTTCAACCCTCGAAGGGGCTTATCCCCATATTCCGAAAATGGATTTGATCCTCCCCCTGCTTGAAGATCAGACAATATGCTATGTCACGAACTCCATAGGAGGGGCACTTGGGTTGAGCTGAGCCTAGCACCTGACCGGATGAACTTCCATTGTTGAGCCTAAATCTCTTCCGCAGAAAGGGGGTCGACAAATCAATCGGAAAGGTTGAACCCATTCCCCTTTTGATATGGATGGAAACTTCCCTGTCAATGTAACCAACCACAAACAAAGCTTCTTCTCTTAGGGGCTCTCCCCTATCACTCAAAATTCATTGGGAGGGAAGGAACCCTTTCTGTACATACTATTTTGCCTATCGACTTGAATGAATTAGTCGATCCACATTATATAGAAAGATCACTCATGCAGAATCGTAGGGAACAAACGGAGCGCGGATGCGCGAAGTGAGAACTAATAATGCACGTTGGGAATTTGGACCCCTCGATGTGGGACCAACCAAATGGAAGAAGGCGAGAGGGATTGCCCCGAAGCAATGGTTTGTATTTCTCATTTGTTTATATTACGGTCGGAGTGGTTTTCCCTTTTGGGGAAAGGTTGGTTTCTCTCTTCTATGCCCCCCCCCCCCTTTCGTATCCAGGCAGTGCCCCCTATTCACATCCAATGGGGGAGGACCAAAGTAGTGATGATGAATCTGGTATTTCTTCCTCTTCGAGCCAGGGCCCATCTGAGGAGGATGAGGGTGAAGGTGAGGGCGATTCCTCTGAGCCAGAGTCGATTCCCGATCAGGGAGCTAATAATCACCGATATGCTCATATTGGTGACGTTATCGTTGTTGTAATCAAAGAAGCAGTGCCCGATATGCCTCTCGAAAGATCAGAAGTGATCAGAGCTGTAATTGTACGTACATGTACAAAACTCAGACGTGACAACGGTATGATAATACGATATGATGACAATGCAGCAGTTGTCATTGATCAAGAAGGAAATAAAAAAAGGAACTCGAGTTTTTTAGCGGGAATTGAGATAGTTAAATTTCACTAAAAGAGTCTCATTAACTCCTGAGGTATTATAAATACTAGTAGATGAGACCATGATATGATATAATAGGGTATCTGAAATAGATCAATTAGTAGATTGATTGTGTTTCATGCATATACTTTTAATAATTCATAAATAAATAATAAAAAATAAACAATTTTATTTATAAAAAGAATAATAAAAGAGTTTGCAAAAGTAAATCCAATTTTCTTATTTGGATTGAGGAAAGTATATGAACCGAATGAAAATAGAAAAGATTCTATAATTAATAATAAGATTAACCATGAATCGATCATTCGAATTAGATTTGTGGATTGGACAAATTATTCACTGACGGAAAAAAAAATAAAAATGAAGGATCTGGCTGATAGGACAACCACAATCCGAAATAAAATAGAAAGGATTACAAAAGACGAGAAAAATATTTCTAATTCCAAATATAAAGATTAGTCCTAACGAGACAGGTTGTGATGATAAAAGATAGGAATCACAGAAACATATTTTGGCAGAGATCAAAAAGAGGAGGTGCCCGATTAATACATAAATGGCACTATTTTATGAAATCTTTCAATGAAAGAATATGCATGGATATCTTTCTTTGTAACATTAATATTCCCAGAATAAATGCACAACTTTTCCTTGAATTTGAATCAACAAAAAAAAAAAAATTATCGACAAAGACAGTTACAATGATGAAAGAAATAAAGAAGGCATTGATGAAACAAATCAAAATGCAATTCACTTTATTTCGACTATCAAAAAGTCGCTTTCTAATATTAGTAATAAGAAATCGCAGATTTATTGCGACTTATCTTCCTTGTCCCAAGCATATGTATTTTACAATTTATCACAAATCCAAGTTGTTAATAAGTATTACTTGAGATATGTACTTCAATATTGGGCCCTAACAGGGGCCAGCCATTGCTTGCTCTTGTTGGCTTTTCAGCTATAGTCGTTGCTTGCTGGGGCCTTTAAGAGACAGGGGAGGAACGACTTAAGGAGCTACCTTTCGGACTAGCTGCCTTACTCAATTTGCGAGCCCTTCCCTTCTAGGCTTTTTAGGCTTCTGAGTTATAGCTTTGAACTCCTTATCCGAAAAGAGAGCAATGAAGGAAGCAAAAGCCCCTATCATACAGTCGACCAACCCGTCGATCCTAACCCTCTCTAGTGAAGACGAAAGAAGAAGAGGAAATGCCGCTCAAAGGAGAAATGCTGCTGGAAGAAGAGGAAGTCAGACTTTTTGACAGTCTGAATACCTTGAGAACACACATTTTTATTGATTGTGGTCTAAGCCTTGTTTGAGAAAATCCAAGAATATAGACAAAGTAGGTACACCCAAACACTTTTGGTGGGAGAGAAAATAGAGGCACATGGGGTTGCAGGACTTATATTGGGTATTCGCCTTGTAGAACATTAGTAGGAGCTCAATTAATTATATAATTGGCAAGGAGGACGGCTTCATCCCATTATGCTTTTGGTACTGACATGCCAAGCAATAAAACACCGAGTAACCTCCAGTGAATGTCAATTTTTACATTCAGCCATGCTGTTTTGCTGTCGTATATATGAGCAAGAGATTTGAAATTCGATTACATGGTTTACGAAGTACTTCTGCAAATCATGGTGTAAGTATTCTTGAGCATTATTAGATCGAAAATTTTGATTTTAGCATCATATTAAGTGGAAACCATTTTATGAAACATTTTTGTAATCAATGGAACTTCTTCACATGAGTAATAATTAATGAATGATAACAAATGTTTAAAACCAAATAAGGAGAAAAGTGGAATAGGTCTTTGCATGTCAGAATGAATAAGTTGAAATGGACGCAATGCCTTTGTATTACTAGGAGGAAAAGTGGTCCTACAATTTTTAGATAATTGATATGTTTCACATTGTAAATTGTTTCTTTTATTGAAAATTTTCAGGAAATAGGATACACAAAGATTGTAACAATAAATGACCTTTAGAGAGTCACATTTTTTTATTCTCTACATCAAACATAGAAACATAAGAAAAACTTGGTCATTCTTGATTAAGAAGATAAAGCCTTCGATCTTCACGACTACCACCAATCGTCTTCTTTGTTGCTTGATCTTGGATGACACAATGGTGAGGGGTAAAAAAATAATGCAACAATTCAATTGTTTGGTTAGATGTTGACAGAAAGTTAGTTACATGAAAAGAGAGAACATAAACTAAAAGGAGATGGACAATGAATCAGAAAGGCGGTAGGTTCCCATCAAACATAGAAACATAGCAAAACTTGGTCATCTTGATTAAGAAGATAAAGCCTTCGATCTTCACGACTACCACCAATCGTCTTCTTTGTTGCTTGATCTTGGATGACACAATGTGATGGGTAAAAAATAATGCAACAATTCAATTGTTTGGTTAGATGTTGACAGAAAGTAAGTTACATGAAAAAGAGAGAACATAAACTATAAAGGAGATGGACAATGAATCAGAAAGGCGGTAGGTTCCCTTTCCCGTAGCTTTAGAAAGTGAGCCATCCAGTAATACGATATTACTAGAAATAGGAAAGTAGGAAATATTACCATTGGTCGTACCAGTCATGTTGTCAAATGTCCTTGAATCAATGTTCCAAGACGTCTGAGAATCATGATTGGCAGATATAGATGTACCTGACTGCCTTGTTTGGTGGCGGAAAGAGAGGCATGAACACAACCACTTGTTGTTGTAGATCATTAATAACTTTATTCCCTGGGTTATCGTTAATATTGGTAAAAGACGCTCCTTCAATAGTGCTCACATTAACGTAAGCCTTTGATCGAAGTTTTTTTTTTACGAAGATTAGGATGTATCCAACAACATTCTTTTGTATGTCGTCTTTTGCCACAGTAAGTGCATCGAAGCTTATCTTTGTCCACATTTCCTCATCCCATTTTGTGTCCTTTAATGAATTTAGAGTCTGCCGCTAAGGCTGGTCGTTCCGGAAGGACATACTAAGGAATATTGCGTCATCTGCCTTCGTCACATATGTAATTATATATGGATTCTAAGGAAGGTAAAGACTCTTTAAAGAATGTGTATTCGTTGAGGTTCCAAATTCGAATGGAGGCCAGCAAGAAACTTGAAGATTCGAAGTTGCCTCATTTGGTTTTTCAAATCTTCTGTCTAGAATAGTTGTTTGACTTCTAGCTCCTCCCATATATATATAGACAAAGTACTCTGCTACCGTTCCATTGCTCGGTTTGGTTGACAAAGTACTCTTCTACCATTCCATCGCTCTGTTGGAGATTATTGATCTTGGTGTGAGTGATAGAGATGGGCTAAGTCTTCTCGTTTGGAGTACATCTTGGTTACTTTATCCTAGATATCTTTGGCTTTTTGTAATAGATAGAGACCTCGACTAATTTTGGGTTGCATGGAATTAAGTAACCAAGACATAATTGGTCAAATTTCAGTCTCCGATTCATCATAAATGGGATCATTAGGTTTGGGCTGCTTCTTTCTTCTTGTTATATATCCCAACCATTTCCAAGGACCAATATACATTCAGGTTGCTAGGGATAATTCCAGATAATTTGCGCCATCTAGTTTTACAACAATAATTGCAAGACTAGACTATAAATTTGTCTAGAAGATCCAGTGGCAACTGGAGGTCTCCACATCAAATTCGACAATCCTGGAGGCTCCCAGGCTCAAACCTAGTGACAAGAACTTCATAGAATATGAGAGAGAGAGGAGAGAGAGAGAGAGAGAGAGAGAGAGAGAGAGAGAATGTCGGGCATGCGAGGGAAGAGGAAATTCAAAAACGTTGGAGAAATCCGGTGCCAGAAAGGTTGCTGGAACTTTATTTTGGTACTGTGGAGCTCTTGGGGGTGCTGGAACATGGATTTAGTGCCAGATCTTGGATGTAGTTGCAAAAAACATTGTCCGATTCTAGATTTGCTGGTGGGCTTTGCCTTCCCAGGTTCTCTCTGTTGTCGACTCCACTTCTAGAAGAAACTACCGATGTGGAAGACATTCCTGGGAGTTTTTACAAGTCTATCTCTATTATGGATAAAATATATGTTCCTTTCATCGTCTTTACAAATTTAAGGAATGAAACAGAAGAGAGTTGACTCTCAAAATAATGTAGAGAGAAGAAAAGGGAAAAGCGATGTGGAGAGAGAACGGGGAAAATGGATTAGTTATGCTCTGATACCATGTAAAGTAAGAGAAATGAAAGAAACGTAAAGAAGAAAGGAGGAGACTTTGAGAAGATTTTGAGAGGATATATTCCCCCTATCTTCGTACTTTATTTATAATGATGATTGAGTTTACCAGAGAAAAGAATACAAGGCTTCCTAGATAATCACAAGTATTCCCTAGATAATCACGGTTATGATAAACCACATCCGAGATGACACAGACATGTATGATACTCTGCAGGTGCATATATGGAGTGTAGACTATTATTCCTGGTATGGTGCACGGCAGGTGCACCCAAAGCTGTGCACTGACAATGCCCATAATTTTGAAGGTTTCATTTTAATTACTTAGATTCCATTTATGCACAACTTTTAAGTGCTTGTGTATCATCTAACGGTCACGATATTAAAGCTTTTCTCTTTCATTAGACTCCACACACACACACACCACACCACACAGATATATATATATATATATATATATATATATATATATATATATATATATATATATATATATATAGATAGATATATATATATAGATAGATATATATATATCTCATGCTCTCAGAAGGAAACCTATCTTGATTTCAACCTCTCACACTCTCAGAAGGAAACTAATCTCGATTCTATCATTTTCTCGCACCCCTAATCTTTCGCCACATGTCAAATCTAATGGCTACTCATAAAACCCACTCAAATCTCAACATCTCGTGACTTACCCAGATTTTGTCTCTACACCAAGTCACTCAAAAACTCCGTCAAACTCAGCTTAGTGATGCTCAACTTAACCACTCAAGTCTACGCCGGTTTCGACTCTATAAGGCTTAAAAAAGGGTTGACTTGGGAGAGTTCCGAGTGGACTTGATGGGTTGGTCAACCTTGGTTGTTAATTAGAAGAGTGGGTGATGAGGACATCACTTCATGTACACCTTTGCGTACGTATCAGAGGAGGAGGTAGGTCGCACCGATTTTTCTGTGGCTAGGCGAGTACCCGTGATCGTGCTGAAGACCCCATGTGCATGTGTGAGCATCTAAAAGACCCCACACTGGGAAGATGCACATGGGTTGCTTTACGGAGTGATCCAGACCGTTGGATTGGAGGGACGTGACGATCGGCTGTTGGATCACATGATCGGACCATTTAATCGTGGATCGTCCACACTAGTTTTTCTTAGACTTTATCAGCTTATTGGATGTAGTTTTGTTTATGTTATGTTTGAACACTATTATAAGTGTTTTTAGTTGATTTTATTTAAACTAGGGCTATTTTCATTAAAATTCACAAAACAGGGTGGATATTGTAATTATTGAAATTTCTTGGAGCTATAAAAGAGGGGGGGCCATGTGACTCTCTCCCTCATTGGATTTTGTGGGGGAAAAAAAACAAAAAACAAAAAAACAAAACAAGCTTTGCTCCTTTTCTTATTATTCTTCCATGTTCATGGGATTTGAAGAAATTTCCATGTGATTTGGAAGGGAGATTGGCGTGAGGCTAATCTTCATCAACGGAGGTGTGAGGTCTCCATCTATCCCCACATCATCATCCATTTTCCCTCCATTAAAGTATTTTCTTTAAAGTTCTTCGATTCTCCATCCCAAATTTTCATCTTCTCCTAAACCTAACTTTCCCATACCCATTACTAATCTAAACCCTAAAGGACCTAAACCCTCCCAACCTAGCCACACATGTGACCGTACAACCACACGTGTGAACCCCTCAGGTTGGCCGTATGGCCACACCTTATCCTTCGTGGTTTCCCATCACCCTTAGATCAAAACCCTTTTCTTCCATTCCCAAAACCCCAACCCTAAACCTAAAATTCCTAACTTTTCCCTTTCTTCAATTCACCCAAAATCCTTACACCCCTTCTATCCAAAACCCTAATTCCCACATCCTAACCTATAAGCCCTTTAATCCCTTCACCCAATTTGATTCCACAAACCCCAATTCCCCTAATCCTAATTTTACCCTAGGTTGTATTAGGTCTTCTACTTTGAAATAGACTATACCCTATGCTAATTGGATGTCCCTACATCCATTAGATTCTAGTTTCCTTTTATTTAATGATCTTGTGTGACAATGTTGGTAACCTATGCTAGGATTATGCATGGTGTTCTTTTTGTTTTCATGGTATCTGTGATGATTGTGGCAAGGTTTCTGTTTTTTTGTTAATTATCTTAATTTTGCTACTTGATCTCACATGATATTTGGTTCATGCATCGGTCTTACATCAGTGGGTAGGAGTTGTCCGTGGCGTCCTAGCAAAAGCAGTTTCGTGGTTTTTCTCTTCTTCTTCTTCTTCTTCTTCTTCTTCTCCTTCTTTTTTATTTTTATTTTTATTTTTATTTTAAGAATTCAGTTTGATATCAACTTTTCAAGTTTTGATTCTCCATGGGAGTTTAGGTCATGCATACACATATTTGCAGATCATATCTCTGATTACATTACTGGTTGCTGCTACTGCTACTGCCGCAGCCGCCTTCATTGTTATCATGGTTTCTTTGGGGTTAATGTTGTTGTCGTTGCTTCTGCTGTCATTGTCATTGTTGTTGAAGGCTCATGACCCCTTGGCTTTGCTTCAGGTTATCGAGCTGTGATTTGTGGAATGGATCTTGTATGCTGCGAGTCAAGTTCATGGATGGAGAATGCAAATGTTGAAAAGCTGCTTCGAGGGCCCAATCAACCATTTTATCAGGTGATCTTTAATGATGGCAAGCAACTGAGATGTTATGACAGACTGAATATATGTATTCTTTATTGTTGGACAAAAGTTTTAAGTTGCAATATCTAATATGTGGCTTGTTTCATGTGAAAAAGTCAGTTTTCTTTGTTAAACGTGCTCATCTCGGACTGATTTTGAAGATAGTGACTGCAATCAAGAAATATCTTAAGAAGTTAACAATTGTATATATGATTACCATCAAAGTCCATAACTTCAATATTTTAGTGGGTTTTTCCATGTGAGTGGTCGAGGGACATTCATTGGTGGGACTCTCTCTACCTTTTAGTTAGCTCAGATACATTTCATGACATCTCTCTCTCCCTCTCTCTCTCTCTCTCATTGGATGCATTGAAGAGTTGATTTCGAGTGACCCTCATCACTCTCTCCTTGGCAAGAGAATTGGCAACCTCATTCATCATCACCGGGACATTAGTGAAAACAACCCTTTTATAACCTAAAATGGACTTGGGTATGGAAACAGAAGCTTATCTTTATGGACCATTGGGGGGTGGGGCCTTGCTCCAGCAAAGATGTAACAGGAGCCCTACCAGAACAAGAACAGGTATGAGGGTGCCATTGATCGCGTACACAGATTGTCAACTGCCGCAAATCCAATTGTACAGCATCCCACACGTGTGCAGGAGAAGAGGGCAAAAATTTCTTTTGAGTAGCCTTATATGAATGATTATATTTTCTCGAATTTAGATTATTAGATCTCTTTCCTTATTTGCTTTCTCTACTATTTTAGAAAGCTCATCTATATTAGGATCTTTATTATTTTGGGGAAGTTTAGATGTGTAAAAAACTATAGCCATATGTAAAGGGCATGGAATGATATTTTGAAATAGAAATAACTGATTTTCTCTTAGACGTGTTGATGAGGGGGTTTTGGTGATCTATAGTTGTAGACTAGAGGGCTGTTGAGCTTGCTTACACTCTTGTGTCTCCTTCTATTTGCTTTGGCAAATATTCCTACACACCTAATTGTGAATTTGATTAATCAATCTGATACATAGATCTCTATTTTGCACTTTGTTTCTGTTCTTTTCCACTCGAACTATGCTGGGTGAAGGTTTCTTCTCTCTCCTTAGCATCTTCCTCTAATCCCGCTAAAAATTTGCTTTATTTATTCCCCGGAACTCGGGCCTTATCATCTTCCACTCTATTATGACACGGTTCTTGTTTTAATAGATTCCATTGAAACCTTCTTGTCTTAAAAAATTGTGGTATTCCTTTCTTTCCATAAACTCCCAAAAAATTGCATGGGTGATGCAGGACAATTAACCACTTGCTCTAAAGCTCGAATTGTTAGAGCATGGAGAATTAATCTCTTTATCTCATAGCCCAGGCCCCACATCTCATGGATTAGGATCTTGGCCGATCCCCCCTCGTGGACCCCAAATCACATAGGTACCGCCTTACACGGGTCGCCTACCTCGAGTGTGTCCCCACATCCCACGGGCTACCTCACTTGAGCCTGGTGTGAAATGCGCATTAATCACCCCCGGTAAGGAGTCTCGAACACGAGACCTCCCCCGTGGGCCCCGCCCACCCTGAGTATGCCCCTGCATCCCACAGGCGACCCCACTCGAGCCTGGTGTGAAAATGCCCCTGCATTAATCACCCCCGGTGAGAAGTCTCGAACACGAGACCTCCCGCTCTGATACCAATTTGATGTAGGACAATTAACCACTTGCTTTAAAAGCTCGAACTGTTAGAGCATAGAGAATTAATCTCTTTATCTCATAGCCCAGGCCCCACATCTCATGGGTTAGGACCTCAGCCGAACCTCCCTCGTGGGCCCAAATCACATGGGTACCGCCTCACATGGGCCGCCCACCTCGAGTGTCCCCGCATCCCACAGGCTACCCCACTCGAGCCCGATGTGAAATGCGCATTAATCACCCCCGGTGAGGAGTCTTGAACACAGATCTCCCCCGTGGGCCCCGCCCACCCCGAGTGTGCCCCTGCATCCCACAGGCGACCCCACTCGAGCCGGTGTGAAAATGCCCCTGCATTAATGGGACACCATTTCCACGTAACCTTGCCCCTGGAAAGAAAAGGTTGGGGGTGACCAACCTTTTTTGAGGTCCCCCACCAAACTATTAATCCACGAAGATACCTAGAAAAGGTGGACAACATGATAACATAAAATTTTTCCAGCTCGAAATGTATGAAATAATTTTCTTTTCTTTTCTTTTCTTTTTTGTAGGGCACATTGGAAGGATTTTTTCTTTCTTTCTTTACTAATAGGGAATTTTATCCCAAAATTCATTAGAAATTAGAAACTTACCAAATAATGCATCGAGAAATTGAAAGTTCCAGCTGATGCTTCTCGAGGTGCATGTGCAATGCCCTTGTTTTTGTTTTGTTTTTTGTCTTTAATTTGCATTAAAAAAGCAACTAATGTAGAATTGAGAGGCCCAACCCAACTGACATCCAACCTGTCCAACAGATGCACCACGCTATGATTATCGACAAGCCAAAAATCTGGCGGATCCAATCATAAGGTGGGCTAAACCATAAAAATAATATACACCACTTGAAAACATCTAAATTCATGTGTAGCACTTCTAATGATTCAATCAGCCAGATTTTTATCGTGTGATTACCACAATTCTCGACTTCACTAATTAAAGAAAACGAATAAACCGAGGCATTCTAGCAATGTATTCCCTTGAAAAGCATCTCTATAGAAGTTCGATTCAGCCATACATAATTTGACAAATGCTAATCCCTTAGGAATTTTGTGGTAAAAATCCTTACTAACATTTTCAGTGCAATATCAAAAAATGCTAGCTTCCACGTTGTATGCTACCATTTTTCCTATAGCTTGCTGAACATAATATCGCATAGAGAAGAATCTCATTGGTGTTACACTAGGATTGGAGATTCCATTGTAGGAAAAATAGGTGATTGTCAAATAGGTTTTATGAAACATGCATGTAAAATGCCTTTAGCAAGGCCATAAGTTTCACATGCTTGTGGCTGTGAGAATTGGAGAAGTGAGGTGGACTCCTTCACTTTAGGTTTTTGATGAGAGAATTAAAACGATGAGGACATTGAGAAGATAGTTTGAATTTCCAACTTATATTTTTTGTTATATAGTAAAAAAAGAAGAACATTAAATTAGAAGACCAATATTTGTTTGAATTTATACTTCTTAAGAAAGCTTTTTCAAGGATGTGGGTGTTGGTAGTAAGAAAAGATTTGATGACCCATGGTTTAATTCATTGTTCAAAATATCGGCGATGTTATCATTATTGACACCCAGTGTTTCAAATAGCGCCCGTAGCGTAGCGGTAGCGTACGCTACGTAGCGTAGCGTGGCCGTAGCACTACGTAACGTCCCAAATAGCGTAAATCCCCTGTAGCGTACGCTACGGGGGTCGTAGCGTACGCTACAGCTATGTAGCGCGTAGCGTTCGTAGCGTAAGCTACAATGTATTTTTTTATTGTTTTATTTTTAATTATTTTTTTCACGTTTTTTTGTTTCTAATGTTGAGGAATGTAACACTTGCATTTTACTCGATACTGTTATCCTATGAGATTTTTATTTCTTTTCATAATTGTGACTTGTGGTTTCAATTAGACATATTAATTAAAGTGGTTAGCTTGGAAAGTTGTTGATGGATAATTATTTAATTTGCTTATATATGTGGATTGGCTTTTGATAAATGATAACTATAACTTTTTTGAACATGCTTATAATTTATAAAATGAATCATCTTTTAGGCATTTTTATATATTTTTTTTTTCACTATTTATTATATTTTCCTATTTTTAAATTAAAAAAATAGAAGTATCGTGTAGCTTACGCTACACGCTACGTATTTACGCTACATGCTATAGAGGGCTGAGCGCTACGCATCACGCTACCGCTATTTAAAACACTGTTGACACCCTAGCGATATAGATACCACTAGAAGAATTAAATATTCCGGATACCGGAAATGATATTGTGTGTATCGCCAATGTAACGGCGATGTATCGATACCACAATATTATTGCCCATATTGCACTTTAAACTCTTCCATGTGGCGGTGATACTGGCAATATTATCACCGGCATGGGGATACTTTCCGGAAATTTTCGTAAATATATGAAACTCAAGAAAAAATAAAAAAATGGAAAAATATGTTTTGGGGGATTTTTTTTTTTTTTTTTGCAAAATGGGTTTGAGCTAGATTTCGACTAGTCCTTTTCATTTCTTTTAATTCAAAGCTTGGATTTTTGGGTAAATTTAACACCTGAGAGCGGAAGTGGGCCATAGGTTCCAATGTAAGATTTGTTTTTTGGAATTTTTTTTCTTCTTAAGATCTTAGCATGGATTTCAACTCAAATCAAATCTAATGTATGATTCTCATTCATTGACGTGGATTTGAGTTGAAAATTTCAACATTTGGGGTGGAAATTAGGGAAAATTCAGGAAATCCTATTTTCCCTCATTTTCTCCCCTAAATAAAATTGGTAATTGAGGAATAAAATTTTGATGTATTGATTAGAGTTGGTCAATCTATTGATTTACCTAAACCTTTAAAAAAATAATAATAATAAAAATTTTAAAAAAAATCTTTTTAACTATTTAAATTATGAAAATGTAACAAAAATGTTGTATTTGAAAAAGATGTTTCATGAAACTCATTAGCTTTTTTTATATTTATTTATTTATTTATTTTATAGATGGATGTTGATGGCTAATGTGTTGCATTTTTGGTGAAAAAATTACTTTGTTTCAATGATTTAAACATTATGAGACAAAAAAAAAAAAAAAAAAAAAAAAAAAAAAAAAAAATCTGTTTATCTTTAAAAAATAATTATTTTATTTCATTATATATGTATGTATACATGGATGTATTAGGTATGTATGTGTGGATGGGTGCATTGATGGGTGGATGGATGGATGTATTATGCATGTATGGATGAATGGATGGATGTGTTATGCATGTATGGATGTATCATGTATGAATGCTATATAGATAGATAGATAGGTTATTGTTGAAGGAAGTACATTATGAGTTTCTTAGAGCAACTTGTGCAGGTAGATAAGCTCTTGTTGATGGAATTATGTTATGAGTTTCCTAAGGCAACTTGTATACATCCTTGTATATTAGATATATAGATAAGTAGGTTCTTGTTGATGGAAGTACATTATGAGTTTGTTAGAGCAACTTGTATACATCCTTTTATTGTTTGAAGCAGTATTGAGTTTCTTAGAGCAACTTGTATGGATAGATACATGGATAAGTTCTTGTTGATGGAAGTACATTATGAGTTTCTTAGAGCAACTTGTATGGATAAATACATGGATAAGTTCTTGTTGATGGAAGTACATTATGAGTTTCTTAGAGCAACTTGTATACATCCTTTTATTGTTTGAAGTGGTATTGAGTTTCTTTGAGCAACTTGTATTGGATAGATACATGGATAAGTTCTTGTTGATGGAAGTACATTAGCGGCTTGTATACATACTTTATATTAGATAGATAGATAGGTTCTTGTTGATGGAAGTACATTATGAATTTCTTAGAGCAACTTGTATACATCCTTTTATTGTTTGAAGCAGTATTGGGTTTCTTAGAGCAACTTGTATAAACAGATACATGGATAAGTTCTTGTCGATGGAAGTACATTATCAGTTTCCTAAGGCAACTTGTATACATCCTTATCTATTAGATAGATAGATAGATAGATAGGTTCTTGTTGAAGTACATTATGAGTTTCTTAGAGTAACTTGTATACATCCTTTTATAGTTTGGAGCAGTACTGTGATTCTTAGAGCAACATGTATAGATAGATGGATGGACAAGTTCTTGTTGATAGAAGTACATTATTAGTTTCATAGCGCAACTTGTATACACCCTTGTATACATCCTTTTATAGTTTTAAGCAGTATTGAGTTTCTTAGAGTAACTTGTATAGATAGATAGATGGATAAGTTCTTGTTGAGGGAAGTACATTATGTTCTTAGAGAAACTTGTATACTTCCTTTTTATAGTTTGAGCAGTATTGAGTTTCTTAGAGCAACCTGTATAGATAGATAGACAGTAAGTTCTTGTTACTGGAAGTACATTATGTTCTTAGAGCAACTTGTATACTTTTTATAGTTTGAAGCAGTATTGAGTTTCTTAGAGCAACTCATATACATCCTTTTAAAGTTTGAAGCAGTTTTTTTTATTTTTACTTTTATTTTATTTTATATATATTTTTTTGCAGGTCTTGGTTGATGTACATGCAGACCCAAACCTTCTGGTCACCTATGGTAAATACGGACTGCATTCTTGTCTTTTCAGCAGATAATGATCTTTCTTTAAATTTCCTCCCATAAGTAATGTTTGTTTAGTTCATAAACATCTTATGACACCCTGCCAGCTCGTAATATTTAGTGTTTTCATGGATGAAAATCCATCTCCCACAGTGTCTACTTCAAGATATTTTTCTGTTGGTAAAGCACCAAATAGAAGGAATGCTTTTTGGTTATTCTTGGAGACGAATTGAGTCCCATTGGATTTATCATCTTCTTTTATGCAAAATGGCAGGCTGACATGGATCCTGTGTGAAAGACTGTTGCTGATTATCCTTATTTCGTCCATGTAAACAGGCCCATAGAAATTAATCAGTCAATTTTAGTGAAGCAAACCAATAAACTGAGAGATTAGTACAGGTAATGAAAAGAAATACCACAGACATTACATATCTATTATTAGGCATGTGAATTAAGAGGTTGTTAATCATCCCACAAGTGTATAGCCAAATCCCTCAATGGTCTAGATGCTCTCTGAAAATCAGGCTGCTCCAATGATTGGTGGCCCACATTGTACAAATGATGGCTAAAGAAAGGTCTTTAGTTGCCCATTTGTTTCATACACAAGCTATTTTGTGCCAGGACAACTACCCTTTGTTGTAGGAATCCTTCTAACTAAGTGCCGCTTCTGCTTTGTATCACGCTCTGGACTTATCCTTAAACTTCTGGTCCCTCGCCCTTTCATGATATGTTCTCCGAGTCTAAAAAATTTTCACGGGTATTCCAGCTTATTCAATAAATTGGTCGGTTCCAACGAGACTCAAAATCATTAATAGATATTTATTTGACACTTTGACGCATGTGGGATGAGTTGGACTTGTATCAGCCTCTTCCTTCCAAATGTAAAGACTATCATGAACATGCATGTAAGCAGCGGGATGACACTCGCATCATATAGTTCCCAATTGGATTGAACTCTGATTACCTCAATGTTTGGAATCAGGTTGTTATGTTGTATCCTCATGACAATTCCTTTCATCTACCACCTATAGTTTTTTGTTGCACATGTTTTGTTCAGATTTTGGATGGTAGTAATGATAAACTTAGCCTTAGGGCAACTAAATGTGGCTTCTTAGGATACACTCGGAGTCAGAAATGGTATAAGTGTTATGACCCATCGACTCGCAAGAAATATGTCTATGCCGATGGAATCTTATTTGAGGATGTTCCATTTTTCTCAGCTCAATGTCGATCCCTCTTTGATCCTCTTGCGAGTCAGGGGGAGCATAACACTTATCCTCTTCCTCTTATCACTAGCGATCACGGGAAGACTCCTCCCCTCCATTCCACATCCTGTTGGTGATTTGGGTGACATTAAGCCTCTGCAGGTGTATCATCGTCGAGATAACTCTTCACATGCTCAGTCGTCCGCCCTTCCACTTACTTTAGATGTTGGCTCAGGTGATTCTTCTACGTCGAGTTTGTATCTCCCCATTGCCTCGCGCAAATGGTATTGATCTTGTACTCAACACCCCATTAATAATTTCGTTTCATATGTTCATCTTTCACCATCCTTTCAGTCCTTTGCAGCTTCCATTTTATCACAAACTATTCCTCGGTCTCTCTCACATACTCTTCAAAGTCCTGATTGAATGAAGGTGATGATGGAAGAAATGTATGTGCTTGAGAAGAATATACTTAGGAGCTAGTGATCTAGTTCCTCTTCCTCCAGGGCACAAATCTGTTGGATGTCGATGGGTTTACATGATCAAGTTCCTTCCAGATGGCTCTATTGATCGTTATAAAGCCCGTCTTGTTGCTAAAGGCTACACGCAGACTTATTGCGTTGATTACTTTGAGACATTCTCTCCGGTGACTAAGCTTAATTCTATTCATGTTGTCATCTCCTTGGCTGTCTATTTATCCTGGCCCTTGTTTCAACTCAATGTTAAGAATGCATTTCTTCATGTGGATCTTGTAGAGGAAGTCTACATACATCAAACTCCTGGCTTTGTTGCTTCCCACAATCCTACGCTTATATGTTAGTTGAAGAAGGCTTTTTATGGACTCAAACAGTCCCCGTGTGCATGGTTCGAAAAATTTAGTCAGGCTTTCATGGAGTTCGACTTTGTTCGTAGTTATGCCGACCATTCCCTCTTTACACGTCGTCGATCGACGGGCATCATGGTTCTCATTGTGTATGTGGATGATATTGTACTATCCGGCAGTAAGTCTGTTGGAATGGGGGATGTTAAAGAATTTCTGAAGACCAAGTTTAAGATAAAGGATCGTGGTCCTCATTGCTACTTCTTAGGAACTGAGGTTGGTCGCTCCTCATCGAGGGTGGTCTTGTCAAAATGAAATATGCTCTTGATCTTCTCATGGAGATCGGCATGCTAGCATGCAAACCTGCTACCACCCCTATGGATACTTTGTAGAAACTTCAGCCAGATGATGGTACTCTTCTTTATGACCCTAGGATCTATCAACGTCTTGTAGACCAGCTCATTTACTTGATTATTACTTGCCCGAATCTTTCCTTTGCGGTGGGCGTTGTTAGCCATTTCATGCAAACTCCCCATTCTTCACATCTCACTGCTGTATACCACATACTTCGGTATCTTAAATCAGCCCCGAGCCTTGGCCTCCACTTTCAGTCTCATGGTCATCGTCATATTTCTGCTATTCTGATGCCGATTGTGCAAGTAATACCTATGATCGTTGCTCTACGTCTGGCTTCTGTACCTTTTAGGTGGCAATCTTGTCACATGGAAGAGAAAGAAGCAACCGATTCTTGTTCAGTCCTTGGCTGAAGCAGAATATCGTGCTATGACTCATGTAACATGTGAGCTTGTATGGCTTTGCACCCTTCTTGAAGAACTTGGCTATTCTCCTTCGGCTCTTATTCCTCTTTATTGCAACAACCAAGTGGCCATACATATTGCTCGTAACCTGGTTTTCCATGAGCGCACCAAGCATATTGAGGTTGACTGTCACTTTATTTGGGAGAAAGTTGCCTCTAAGGAAATCTTTACCCTTTTTGTCCGATCCGGGGATCAACTTGCTGATGTTCTTACAAAGTCTTTAGGTCGAGATGCTCTTTATCGTGTACGTGATAAGTTGGGCATGATCAATGTTTATGCTCCAACTTGAGGGGGAGTGTAGAGAGTGTTAGTTTAAAGTGTGTGTGTTAAGTGGTTCTTTTAATGTAAGTGCATATGCACACTTTTTTCTTCTCCTGCATTATACTATATGTTCTATTTTAATAAAACATTGTGTGGGCATGTTGCCACAACATTTTCCCCAAACTCTCTTCTCCTCACTCACTCTTCTCCTCTCTTCTCCTCACTCTAGTGATCAATCATCTTCTACTTGGTATCAGAGCGTATATTAGACCATTCCGCATCAAACCAGTTGAGAGGCGACATGTCAGCTCACTGACGTCAGCAGCCGTACGGCTGACAGCATCGCTGTACGGACGCATGGACCCTGTTTGAGCTGAAAGTTTAGGGGTTTGATCCAATTGCTTTTGAAATGGTTCCCTCAACGACATGATTTGGACCTTCACATGGATGATCTAGGCCGTCACTTGGTGTGGGCCATCAAATCTGTTTCGTTCATTAAAAGAAGCGGAAACTGATGATTTTTGGGAGATCCAACCACTTATAAAGTGGGCCCTATCAATGACAGAAGTTTTGGACTGTCACATGGATGATCTGATCTTCACTTGCTTTGGGCCATCAAATATGATACATTCATGTATAAAGGAGTAAAATGATGATCATCATTTTTGGGTGATCCAACTGCTTGTAAAGTGGGTGTACCAATGTCAG
Source organism: Magnolia officinalis (assembly GCA_021015155.1). NCBI lineage: Eukaryota > Viridiplantae > Streptophyta > Magnoliopsida > Magnoliales > Magnoliaceae > Magnolia > Magnolia officinalis. The sequence goes on from JAJHSJ010000010.1 coordinate 46,689,765, forward strand.
ATGATCTAAATCGCCTCATGATGATCTAAATCGTCAAATCTGATCCATCATTTAGAAATAAGTAAATAATGATTCTTGGGAGATCCAACTGCTAATGAAGCAGGCCCCACCAATGACAGAAGATCTGGACTGTCACATGGGTGATCTGGACTGGCACTTGGTGTGGACCTTCAAATCTGATCCGTTCATTTATAAAGGGGCAAAATGATGTTTTGTGGGAGATTCAACTGCTTGTAAAGTGGGCCCCACCAATTGGATCTCTGCTTGTAAAGGCCCCCAGCAAAATGGTGATCTGAACTGTCGCATGGATGATCCGGACCATTCCATGGATGATCCGAACTGTTCAAAATATGTCATGCAAGGTCCCAACTGCTCTGAACTTTGGCCCCACTAATTTCATATTATCTAGACCAATGTTTACATCCATATATCCCATCTATCCATGCATACATACTCCGTAGAAGGGTGGTTTTTTACCATATTTGGAAAACAGGTCTTATTTGGGAAAACACATCCTATGGGAAAAGTCCACCAACGCCAGGTTAAGATTTTGGCTCATGGCCTATTTGTGATGGTTCCCACTAGTAATGATTGACTGCGATTATAGAAAAGGAAAGCTGCCTGTACAGTTGCTTTTCGAATAAAAAACACCATTCAGTTGAACTGGGCATATTGATATTTCTTTTCTCCTGATACACATATCAACATGTATCTGGTGTGAATGTAACTCATATTTCTTTTTTGCTTTTGTTATGTAGTGTTCTTGTTCATTGGTGGCAACCAGTATTTCATTCACTTTACAGTTTACTCTGCCATTTCGCATTTTGGGTTTTCCTCTTCCTCTTCTTCTTCTTCTTCTTCTTCTTTCTTTTTCTTTTTTTATTTTATTTTATTTTGTTTTTATTTTTATCTTTTGTGCCTTATATAACCATGGTATTGTAATGACAATTGTGTGGCAGTTCCTGAAGAGAATCTACTAGGCGTTGATCAACCGGATATGGTAAATATAGATTCTGAAGAAACATGAAAGTGGACAAACATATGCTTCCATAAACTTTCCTCCCCTCAACCATTTCCACTGCTTGCCATGTGCAGGAGAGGTTTGACCATCCTTACATCTCCTTCTTGTTTTATGGTATGGATGCGGCAGGAGATTTCATCCCGATAAAGCAGCTGCGTGAGAAGTACAACAGGCCCCGGCATGAAGTGCCTCTAGACCCACATGATGAGGAGGATGGTGAAAAAGACACATAGATGTGGTATGTTTGTTCACTGAGGTCATTGTTTTCCATTCCTTTCATAGTTTAGAACAAGGTTACTGTGTGCTCCAGTATGAATGTTTAATTTTTTGGAAAATGATGATCTGTCTGTACAATTAAAACTCAAACCTGAGAGATATGTCCATCCAATCAAAATTAATCTCAGATGCGACAGCTGCATAAGATGTTTTTCTTACTGATAAAAATTTGATACTCTGACAGAGTGATGGATTATAGTCAGGTACTCAGATTGCATGTGTGGCGTATTTCCAACTCATTAAACCATGAGTGGAATGGCAGAAAAGGTTTCATGTAGCCGACCCCAGTTAGTTGGGAAAAGACAAGATGATGATGATTAAACCGTCCACATTGTGCCCCACCATAGATGGTTTTAGGAAACAGCCATTATACTCACATGATGCCTTAACTGGTTTTATTATTTGATATCTAATGGATTGTCAACATGAAATATAATCAACATTTTGAATTCAGATAACAAATTTTCACAAGGCAGAGATTACAATAATTCAATTTATAATTATCACATGCACATAAATTCAAGTCCATATTCATGGCTCAATGGTAGACTCTGTGAGTTTCAACACCGAGATCATGGGTTCGAGTACCCATGTGGTGTGAATAGAAGTGAGCGTGTGTCAAAAAAACTTTTAAAAAAATGCCTGCATATTGTCCATCATACTCTGCCGGAGTATCAAACTCCCGAGTGAACTCGTGAACTCATTATTGCTTGGCTGGCATGTCCTGGTGTCTTCATCTCCTGGATGACAGGGTAGTTGATGGCAATTTGAGAGTGAAACAATCAATTCAAATGGGAATGGAACTGTTTTGGTTAAATTTCATTTTGTTGGACTAGAATTGCTGCACCCAAAATTCATCCATAATGAACTACTATAAGCATGGTTTCTAGAGTTGACCGAGTTGATTGAGTGGGGACTCCAACTGGGGTGAGTTGCAACTCGACTCAGGGCTGAATGAGTTGATCTGAGTCTGACTATAAAAGCTACCACAGAGAGAAAGTGCTTGAAGAAGTTTCCTTGGTTTTTCATGGGTAATGATGGGAAGTGGAGCGCTTGCAAGTTGATGGGGGCTTATGCATTTGTGACTTAGGTTAATGCTAGTTTTAAATGCTTGTGATGCTACATGCTAAATAGCCTGCGTACTTTTTTATTTTTCTATGACTGCAATACTGTGATTCCAATGGCTGACTAACTGAAAAGCTCATGTGTCAAAATAATGTGAGATAGATTCATTGTGTTTGAGGACTAGGAATGCCACTATGGTTTCAAATTTTTTGGTATCTGATACATAATGCTTTTGTTCCATCTGCAGCATGGATCGTCTACCACCGTCTATCATGTAGCCCCTCACATGGGTGGGCCGTTTCTAAAGAATGCACCAGTTGGATAATCCAATCTCCTCGTCTCTTACAATTGATTTTACCATGTATGGAACCCCAATGACACTTTGGACACTCCATGACATAACACATCAAAATATATTATTTTTGTAAGGACAAAGAATCTCTATGATGTCATGTCGTGTACCGTACGTTTGTTGTGTGGGATGATGTAAATCCACCCAGAGATATGATATAATGGGGCTGTCTCATAACATTCTCATGTGTGTAGCTGCATTTGGACTTCTCCAGCATTTACACCATGTATCTGGACCGTCCACTAATTCCAGGCCACTCTTCTTCGGCTACTGCAAAAACTAGCAACCGGATGGTCTAAAAAATCCATATCTGGACCTATCTTCTACAAGCGATCTTATCCATCCATCTTTTGCATGCCACTGACTGCATCTGATGTATACTATGGATCTAATAGAAGGTCAAGATAGGTTACAGAGATGCCATCGAGTCCAAATGTGCATACGCAAACGAAGTAGGTCTGGTTGTTCAGCCATGGTTTCTTCCTTCTTCTTCTTCTTCTTTTTTTTTTTTTTTTTTCGGAGTAGCCGTGTACACCATCCTTGTGTGTTCTTTATGACGTATGACAATTTGTTAATACCTTGCTTCTGGTTTAGATTATTGCAACTACATCCCCTCTAAACTATCTACTAACACTATTACGTTTGAACAATTGACCACTTTACCCTTGTTATTAGTGGATACATGTCATCCAACCCGTTCATTATGGTTGCTCTAACATGAAAGTGGACATGCCAAAAATTAGGCTGATCCAACCATTAGGTGGCCCACCTTGTGAATTTTGAGGTTTTATTATTTTCTGTGGTGTGGTTGGCACACCCAATGATTGGATAACCCTGGGTTTTTTAGCGTCCAGTATTTTTTATGGACGGGTTGGATATCATTCATACACGAGACGTGGGTCCTTCATATAGGCAAACCCAACTCTTGGTATGAAGGCATTTTTGTCATTTTATTATTATTATTATTTTTTTTTTTTGACACAAGCACACACACCCCCACACATACTCACGCCGTAGTGGACTTTTACTACCTATGGATACTCGAACCTTGACCTGGTGTTGAAACTCCTGAGAGTCTTCCAACCGAGCAAGAGCAATGATCCAGACATTTTTGTCATTTGATACAGATCCCTCTTTATCGTTTCTAATGGGAAATTTACGACTGTGGACCCCACCTTTTATCCAGTGGTTTTTACAAAGCAATACAAACTTAACATACGCAGTTGGACCTCCTCGTACGGACACCGGATTTGAGGACGAAAATACCCCCGCCTTCCTCTGGCTGGCGTGCAAAGACAAGCATTGACGGACGGTCCGGCATGGGGAACGCAGGTGGGGCCCACTGTGATATTTGTGAGAAATCCTCTCCGTCTAAGTTCATTCACAGGGTTACAAAGACCTGGATGAAGAGGAAAAACAAATTTCATAATGACCCAAAACTTCTGTAACCCCTGAAAGGGTTTCAATGGTAGACGTTCAATTTCCCACTGCCTTTTACAGTGTGGTCCACTTGATAGCTAGATCTATCTTATTTTTCACATCAAGCCTTAATACAAGTTCGCCAAATAGATGGACGGTTTGGATATAACACATACCTCATAATGGGACCCACAAAAATTGGTGTGGATTATAAGGGAAAAAAAAAAAAAACATGCCAGCGAGTTGGGGTCGACCGGGTTGGGTCAAAGAAAAAAACCACGGCCAGCAAGTTGGGGTTGACCGGGTTGGGACTCGGTCGACTGGGTCAGAGCTTGGCCTATCGCTACGGATTATAACTGTAGCCATAGCTGTAGTGCTATGCACTTTTTTCTCTTTTTTTTTTTTATTTTTTTTTTAATTTTTATTTTTTACATGGAGAACATTTTTCCCTTTACATTTTTCTATAATACATAATTATGTAAATATGTATATATAAGTATATAAAAATATTTTTCTATCTTTTAATTCATTTTTTTGTCTATTTATTTAACAAGCATATCTCCTAAACTAGAATGATTTACTTAACTTACCATATATGATTTTGGGGTAGGAGAAGCTAATTTAGCCAACCAACCTATTTATTTTCCAAGATTCCATCAGGTCGATGGTCAAAAATCTATTTCATTCAGCTCGTGATCAATTTCAATCAACATCGATGGTTCGGGTTAGTGCTCAACCCTAACCCAACCCAAGGTTCCTATACTTAAACCTTGACCCAACCCAACCCAATCTTGGGTTGGGAATTCTCAACCCAAGCCCAACCCAAGAGGGCTCGACGGGTTGATTGGGTTGGTCGGGTGTATATATGATAATATTTTCGTTATTACATTAGTTTATTATATTTCAATATAGGACTTATTTTTTGTATCTATGATTTTATTAATTATATAAGTGATTATTCATTATAAAAAACTTCATTTTTTTCTTTAAAAAATCAAGCTAAAATATAGGACGACTACTTTAAAAAGTCATGTAGCACAACACGCAATCTATTTGGGAGAGAGAAATCCGGCATATCTTGTTAGTGTGAGTCCTTGGAAATGATGTGGACAAATGAGACCCAACATCACTAGTGTACTTTCTACACAAACAATCCACACTCAATTATAATTTATAAGTAACTAATATACTGATCGGGTTCGGGTCGGGTTGGGTCGGGCAACCTCAGACCTCAACCCAAGCCTAACCTAAGTTTTATCGGGTTGTGTTTGTATAGCCCAAGCTTGAGATTGGACCCGATATATCCTACCCGAGCCTAACCCAATGTCGGGTCGGTTGGGTTGAACCCGCCCAACTTTCAGCCGTACATGAAATTGAGCGAGGCAAACATGAAAATGAGCCGTTTTTTATTTTTGCCCCGCCGATTTTCTAGTTTGCCCTGCCGATTTTCATACTTGCCCCGCCGATTTTCTAGTTTGCCCCACCGATTTTCATAGTTGCCTCGCCGATTTTCTAGTTTGCCCCACCGTTTTTCATGCTTGCCCCGCCGATTTTCTAGTTTGCCCCGCCGATTTTCTAGTTTGCCCCGCCGTTTTTCATGCTTGCCCCGCCGATTTTCTAGTTTGCCCCGCCTTTTTCTTGCTTGCCCTGCCGATTTTCTAGTTTGCCCCACCGTTTTTCTTGCTTGCCCTGTCGATTTTCTAGTTTGCCCCACCGATTTTCTTGCTTGCCCCGCCAATTTTCTAGTTTGCCCCCCGTTTTCTAGTTTGCCCCCGTTTTTCTAGTTTGTCCGCCGTTTTTCATGCTTGCCCCGCCGATTTTCTAGTTTGCCCCGCCGTTTTTCATGCTTGCCACGCCGATTTTCTAGTTTGCCCCGCCGTTTTTCATGCTTGCCCCACCGATTTTCTAGTTTGCCCCGCCGTTTTTCTTGTTTGCCCCTCCGATTTTCTAGTTTGCCCCATTGTTTTTCATGCTTGCCCCACCGATTTTTTAGTTTGCCCCGCCGTTTTCTAGTTTGCCCCGCCGATTTTCTAGTTTGCCCCGCCGTTTTTCATGCTTGCCCCGCCGATTTTCTAGTTTGCCCCGCCGTTTTCTAGTTTACCTCTTCGATTTTCTAGGCTACGAATATGGCTACGGTTATAATCCGTAGGTATATCCAAACCGTCCATCGATTTGGCTAACTCATATTAAGCTTGAGACGTAAAATAAGACAGATCTAACTATCAAGTGGTGGGCCCTACAAAATTTTTAACGGTGAAAATCAGTTTTCCTGCTGCTCTTTGTGGTGTGGTCCATTTGATCTGGATATGATTTTTTTTTTTTTGGATAATGCTCCGAAATGATCTCTAAATATGGATGAACGTTGTGGATATAATAAATACATAGTTGTGGGGCCATGTAACTTTGATCTCTTTTGAGCCGTTCGTACAACTCTTGGCTGGAGGAGCGTCAGCGCTCGTCTTCGAAAGGGAGGGGTATTTTCGTCCTCAAATTCGCTGTCCGTACGCGCAAGTCTAAGTTGCAAACCAAGGTTCGTCTTCTTTCATAAAAAACAGCTGGATAAAAGGTGGGGTCCACAGTCCTAAATTTCTCTTCCTATAATGTGGTACACTTGAGATTTGGATATACCTTGTTTTTGGTCTCATACCATAAAATGATCTGGAAAAATATATGGACAGCATGGATGAAAAGCCTACATCATGGTGGGGCCCACGGACCACCGACTGTCCGCCATTAGCTGGTGGCAGGGGGAGTACCGAATCCGTTTCCGTCAAAAGGAGGGATATTTTCGTCCTGAAATTCCGACTCCGTACAAGAAGGTCCGCTGCTCTAAGTTTAGGAGATATACTTGTTAAATAAATAGACAAAGAAATGAATTAAAAGATAGAAAAATATTTTTATATACTTATATATACATATTTACATAATTATGTATTAAAGAAAAATGTAAGGGGGAAAACATTTTCCTTGTAAAAAATAAAAAAGAGAAAAAAGTACATAGTACTACAGTTTTGGCTACGGTTATAATCCGTAGCGATAGACCCAACTCTGACCCGGTCGATCCCAACTCGCTGGCTACATTTTTTTTTTCCTGTTGTGATTCCCACCAATTTTTGTGGGTCCCATTATGAGGTATGTGTTATATCCAAATCGTCCATTTATTTGGCGAACTCGAATTAAGGCTTGAGGTGAAAAATAAGACAGATCTAGCTATCAAGTGGACCACACTGTAAAAGGCAGTAGGAAATTGAACGTCTACCATCGAAACCCTTTCAGGGTTACAGAAGTTTTGGATCATTATGAAATTTGTTTTTCCTCTTCATCCAGGTCTTTGTGACCCTATGAATGAACTTAGACGGGGAGGATTTCTCACAAACATCACAGTGGGCTCCACCTGAGTTTCTAATGGTTGACGCTCACTCAACACTGTTTCCTGTAATGTGGTACACTTGAGATTTAGATATACCTCATTTTTGGTCTCATAACATAAAATGATCTGGAAAAATATATGGACGGCATGGATGAAAAGTATATATCATGGTGGGGTTCACAGATCACCGACCGTTCGCCATTAGCTATCACAGGGGGAGTACCATATCCGTTTCCGTCAAAAGGAGGGGTAATTTCGTCAAAAGGAGGGGTAATTTTGTCCTGAAATTCCAACTCCATACGAGGAGGTCCAAGTGCGTATGTTAAGTTTGTATTATTTCAAGAATATCCAACGGATAAAAGGTGGGGTCCACAGTCGTAAATTTCTCGTTTCTAATAGAGCAGGCTGTTGCAATCATAGTTCGCAAACCCGGACCTCACATAGGAACCAAAACAGTCCAGTGGTCAGGTTCACCTGCTGAGCCGGGCAACCAAGTGGGTCATATACATATACACACTTAGAAACGCTCACCTGCGAACGAGTTCGTACGTACTAACTTTTTTTGAGAACCCATCATACGTGATGGGGATCCAAAATCTGAACCGTTCATGTGAAGAAGCACCTCGTGAAACCCCCCAGGCACAAGTTTTACTTTGATCTAAAACTTTAATGGGCCATGAAAAATGAAAACAGTTTCCTCCCTTGATTTGCATTTCTCTTTCCTATGGCCCATCAGAATTTTAGATCAGGGTGAAAATTTATCACATGAGGTTTCATGGGATTCCACATCACATGGACCGTTCAGATTAGACACCCATGGCACGTGTACAAAGGTGCACACGTGCGTAGTTGCGAAGGGAAGCATGACTCTCTCTCTCTATATCTATATATATATATATATATATATATATATATATTATATATATATATATATATATATATATATATATAGGAAAAGGTTCTATGCGGTCGAGCTCATGGGAACTTCCCATGAGGTCAAGCTGTGTGGGCCCCACCGTAATGTGTGTCGAACATCTACCCCATCAGTCAGATGCACCATTCCATGGTGGGCCTAGGGCTTAAAAATCAAGTCAATCCGTGACTTTTGTAGGCCACACCACATACAAAAGTTGAGAGGGGTTACCCTCCATTAAAACACTCATAATCATTTGTTGGGCCCACTGAGAACTGGTTTACAAATCCAGCCCATCCATTATGTGTGTCCCACTTGGATGGGGGGATCAGACCAAGTTTAAGATGCATACAAATTTCAGGTGGGCCCCACCAAGTGCTTTTATATGTTTTAGCCATGTCTTCACATGATTTTAGATGGTATGGCCGACCTGAGTTCCGTATACAGCTGATTTTTGGGATATCCCATAATTTAAAGGGGACCCATCAAATGCACGGTGTTGATGTTCGACACGCATCACGGTGGGGCCCACACAGCTCGACCTCATGGAAAGTTGCCATGAGCTCGACCGCATAGAAGCTTTTTCCCTGTGTGTGTGTGTATATATATATATATATATATATATATATATATATATATATATATATATATATATATATATATTTTCTTTTTATTCATTTTGACAAATTAGAAGAAGGAAAAAAAGAAGTTACAGTATCTTTTTTCTTCTTCATCCTCTGTTCTTTCTTCAACGGTAGATATCATAGGAGCTGTCAGAGGAAGAGAAATGCCCTTTTTCCCTACTTATTCCTCGTATAGAAGACTCTGCTCACCCATTTTTACTCATCCAAGTTAATCGAGTTCCGAGCCTGCATCTGACGCTGGTTTTCATAACCCAGTGACCACTTTGACTGACCCACTTTGCTAACTGTGCTTGCAATAATCCAAACACTTAAAGAGTGGTGTCCACAATTGTTACAAAGTATCAGTTTTAATAATGAAACCTTGCTATAAAATTCCACAAGGAGATATTCAAACCAACTTTTCATTTGAGAGGGATGGAGTGATGTCTAGAAATAAAGCACTGTCATTCACTTGTGTGGATGTCTGAGTTATCTAACAAGTGTCCAAAGACAAATAAATCATCCTTTTGATGGCCCACCAATCATATACCTATGAGATTATCCTTTTGATGGCCCACCAATCATATACCTATGAGACCGACCCAAAATTTCATTGCCCCACATGATGGATGACCCACATCAAAGGTGGAATCTACATGATGGATGGTGGAAATTGGAAGTGGTACCTCATGATAGAAGGTTGACATTGACGGTGCGCCTGCATGATGAAAACCCATATTGAAGGTTGGGCCCCACGTGATGGATGGTTCACAGCAAAGGTGGGACCCACATGATGGATGGCCCACATCAAAATATGGCTCCGCATGATAGACTATCTACATCAAGTGAGCCCCACATGATGGACGGTGATGGATGGTGGACATCCAAGGTAAGCCCGCATGATGAATGACCCATATTGAAGGTACCCTCCACCATGATGAATGGTCCACATCAAGGTGGGCTCCACATGATGGATGACCCACATCAAAGTGTGGCCCAGCATGATGGATCATCCATGTTAAGTGAGGGCCACTCGATGGATGGTCCACATCAAAGGTGGGACCCACGTAATGGATGGTGGACATCCAAGGTAAGCCCGCATGATGAATGACTCATATTGAAGGTACCGTCCACATGATGAATGGTCCACATCAAGTTGGGCTCCACATGATGGATGACCCACATCAAAGTGTGGCCCAGCATGATGGATCATCCATGTTAAGTGGGGGCCACTTGGTGGATGGTCCACATCAAAGGTGGGACCCACATAACGGATGGTGGACATTAAAGTTGGGCCCACATGATGGACAATTGACATTAAAGGTGGGCGATGAATGATCTGTATCAAGGAGAGGGATGGTCCACATCAAGGTGGCTCACATAATGGACGGAGTGGGCCACAAATGTGTTGAGAAGTGGAGCCACATCTGGGGCCGCCCACGACCAGTCGAGGTTGCGCGGATTTCGTGTCGCAAGTCCTTTCACAACTGGGATGCAAAAGGAGTTTCGCGGATTTCGTGTCGCAAGTCCTTTCGCAACTGAGATGCGAAAGGAGTTTCGCGGATTTCGTGTCGCAAGTCCTTTCGCAACTGGGATGCGAAAGGAGTTTCGCGGATTTCGTGTCGCAAGTCCTTTCGCAACTGGGATGCAGAAAGGGAAGTTGTCAAAACTATAAATTGGGGTCCCTAGGGCTATTCTAGGTTAAGGTGAATTTTAGGAAATTATTCTGAGGTGTGGGCAAAGGATTTTCTCTGTACTTCCAAGGGAGAGGTTAGTATATTGCCTTGTAATCTTCATTTCTCTTCATAGTGGAATTTTGCATCCGTGGTTTTTTACCCTAGTTTGGGGTTTTTCCACGTATATCTTGTCTTGTGGTTTGTTTTGGATTGTTTTGATCTATTTCTAGTTTATATTTCTTCCTGTCTATCGTTTGTGGGTGAGGCCTTAGATTGGATCTAGGCTCACTGCATTGTTGGAGTGCTGCGCAACAACAGGTATCAGAGCTATTGGTTTAGTTCTATTGGGAGCGATGGCAGAAGATGGGAAAACTAGAATTGAGAAGTTTGATGGTTCAAACTTTGCCTTCTAGAAGATGCAGATGGAGGATTATCTGTATCAGAAGGACCTCTATATTCCTCTATGAGGAAAAGAGAAGAAACCAGAAAAGTTGACAGATGATGAATGGTTTTTACTGGATAGGAAGGCTTTAGGAACGATCCGACTCTCTTTGTCTAAGAGCGTTGCCTTCAATATATCCAAGGTAAAAACGACAAAAGAATTAATGGAAGCCCTAGCCACCATGTATGAAAAGCCCTCAGCATCCAACAAGGTTCATCTTATGAAACAGCTATTCAACATGAAGATGTCAGATGGTGGGAGCGTGGCTAAACATCTAAACGAGTTCAATACAGTCACGAGCCAGTTGGAATCCGTTAGCATTGCTTTTGAGGATGAGGTCAGGGCGTTATTGATCTTATCCAGTATGTCAGACAGTTGGGATGGTTTGGTGATTGCTGTGAGCAATTCTTCAGGATCGACAAAGCTGAAATTTGATGATGTGGCCGGTCTAATTCTCAGCGAAGAATCTAGAATGAAGGCATCAGGAGTTTCAGGGGATTCAGGGAATGCTCTAAACGTTGAAGGAAGAGGAAGATCGCTGAACAAAGGAGGCAATAAACACGGGCGTTCTAAGTCAAGGAATAAGTCCAAGGGACCGAAAGACAAAGACGGGTGTTGGCATTGCGGCAAGAAGGGGCACATGAAACGTGATTGCAGGGCGCTCAAGAAACAAGAAGGAAGCTCTCAAGGTGGAAAAGATTCAGTGAATCTGTCTGAGGAGAGCGACACAGAGGCGTTGATCTTGTCTCTTGATGCGAGGAATGAGTCTTGGGTTATAGACTCGGGTGCTTCGTTTCATGCTACTTCGTGTAAGGAAGTTCTGCGTGATTATGTGTCAGGTGACTTTGGAAAAGTCTACCTGGGTGATGATGAGCCGTGCAATATTGTTGGAAAGGGAGATGTTCATGTAAATCAGAAAGACGGAACGGTCTTGAAATTGAAGGATGTCAAACATGTACCGAGTTTGAAACGTAATCTGATCTCAGTGGGACAGTTGGCTGATACCGGTTATGTGACGACATTCACCAGTGACTCCTGGAAGATCACAAAAGGTGCCTTGGTAATATCTCGAGGCAAAAAAGGAAGGTACTTTGTACGTGACTTAAGGATCGTATAGTTCACTCGCAGTCGCATCAACTGGAGTGAATGGGCAGTTATGGCATTAGAGGCTGAGACATATGAGTGAGAAAGGGATGAAAGTGCTATTGTCAAAAGGGAAGCTACCAGGGCTGAAGTCTATTGACTTGGAATTCTGCGAGGACTGCGTGTATGGCAAGCAGAAGAGGGTAAGCTTCAAGAAGACGGGACGCGCTCCAAAGACACATCTGTTGGAGCTTGTACACACTGATGTGTGGGGACCGGCACAGGTATTATCTCTTGGTGGCTCACGTTATTTTGTTACATTTATTGATGATGCTAGTAGAAAACTGTGGGTTTACTTCTTAAAACATAAATCTGATGTATTTGATGTATTTAAGAAGTGGAAAGTTATGGTAGAAAATGAGACAGGTAAAACAGTAAAGTGTCTCAGGTCTGACAATGGGGGAGAGTATTGTGATAAGAGGTTTGAGGAGTATTGTGCAGCAAATGGAATCAAACATCAGAAAACGATTCCAGGGACACCACAGTAGAATGGTGTGGCTGAGCGCATTAACAGGACCATCCTTGAGCGCGCCAGGAGCATGAGGTTACATGCAGGGTTGCCCAAGACCTTTTGGGCAGATGCTGTGAATACTGCCGCATATCTCATCAATAGAAGTCCCTCAGCACCATTGGATGGTGGGCTACCAGAAGAAGCGTGGACTGGGAAAGAAGTGAACCTTGCACATCTCAGAGTGTTCGGTTGCACTTCATATATTCACATTGATGCAGAGCACAGAAACAAGCTGGATGCGAAGTCCAGGAGGTGCACGTTTATAGGCTATGGGCAACATGATTTTGGCTACAGGTTCTGGAATGCAGAAAACAGAAAAATCATCAGAAGCAAGGACGTAGTCTTTAATGAAAAAGTGATGCATAAGGACAGTGTGCAGGAAAATAAGGCCGAAAAAGGAATTCGTAGAGTTGGAAGAGTTACCGGACATGGGTGTTACAGTGCCACAGGATGAGGCAGAGCCGCATACACCAGTTGTGAGGAGGTCTACTCGGGAGAGGAGACCCACGGTCCGATACTCACCCTCCTTACATTATCTACTACTGACAGATAATGGTGAGCCAGAGTGTTTTGAAGAGGCGTTACAGTCAGATATACGGGTTAAGTGGGAGCAGGCCATGGATGATGAGATGGACTCTCTTGAGTTTAATCGTACATGGGAGCTAGTCACTCTACCCAAGGGTAAGAAAGCTCTTCATAACAAGTGGGTTTACAGACTGAAGGAGGAGCACGATGGTTCGAAACGGTACAAGGCCAAATTGGTTGTGAAAGGGTTTCAACAAAAGGCAGGTATCGATTTCACTGAAATATTTTCACCGGTAGTGAAAATGTCTACGATTCACATGGTCTTGAGTATAGTGGCTTCAGAGGACTTACATCTAGAACAGCTAGATGTTAAGACAGCCTTTCTTCATGGGGACCTTGAAGAAGAGATATATATGCATCAGCCGACAGGATACGTGGCACCAGGTAATGAGAACAAGGTGTGCAGACTGAAGAAGAGTCTATATGGCCTGAAACAGGCCCCGAGGCAATAGTACAAGAAGTTCGATAGTTTCATGTCGAGAAACGGTTTTAGGAGATGTCATGCAGACCACTGTTGTTACTTGAAGAAGTTTGATACGTCATACATCATCCTTCTTCTGTACGTTGATGATATGCTTGTGGCTGGCTCAAGCATGGAGGACATCTCAGATCTCAAAAGACAATTGTCTAGAGAATTTGCCATGAAGGATTTAGGAGCTGCAAAACAAATCCTAGGCATGAGGATAAAGCGTGACAGGGAAAACAAGAAATTAATTTTGTCACAGGCAGAGTACATAGCCAAGGTACTTGATAGATTCAATATGGGAGGTGCTAAGCTGATTAGCACTCCATTAGCTAACCACTTCAAGCTATCTAAGGAACAAGGTGCAAAGACGCAGGAGAAACAAGACTACATGGCTAAAGTCTCATATGCGTCAGCTATTGGGAGTCTCATGTATGTTATGGTGAGCACGAGGCCAGACATTACTCAAGCAGTGAGAGTTGTTAGCAGGTTCATGAACAACCCCGGGAAGGAACATTGGGAAGCTGTGAAGTGGATCCTCAGGTACTTGGTAGGTACTAAGGACGTAGGGCTGTGTTATGGTGGATCGAAAATCAAGTTACAAGGCTACGTGGATTCAGATTTGGCAGGAGATATCGACAGCAGAAGAAGCACTACGGGTTATGTTTTTACTCTGGGTAGTGCTGCAGTCAGTTGGGTTTCTTAGTTACAAAAGATAGTATCTATTAATACGACAGAAGCAGAATATGTTGCGGCTACAGAAGCATGCAAGGAGATGGTGTGGATGCAAGGTTTTATGGAAGAGTTGGGTAAGAAGCAAGCAGATTGCAAGCTGTACAGTGACAGTCAGAGTGCAATAAACTTGGCTAAGAATTCAGCCTTTCATTGAAGGACCAAGCATATTGCCATCAGATATCACTTCATACGTTCGTTACTGGAAGATGGATCGATTGCTCTGGAGAAGATTCATACAAGTGAGAATCCTGCGGATATGCTGACCAAGGCGGTCACAAAGGAGAAGCTGAAGCTCTGTTCAGCTTTGATTGGTCTTCAGGCTTGAAGACGGGGAGGTGGTGCACTCCGGATGAAGAAGACAAAGGTTTATGGAGATGTGTCTCCAAGTGAGAGATTGTTGAGAAGTGGAGCCACATCTGGGGCCGTCCACGACCAGTCGAGGTTGCGCGGATTTCGTGTCGCAAGTCCTTTTGCAACTGGGATGCGAAAGGAGTTTTGTGGATTTCGTGTCGCAAGTCCTTTCGCAACTGGGATGCGAAAGGAGTTTCGCGGATTTCGTGTCGCAAGTCCTTTCGCAACTAGGATGCGTAAAGGGAAGTTGTCAAAACTATAAATTGGGGTCCCTAGGGCTATTCTAGGTTAAGATGAATTTTAGGAAATTATTCTGAGGTGTGGGCAAAGGATTTTCTCTGTACTTCCAAGGGAGAGGTTAGTATATTGCCTTGTAATCTTCGTTTCTCTTCATAGTGGAATTTTGCATCCGTGGTTTTTTACCCTAGTTTGAGGTTTTTCCACGTATATCTTGTCTTGTGGTTTGTTTTGGATTGCTTTGATCTATTTCTAGTTTATATTTCTTCCTGTCTATCGTTTGTGGGTGAGGCCTTAGATTGGATCTAGGCTCACTGCGTTGTTGGCGTGCTGCGCAACAAAATGATGGATGGCTCACATCAAAATGTCGCCCCTCAGTGATGGACAATCCACATTAATTGGGTCTCACCTGATGGACGGTTCACATCCAAGGTCTCGCATGATGGATGGCCCATATCCAAAGTGGCCCAACATGATGGACGATTCACGTAAATGGTGTGCCCCACATGATGGACAACCCACTTCAAAGGTGGGTAGTGGACATTGATGCAATGAAGTTGTAAATTTTAAAAACGAGATCAACTATCCCTAGAAAAAGCTCCTGTGGGCTTATTTCTTATAAGATTATATTATTATTATTATTATTATTATTATTATTGAAAACATAATTTTAGCAAACGAGCTAATTTAAAACAAGAGCTATAAAAAAAAGAAATTATCAAAATAGCTCTTATTAAAAAAAAAAAAAAAAACTCTTATTGGATTAGAGTAGAGATGTCAACCGAGCCCTTAGTTGTTTGCCTAAAATTGACTGATCGAAGAGACAGGCAAGGTACCACAGCTTGGACCATCTTTCCTGCGGGATCAGTTCTGTGAAAACGGTAAGCCCCACCATTAAGATCTCCTGTAAAAAAAATAAAAATAAAAGCAGCTTTTTGCTCATCATATGGTCCACACACCATTGAAATCAGTGAGCAACCAACGGTCTGAGTCGACAAACAGGTGTGCCCCATTTAATGAAGAGATCAGCTTAGTTTCATGGTTGGGCGGGCCTTCCTAAAAAGGAAGCATGGTATGGTACTGATGCCAGAGGTGATCAGTTCTCGTGCTTAGAACCCAAACAGAGGCTCAAACAGTATAACTATCAGTAGCGTCCCAATCTGGTTCAACCAATGGTTTCAACTAGATTACAACGATAACAATGCAAATGGTTTCAACCACCCATTATATTGCTTATTGGTCTTTACCAGTACAACATCTACATTGAATCTCCTTTTCTATACTGGAAAACGTCGAACCTGATGCTGCTGCAGTTTCGTCCGTTGGGTTTCAAAACATGACATCTTATATATTGTTCATGAAAAACATCCACCTCATATCTGCAGTGGTTTTTGGCCAGCTTAGGAACCTGTGGATGCCAAGTTCTTAATAAGAAATCATCCCAACGGAAACTAGTCTCTTCTATTCTTTTCTTTTTTCATTTTTTTACCTTTTCTCTAATGAAGCCCAAGGGTGTTGTGACAGCTGACATTGTGTGTGTGTGTGTGTGTGTGTTTCAATGTGACATTAATATGAATTATACACTGTAAATAAACTCAAGAACGATGATGAAGAGCCCAAAATGTCGGGGCCAACAACAGAGTATATACAAAGGTATTCTGATTCACGTGCTAGATTCCTATGTTGGTTCAGCACCATTAAGAAAATAGTGGTGACTCTTCAACCATGCACATGGCATGGTTGTAGGGCAGCCCAGAATGTCCAAATTGCTGATTCAACTGTGGATGGAGCATAACATGAAAATTACACCCAAAATAGTATTATCCATATATAAAAATTTTCCACTTAAAATTTGTATCACTCACCAGTTGATAACCATTGATTGGATGGTTGAGATTGCAAGAATAGATGCAGGCTCCATCAACAATTGGGCCCATAATTTGGATTTTATGGATACCTGCACATCAACTGTCATATGTGAGGACTGAGTCACCACCCTTTTTTTAAATGGTGCAAAACCAACAAGGGAGTCTAAACCCTCATTCATACATACATTCATTGAATGACAACCAGCTTCCTCACTCTCTTTGGAGCCATAGAAGAATTCCATACAACCAAATATCCCTCTATAAAAAAGACCAAAAAAAAAAAAAAAGAAAAAAAGAAAAGAAAAAAAGAGAGGAAGAATCTCATATAGCATCAGCCATCGGTAACCTCTGCCTCCGATGACAACGCCTTGTTGTCTTCCCCCACCCTTGTAGGCTTATCCCTTTGCGTTCCACTTCACTATGACTAGGCTGCCATGGGGGTTGGCCCACCAATTTCCCCATCCGAGCCGCAGCAGCCAAACCTCTTGGCTGCCTCCTACCCCTTCCCCGACAATGCCACCCATTTCTAACCATGTTTTTCCTTGAGAGCCCACTTTGCCAAGAGCAACCCAAAGCTCTCATCAGCCCTTCTAGCAACTGGAGATCTTCAGTCACTTCATGCCTTGACAAAGATACAAGACCCGGCAGGATGTCCTTCTGAAAGTCCATCCGTTGCCGCCGCCTCCTTGTTTGACGTCTCCGAGGTCGGGATAGTAATGGAGGGATGCCTGAATTGTCATCTTGATTATCATGCTCCTGTTGCAGCTTATTACAAAGGTATTCTTCCTCCACCTTGGTTTCTACCAGCTTCAATGTCATGGCCTCAAAGAAGTCAATCCCTTCATCGTCTGAGGCTTCCTTATCAGCATCACTCATACCTCTTGAACTTCCAGCTTTTCCATCAAGATCACTTGTGTTTGAGAAAACCACCTCCGAGAACCAATGTAGGGGGTCCATCAGATCATCAGGTGAGGTGTGACAACCGGCATCATCTGACTGGTTACGTATCTCTAATGACATGGCAACAATAGCCTCGGCTGCAGTCCTGGCAAGTAGATCCTTTGGGCCCTCCATTTCACATTGCTTCGGTTGTGTAGATGTCACCTGTTTGTTGGCTGCCACAGATTCCCCGGGAGGGGTGAACTCGAATGTGTCTGGTAGGATAGGGGTCTCCAAACCGATTGCAACTGCAATATCCACCAGAGGAGCTCCGGAAACAGAAGTGGAGAACTCTGAATCATTCGTGGATGTAAACGAAATATCCAACATATCCACTCTAGAATTCAAATTAATTTCACGATCTGTAGAACCCATAGTTCTATTGCTATCAATCCCCTTATCTGTGACCGGATTCTCCGCATGAATCTGCTTTTCTGAGTCATGCAGTGGAAGATCACAAGCAATATCTGCATGAAGCAAACCAACTCTCACACTCTTCTCAGCATCATTGATTTCAGATTGGATCCGACATGGCATGGAGGATGAGCTAAAAGCATGCTGACCCTCGAAATTTGAAGACTTGCTGAGGGCAGGAAAACCAGTGTTCTTATTACTCGGGCTCTCAGCCTGATCAGTCTTGCAGGTTTCTCCATCCTCAGCATGCAAAGTTGATGAGAAATCCTTTAAAAAAACTGGAGGACCCTTTTCTGTTTTATTTTCACACTCCAGCAGCTGGATTTTTGCATCTTGGCTAGACAACAGCCCAGAGCAAGCCTCTATGAAACCCAGATCCATCTGGGCTGCACCATCTCCAAGACTTCTGGATTCGTTACAGACTGGTCTTGTTCTAAGCCACGACATCCGAGAATCTCTGTGCTTCCTCTCCCCTCCAACGAGCACATGATTGCTTCGGTGATCAACTTCCTCTCGGAAGCCATTCGGAAGACAGACATTCAAATTTATATCATTTGCAGACTTCATGTCCTGGAAATGCAAACCCGTTAATGTCTTTCCAGGCACACCACCCTCAATGGGGTTGTAAGCTGAACAATCACCAACATCTGGGTTCAGCTTTTCAAAGCCAATCAAAGGTACTACATGGGGCACATTAGATTCTGAGGAGGACCCATTGTTGAAACCATTCTGGTAGCATACTTCACTTCCGAAACTCGGGTGCAAGCTCAAATTGCTGTTGAGGTCCCAATTATGTCTGGGACCTTGAATAGAGGGGTTAGAATTCTTGGTCTGCACATTCAATGCAGCAGACCCATTAATACAAGGAAGTGCCTGAGCTGCTACAGGAACATGGATTATGCGGTTCATTGGTTGTTTCCAAGATGAAACCAGGGGAGACGCAGCATTGGCATCATCAGTGCAAGAAACATCTGAAAAGCAAGTAGGCATTTGAGGAGTCACTGGAGCTGAATGGTTAGAGATGTTGAGACGAGGACTTCTAGGGATCTGTATACTGCATGTTGCATTTTCTATAAATGATGCTTCTCTTTTACTCTTATCTGCCAAAGGTAATGCTGGAAGTTCATGAGCTTTCTTAAGCTCAGTTTGTATCGATTTGGTTGATGTTGGTGATTGCTCATGACAGAGAACTGGAGAAAAGGAATTTGATTTGCTTCTACATTTCCCTGTAGCAAACAGGTACCCACATGAAACTAGCAATATTAAAAGGAACTGAATAGGTGAAAAGCATTAAAAAAAAAAAAAAAGAAAAAAAAAGAAAGAAAGATGCAAAGAACAACACATCCAGTAGCACCAATCTACATCCTGATCAAGCATACAATAAAATTGAAAAAGCTAAAAGCATCATAAATTAAGGCAATTAATGATTAAAATGAAATATGGATAAATAACAAAGATGGTGGATTGAGCACCATGGTTCTTAAATATCGGTTTCAGAATTACCTTACTTCACTGGGTTCGGGTGAAATATGGAAAAATGGCCAGGATATTAGATTGACCACCCTGGTTTTAAGTACAGTCTGAGAGTGTGAATCACCTGGAGACTGAAACCAGTACGACTTGCCCCAACTCATTCTGACTTGGTCGGTTTCGTTCTGACTCAGCCTGCTTTTGGGGTGGGACTCAACCAATGACATTTCATTCTTCACTGATTCAAGTTAACACAACTGAGTCGATTCCGTTCTGATGATATCTAAAACCATGATCACTGATTGCCTATAACCGGTTGTAGAAACTTTACGTATAGCCTTTCCTACAAGCAGTTTGCCCATGAATCCATATTTTCAAGAGCAAAATTGGAAAATAAAATTTCTGAAGGAATAGAAACTGGGTTGTAGGTGATTAGTCCTTCAGTAGATCAAGGTAATTGGATGATCAAGTTAAGAAATCAGCTAAATAAGTGAAAACATAAATGAAAGAAATGACCATCAAGTTGCAGCAATCCACTGAGTCACAGATCAAGCATATAGTCACAAGTCATGAGATTAACACAACCCACACCACACACTGCAAGGTGGCCAGAACCTAGTACTTATCAGAGCCAAGATCTTGTTTGATATATCGCTAAATGCATACGCAAATTCAGTATCATGGCACCCCATGAATGATACAGGGGCTGCCATATCATTTTGAAGCATAACAGGCAACACAGATCAAGAATAGCCAATGTCTCAGGCAAAATATCAGTCCATCTTAACAGCTGGCATGTCCGTCCTTTCCATTAAAAATGTATTGTTTTAAGAGTTGTGAATATCGGGTATTGTATAGTCAGCATTCGTAGCATTGGTATCATAACATGTATTACTGACTGAGGATACAGAAACATGTCTCAGAAACATATTGTGGATACTCGGAAACGTATCGCTGACTGAGGGAAACATTCGGGAAACATGGGGGAAATGGTAGAATTTCTCGAAGAAACTTTAGTAGATGCTAAAATATACATATTTGCATATTTAGGAATCAAATAATTGCAAAAAAAGACGCATACATAATAAGTTTCCCTTTAATGGAGGCCTAAAAGTATATAATGTTGACTCAGGGAAACAATGGGGAAATATAGGGAAAATGGTGGAATTTTCCAATGATACTTCAAATCCTGAAATACACATGTTTGCCTATTTAAGAATCAAATAATAGCATAAAATACACATATTTGCATATTTAGGAATCAAATGGTAAGTTTCCCTTTAATGGGGGCCTAAAAGCATGTATCATTGACTCAAGGAAACATCGGGGAAACATGGTGGATCCATCCATCCATTCAACCATCCATCCATCCATCCATGCACATACATACATACAAACACATGCATGATCCATCCATCCAACCATCCATCCAATCATCTATGCATGCATACATATATACATACAATGACACATACATATATACGCACATGCATCATCCATGCATGCACACATATATACATACGTCCATCCAACCATCCACGCATTCATGCATACGTACATCCATCCATCCATCCATGCATGCATGCATATACAAACATGCATGTCGTTATACAACCATGCACCTTTTGAAATGGATTTTTTTAATAAACAGATTTTTGGCCATATTGATACATTGATGATACATTGGCGATATTATTGAAATACTGTTGATACACTAGCGATACAAACAACACCTGGAATTTACACAGTCGAAAACATTGGCGATACTTAGAGATATATCATCGATACCTGGAATTTCTGATATTGTCAGTGTCATCAGTATCGCTGACCTGGCGATACTCGGCGATATTATCGATAATATTGCCGATACTTGGAACCATATGTATAGTAATGGTACCAACTGTGCATACTACTGACTGGTGCACAATGAGATGGATCCAGCTATTAGGGATGAAACACTAGTGGAAGTTTGTATCAGATCCTAAATAAAGAGCAATGGCCAAGAAAAAATTTGCAAAGACTGAATAATTAGATAACACCCACTTGATGTTTTGAAGCATGAAGTGATAAACTGGTCAGTCAGGATCAAGTGACATATTTGCCAGTCATATGAGTTGAAAGGGTGATCTACCACTTATTAAATGGTACCATGGATGGTAGCAGACATGCCTTGCATCCAACCCATGTACAGAAGTTAGATAACTCAGTAAACTAGAATAAATAATGAATTTTAAGTTGATGAGGTTTAAGTCATACATTTTTTTTTTAATGACGACAGGGTGTCCCCGCCCCTTATTAAAGAGAGGTTTAAGTTATACATTTGAACTTAATTTCTTACAAGCAACATAGAAAAAATGTAGATTGTGACCAAAAACTCCAGATTCAACTGGTGTGAGGCCCACCTTCATTTTGGATCAACTCGATTCTTGGGGCATCATGGTGGGGTGCAACAGATGAACAGGTTGGATGGCATATACATCTCAGTGTTAGAGGTCTACAACTTCCACCAACTTGTTGGCTAATCTCCATGGACCAATCCCACCCTTCACCCAAGATGTAGCATTTTTATACTCACCCTCTATGATCAACGGGAAGAATTGGTAGGTTAAACCACTTTGATTGCTTGGAGCAAAGCCCCATCCTCTGTATTTTAGATTCTTGCATGCCTATAGGGCTTGAAAACTCCATAAGAACATTGCCACTAGCATCCCGAACCACCACCCCAACCCAAGCAAATCCAGGGTTGCCAAAGGAATATCTGTTGAAATTAACCTTAAAAGGGACAGAGAGGATGCCATCATGCAACACTTTTCGTGCTGTTCGGATGGCAATGGATTACCTCCCAGTAAGAACTCACCACCCTGTGAGGGAAACCTCTAAATTTGTGGTTCGATTTCTTGAGTAGTTATGTTGAAAATTCTTTTGACTACCACTGGAGCCTGTGCCAATTTTCCTTTAAATATTCAGTTGTTCCATAGGGACCACAAGGAATCCTGAACAACCATTTCACATAGGAGACAGCATACAGAAGCCCAGGCCGGAGATGACCAAGTACCAACTAATTCCAGGACCAATTTAGGAAAAACCTGATCCACACCAAATTTGATTGGCACTGCAGACCACCTCTTTTTCAAAACTGTAGTGAATCGGTAACTGATCTGATTCTATGTCAATGCAACACTTGATACACCAGTTAGGAATCATCATGCCTCTATTTTTTAGATGATCAATGGTCAAGATCTTGTTCAGAAAAGTTGTCGAAATGAATGCCTCACCTTCGTAGGAACTATGGCAGGACAGCAAATGGCTTCGTCGATACGCTATCAGCGTGAAACATCGATCTAACCGATAATTTTCCAATTGTTTCTAGGCCACATCCTCCTATCCAGAGCATCCTAGGGAATGTATATTTCCACCATCGTTGCGAGCAGATGGGATAAGCTAACGATTTCCTCATCTTAAAGATTTCAATGAAAAGGAGACCAAACAAGCTTACCCCCCAAATCATGATAGAAATTGATGACAGGTGCTCCTTTGTTATCAACTACTGCATATAGATGCTCGTACAACTTAGAGGCACCTCCATAAACCAGATGTTTTCCCATAACTACACTTTCATCTCGTTTCTGACTCGAAGCTGGAAATTGTAGAGCAAAAATATGAGCCCAAGTATTTGCTCTCCAACTCCAACTATTCACAAGGTGTTGCAAATGTATTGTCCATAAATTAAAGTTTTTTTAATTGAAAGAAACCAGAACTACAAAATAACAAAAGAGAAACAGGGGAAAGGAAACAAAGAGAGAAAACCGAAAAAGAAAAAGGACTCTTATCTACAAAGCCCGAAGACAGACGCCAAAAGGGCCAAGAAAAACAAAACAAAATAAAACTAGAAGCAAAAACCCCCCTCAATCAGGGGGCCTAGTCTCTAAACAAAACTAGAACTCTAGAGAAAACGCCCGCCTTTGAAGAAGAGAGGTTCCTGAAACATCTGTTGTTATGCTCAGCCCAAATGGGCCAAACGACAGCTAAAAGGATCATCTTCCATTTCCTTTTACCCAGAGCTCCACCTGGTTCCGCATGCCAACTTGTCAAAAGTTCTTCGATTGAGTAGGGCATGACCCAAGAAATCCTTGCTAGTCTAAAGATGCTCCACCATATATCAGAAGAAAATTTGCAGTGGATCACAAGATGATCTACCGATTCTTCAGCTTCGAGGCAGAACGGGCATGCGTTAGCAATCTACATCCCACACTTCCTAAGATTGTCGATTGTAAGAATTCTCCTTCTACCCACAAGCCATCTGAAGGCAGCCACCTTTGGCGGCACTCCATAAAACCATATAGGGCTGGTGTGACAGGGGCCGGAGAAGAAAGAAGCTAATAAAGACTTGTAGAAGGACTTGACTGAGAATCTACCCGAGGGCGAGAATGACCATTTGATTTCGTCTTTCGGCTTCGAAGGGGTGGGCAAAGGAGCTTCCTGCAAAGCAGAGAGCAAATACATAAGATCTTGGATTTCAACATAAGACAGATTCCTCCCGAGAAGGGGAGACCAAGTTCCTCCACACGCAGAGGGGTTGAAACACTCTTTAACCAGGGCATTTGGATTGGCTGAGATAGCAAATGTAGAAGGAAAGGTTTCTGCTAGCGACCGGTTGCTGATCCAAATATCTAACCAAAATATGGTATTTTCTCCATTTCCCATGGAGAAAGAGGTTCTCTCAAGCATCGGTTGGGCCATCTTAGCAATACCTTTCCAAAGGAAAGAAGCTTGATAGGGGGATGACTTTTTAGTCCACCACCCTGTTGGAGACGCCCCGTATTTAGCTGCCACAATCTGACGCCACAAACAATGGTGTTCGCTGCCAAATCTCCATACCCATTTACCTAATAGAGCCTCATTAAATAGAGTTAGATCTCTAATATTGGCCCCTCCATTATCATAAGAAGAACAAACCTCTCTCCACTTCAGAAGGGGGAATTTTCCTCCAACCGAACCCCCTTGCCAGATGAAGTTCCTTCGGAGTCTGTCAATCTTATTGATCACCGATTTGGGACATCTGAATAAGGAAAGGAAATAAACTGGGAGGTTTGAGAGGGAGGCTTTAATGAAGTTAATTCTCCCTCCCAAAGAAAGGAGATTCAGCCTCCAGGCTAAGAGTTTCCATTCCATTCTTTCTAAGATCTTATCCCACAAAGAAATATGGGGCTTGCCTATCCAGAGCGGCAATCCTAAGTATAGGGTTGGGAGATAACTGACCTTGCACCCAAAAGAGTCGGCCAAAGAAAAGCAAACCTCATTTTCCAGATTGATTCTAAAGAATTCGGTCTTGGATAAATTAATTTTCATGCTTGAAACCGCTTGGAACCACTTGATTGTGACACTAAGGAGGGTCACCTGACACAGGGGAGGACGTGAGGTCGAGCACCGTCTTCCTCAAGGGAATAACTGTGCCGAATCCACGGAACTTCTCTGGACTCCTCACAGAGACTTCTCGAATCCAGGAGAAAGAAAGCAAGCAAAATAGAAAATAAATTCTATAAAATTTGAAATTGATTGATGAATGAATAAAAACGAGTTCACAACCCTTTAAATAGGGGTACCAAGCAATGGGAAAGAAATCAGAATCAAACTACAACTAAAACTCCTAGAATTCGCGACTTACTATAAATAGTAAACTTACTATTTATAGACGGTCGTGATGTCTACTAGTGCGCAAGGTTTTCGGCCAAAAATAGTAAGTGTCCTATTTGGCTTCACCAAGCTGTTCTCCTAATTTTTCTAAGCTCTTTTCACGTTGAACGCAACTCCTAAAGCCCAACGGATGAAGAGTTATAATCAAACTAAAACTTACTATTTATAGTAAAAACGGAATTAAAATAGGGAAATGACCGTCGATCTGGCGGTATTTCGCAAATCCAGCTTGGGCAACCCGGTGTTGCTGGGTTGGGTGGCAAAGTAGCTCGTTCTACCCGAAAATCATATATTTTACGTCTGATAACTCATTCCAGATTTGCGAGATAAGCCTAATTTAAGGTCCGACGGTCCGGATCACTTTTGTCGTCGACCGGGCCTTTTCTGATCCATCTTGGCCATGTAACTGTCCGCGACCCTCTCTACATCACCACCTGATTTTCCTCAGCTTCATGGAACAGAAGAAAGTCATCTACAAACAACAAATGTGAGATCGACACATCAAAATTAGGGATCAAAACTCCTCTAAAGAGGCCTATCTGTTTTCCTCTCGAAAGCATGCCACTTGGTGCCTCTGTCACCAGCACAAACATAAATGGAGACATACGATCTCCTTGATGTAGCCCCGTGGATGACCTGAAATACCCAAACGGAGAACCATTTATAAGAATAGAGAACTTGGGCGACATAATATAAGATCTGATCCATGCACACCATTTGAAGCCGAAACCCAAGCTATCCATCTTATGGTCCAAGAAAGCCCAATCGACATGGTCGTAGGCCTTTTCCAGATCCAATTTGCATAAAATATCAGGTTTCTTGGACCTATCTTGAGAATCAAGGCATTCATTGGCTAAGAGCAAAGAGTCAAAGATTTGTCTCCCTTCCACAAAGGCAAATTGAAAGGGGGAAATGATCTTGGGGATCACAGATCTCAATCTCTGGCTCAGAACTTTTAAGAGAAATTTGTAAGGGCTTCCAATAAGACTAATGGGGCATAAGTCCTAAACGTTCTGAGCCCCTTCCGCCTTGGGAATAAGAGTGAGGAAGGTGTTACCCAATTCGGAAGCTATTCTATTGTTGAAGAAGAAGTCAAACACAAAAGACCACAGATCTGGGGTAACCATGTCCCAAAAAACCTAGAAGAAAAAAAAAGTCGCCAGGAATCCATCAGGGCCCGAGGCTTTATCCCTTCTCAGGTCTCACACGGCCTCTTTGATTTCGTCTATACAGAATGACCTTTCTAAAAGCTCCACATTGGAATCCTGTAAGGATCTGAAGTGGAGGTTGTCTAGAGAGGGTTTGCAAACATCATAGTTAGATAGCAATTCAGATAAAAACTTAACAAAAGAAGAGATGGAATTCTCATCTGATCTAAGCTCATCTTCCACCATAATAGACGTTATTGTGTTCACTCGCCTCCTCACGTTAGCATAGGAATGGAAAAATCTAGTGTTCCTATCACCTTCTTTAAGGCCAAGTCACTCTTGATCTTTGGCGCCATTTGATCTCCTCTTCCTTCAATCTAGCACAATATTCCGCTGACAAATGGGCCTTGAATTCGATCTCCATTTCAATCAACTAACCTGTTTCCTCCAACAAATCCAACTCCTAGATGGAAGCCAAAATCGAGGTCATTTCAGATTCCCGCTTACCAAAAAAGTCTGGTTTGAAGAAATGGAGATGTGCCTCTAAAATTTAATGTGATCGTCATGTACCACTCAAATTAATAGGGAAAATTTATAGGAAAGCTATAAGACCAACCATGCTTTATGGGACAGAATGTTGGGTAGTCAAAGAACAACGTGTTCATAGGATGAGTGTAACTGAATGAGGACGTTGAAATGGATGAGTAACACGACAAGGAAGGATAGAATTAGAAATGAATGCATTTGAGGGAACTTAGGAGTAGCACCACTAGGTAATAAGATGAGGGAAAGTAGAATTAGATGGTTTGGTCATATGCAATAGAGACCAAGAATCGTAAGAGTGAGTAGGTACAAGGTGAAGACTCTAAAGGGCAAGGAGAAGACCCAAAAGGATGTCAATGGAGGTACTAAGAAAAGACTCGATGACCTATGGTTTAACTAAAGGGATGGTCTTTGATAGGGTGGAATTGCGAAATTGGATTCATGTAACTGACCCTAATTAATTGGGATAAGGTTTAGATGATGATGATGATGATGATGATTTGGGGACTTTAGCACTCAATTAGGATTTTTCTATCATTTTTAGGGTTCTTTCAATCAATTATGGTTTTTTTTTTTTTAATTTCACTTGTTTTCTGTAGGGATTTTATAAACAATAAATAGTAAAAGGAGATGAATTGTTCACCATTAAAAAAGGAGAGAGAGAGAGAGAGAGAGAGAGAGAGAGAGAGAGAGAGAGAGAGAGAGAGAGAGAGAGAGAGAGTTGTTTTCCACGGATGCATCTCACATTTTCATGAAAAATCGGTTTACAGTTCCATGTGGGTAGCCCTTGAGAGTAGGAAAAGGTCCCCGATGAAGCCAATGCCTAAGAAGATATGAATATCAAGAAGTACATGAAAAATCAATGTATAAATTGAAGGAAGAGTCAACCAATGAATCTAAGGATGAATCCATGGGTGTATATATTGATGGATCAAAGGTCAGATTGGCTGAGGAATTGCTTGATGAATCTGCTGATTGATCGAAGACTGGACCAGAAGAACAATCAAAGAAGGGATCTAGGAAATCAAAGGAAAAACTAGCACCATCTGACAGAGGGTACTGATGGATTGGTCAATGAATCCACTGATGGATCAACTGATACATTGACAGTTAGAGCCACCTGAATCCACCAATGGATCAACCAACAGATGCACCATTATATGGATTCAAAGAATTGGCAGACAGATCAACAGTCAGAACAACCAATCTTGATAAGGAGTGTGTTGAAGCAAATCTGAGCACATCAATCGTGAGTCAAATATTTGAGGGAGGATTTCCAAGGCCTTGAAAGAAACTGAAGAACAATGGATGGGTTGCACAAAAACAAAAGAGAAATTGGAGTGATCTACAACAATCCAACATCAGCTGCACAGACCCGAGGCATAGGATTACATCATCAACATCCATTGAACCCGAAAAAGACATGATACCAAGGAAGATCATGCGGATGGGTTTGCACCAAAACTAAACTTGAGGGCGAGGTCTTTGCTTCCATGCCATGGTTAATTGGTGCATCATTAAAATATAATAATAATAATAATCCAGGGCCAAGATTGCAAATATCTTCCAACGGCAATCAGATCAGGTTAGTGGACCCTGCGAGTAATCAGATCAAAGGGGTGGACGCCACAAGCAATCGGATTACCTACATATCATGAAGGCTTTTGAAGACATCTTAAATTTGGTGCATACTTTCCTACTCGAATCTACTTTTTTCCATGTTCAATTCTTTACTTCTTACAGAATCAGTCCAGATCACTGAGGCATGATCCATACTCAATCAGAGCTGCAAACCTCAGAATATTGTGCCAAAGCCTTATAATGTGACGACAGAAGAATGGGGGCTAGTGGGTATTTGGAATAAACTAAGAATGTATTCCATAGACATTATGAGTGCAAAATTTCTACATGTATTGGTACTAAGCATTCTGTAAAGAAAGGAACAGGATCTGGTAGTGATGCACATGCTTGTTCCAGGCCTGGGTTTTGATGTTCAGTGGGCAGTCAATTATAAAAATTTTGGCAAATGTTAGATTACACGGCTATGTGTTCACGTGCAGAGCACCATACTGGTGGTAAACACTATTCTGTGTGCACACGCAGAGCAGCATACTGGTGTATATCTCTTAGTCATCTTTTAGTTATTCTTGATTAGTATTGATTCAAATGATAATTATCTCATTATCCTTTTGTAATCAGAGGATTATTGCTGAGGAGAGATATACCATAACCCCCTCTCTTCCTGTTTTTCTCGCATCTCCACATCTTCCATAATGTAGTCTCTGGAGTTTAACATAGCATCGGAGCCATGATACCTTCTTTCCAATCTCTATTGTTTTTCCTTTCTTACAACCCAAACACACAGTTTTCAAGGGCTCTCCCTTGCTGTCAGATCTAATGGCCTCTGTAGATCTGCTTGGAAATAAAAAGGGCCTTGTTATTTGTCATCAACTACCATATGTGCTGCCGGACTGTCATATATCCATCGGAAGTGCTGCCAAATCATCACCCAGCCACCGGAAGAGATGGCAACACATCATACAGCCACTGCAAGTGCCGTCAAAACATTCTACAACCACTGGAAGTGCTATCGGAATATTCTACAGCCATCGAAAGTGTTGTCATAATGTCCTCCCACCACCGGAAGTTTTGCTGCATAATACAACAGCAACTGAGAATAATACATCCTTGACAACCACCAAGAATGCCAATGACCTAAATCCCAACCGCCACAGTCATCGAAAGTACAACAGCTTCTCCCAGTCTCCAAAATCATTACAAGTTTGGCATGTATGATATACATGCTCCAGCTTGGGGGCTAGTGTTAAGTACACAGCTTTGTGTGTACGTACAGAACACCATACAGGTGGTGTACACTGTTTTGTGTCTACATGCAGAGCACCATACTAGTGGTGTATAACTCTTGGTTATCTTCTGCTCATTCTCGACTTGTTTTGATTGAAATGATAATTATCCCATTATCCCTTTGCAATCAGAAGATTATCTCATTCCACTGGAGTTTAACAACAACCATTAATGGAAATGCTGGCTCCAAATAGGTAGGACAAGGCCATGAGCATGATTATGAAATGTCAAAATAACTCCATATGGTTAGCTTTTCCTCTAGAGCACATCAAAATGGCCATTCTACAAAAATCACAACCCTTACAAGATAACATTCAAATATCCTCATTAAAAGGCATGTAATCCTGCATGAGTGTACAGCGCAGGCCCCATACACAGCTCCAAATGTGCCAAATTGCCAACATGACACATGTGGAACATTTGAACCATCCTCGCCAGGACAGCCACATCATGTAGATGCCTTAGCCCATGAATCAAGCAGGGTCACTCATCCTGCAGGCCACATTTTGTATAAAAAAATGGACAGCTCAACCAAATTTCCTTGCTGTCCATTTGTTTCGTACACACTGGCCACATGATCAGTTGACAAGCATGAGTTTTAGGCAACGACATTTAACGGTGTGGCCCAGCCAATAGATGCCTTGGATGTTTCCCACATGATCTAACTTCACACATGTGGAGCATATGCCTAGGCTATACAAACCTGAGGCACTATAATAAACCTCTCCTCTTTTATTTCTACCCTTAACCGGTGTTTTAAATATCGACGATATCAGCCGATATATCCCATGATATATCTTGTATCCCACCTATGCGATATGAAACGCACAACTAGTGGGATACATCCCACATGTTCGATCCGGTGAGCATTTTTATTTTCGATCCTTTTTTAAAAAAAAATTAAAATAAATAAAAATAAAAAAATCTGTAAATCATGTTAAATCAGTGTCAAATTGTTACAAATCCATGATTCTTCATGTTTTGGATTAGAAGCTTTGCTTTTGAGATTTGGAGGACATGGGCCGAGTTGCGGAAAATTGAGAAAAAAATCCTACTTCTTGCAAATTAGTTGCAATCCCATGATATATCTTGTATCCCACCTATGCGATATGAAACGCACAACTAGTGGGATACATCCCACATGTTCGATCCAGTGAGCATTTTTATTTTCGATCCTTTTAAAAAAAAAAATTAAAAAAATATAAAAAATAAAAATAAAAAAATCTGTAAATCATGTTAAATCAGTGTCAAATTGTTACAAATCCATGATTCTTCATGTTTTGGATTAGAAGCTTCGCTTTCAAGATTTGGAGGACATGGGCCGAGTTGCGGAAAATTGAGAAAAAAATCCTACTTCTCGCAAATTAGTTGCAATCAGTGTTTTAAGTATCGATGATATCAACCGATATATCCCACGATATATCTTTATATCCCACCTATGTGATACGAAACGCACAAGTAGTGGGATATATCCAACATGTTCGATCCGATGAGCATATATATATATATATATATATATATATATATATATATATATATATATATATAATATATATATATATATAGGGAAAAAGGTACTATGCGCTCGAGCTGATTTTAACGTCCCATGAGGTCGAGCTGTGTGGGCCCCACCGTGATGCGTTTCGAACATCTACCCCATCAGTCAGATGCACCATTCCATCGTGTGCCTAGATCTCAAAAATCAAGTCAATCCGTGACTGTGTGGGCCACACCACATACAGAAGTAGAGAGGGGTCGTGCACCATTAAAACATTCATAACCATTTTTAAGGGCCCACCGATATGTGGTTTGCAAATCCAGCCCATCCATTACGTGTGTCCCACTTGAATGAGGGTTCAGACCAAGTTTCAGGCGCATGAAAAACTCAGGTGGGCCCCACCAAGTGCTTTTATACGTTTTAACAGTGTCTTCACATAATTTTAGATGGTATGGCCCACCTGAGTTCCGTATACAGCTGATTTTTGGGGTATCCCATAATTTAAAGGGGACCCATCAAATGCAAGGTGTTGATGGTCGAAACGCATCATGGTGGGGCCCACACAGCTCGACCTCACGGGAGCTTATCGTGAGGCCGAGCGCATAGTACCTTTTCCCATATATATATATCATGTTAAATCAATGTCAAATTGTTACAAATCCAAAACATGAAAAATCATGCATCGGGAGCTTTAATTTTGAGATTTAGAGGAGAATGGCCAAGTTCCAGAAAATTTTAAAAAAAATCAAAATTTCTCAATTTCTGGCAAATCGGTTGCAATCTGTGTCCAAACATAAAATCAAACATGGATGTAACCTGATCTAGTGATTCTTCTTTTGCTTTTGAATGTATTGCTTGTGTTTCCACACATCTTACATTTATAAATTATATGAATAGACTTTGAATATACTTACATCAATTCAATTAGACAGCGCATAGATTCCTATACAAAGAAAACGTATTATGCGCACTTGTTTTTTGTAATGTTTTAATTTATAAGTGTGTGTATTGATGCCTTTTTTAACAATCACTGAAGTTTCATTGAAAAATTTGACCAATTTCCCAACGTTTCCAACAACAACGATACATTACGCGATATGACCGATATATCCCATGCAATAACCAATACATATTCATATCCCAAGGGTGCGATATGTAATGCGATACCGATATTTCGAACAATGGTTGTAATCATTGTGTTCAAACATAAAATCAAACATGTATGTAATCTGATCCAGTGATTCTTCTTTTGTTTTTGAATGTATTGCTTGTGTTTCCACATTACATTTATAAATTATATGAATAGACTTTGAATATACTTAGATTAAGACCCCATACAAAGAAAACCTATCATGTGCACTTGTTTTTTTTGTAATGTTTTGATTTTTAAGTGTATTGATGTCTTTATTAACAATCATTGAAGTTTCATTGAAAAAAGTCGACCAATTTCCAAATGTTTCCCCATGTTTCCAACAACAACGATACATTATGCGATACAACCGATATATCCCATACGATAACCGATACGTATCTGTATCCCAATGGTGAGATACATAACGCGATACCAGTATTTCGAACACTGCTCTTAACATCCCAATGAAGCCAGGACTTCATGCATTGAATACAAGAATCAAATAGTACAAAACCAATATAGACACCCAAGAGCCTCCACACTAATATCAAGGCATTTGTTCTTGTGATATCACTTACACCAACAGGGGCAGGAATCGAAGAATTCTGTCACATTGTCAGTGTCACCATGACTACACAATAAGTTGGTTCAGTTCATCTCTAAGCCACCCATATTGGCAGGAACCTTCTATCAATGGTGTTTCTCTCACATCAGCACCAACCTTTCTTCCTACAAACCTACTGCACAATCCAACCAAGAACACCTTTACCTCAATCAATTTTGTACTGTTTGTTATTATACCACTTCTTACCAAATTATTAAGATTTTATAGATATAATGACGAAAGAGTTGATTCCATACTTTCACTAAGATGATTTTTGATAAACAATTATTTTATGAACAACAGAAACAACTATAAAAGCCACTCTTGACTCTCTTCTTAGCAAGAGAATCAGCTATGACAATTAATAAAATGTTCAATGAGCATCACTTGCTCAACCAAGAACCTAAAAACGACTCCAATTCTCGCACCTACTCTTACACTGTATGAAAGCCTAGCCTTCGCTCTATGTAGCCCATGAAAATAGCTTAAATTGCATGTAGCATACAGTACACACTACATAGCCTATGCCACACACGACATAGCATCCACGGTGAAATCAATTAATGTTTTCAACAATTTGTTACATGTTGCTTTTCAATAGAGACAGGTTAATGTTTTCAATGATTTTACTGAAATGATATAAGAAAGTATAAAATCAGTGGTGTAAGATAAATGGGTGGAAGAAAGAAGTCCTAAGCAGTAGGGAGGAGGAAACTGTAAACATGTTGAATGAGATTCAAAAACTGGATGTTAAGAAAGAATCAACAGGTTTGTCAGAAGAAGAGAGGGCTTGGAGGGAGATCCATTCAGCCAAATATAATGCTAGAATGAGGGAAGAAGAAATTAAATGGAGACAGTGATCAAGAGCTCCGCGGCTTAAAGAGGACAATAAGAATACAAAGTTCTTTCATGCTATGGCTAGTGCAAAAGCAAGGGTTAATAGAATCAAATCGGTGGTGGTAGGGGAAGAAAGGTTGGAAGGGAAGCATAAAGTTTGTGCCGAAATAGTAGACTTTTACAAGAAGTTACTATCAAGGGAAGCTTGGTTTTAGCCTAAGATTGAAAACCTGGCTTTTGAGTCCACATCGCCAGAGGCAACATCTCGTGAAAAAGAATTTTCTAAGGAAGAAATAATGGATGCAGTTAAAGAGTTAAAGAAAAGGTGCTTGGCCCAGATGGGTTTCCGATACTCTTCTAGCAGAAATTTTGGGATTTGGTTAAAGGTGAGGTCATTGGTTTTATTAATGAATTTTATGTAACGGGTTCTTTGCCCCTAGAGTGTGGTCCTAATGTCATCGCGTTAATCCCAAAAAAGGAAGGCATGGAAAGCTTGATTATGGACTGATAAGCTTATTAGGAGGACCATACAAGATTCCGTCAAAGCTACTAGCCACAAGATTTAAAGTGAGGTCATCTCAAAATCTCAAGGGGCCTTTATTGTGGGAAGAAAAATTATGGATAATGCTCTAGTGGCGCATGAATGTATAGATATACATAATAGAAGCGGAAGGAAAGGAGTGGTGTGCAAGCTAGATATAGAGAAAGCATACGATCATGTCGACTGGGGCTTCTTGGATTATATGCTAGGTTGGCTAGGGTGTGGAAGGAGATGCCAAGCATGGATGCGGATGTGTGTCACAGCTCCAAAGTACTCCATTTTGATAAATGGCTCCCCAAATGGTTTTTCCTCTTCATCTAGGGTGCGGCAAGGGGATCCATTATCTCCATATTTCTTTGTAGTGGTAATGGAAGCACTTGACAAGATGATAGAGAGAGGGGCGACAGAAGATCTTGTGCGTGGCTTCAAAATAGATAACTCTCGCTTTTAAATAACTCAATTGCAGTGTGCAGATGACACGCTGTAATTATGTTAAGTTGATGTGGATATGGTGGAAAATTTGCGGATGATTGTGGTCTGTTTTGAAGTGGTGTCCGGGCTAAAGATAAATATCAGTAAAAGCGAGTTATTGGGTGTTGGTATCTCGATTGCTGTCGTGGCTTCTTTTGCGTCGCTATTTGGATGCAAGGAAAGATCCTTTCTGACCACGTACCTCGAGTTACCATTGTGTATAGAAAAGTCTCCCAACAGGCTTGGGACAGAGTCATTGAAAGATTTGAAAATAAATTATTGCAGTGTCGAAGCAGATATTTGTCATTAGGGGGAAGGATAACTATGATTAAGGCGGCTATGTCCAATCTTCCAATTTACTTTATGTCCTTATTTATATGTCCAAAGTCGGTGTCCGCTAAATTAGAGAAAATCAAGAGGGGCTTCTTTTGGAAATGTATGGAAGATAAGAAACAGTTCCATCTCATGAAATGAGGAGATGTAAGCAAGACAAAGAGTCAAGGGGATGTAGGGTCGAGAAGTTTGGAGGTGGTTAACAAAGCTTTGCTAGGAAAATGGATATGGAGATTTGGGGTGGAGTTGGGGATTTATAGAGGGAGGTAGTTGGGAGCAGTGTTCAATTATCGGCCGATATTATCGGTATTGCAGTCCGGCGATACGATATCCTTCGAAAGAGACCCAAAAAGTAATAATAATAATAATAAATGGGCCAAATATCGTTCGGAATAGCATCATTATCCGAAAAAATCGGGAAAAAAAAAAAAAAAAACCAGATGTGGATTTCAGTACCTGTAGAAGAGATCGCCATGATCGGAAGCTTCCATTTGGTGGGCCATTCAAATCAAAGAGTCGTTCGTATGTTACCGCAAATAAAATCTCCGATTTTGAAGAGAAATCTGTCGAAATCCTCGCCGATACTTGAGATATGGGAGAAATTTTGGGGTTCCGACCTTCCGGAACCCTCTCTGCTTAAAAAAAGGAGTGTTGGAGCCCTTTTTAAGGAAATGGGGTACCGTACCGCACACGACTGAGCTGGTGTGTTGACGTCACAAAGTTCTGTGGGTCCCACCATGAGGTATGTGTTATAGCCAGACCGTTCGTCCATTTGGCGAGCTCTTCGTAAGGCTTGAGTCGAAAAATAAGACAGATCCAAATATCAAGTGGACCACACTGCAAACGGCAGAGGGAGATTGAACGTCTACCATTGAAACCCTTTTGGGGGTCACAGAAGTTTTGGATCAATATGATATTTATTTTTCCTCTTCATCTAGGTCTGTGTGACCAAATTAATAGATTGGATGGAAAATAAACGTTATGGTGGACCCTACGAATGTTTTAATGGTGAGAATCAGTCCCCATTGTTATTTGTGGTGTGGTCCACTTGCGCTTTGGATATAACTCATTTTTTATTTCATGATCTAAAATGATTTCTCCAAATGCATGAACGGTGTAGATATAATAAATACATTATTGTGGGGCCATGTAACATTGAAATGTTCGTACAACTCGAGCTTGAGCAGCGTCAGTGTCGGACGCGGATTTCCTGTTAAAGCCTTTCGAAGGAAGTTCCTGCTATTGAAACCCTAGGTGGGGCCTACTATGATGTTTGCGAGGAATCCACTCCGTCCATCTGTTATGTGAGATCATTTTAGGACATGGGGTCAAAAATGAGTAGGATCTGATACTCAAGTGCGCTGAAAACGTGAGGATTGAACGTTAACACTTGAAATATTCGTGGGGCCATAGAGGTTTTGAATCAGACTAATATTTGTATATTCAATTCATCCCAGTAGGAATGACATTATGAACGGTATGGATGGCATGTAAACATCACTGTCGACCCCAGGGAGGTTTCAATGGTAGGAATTTCCCTACCCACCTTTTCCTTTAGTGCGGCCCACTTTAGTCTTGGATCCTACTCACTTTTGCTCTCAAGTTCTAAAATGAGCTCAAAAAATGGATGGACGGGGTGGATTTCTTACAAACATTACAATGGGCCCCACCTAGGTTTCGAGCGCAGGAACATTGCAAGAAATCTACGTCTGTCACCGCCTGTATTCCTAGTGTGGTGGGAAGAGAATCATGTAGTGAGCAGTGTACCTTGTAAACTTTGAGGGGCCCACTATAATTCATGTATTTTATCCACTCCGTCCATCCATTTTACCAGATAATTTTATGGTTTTAGCCCAAAAATGAAGCATATCCAAAGCTCAAGTGGACCACACCATAGAAAACGGTGCAAATTAAACATTTACCGTTAACAAATCCTTAGGGGTCAAAGAAGTTTTGGATCAAGCTGATATTTGTTTTTTTTCCTTCATCCATGTCTTTGTGATCTTATGAACAGGTAAGATGAAAAATAAACATCAATGTAGGACCTAGGAAGGTTTCAACGGTGGAAATCATTATTCCTACTGTTTCGTGTGCTCCATTTGAGCTTTGGATATGTTTCAAATTTGTGCTCAACCCCTAGAATTAGCTAGAAAAATGGATGGACGACGTGGATAAACCATGTACATTCACGGTGGGCCCAACAGAGTTTATTCAATACTATAAGAGCGTATTTAAGTGCGAAACTTTTGTGGCCGACTAATGGTCAATCACCCTTGTTTCCTATGGTATGGTCTACCTGATTATTGGATCTACTTTATTTTTTGGATAATGTCCTGAAATGATATGGAAAAATGGATGGACGGGGTGGATACTGAATATAGTTGTATTAGTTCAATCGAACAACGCATAGCTTAGGACCCTATGCAAAGGAAACCTATTATGTGCACTTCTTTTTTGAGACTTTATGATTTAAAAATGTGTATTAAGGTCTTTTTTAATAATCCCTGAAGTTTCATTAAAAAATTCAACCATTTTCCCAATGTTTCCTCATGTTTCCCAAAAAGTGCGATAAATTACATGATACAAACGATATATCCCATGCGATAACCGATATGTATCTGTATCCCAATGGTGCGATACATTGCGCGATACCGATATTTCGAACACTGGTTGGGAGGAAGTACAGGTTGATTCTAGGGGATGGTGGATGCGGTCCTCGTCACCTTATAGATCTTCCTACTTGTGGAAACTGATAAACTCGATAAAAAAGCAAGGTATGGGCGGGGGTGGGTCTCTCCTTGAGAAATGGGCAAAAGATTAGGTTTTGGGATAATATCTGGGTGGGGGAGCAGAAATTGGGGGAAATATTTCCTAGGTTAGCAAGGCTATCAAGAGAAGAGGGGATTTTAGTAGCTAGTTGTTATTCCATGTAAGGAGAGGAAGTAATATGGGCTCCGTCATGCAGAAGAAATCTAAACGATGATGAATATGAGGAATTTGTTAATTTGTTGAACCTTTTATCTAAGGTGAAGCCGATAATTTCATAGCAGGATTCGATGGTATGGTAAAAGAGCAGTTAAGGAAATTCTCAGTTAGGTCTTTCTTCAAATTGCTTAGCGGAAGTCAATCAACTATGGGGATTTCTCCAACTGCTTCAATATGGTATTATGGGGCTCCTCCGAAGGTGGCAGCATGGTTAGTGGGAGGTAACAAGGTGTTCATGGTGAACAATCTCTATAAAAGAAACATGATTCTCACAAATGTACGTATCTTGTGATTCAAGACGAGGAATTGGTGGATAATTTCTTCATCCATTGCCACTTTGCTCGCCGGGTGTGGATAAAATGTTTTCATCTTTTCCGAATATTGTGGGTTTATCCAAAATCTATTGGGAATTTCTTAACGATATGGCACGGGGGAGGGGGGCGAGTAAGGCAAGCTCGAAAGTTTGGTATTTATGTCTTCTAACGGGTATTTGGTCTATATGATTGGAGAGGAATAATCGTTGGTTTAGGAATCGTGAGGGGCGAGTTGAAGACATGTTCAGTTAAGCAAAGTCAATGGTGGTTGAATGGCTTAAAGCCATGGTATGCCAAAACGGTTACGTATCGGCCGTAACGGCCGATACGTAACAGTAACGGTGTGAACCGTTACGCGTTTCGGGGTCGTATCGGCCGTTACGCAATTTTGTACCCGTATTGGCCGATACGGGCCCGTTACGGGGCGTATCGGCTGTTACGGGTCGTTACGGCCGTTACAGGGGGGCCGGGGGTTCCGCCGAATTTTTCGGTTCCTTTCCCCGAATTTTTTTTCCCCATTTTAAGCTCTGTTTTTTGTTTTTTTTTAAAAACCTCTTGCTTTCAAACTGTTTCTCACTCCTTCTACAACTAATTTCGACCAACCTTGACTAGGTATTTGAGATAAAAACACATTATATTATGGATTTTCTTGAATCAAAGCTCGGTAGGCAATTTTTCAGAAATTTTTCAAAATAGGTATTTATACTTTTTTTAATATGTTTTGCTGTTTTAATCATGTCATATGATGTGTTAATCATAGTAGAACATGTTAATGTGCATTTTACAAATTTGGAGTGCCATTTTATATTTTTTTAATATTTTTTTCTATCTACGCATGAATTTTGGCCCCTTTTTTTAAAATTTGAAAAATCAATTTTTAATGGTTGTTTTGCTGTTTTAATCATGCCATTTGATGTGTTAATCATAGTAGAACATGTTAATGTGCATTTTACAGATTTGGGGTGCCATTTTATATTTTTTAAATATTTTTTTCTATTTACGCATTTATTTTGGCCCTTTTTTGAAAATTCGAAAAATCATTTTTTTAATGATTCTTTTGCTGTTTTAATGATGCCATATGATGTGTTAATCATATAGTAGAACATGTTAATGTGCATTTTACAGATTTTGGGTGCCATTTTATATTTTTTAAATTTTTTTCTATTTACGCATGAATTTTGGTCCTTTTTTTAAAATTCGAAAAATCAATTTTTAATAGTTGTTTTGCTGTTTTAATCATGCCATATGATGTGTTAATCATAGTAGAAATGTTGTTATGTGCATTTTACAGATTTGGGGTGCCATTTTATATTTTTTAAATATTTTTCTATTTACGCATTTATTTTGGCCCTTTTTTTTGAAAATTCGAAAAATCATTTTTTAATGATTCTTTTGCTGTTTTAATGATGCCATATGATGTGTTAATCATAGTAGAACATGTTAATGTGCATTTTACAGATTTTGGGTGCCATTTATATTTTTTTTAATATTTTTTCTATTTACGCATGAATTTTGGCCCCTTTTTTGAAAATTTGAAAAATCAATTTTTAATAGTTGTTTTGCTGTTTTAATCATGCCATATGATGTGTTAATCATAGTAGAACATGTTAATGTGCATCTTACAGATTTGGGGTGCCATTTTATATTTTTTTAATATTTTTTTTTCTATTTACGCATGAATTTTGGCCTTTTTTTGAAATTTTGAAAAATCATTTTTTAATGATTCTTTTGCTGTTTTAA
This sequence comes from Magnolia officinalis, assembly GCA_021015155.1. Lineage (NCBI taxonomy): Eukaryota > Viridiplantae > Streptophyta > Magnoliopsida > Magnoliales > Magnoliaceae > Magnolia > Magnolia officinalis. Next base: position 46,730,343 of record JAJHSJ010000010.1, read on the forward strand.
TGATGTCATATGATGTGTTAATCATAGCAGAACACGTTAATGTGTTTTACATATTTGGGGTGCCATTTTATATATTTTTATATTTTTTCTATTTACGCATTTATTTTGGCCCTTTTTTTGAAAATTCGAAAAATCATTTCTTAATGATTCTTTTGTTGTTTAATGATGCCATATGATGTGTTAATCATAGTAGAACATGTTAATGTGCATTTTACATATTTGGGGTGCCATTTTATATTTTTTTTTTAATTTTTTTTTTCTATTTACGCATGAATTTTGGCCCTCAAAAATAATTGCAAACACCTAAATGTAAGATATTTTTATATTACATTCATTCTAATATATCTATCATTGATAGTAGTAAGTTTAGAAAATTAAATATATGAATTTTGTAGTCAAATTTAGGTTATCTGGTTCATAAATTCATCAGACAGTCCGATACAACTTCTCACAAAGAGTGGACCGTTACACCACCATAAACATGTTCCAATTTATAAATGAATGCATATTTGGAATGCTTAGAATATTCCGGATTTAATCCATATTTTTTCATATTTTTTTGGCAAAAAAAAATTTTTGCGCCGTTACGGGCCGTTACGCCCCCGTATCCGTATCGGTTTCGGAGGGCACCATTACGCCAACCGATACCGATACGGGACACCTTGCTTAAAGCCTCAAAGGCGGCTGTCCATCTTCCTGATTCTTGGGCTGCTTTGTAGTTGCTTCTTGTTGCTCCTTGTATAGTGTTCTCTTAAAAATTTTGGTTGTGGCCAGGTTTTATTATATGAAATACACCGTTTAAAAAAAGAAGAAGAAGAAAGTCTTAGATCAATTCCATTGCTATTTTTAAGCTTCATATTAACTTGCCCTATTTTTCCTATTACTTTAATTTGAAGTTCAAAAGTAACTTATATCGTACGCTACTCGCTACATAGCTTATGCATAAAGCTTCAAAGGGGGAACACTACACTGCACTCACTTCATGCAACCAAGCTGCTACCATATCAACATCTGAGTAATATAACTAAAGAGGAGGCATAAATAACAGAGATGGCCAAGGAAACATGAGGTGAAACTAATCGCCAAATAATTCAAGGCCAATCCTCAATAAATCACAAACAAAGAATAGCATGCTTGGCCACCTTGACCACAATCTTGTAATCACCTCAGCCACCATGTTCCTTTGGAATCCAGCAATTACATTCCTTAAATGATATGTCATCGAGTCTGACACAAGAGGCTTCCTGCTGGCAAAGAGGGTATAGACGTATAGTACCAAGACAGAATCTCACCTGATATTTGGATACTGCTCAAGCTCACATCAAATCCAACACAATTTCTACAAATATACAAGCATGCAAACATCTAAGATATGGGTTAATTTTAGGAGCCATCCTCTAATAGTGAAAATTATCCACCTTATCCATGTAACTAGGGAAAATCACATGTCAGACGTGCAATGAAAAAGCTGAAATGTCATGCTCTCTCCCTCCCTCCCTCCCTCCCTCCATAATAAAATACTTAACCAAAAGAAAAGAGAAAGAAATTATTAGTTCTATTGTTTCATTTACGTTTATCAGGATACACCTTTTCTATATTTATTTGTCTAGATTACAGAGGTTAAAACAAAACAAAGGGTTCAAATCAAATGCTATCTCTTTCGCAAGCCATTTTCAAATAGAAAATAATGAATGAATGATATAGAACAAACATGAAGTAAATTCTCCACCTTCCCTACCATGAAGCAAAAGACAAGGAATTCTTACCAGCTTCAAGACAGTAGGATAGCTGTTCATGTCTAGTCTCATTCTCTCCATGCAAAAAGTTTGAGAAACTACTGCAATCTTCGTTTTTCTGATTATCCTGCAATGAATCACTTGACCGACCAAAAATACCTAAATTCTGTGCTGAAGGCACTTGTTTCCCTTGAGTCTCTGCACGGTGGCACATGAAGCCTAGAAAACTGACTGAAGCTGAAGCTTCTGCTTCCTCACTGCACATTCCTTGGATGGGTTTATTCAAGTCTGCCACACAGTGGGTGTGGCCACTACTCTGCAAATGTGAATTCGGTCTCCAATCATCTACTTTGTAACTAGGATCCCCACCACTGCCAAGAGACAGGTTCACATCACTCTCATGTTCAACCCCACATTGTCCATTGGGAGAATGCATTGCAGCCAAAGGCAACTCACGACCCTTTTCCTCTTGGATTGCTTCCCCATCTTCACTGAAAATGTATTCATTGGCCGGAAGTTGTAGGTCAAATGTTCTCGTAACCTTCTTGAGTTTGGAGTCCAACAATTCATTGTCCTTTGCATTAACTCTGTTTTTTGTTGGACTTAAGCCTGTATGCATTCGGCTATCCTTTACAAAGTTGAGCGGAGATTGTTTGTTGTCAGCACCCAACAAAGATGGCCAGCTGCAACTGAACTTTGCCACTGGTAAGGTAGGCATTTTCCATATGTTTTGGGTATCTCCAAATGGTATTTGAGATGAAAATGGATCTGGTTGTGATGTCTCAAATAGTGCAGAATATTTGTTCAGTTCTTTATTTTGAAGCTCATTCATCAAATCCCTTTGTATTCTATAAAGACGGTGTAATTCATGTACCTGGATCACAAGAAAGTTCAATGTAGATCTCTCTCAAAAAAAAAGGAAGAATAAGTTTAATATAGTCATACGAAACAAACAAATTTGAAAACTCAAATAGAGTACTTGAACAGTTTGCTGGCTCGATGGCTCAGATCAAACAATAGAAAATAAGTTGATCATAGGGGCGGCAATGGGTTGGATCGGGGCCAGCTCGAGCCCAGCCAATTTACTAAACAGGATAAGGATTTTGGCGAAAACCTGACCTGCTACCCATTACCCAAAGGCCCGACACAACCCACTTCAAATTCACAAGACCGAGCCCAACTGGACCCAACCCGACTCATTGAATTATAATTGGGTTGGCCTCAATCTGACCGGAATCAAAACTATATGCTAATATTTTGTTTCGGGTAAAGGGTCGGGATTGATAACCTATATGAGTTGGGTCAGGTCAGGTAAGGTATAACCAGAGCCCAACCAGTTTAGTAAAATGAGCCTCATTTTCTGGCCAGAGCCCAACCTGCTACCCATTTAGCATGGCATGAACCTGGCAAAAGCAGGCTGGGCAAGTTGACCTACAGGCCAACCCTCCTCAATCAATTTAAAAGCCAGTGGAATGCTTGATCACTCTACCAAGTGCTCAATATTGTACAAAGCTTTTAAGAAACAAGTATTTCATCTCCATTTTGACTTGTACCTGCACCCGCATAGGCCAAGTCCTCTCAAGTGTTTAAACATTGATGAGCTAAGGTAATTGAGTTAGCTTTAAAGTACAAACCACCAAAATGAGAGAGAAAAGTAAATATTTTTTATAAAGCTTTTGTTTGGCCAACAAACTATACATATGGGGCTCCCCTTCACCTTGTGGTGAGTCTGGTGACCTATATTGTCAATCTCCCCCACCAGATTATCCTAAACATCTAATTTGGCCGATGTTAAATGTGCACTACATTATCGTTAAATGCTTCCAATACATCATTAATGGATTATTCTATTTCTTTCTTGTTTCCATATGTGCGCATATGTATGGGTATGGATAATTTATTTAACAAGAAAAGCCTTTTGTCAAAGACATTTCAGAGGGTATTATGTGTAATAGGCATTAATGTGATTGGCCTATGGCTTCCCTGGTTAGAGACTGCGTTAAGTGAGGTTAATGGTGTTGTAATGCATTGAAGGGTGTATGTCAAAATTGATGTATAACTGTCATAATACGCACTAGTAGTTTCATTTAATGAGGTATTATTGTAGATTAGCCGTTTAGGATTTTGATTAGGATGTTTTCAAAATTGTGATCACATGTAAAAGATTCTTAAGTATCAAGCCCATGATGAGTCTTTTTGAAATTCAAGTTGTTTTGAACTATATGTTTAAAAAAATACAGTGTTTAGCCTGCAAGCGAAGTGGGAGAATGTTCAAACCATCCATCACAATGGTGTGGCCCACACGCAAGCACATGTGTTTTTTTTTTTTTTTCCTGCTTTTCCTCATTTATAAACATGGGCTTAAACTAAATCTAACTTCCACATACTTAATGGGCTAACAGTTAAAGAAGGGAGCATTATGGCTTGGCTTTTATGATGGGAAGAAAACCAAGGCCTACAAATTACAGAAGACCTTGGCCCTCTCCACCAAGCTCAACATTGGATAAGGCTTTCCATCCGTTGCACACACATTGAGAGAGTTTTGGGGAGATTGTGAGCCAAGAAGGGTAATTCACACCATCTAAGGTGAGGGCCATCAATAAAGACCACTTATCCTCAGGACCGCTCATCCTTAAGTGTTGCCGTGCATGTCATTGAATCATAGGTACACATTAGATCTATGATATTGGGGTTTCTACTTGATAAACTTGCTTACATACATGTTTCACAATTCTAGATCCAGAACCTAAACCGTCGACTAAGTTTTGATTATGGTTAGTTGGGCTATGCATTTATGAAGGAATGAATCATGTGGCGTGCAATACATGTGTTTGTGATATATTATGAGAATGCCCTTGCAAAACTCTACATGGGATGGGTACAGGCCAGGTGGGCTTCTAGACAGCATGAGCCCAGTCCAACAAATAAATGGCCTGAACTTTAGGCCCAGACAGCACTAGGGCATGACATGCTAACCAGGGAAAAAGTGAGCCAGACCTGAAGGTCTGAAGGGCTAGTTGGCCCATTGACAGCCCTAGGTCCCACCAAATCAATGCCTCAGGTCATCAGTGGGCAGGTACCACTTGCAGCACAAGGATTGAAATAGAGGTTTCAAAGTATGAGTTGCATGGGGATCAAAACGGGAATGACTCACCTTGAATCATCCATAATGGTCCTGAATGGGTTGGTATTGGTCCAATTTTATTTCCACACTGATCTGCTGACTCATTTCATGTGGGACTGGACCGATATGAATTGGACCATACCACGTTGTAGAATTGATGGGTCAGAGTAAAAAGGTCATTCCTCACAAGTATTAAAGATTGAATATATCACTCAAACTAAAAAGTGGAACTAAGCAAACCTGATTCCTGAATGTATCTTCATGCTTGAGCATTGTCTTCTTTAGTGCTTCCTTATCATACTCTGATCCATCCATAGGCATTGCTGAGAAATAGTTATAGTATTGGCCACTCTTCAATATTTTCTCTTCGTAAGACAGAGACCAGCTACCATTGTTAGTGTTCAAATTAAGATCCCTCATGGGGTAATATCCAGGCAAGTAACTCTTGCACTGTACTTTTGTTCCCATTCCTGCAAACTCTGGAAAATCAACAACAAAATTATTAAAACACATTCTTGCAAAGGATTCTGAATACACAAAAATAGAAGCAGATGGATAACAGAAACTTTAGAAATAACAAAATTATATTTAGGGTAAAAGACCTAAAAACTACCTATAACAAGAAGATTTAAGTGAAGAAGCAGAGTATGCTGTTATGAATGCAAGTATTAATGATGATATGTATGGTTCCTTGAGAAAATATATTAAGAGGTAGAATACAATGCTAGGTTGGAAATTTTGTACAGGTACCATATAGATTTTCCGTTTGTAAAACTGGAGCCTACAAATCCATGCATTGATATAATGGCCCACATTTTGGATGTCTGATGCTTAGCCGCAGGATCCTTGTAACTAGATGTCGCTCCCACTTTGAATCCCAGCTTCAGACTCTCACTCCGGCTTTCTACCTATTTATACTTGTTTACATTTTGAAACAGACACTACCCTGCTCCTGCACTCGAATTTGTTCATGCTTTGTGCAACTATTAAGATGCACCAAAATCCCAACCCTTGGCCCAACAAATAGATGGTTGACAAATAAAATACAGCAATAGTTCAATTGAATCAGTAAAAGGCCAAATAATTTGTAGCTAAGATCTTCCCATATTGGGGATTTTTGGTCCATAGGCCATCAAGGGTGAGGCACATCATATCAACAGTTTGGAAAACCAAGCCACGGGCCCCACTATATCAAACTAAAAAGTTCAAGCATACTGAAAATAAAAACTCCCTGCCAAAGCATTACATGATACCTCAAACGACAAATACATGCACATAAATGGGATCCACTAAACGGGGTGAGATCGGTTAGCGCCTGTTTGGTATATGCCTAAAAATGAGTTCATCTCAGTCATAATTATGTATTACAGATCATCTTCTTTACATTAAGGATTAAAAAATAATTATGTATTACAGATCATCTTCTTTACATTAAGGATTAAAAATAATTGTGGACAACCAACAATAATGATCTCTAAAACATAATTATGATTAACTAAAATGGGATGAACTCATTTTCAAATGTCACTGAAACAGGTACTTATCGTCTACCATGTGAAGGAAAGCAAAAAACAAAAATTAAAGAAGATCCAGCCTGACACTAAAAAGAAACCTTAGTGCAGAGTCCAAGCTCTAGCCATATACAGTCTACATTAACTAAGTGGAGTCTTTAAAGCAGTGCATTCAAAACCCTACTATTTACAGTTTCAGGTATTGTGATTTGGCTCAAAGTCCTGAACTCATGTAGAAGCTTGTGGGCTAAATCATGGATTTAAGTAGTGGACTCTGAGTGCAACTCGCCACAGTATTGAAACCGTATGACTAGCCCCATAACGGTCCACATCAGTAGGTTCAGTCCTGTATCAATATGGTGACTTGTTTTATTTCGGACTGAAACCGAAACAACTCAGATGATGTCAAGTTATATCAGATGATACTGCAAACAATGGGCTAAATAACGCATGCATTTACAGCAAAACCATCTCAAAGTTTGTCAGCTCGAGCTCCAACTGTCTGACTATTGCACCATTCAATTGTCATCACGAAACCACTGGTCCACCGTCCACCATAAAACCCCAACCGATTTACTGATGAACCACCATATCCATTTATTATATAGCTAAAGGTGCATTTGGATATTCTGTCTGTTGGTGGCGGATGGAATGAGCTTCCACCAAATCTAAAGCGAGACAGGAGATATAGATTCGTGTATGAAAAGTGCGAGAAAGGAAACGTCTGATGGTGTACACCCAAATGGGCCCCAACTTCACTTTAATGGGATGAATCACGAACCATAATAGGCATGAATCTCAACACAACGATCTAGAAACAGCTTAAAAACCATAATCATAATAAATTCCATACCCAACCTATTGGTGCTATTACAAGCTCAAACAGAAGTGGCATTAAAAATCAAGCTTGAATAATTTTAAAAAACAGCTCACATGAAGCCCACATTCTTTGAGTGTACTCCTATACTAATCCAATTAGTGCAATGTACTCGACGTTCTCACCATACAACAGAAACCAATGCATAGGATAGGATATTCACTGATTTTCCAAAACATTGTATCGAAAATAAATAAATAGAACAAATATCGAAACCAATACCAGAGGAGAAATTCTCCCATAATGTTCCAATTCTAAAAATAAATAAAGAAAAAAAACTAATATAAAAAAGGAAGAACTCCATCCAGAGTTACAACATAACCAAAACAAACTCTTCGCAGCCGACATGCTGAGGTAGTCCGACAATTTGAACTGTCCATATTCTTTGAAGTACCATGAATAAGCTATGGTCTCATAATCACATTTCAGTGATGCTCGTGACCTTTGATTTCTGGAGTCGAGCATGAGCCGCTGGAAATTTCAATCTACTAAATTCATCTACACATAGTGATGGTAAGGATCATGCATTCGGTGTAAACTGCTTACAGTTTCACTTATAACACAGGACCCAAAACATAGACGGTTTCGATCATCAGACCAGCACAGCATGTGGGCTCACCAATGACAGATTTTCAAATGCAGGTAAAAGCTGTAAATCAATTACAGCCTGCATTTACAGGAAATTTCAGCATCCAAACAGGCCCTGTAATCCATTTACCTGCAATTGATTTACCACTTGCAGATTTTACAGCATCCAAACGACCCAAAAATTAAATCCAAAACGCCCCCACCCCCCCACCCCCCCCCCCCCCAAAAAAAAAAAAACAAAAAAAAAATTAAAAAAAAAAGAAAAAAATGCAAAATCCATCAAACCCAAAACAGAAAACTCATAAAAAAGAGGGAACTTTACAAAAATCACCCCATACAAAATCCCATCAAACCAAAAAAACAAAACAACAAAAAGGAAAAAAAAAAAAAACACAAAAATGGGGAAATTACCTTTAAACCCTCGCGACGTTCTCAATCATCCCTCAAATCCTCCATCATTAGAAAAATTCACAGCAGCCCTCGACTCCCTCCCACGATGGCAACCACGGAGACATGAATGAAGTAAACGACCCGTCAAAATAACGCGACGTCGACAAATGGGAAGAAGACAGAGAGCAGGAGGAGACAACTGGGTTTCTCTGAAATGCCATTGAAAAAGCTCAGATGGTAATCAGGTTGAAGAATGGACGGCAGGAATTTCGATCTGCTGGGCCATCTCTCTGGAAGATGAGATATAGAGATCCCAGATAAGAATCTCTCTCCCCGACGAAAACAAACGGGCTTCCAAGAACGGTGACATGGAATTTGTCAACATCGGGTCCTCTCCATTCCTCTCTCTTCTTTTGAGTCTTCAGAATTTTTATTGAGCTTTAGATATCTACAGCCCTCACTTTTTGTCATATGATAACCCCTTACTTTTCAGTATTTCCAAATAACTCCTCTTTTTTCACTAATAATCATAAAACACCTTATAGAAATCAGTCTAGGCAGGGCCTCTATGGGCCCACCATCATAATGTATATTTTTATCCACACCATTCATCCAATTTTTCAAATTATTTAAAGTATTGATCTAAAAATGAAGCACATCCAAGGCTCAAGTGAACCACGCTATAGGAAGTAGCTGTAATAATGACACCTACTATTGAAACCTCCCCAAGGCCTATCATGATGAATATTTGCCATTTAATTTATTCATTAAGGTCATAAAATTTTAGATGAAGAAAAAACAAAAAATTTATATTAATCCAAAACTGCCATAGCTTTCATTTTTTTTAATTATAATTATTTAATCCTCATTTTGTAGTATACTTGAGCCTTAAATTTACCTTACTTTTTAAAGCTTATCTTATAATAATATATAAAAATGGATGAACTAAGAATATTTCTTTTAGTGAGGTGATAACTCTGAAAAGATAGGGTACCTATCATTTCTTTCATATAGGGAGAAATACAGTTGGGCAAGCTAATTCAAACCCCTATAATAAAATAGAGAACAACCCCATATTTAAAGCCTCATTTTTCCCACTAGCAATAACTTATTTCAATTGAATATCATAAAGGATTTTAACAATTGCTTCAAATCTAATATCAGGAAGCATAGCTTGTGGATTGTTAACATCTCAATATTATCGGGCTAATTAGCTGAATGTCAATTGACACATACAATACACGCAATTGCTTCTCATGAACTTAGATAAAACATAAACATCACAATAGGCCTCACAAAGCCTCTTCCTGGATCCAAGTTGGGACAAGATGCAATCGTTCCATCAAAATTGATTATGAAAAAGAGTAGATCATTAGCCATGTGAAATGATATTCTCACCCCTAATTACGTAGAAGGCTAAAAATATCATTTTTTAAAAATCTTATAAAACACAAAATAATCAACAATTTAAATCACATACCATGAATATGGTTTAAATCATTACATTATGTTGGGACCCGCATTATAAGTAATGAAATCTCATATAAAATTATTTAAAATTTTATTATTTAAATAGTGATAAAATGATTAAAAAAATTCATTTTTATAAAGTTATGAGTGAAAGCATTACTTCATTTAACAGTTGAATCAGATAGAAGTTATCCATTAGAGCACTTTATGACCGTGTATGATAAGGGAAGAATTATTTAGCACTACTTCAAGTTGGAGCTGTTATTTGTCATGCGATAAAAGGAAGGGGGGTATATGTCAATAAACTTTTATTTTTTATTATTTTATTTTGGTGGGGATTTATGGGTATTCGAGGAAAAGGATAGGGATGCCATTTTCTAGATTCTGTCCGACCTTCCTTCTGCACTTATGCGGGAGAAGTTCTTTGATGCTTCGCGCGAGTGCATAAGTAAAGGGTGAATCTCGGAACACGTGACGAATTATCTCACGTGTATAGAATCAGTACCTACAATAAGGTAGGAAGCTCTGTTAAAATATTATCTACAATGGATAAAGACAATCGAACGTTTGATGGGCCTCAGAAGAAACAGGAAAGCGGTTATCTACTGTAAATTTCTAATCCATCCGATCGTTAGAATATCTTTGATTCTATAAAGAAATACGTAGGCGTTGAGCTGTACCTTTTGCACGGTCAGGATATCGTACACGTGTGTAATTTTACCACGTACGTAGCGCTTCCCGGTTCAATCTGTAAGCGCGAAGATCACTCTCGAACTTCTTTTGCCAAAGTAGAAACAAAAAAGTATATGAAAGAGAAGTCGGACCTGCCTTTACCGTAGCAAAGCAACAAACTCCCAAATCTCCCAGGGAAAGGAGTACTGTACGCATACATCCGGAAGTACCTTACCTTGTAATCCAGCCATACGTTTCTCATCAATATATCACTTTTTCAAAACATCCTTGCTGTTAATAGGTGTTTCTTAAAGCATATATCACATGAAGAAAAAAAAAAAAAAACAATGACAGGTACATTCATTACCTTTTGCATGCATGTAAGTTGTTTCAGACGGTCGGCTTTAAATTCATTTTAGTGGTGTGTTATATCTGACCGTAGGATCAAATAACTTTTACCAAATAAAATCTTGATTGTTGTTTTTATCGTTTCCATGGAATAGATTTCCTTCTCAATATCAATTTATCTGGATATTTGTGGCTGGATGGAAAATTAGCGTAACTCCTGATGTATGTGAACAGTTCTCTACCTGCCGTCTCGATGCTCCAAAGCTAGTCTTTTAAGTAATCTCCAGGCCACTCGCGCGGAGAGAAGTTGAAGAGGTGAATCGAGGTAAACGTGCCCATATGGGAGACTTGTGCGAGATCAGGGCTAATCATCCGCTCAGGCCTACCTCTAGCACGCTCTCGCGCATATATGAGGCAATTCCAACGATCACGGGCCACACTCCTTTAAGAAAGTAAACGGTTTGAACGAAAATTAGCAACGGCATATATTCAACGTATTTGCGAGGTGTATTTGATGAGTGGACCAGCAAGGTTTTGAAGAAGGCGCATTTGCATCGGCCTCACCTGGTGGATGGCCCGGATCTTACACGCATGTGAATATTAAGTGGACCAGCCTTCTTTTAGGTTCGAACCGCACGGCTGTATTGTACATCGCGTATGTACCTAGTTGTAACCTCTCGAGGTAGCTACCGCTATTCGAGCACCACGTGGATAAAACTTTCATCAGATCCATCCCGTTCATCAGGGAAACGGGTTGGGTACTCCCCCTGCCACCAGCCCCGTGGCTGATGGTCGGTGCTCTGTGGGCCCCACCATGATGTTTGTGTTTCATCCATTCCGTTCATCCATTTTTACATATCATTTTAGGGTTTGATCCCAAAAATGAGAGGGATAAAAGTCTCAGGTAGACCACACAACAGGAAAAAAAAAAATAGTGATCAGATATCCATCATTAAAATCCTCCGAAGGCCCACCCACTGTACTGTCTATTTGACATCCGATCTATTGATTAGCTCACACCAGATGAAGGAAAAAAAACAAAGATCAGCTTGATCCAAAACTTTTATAGCCTCTAAAAAGTTTTCAATGGTTGACACTCCTTCAACACTATTTCCTGTAATATTTTCACTTGAGATTGTGATATACCTAATTTTTGGTCTCATATTGTAAAATGAGCTGAGAAAATAGATGGACAGCATGAATGAAACACATACATCATGGTAGGGTCCACAGAGCACCGACCATCAGCCATTGGCTGGTAGCAGGGGGAATAGCCAATCCGTTTCCGTTCATCAGGTACACTGCCTAATGCAAACCCTCTAAACAAAAAGTCAAGATCATCCAAAACTCATGGACACCCCACCATAGGAAACAATTGGGATGAGACGTCCACCATTAGTTTGGTGTAAGGCCCACTGTGATGTTTATATGCCATCCAATCCATTAATCTGGTGTGCCTCATCAAATTGAAAGGATTAGCTGAAATTTCCAGTATTCGAAAGCTCACGTAGGCCATGCCACGAGAATTTAGTGATTTCTGTAAATAACTTTAAACTGTGTAAGTTTTGAATTAGCCTTATTTTTTAAGATCAAGCTAAACAAAGGGTGGTCTACCATACGGACGGAGTGGATTTTATGTAAGTTAACTGGTTTCACCGTGTTAGAGAAATTTACCCCGTTTAGGTACTGCCCGCAAGAGTATCCATTTGATTTTTGGTGATTTTGTAACAGTGGAACTGGGAGAACATGATATAGCCATCTCTATAGACAATATTTGGTAGGTCCATTTATCGATCAGAACCTTCCAAATAGTGGACCCTACTTTAGATGGAAAATAGATTCAAACATAGGCATTGGTTTGATTATTTTCAAATCTCTTTGCTGTCCTTATAATAAACGGTATAGACAAAATTACTTGATGGTAAAGATTGGATGATAAAGAAAAATGAATAATGAATTGTCTTATTGATATGATTTTCGGTATGTTGACCTGGTATGATTTGGCCCATCAGGTGGACAGTTCCGATTTACCCGTACCAAGCCGCGTTACTATGTAAAGACAGCCTTACCTTAATTTTATTTCATGTGGCTCTACCTGCATCATCTCCTTCTGTACATTTTTCCCAATGGATTGAAAGAGAGAGGAGCGGGTTCAGTTCCATCAGAAAGATCCATGGACATATTAACAGTGCCCTTAGATTTGTTCATAATTACAGAAATGACCTGCAGTTGCTTTTTGTTTTTCCTCTTGGCTGACAGAATTAGGGAGTCAATTACCGGCCGGCCCGTTTGCCTTGGATGCGGATTTCCTGCGCTGGAAACTTAGGTGGGCCCACCGTGATGTTTTTAATAAATTCACCCTGTCCATCCGTTTTTGGAGATCATTTTAGAACCCGTTTTTGGAGATCATTTTAGAACACTAAAACAAAAATGAGTCAGATCCAATACACAAGTGAGCCGGAAACGTGAGGATTGAATATTCACGGTTGAAATATTCGTGGGACAATGGAAGTTTTGAATCAGGATAATATTTTTGTTTTCAGTTCATCTCAGTAGGAATGATGTTACGAACGGTATAAATGGGTAAACATCACTATCGACCCTAGGGAGGTTTCAATGGCAAGAATTTCCCCACCCACCTTTTCCTTTAGTGCGGCCTACTTGATTCTTGGATCCTTCTCAATTTTAATGTCAAAAACTAAAATGAGCTCACGAAATGGATGAACAGGGTAAATTTCTTGTAAGACCCGTATCATAGTCTGTACTGTTCCGTAGGCTTCCGCGGTCCTCTCGGTCGAATTCCGGCAATCCTCGATCTGTATCCGACGTTTGCGCGCGATCCTAAGTCGGGTCCTGCATATCGGAGTCAACTCGACTCGAAACTTGTATCCTAGCGATCGCGCCGTCGCCGCGGTTCTAACGCCGCGACTCGCACACCGATCCGATACCTGGGCCAGGAGATGTGGGCCAGCGTTCATTCCAAAGAAACGTCGCGCGTTGCGAATTTCGAAAGAATCTCTATAACATGTCACATCAATTAAGTCAAGTACACCCTCCATACCTCAATGCCTCCTCACCCTATCCCAAGTACAAGCACCCATTCCCTCTTTTCCCCAAGTCAACTCCCTCTCTCCCCACCCATTCCTCTTTTACACAATTTTTAACTAAACCCATACCTTCCCATCCCCATTCCTTACAACACCCATCCCACCATTCCTTATCAATCCATTATTCCTCTCTCTCTCTCTCTCATTCTCTAACAATTCTCTAACTCCTAAGAGCAAACACCCAACGTCCAAGCTCTCTCCCAAATCCAAGAGTGTGTCCAATTTTCCTATCCTCTTATCTCTCATCTTAACCATTAATTCATCATCAACCTCCATTAAAATTGAAGGTAAGGAGTATAGGAGTTCAAGGAGCTAAGGAAGAAGGCCGATAGGTGGGTGATCCACCATTGATTTCGATTTCTAAGGGCTCACTTATTGTGGGACCCACTTGATGTATGCATTGTATTTGGGAGGGCCCAATAGTGGCGGGTTCCCTCCCCTTCATCTCTCTCTCTCTCTCTCTCTCTCTCTCTCTCTCTCTCTCTCTCTCTCTCTCTCTCTCTCTCTCTAATTTTGTGGTTCACCTGATGAATGAGTTGTACCCACGCTATCATGGTGGGGCCCACCTTGCTATATGTAATTCACCAGCATCGTCCATCTGGACGGTACTGATTGGAGACCCCATGATTTATGTGAACATCCTAGTTGTCCGTTGAATGGACGTGGACCCTGCCACAGCAGCGTGTGGGGCCTACCATGATAGATGTGTGATACATCCAGACCGTCCATTCATGTGGAGCCTACCATTAGGTTGTCCGTCCAACGTCTCTGGACATTGGGCGCTGACACTCCCACCCTCCCACACACACGTATAAATATATGTATAAGATATATATTAGTATATAATATAATATATTATATTTAATAAATGATATGGTGGGCCACTCCCATGTGGGACCCACCGTACCTACTGCAGCCACATGCCAGCTGCATTAATGTCAGCTACTGGCGTGAGGTGGATCCACACCGTCCACACAGCAAGACGGTGGGACCCACTGCTGATGGGCACATCCCATCCAAACCGTCCACCTATCTGGCGTGCCAAGCACGGCCCCACCATGATGCACGTGTTGTATCCCTACTGTGCATCCATTTATGTGGTGCCACCGTGATGTTTGGGTCTTAGCCGCACCGTCCAGATGATTGGATGGTGGGCCCTACAATCCGATGCATATGTTGCACCCTAACCATCCATCTAACTAGTGAGTTTGTCTCAAGGCTTAAGATTGAAAATAAGACAGGTTTAGTATCCAGTGGACCACACTACAGAAAACAGTGGAGTTGAACGTCTACCATTGAGACCCCTTTGGGTTACAGAAGTTTTGAATCAATACAATATTTGTGTTTCTTCTAAATCGAGGTCTTTATGACCTTATGAATAAACTGGATGGGAAATAAATACTATGGTACGGCCCATTGGAATTTAATTGTGAAAATCATTATCACCACTGTTAGATGTGGTATGGTCCAGTTGATCTCTTGATATGATTCATTTTTTTATATATAATACTCTATGTTGATCTTTAAAAAGATAGATGAATTGTGTTGTGATCGGCCCATTTGAATTGGCCCGTTTGACTCGGCCCATTGATTCGGCCCACTTGATTCGGCCCATTTGACTCGGCCCATTTGATTCGGCCCATTCAATTTGGCTCATTCGATTCGGCCCATTTAACTCGGCCCATTTGAATCAGCCTGTTTGACTCGGCCCATTTGATTCGACCCATTGATTCGGCCCATTTGATTCGCCCCATTTGAATTAGCCCGTTTGATTCGGCCCATTTGTTTCGGTCCATTTGATACGGCCTGATGTTATATTGGCCCATGAGTGAAGCCCAATGTGATGCGTATATGCCCGATAAGCGAGACCCATGATGATGTATATTAGGCCCTTGTATGAGGCTGGGGGCTTATTATATGATTGACCCTATGAGCGTCATTCCTTGGGAGCAATGTTGGTTAAAGATCCACATTGATGAGCAATGATGGTTGGACGTCCACATTGTGACCTTCCCTTAGGCCTTGTTACGCCCATTCTCATCATTCTCTAGTGAGTTAACCCAAATGCTTGGGCCCCATTGATTTTAATTGATCCATCATCGGTCGTCCATCTATGGACCCCGCCTTGTGTCGAGTTTTATTATCGATGTCGATCATCGGTGCCAATTGCCGATACCGGCTACCGTTGCCGATTATGAGTATGTGATAGCATAGCATTATGATACATGCCCATACACACCATCTATATGTTTGTTATGAGATGTGATTGGCTATTGCATATGCCATAGTGCAGGTGGTTTATGGGACTCCCTGATAGGCAAAGTTATCCCACATGAGCGCACGGTATGCGTAGGATTGATGCATGATTGGACTGCATGACTCATGCACTTTGTATTTGTGTGATTGTAATTACTGTATGCCCTAGCGACATTAGGGCTATAGCCCCCACAGACACATTGTGGATGACCAGATTAGATATCGAAAATACTGTTTCTAGCATCGGGGCACCATAGATGTCCTTGGGTGAAAATTCTGAAACCGGATGGTACCAGAGGATAACTCCAACGTCGAGACCAAGTGGATACATGAGCGCACAAGGGCCGAATACTAGGAGGCCGCGTCTCCCACTGTGTCGTGGTCGGTTGGAAAGGGGTGTTGCCTTACCCGCCCGAGGGCAAGGGGCATTGCTAGGCTGAGTTTGACCAGCTCGTGAATGAGTCTGCTATTGACGTGTTGGATAGGTATTGGCAGACTATTAGTCAGGCGGATAGTGCGGTTTCTTATGCTCACTTGGACTGTGCACTTGGGAAAGGGGCAGTGTCATTTGGAGTGTACTAAACCCCGGTGATTATCCAGAATGAGAATCGTACTGATATTTGATTATCTAGTGATGGGCTGTATTAATATGTGGATTGGCATGCTTGAGTTGCATCTCGCATCGCATGGTCTTGATAAGACCAAAAACATTCATGTCTTGCACCGCATAGCCTTTGTACGGCTTATTGCATTTATGTAATCATCAGCATGATTCCACATTACTCTGACATTGCATTCTGAGTACGCTCATGTTGCACACACACTTACACCACCCTCTAAGCTTTTCATAAGCTTATACACGATTGATGCGCGCAGGTGACGCTAGGACGCCACAGCAGCGTTGAGATCGGAGCGTGCAACGGACTTCTGGAGCTTTTTTATTTTTGATATTGTATTTCCTTTTGCGCACCGTACCTATTGTATCTTAAAAGTTTTTTTTTTTATCATAGTAGATTTGTGATGATGTTGTTGGTTGTTGTTTGTGGGTTATGCTTATTACGAATCAAAATCATGTTTGAAATCCTCCTTGTAGAATCCCAGGATCGAAACCTGATGTATGGGTGTCGGGAGCCGAGAATGGGGTGCTACGAAGGCTGTCGGTGCCAAATTCGGCGATCGGGAATTTTGTGAGCCCAGTTTCTGAGTTTGGGGCGTGGCATTTCTCACGAACATCATGGTGGGCCCTATATAGGTTTCCAGCGCAGGAATTTCCTGCAAAACGGTCCCGCAGTGAATCTGTGTCCGTTGAAAACGGATTGGCTACTCCCCCTGACACCATCCGTTAGTGCTATGTGGGCCCCACCATGATGTATGTGTTTCATCCATGCCATCCATCTATTTTTAGAGATCATTTTATGGTATGAGTCCAAAAATGAGTTATATCCAAATCTCAAGTGGACCACATTACAGGAAACAGTGTTCGATGAGGGTCGACCATTAAAAACATTTTGGGGGCCATAAAAGTCATGGATTAAGCCGATCTTCGTTTTTTCTCTTCATCTGGGCCTGTATGACCTAATCAACAGATTGGATGTCAAATAAACAGTATAGTGGGCCTTGGGAGGATTTTAATGGTGGATATCCAATCACTATTGTTTTCATGTGGTGTGGTTCACCTGAGATTTATATCCCTCTAATTTCTGGGATCAAGCCATAAAATGATCTGTAAAAATGGATGAACGGAATGGATGAAACACATACATCATGGCGAGGCCCACAGAGAACTGACCATCAGCCACGGAGCTGGTGGCAGGGGGAGTAGCCAATCCGTTTTTGCGTCCGTCTTCCTTTCGGGCTTGGTCTGGTTCCCGCTGGGCTTGGGTTGAAATACCAAGCCTCCATGGGCCGGACCTAAGCCTAAAATTTAAGCCTGTTTATTAATTATGCTTAGTTCCGGCTACATCTAAGAGCCCATTAGCCCGACCCGTTTAAGGTTTTAAAAGCATTTTGTCAGCATCATACATGATTCACAGTAGGGAATGGTCTCTAGGGTCATTCTATTTGGTTAAGTAGAAAAGATTATAATACCAATACAATAACTGAATTCTAAACTATATCATAGATATTGAAAAGCACATGACTTTAAAAAAATCAGGTTAGGAGAAGCCACAATACAGAGACTACAAAGCTGGGAAAAAAACAAACAAATAATTAGATTGTTTGAAGGATCATATTAAGTTTAAGAGAAGACATAAATGGATAATTGGGGCTAAGAATTGGCTTGGAGCTTCCTGTACTTCCTCTTGTGGTACTGTTTGTCGGGCTTATGTCCTAGTGACCATTTCATTTCTTAGGATCTCGCGATTCACCCCGTCAAATTCTGGCAACCTGCGACCCGTAGATAGCATTTGCGCGCGACCTTAAGTTACAGCCTGTAAACCCGAATCGACTCAACCCGAGACCTGTGCCATTGCGACCGCATCGTCGCCGCAGTTCCAATGCAGTGTCTTGTGCGTCAAACTGACGTTTAGATAGTGAGATCCAGCCCTCGCATTATCCCGACCATTGATCATACATTGTGGGACCCATGGTGTCCACGCCCATTTCCCTAGGCAATCATGTGGGTGATGTCACCCTACATAGCCTAGGATGACATCATCCTACCCCCATAGACCTCATGCATCTTACACCCCTATGAGTGCTAGCCCCATGCTTCACACCCTATCCTACCTAGCTAGGAGAGAGAGGCTAGCTACCCTACTCCCCTACCCCACTAACTCTCTCTCTCTCTCTCTCTCTCTCTCTCTCTCTCTCTCTCTCTCTCTCTCCCCTTCATCTCTCTCTTTCCCTCTTTCATTCTCCCATTCCTCCATTATTGCAAGTTCTTGGACGTCCCAAGCTATCCCAAAACTAGCCCCTTGCATGCTCTTATACCCCCTCATCCAACCATCCAAAGACAATCTCAACCATTGAAACATCTTCCTTGGCCCACTAGGATCCCATTGGTGGAAGAAGGAGCTTGAGATTTGAAAGTGGGTGCTCTCTATAGTTAGATCTTACTCTCTTGATCCCTTTCTTTTCTTTACATGAGGACTTGAAGGACCTACCAATCCAAGGTGGAGATCCTCCATGATCCCGTAGATGTGGCCTTTGGCCCATCTTGTTGCATGTATGAGTCATGGTGGGACCATTCTCTATGGACCCCACCATGATGGTTTTTACTTCAATCCATACCTTTTAAGGGTTATCTAGACCCCTGATTTGCATGGTGGAGATGGTATCCCCACTTCAGATTTTTTTTAAATGTTATGTTGGGCCCATGCATGCATAGGACCCATATGTGATTATATGGTGTAAATCATGTGAGGGACTCATAGTGGCGGAGTCCCTCCTCTATTGGCCGATTTTTTTATTTTTTTTTCTCTCTCTCTCCTTCTCCCTACATCTCCTACTTTTTTCCTGATGATCATAGCCCATCTGATGTGCTCAACACATCCAGACCGTCCAACAGGGTGGGACGCCCCTGCTGTCCAATTTTCTAGACGCAGGCCGGCCCACCTTACTGCCCTGTCTTGCATGCAAAGTCCGATGCATGTAGGCCTTGGTCTGAGTGTGTGGGGCCCATCTAGGTGGTCCAATCTTGATGTACATGGTGTTATTTATTTATTTTTCCAGCAAGCTTTTGGCCTGGAATTGGACAGCAACATGTTGTTGTCTAGATTTTTCTCAAGGCCCATTTGATGTTTGTAGAGGGGTTTTACTTTGAATTTATGTGTTGGGATGATGCATGTGGACCCCACAATGATGATCATCAGCACCAAGCCCCCCCTGATCTATGTATTTTATATCCTGGTCATCCATCTGTGGGCCCAACCATGTTGATCGTCCAACAGGGTTGTCCTGCCTGGACGGTCGGTTTTAGGCAGGGAAATCACAATTATCAGTTTGATCCAAACCAGGTGGGCCACGTGCACGTGGGACCCACCTTGGTGGATACTTTGCATCTACACGTGTGGAGCCCAACCATGATGTATGGGTCTTATCCGCATTGTCCAGCTTGCTGGACGGTGGGAACCCACCTTAATGTATGTGTTTCACCACGCTGTCCTCCATTGCAAGACGTGGGATCCACCCCACACGTGCTGCACATGTGGGGGTGGGGCCCACCTTGATGTATTGTATATCCACACTGTCCATCAGGTTGGGATGGTGCGGGACCCCTCCATGATGTATGTACTTTACATTCTCATCGTCCGTCCCTTGGACGTGAGGCCCAACTTAATGTGTTGTCTACGCCGTCCAACCCCTGGATGTGGGGCCCATTTGATGCATGTTTTATCCTCAGCCGTCCAACCCTTGAACGTCCAGATTAACTGGACTGCTGCTGGCCCAAAAGTCTAGCAGCAGGCCCACCTCCCTGTATGATATACACCACCATGTTGAACAGAATTTGGGCCCCTTTGATGCCTTGTTAGGCCCACCTTTCATCTAATTGTATAAGAGTCGGATTGCCATATTTTTTGGATGTTTAATGGGCCAGATGGGCTGAATATCCAGCCTTAGAATTCCTATAATGAGGTGCTATCCATCCATTATGGTGGACTACATGGGCTGATTTGTAAACCACTATGTTGAGTATATTGTACACTTAACCCAATTATATTTTTGGAGCCTATGGGCTGCCCTAATAGGCCCACCATGTTGGATTTGCTAGACATTGCCTACTTTAGCATTTTTCTAGGCTTTGGGCTGCCCCATGTGGCCCACCTTGATGTATGTGGGCTATGAGCTGACCCAAGAGGCCCAATATTGATATATGAGATGATATGAGTGAAGCCCATTTATTTTCCAGCCATCATGAGGGCTATGGGCAGTTTCATTACGCCCTTGTGTGAGGCCCATCGTGATGTATATTAGGCCGTTGTCCGAGGCCCTTTGTGATGTATATTAAGCCCTTGTGTGAGGCCCATTGTGATGTATATGAGGCCCTTGTGTGAGGCCATGGGCCCCACTATATGTTTGGCTCTATGTGGGCCACTCCTTGGGAGCAATGTTGGTTAAATGTCCACATCGTGACCTCCCTTAGGCCCTTTGTTAGGCCCATTCTCATCATTCTCTAAGTGGGTTGACCCAAATCATTGGGCCCCATTGATATTTGCATGATCCATCTATTCACATTGGGCTAACCCAAAATGTTGAGCCCCCATTGGTTGCTAGTAGGATTATTTTAATCTTGGAGTCCATCTAAGACTTATTTGGGCCCCCTAGGGAAATAGCGGGCTATATGATAGTATGAAGAAGGAAGCCCGTTCTAGATCCTTAGGAATATAGGTAGGCCACCTAGGCCTAACCTTGATATGAGGAGAGTACATCATCACCTTAGACGGAGGGATCCATGCTATCAGATTTGGTATATCCACAGTTGAGGACTGACCATCTATGGACCCCGCCTTGTATATAAGCCGATTATGAGTATGTGATAGCATAACATCATGATACATGCCCATATGCATCATTTGCATGCTTGTTTCCACTCGGTCACGGCATTGGGGCTGACCCATTTCACAAGCTGGTCAGACTCATCCTCATAATGCCCTCCCTCACAGGCGGATAAGGCCACATCCCTACCCAACTGACTACACGACAGTGAGAGTCACGGCTTAACGGTAAAAGACCCTTGTGCGCTCATAGTTTCCACTCGGTCACGGCGTTGGGGCTGATCCTTCGTACCATGGAAGTTTTGGGAATTTCACCCATGGGCATCCTATGCACCCGGTATGCTCAAGTATCATTTACGGTGTCCACATATACAGTCATCCATGAACGTTCCTGTGGAGGCGAGGCCCTGATAAAGCAAGGGCGGAATCAATATGAAATGTGATGCCAATACATGAGTCATACATACAGATCATGCACAAGTTTTAGGCACTCATTGTGCACGAGGGGAGAAACTCCATCCCTCAATGACCACTATACAATGCAATCAATTCATACAGATGATGCATATGAGTCATAGTGATGTAAGTGCGCTACCTGTAGGATATATTTCTCCTTCCCAAGGAGGGACAAGGTCTAGGTACATAGATATGTATTCTAAGGAGAAGTGAAGTCCTCTAGTGGGGGCCCAATACTTTGGAGTGGTCCACAAGATAAGAGAGTTATAATCCCAAGGAGGAAATGGTCCTAGCCAGACCCAAGGTGGGCCTTCAACCACTTATAAGGGCCTTATGGGCCTACCTTAGGGCCACCAAGGAGGACATCCAACCTCAACTGGGTCCCAAAAGGTAGCCTGCTATGCATATAGAGTAAGGTCTAAGGCCCAAGCAATACATGACCTGGTGGGCTATATACAAAGCCCAACTCATAGGCAATTTGGTGGGCCCTCAAGCAATGTTTGGGCCCAACCATAAATGTTATAAACCCACATATTATGGTGGGCCTCATGGGTAGCCCAGTAATTCATCCACATGGGCAATTTTACACTTAATACTAGTGAGTTGGACCTCACTTCTTAGCCCAAGTACATGGTTGATTCGGTGGGCAGCCAAGGGCCCAACTACTTGCATATGATAGCCCATAAACCCATCACAATAGGTAGAAGAGTATTGGCCCAATGGTTGATGGGCCTCCTTAGAAGGATCTAGTCCAAAAGAAAAAGGTTAAGGAACTAGCAATTATCCATATACAATGATCCAATAAAACCCATCTTGGGTGGGCCTCAGATGAGCCCTAATTAAACCCAAAAATACTAAAGGAAAATGACAAGATAGCTGATTAATCCATCCTCAAATCTGGTGGGCTATGCTACCCCAGAATAACTCTTATGGGTAGCAGTATTGGGCCCATTGCCAAATTCCAGCCCACCTATTTTCTGGGTTGGTTGGAATCCAACAATAAAAGTCATTTTATAGCATATTTGATCCTTGATGGCCCACACATAACATTGTGGGGCCTACCTGATGAGAAGGAGATATACAACACATATTCAAGTTGGCCATGCTGTTGGAATGTAGGCCCAGCAGCCTAGGGCAGGGATGTACCATGTGTAGGCAACTCTATGGGCCTGGTCATTTGGCCCAAAAACTGATTCCATGGGCCCCAATTAAATGTTACCAAAGGGGAGGGTGATCAAATCCCCTAATGACCCCACATGGATGGATGGTGGGATATACAATACATCTAGGTGGGCCCACAAAGTAGGCTGGAGGGTCAGCCAAGGCTAGACGCCCTAGCCCGGGTGTCCCTGCCTGGGGGGCCACTCTAGGCCGTACCACGGGCAGTACAGGGGCCTGATAACTCCGAAATTTTGCAGGGTGACACTTCCATGGGTGGGCCACACCTCAAAAAAATTTCAGGATTTTTGGACAAGTAGAAGTATTTTAACTAATTTAAATAAAACAGACTATCCAGAAAAATCTGGTTCTTCTGGACGTCCCAACGTGGTGGGCCGGTCCAGCCCTCACAATTGTGTGCACGGGGGTCCATTAGCCTCAAAAATTTGTAGGTAGGTCCTACCATGGGTGGGCCATCTCTAAATTTTCATGATTTTTGGATACTCAGAAGTATTTTAATAAATTTCGGAGTTACAATCTATCCAGGGTGAAATGTTGCTGGAAAAATAACTGTCCTGAATTTGGGCCATCCAAATGGGTGGGTTCTGGGCCTCCAAAATTCCTGAAATTTGGACCCAAGGTCCCTCAATAAGCTTACAACAAGGTGGGACCTAGAAAGATGGCCCACCTTCTGAGAAAATATTTTTAAAGTTTTTTTTTTATAGGACTATGCTGCTGGACTGCACAGCAGAAATTTCTGGCAGTCCACTATGTTGGCCCTTCCCTTTTGGATGCCCAAATGGGGTCCATTGGGGGTGAAATTTGGTATGGTTGTTGGCGTACATCAGGGTGGGGTCCACACACCAATGAACCACCCTTAACTCCTTCAAAAACAGATCAAACATATGTGTCAAACACTTCCCAAAAATAAGCAACATGAGCTTGTGAAAATTCTGGACAGCAATGTATATTGTTGCCTAGTTCAGCCCATAAATAAAAGTCCAACAAGAAAAATCCTCACATACATCAAGGTGGGGCCACCTAGATGAGCTACACACATCCGGAACATGCTCCAAATCAATTCAGACCTTGCATGTGAGAATGGACAGCAAGGTGGATCTCCATATGTCCAACAAATGGGACATAGGGACGTCCCATCAAGGGTAGACGGTTGGATGTGCCTTGCACATCAGGTGGGCCACCATGATCAGCAATATTAGGGGAAAGAAATAGAGAGAGAAAAGAGAAAGAGATCGGCCATTCAGAGGGATTTTGCCACTATAAATCCCTTATGCACAAAGAAAAACCAACCTTACATTGCTCATCTGATGGATCTATACATGCATGGACCTCCATAATAAAAATTTGAGGTGGGGATGCCATCCCCACTATAAAATGACCTTGGAAGGGCCGAGATTATGAAATACATCATGATGGGGTCCAGAGAATGGTCCCATCATGGAATGACACATGTATGAATGTAACGCCCTGAAAATCGGGGGTCGAGCATAAACTCAACTCCCGAGTTCCAGAACATCACTTATGCAACAAAATGAATGATGATTGAATGTTGACTGTATTCGTGCATTGAACATGAGTGAGATTAAGCCAAAACAGCATATCATACTCCAGAGATAGTTAAATTTGCAAGCGGAAGACTGTGATAGATAGATAAAATATATAACTTATGATGAGTCTCCAGAGTGTGATAACATTACCAGGTTAAATAAATACAAGTGCAGTTCTAAAATGTACCAAATGTGAGGAAGTGTAATGTCTTCTATCCCAAGAACCATAACCCCGTCAATACAATACCAGGTCTTCATTGGCCTGTCAGAAAGTTACATGTAGGAGAATTCCTCCTCCACATCATAGAAGTCCGGCTCTGCTTCATAAGCATCGCCATCACCTGAAACTCAACAAATCTGGTGGGTGTTCGGAACACCGTCCCGTAACGTGGGAGTGAGTGATCAACTCAGTGGAACAGTAAAGCATAGGTTAACATGTTATCAATTCAATCAAGCAGTAATGATAAAGCAGTACAAATCAAACATTTCTAACTACTCTTGTTAAGTGCGAAAATGAAATGACATGATGCTGTATGCCCTTGCCAAACCACCCTCAAGCGACATCATCTTACGTTCGCGAATGCTTACTCCCTCAGCGCGCTACATCTACAAAGCACATGCGGTGCGATGATGCTCATGATTACCAAGTTATTATTAGTCCATTTCAAACAGCAGTATTGGGAAACTAAGGTACCTCCCTTGTATCATTCCCAAACATGATCCATTCTAGGGTCGTCAATCCTAGTTAATCTCATACGATATTATGGTTTGAGAAGCGTAGTGAAGGCATCGCAAAGGGCTCGTCACCCGTCAGCGCGGATACAGATCTCACCGTATGCGGCTCAATTGCTCGCCGTCAGCTCGAGTACAGGTCTCACCGTACTCGGCTCAATCACTAGCCGTCAGCTCAAGTACAGGTCTCACCGTACTCGGCTCAACTCACACTCTAGTTGCTGTGAAAGACTCGTCGCCAATCACAGACCCTTGGAGTGTACTCGATGATACCACGGAGGACTCGTCGCCCGTCAGCACGAGCACAGATCTCACCGTACTCGGCTCTCGCCGAAGTATCGACAGCTCGAATACAGTGTCCCATACCACCATATTCGGCTCACGAGTTGATTGCGCAATGGTCACTACGGGGAGACACATGGCCCTAGCGTAGGCCGACAGCTCGACCACGGTGTCCCATACCACCATGCCCGGCTCATGCGACTTAGCGGATCTAGGTACCATGGTTAAACGGGGATCGCCACTGGTAAGTTTGGTACCCTAGGTTCAAGCAGTAGCGACCAAACAGGGTGAACATGCATAAGGCAGATCGGGTTACTTGATGAGCTCGACTAGCGCGATCGCCCGTTGAGCTGCACGACATGAAGTGCATAAACAACTTCGTGTGGCCTAGCCACTGCCGACAGGCAACGCACGACTCGAGTTCGTCGAACACATCCCACGTGGCAAATGAATCTCAGCCACGAGTTCAATCTCGTTACCGATTGCCTGGACTATAATCATAGCCCCAAACACAATCAATTACAGAGATATAAAGCAGTAATAGATCAGGATTCAAATCATACAATCAGTCTGGTATTATCCGTTTAGGGCTGCCAGGGCTGTTGCACGCACTCGTTGCTCCGCTCCCCCATCACCCATGACGGATCATACAACGTAAATATAAATTTAAACATATGCATTACATAGTTAAAATCATAAAGCAGTTGAGCATGTTATGAATCACAACACAAGCATGAGTTTGTACATGTTCAAATCCTAATCACACAACTATCAAAGGAGATCATACACATAGTGAAAAGAGGTTGAGAGTCATATCTCAACACCCTTATATATTACAATTTGCTAACTACTACACATTCAGACATTTCAAGAAACACTTAAACAACCATACATCAACATACATGACATATGTCGATCACATAGGCATTAGGCCAAATCCTTTCACTAGGGAGTTGCCCCAATCATAACACGCGTACACCCACGACGGATAGTCATGGCAAGCAGGAATCCAAGTTCCATATCCATTCCGTCATTTCCACAAACACTTGGGCCACACCTTTTAGCATATATAGTGTATAATGGCCGTGGCGTGATTTAGGGCAAATCCTTTCGTCAAAGGGGTATCGCCAATATAACAATCATGAATCCATGACAATTAGTCATGGCGAGCATGAATGAGAATTCCATACTCATTCAGCCATTTCCACAAACACTTAGAATACACTATTACAACATACATGGTGTATGTTAGTAAAACATGTATTAGGGTTATCCTTTAGCCAAGCTAGTATTTTATCCATGTATAATATATTACTACAACAAATAATCATGATACATACATCTCCAAAATTTATACGTATACAGTATTTCTAGAATACACAATTTCAACATACGTAGCATTTACAAGTGAACATGTATTACGGCGATTCCTTTCGCCAAACTAGTATTTATCCATATATAGTATAATCATACATTAAATAAACATGTCAAACACTTCTCCAAAAAAAATACGTATACGGTATTTCTACGTATACCTAGAGTATGTGAAATTCCATATTCTACAACGTTAATCGAAACAGGAAACGGAAAGCACTTTGTACATGTGCAATTGCATGCAGATCATGAATCTATCATTATCTGACATTGAAAGCGTTGAAAACCCTAACCTATGCACCTAAAGTCCGCACCTTTTGTCGTAGAATCGTAACGGAGTTGATAGGTTCGCTAAGCTTCCGTATACGGGAGTTTGGCAACCTAGAGAACGAAATAGGTTAGCTATCTCATAACCTACAACCACCCAAGCCCCAAATCAGATTAGGGTTAGGGTTTCTTACCTAGAAACGGGGCTGGAATCGCCGGGAAAGCGATGAGAAAGGGATGGTGCAGCCCGTGTGGTGGTAGGGAACGACGGCAGGGAGATTCTCCCACTTCTCCCTCACTTTCTCTCTCTTTTCCCTCTCTCAATTCCAAATTCGTATGGCTGCCATGAGAGAGGGTTTAAGGTCCTTATATAGTCTCAAAACTCACCGAAATAGACTCCTGTTCAAAGGTTACTGCTAATATAGGTATTTTGTCACTTTTCCAGCTCAAAAGAGAGGTTCTGGTGGCCCTCCTTGAGCCAAACGTCAGACTTAAGCTCACCACACATGGATCTATGAGGGATTACGTTTTCGACTCGATCGGATTCCCAGATCGCACGTGGCGGACCACTTTCAGTTCAACGGTCAGTGGGCCACGATCCGAAATTCCAAGTACATGTAAATGTTCCTGAAATTTTTCCTGATCCGAGGGTGTAATTTGGTCTGATTCTGACGGTCTGGTTGCTTAATACTGATGCGCAAGCGAATGGTGCCAGATCACTATTCCAGATATTTTAATTTCAAAGGGAATAGTGTTTTTCACACTCCCTCGCTCCGGATCGAAACGAATGGCCGTGGGACATCGGCTGGATCTGATTTTTGAGATGATTGTCAAGCCCAGTGAGGCGGTCCTAGTTCCTTAGCTTCGTTTTAATCGGACTCCCGATGTGCGGTCTAGACCTAATACGAAGTTTCGTTTCATTCCCGAGAGCAGACGGGAAAAGAGTTTGGTTCTAAACTTTAGGGAAACCTAGAGTCACTGATTTTGCAAGTTTTGGGTCTTGCAGATCGTATTTAAAGCGATCCCAACGGATTTCATGGTTAATCGAGTTTTGCACTTAGTTAACTTTGTTAAATTTCTAAAGGATTTAATCCTAATTGTTTTCTGGTTGAGATGGTACTTAGGCCTTTGCAGTTTGTATATAAAGTGATCCAAGTTTTACTACTTAGCTAGTTTAAGATAGTGTCTAGGGCGAAAGTGCTTTGAAAAAATTAAAAGCACAAGGTAGTGAAGGGTGGGATTT
The DNA here is from genome assembly GCA_021015155.1 of Magnolia officinalis. NCBI lineage: Eukaryota > Viridiplantae > Streptophyta > Magnoliopsida > Magnoliales > Magnoliaceae > Magnolia > Magnolia officinalis. The sequence continues at coordinate 46,758,940 of JAJHSJ010000010.1, forward strand.
GTGAAGAAAATGGTTTAAGACGGGATTTGAGGCTTTGAATTGAGCATTTGAAAAGTTAATCAGGTGTTAAGATTGACTCAATGCCTAAGGATGTCTAATCCCAGGTTGGCAAAAATCCGGGATGTTACAATGAAGGATGGCTAATGGCCACATCTAAAGGGTTAGATGAGATCCCCACCATGGATTGGTGGGTCTCACTTATCCCATACATGAAGAAACAAAAGAAATAAGAGAGAGGAGAGAAATCAATACTAGCAGAAGCACCCACCTCGGATTTTCAAGCTTCCATCTTAACTAGGAACCCCAAGCTCCAAGGGTTAAGATTCTAAGACTAAGATGGGATTGTGGTGGCTAGATGATGGGGGATTAAGGAAGAAAGTGGCTAGAAAATGGAGGGAGGGCTGGACGTATGAAGGGGTAGCAAGGAGAAGAGAGAGAATAGAGTAGAGAGAAATGAGAGGAAGAGTAGGGAAAATTGCCAGAAAAGAGAGGGAGGGAGAGTAATCATGAGTTCTCTCACCTAAGATAGGGAAACTCATCATGAGAACTAGGGTGATATAAACAATGCTCATAAGGTTTAGGTTAGGCTTGTGTAGTGTCTAAGGTGGGTAGTGTTTATTCCATGGAATTGTAGTGTGTGTGGGTGGTGTGCATGGGAAATTGTGCCATGGAAGTGGTCCATATGCTTTTGTACAAAAAGTGGGCCACATGATGAAATGCTCATAACTTTTGATTTATAGGTCAGATGGACACACAAGATGTATCGTTGGAATAGCAACGACGATACGAACGAAATGGTATAGGTCTAGGGTCGATCCAAGTCGGGTCTACGTGACTGGACTCAAGGATGACTGTAAACACAATCCGAGGGTCACGGATCACTGAAATTTGACCGGTAGGACCGCGTGACCAAAATGAATGAGATGCATACTCACACACACACATGCAAACATGCGAACTAGGGTCGGGTCTTACACTCATGCATCTTGCATTGTATGTTATGATTACTGTGCGCCCTAACAACATCAGGGCTGTATCCTCCGTGGGTATAGCGTGGATGACATGATTGGATACCGAAAATACTTGTTAAAGCACGAGGGTGGTATAAATATCCCAAGGTGAAAGTCCCCAAACCCTTATGGTACTAAGAGGATGCTCCAACGTTGAGACTGAGTGGATATAAGAGCGCACGAGTGCCGAATACCATTGGGCCGTGTCTCCCACTGTGTCGTGGTCGGTTGGAAAAGGGTGTAGCTTTACCCGCCAGAGGGTAGGGGGCAACGCTAGGCTGAGTCTGACCAGCTCGTAAATGGGGCCGGGTAGATATTGGCAGACTACTAGTCAGACGGGTAGTGAGGTATCTTCCGTTTGCATGGTTGTGCGTCTAGTGTGGGGTGACAATCTGGTGTATAGTGTACTAGACCTCAATGATTATCAGGAGAGAGCTGTATTGATATATGATGCTCCAGAGATGAACTGGATTGATATGTGGATTTAGATGAGGATTGGTATGCTTGAGTTGCATCTTGCATATGACATTGGCTATGTAAGCTTTGCATCACATAGCCTTGGTACAGCTAATAGCATTCATGAACTTACTAGCATGTTTTCGCATTACTCTGATATTGCATACATGCATTGCTACCTTGCGCACACACTTTCTCCAACCTCTAAGCTTTTTATAAGCTTATGCACGACCGTCGCGTGTAGGTGACACTAGGACATAGCTGAGCAGTAGGAGCATGCCGCAAAACTTTTGGAGTTTTTGTTATTATTATCATTGTATTTCCTTTTTCACTTTATACTCAAGTTTTCATTCATAGTGGATATGTGGTGATATTTTTGTTATTGTTTGTGTGTTATACTTATGACTATGCTTACTATGAAACAAATTTATATTGAAAATTCTCCTTTTAGGATCCTAGGATCGGAACTTGGTATATGGGTGCCGGGAGCTAAGAATGGGGTACTACGGAGGCTGTCGGCGTCGGATTTGGCAAAGAAACAGGACAATTATAGGCTCAATACGGAGCGAAAGGAAAGGTCTCGGGACACTACTTGTCCTATGATCTGAGCAGACATGCGATGTTATCATGAGTTATTCCAGAATTACTCGCTATGCTTTGATACCAACTCATGTCATGCCCCAGACTCGGTAATCTGACTCACAAGGAACCCGATGGCCGGTTCTAGTCGCAACAGCCTCTGTAGTACTTCATTCTCGGCTCCTGAGGTAGGTTCCAATCCTGGGATCCCACAAGGAGGATTTTCATAATAATATAATCATTTTCAATACAATCATACCCAAGATCATAGCAAGTATATCTGAGAATAACAAAGACACCCATCACAAATTCACTATGAAATTGAACTTTTACAAATATCCATAAGGTCCAAAAGGACATGCATAAGATAATAGAAGAAGGAAATGAAAGAAAAGTCTGCAACACTGGGTCCTCAAGCTCAGTTCTACTCCAAGCTCTGCCGCTACGACGCTTGCCTAGGATCTCCTGCACGTATCAATCGTGTATAAGCTTATAGAAGCTTAGCGGGTGGTGAAAGTGTGTGACAATGGTGCACAGAAGAATAGTAGGAGGTATAGGAAGGAAAAATGCTCAATGACAATATCGCTAGCCTTACCATGGCTTATCATGAATATGATGCAATGAGTACTGGGCGCCATACCAAGGCAATGCATGAGGGGCTTATACAGCTGATGCGAATGCGATGCAAAGTAATGCCAGTGCTCATACCCAATTCACATATAAAGTACATTCCCAATCATAAGGAAATCACCGGGGTCCGTTACACTACGGAATACTGTCGCTCTACAGACCTGCACAGTCAAACGAGCGTAAGAGACCTCACTACCCGCCTGTGGACAGTCAATCACCAACAGGGATCGACGGCAGCGGACCCATTTCACGAGCTGGTCAGACTCAGCCTAATAATGCCATCCCTCACAGGCTGATAAGGTCACATCCCTACCCAACCGACTATACGGTAGTGGGAGTCGCGGCCTAATAGTACAAGGCCTTCGTGCGCTCATAGTTTCCACTCGGTCACGGTGTTGGGGCTGATCCTTGGTACCATGGAAGTTTTGAAAACTTCACTCATGGGCATCCTATGCACCCGACATGCTTAAGTATCATTTCCGGTGTCCACATATACAGCCATCAATGAACGTCCCTGTGGAGGTGAGGCCCAAATAAAGCAAGGGCGGTATCAATATGAAATGTGATGCCAATGCATGAGTCATACATACAGATCATGCATAAGCTTCAGGCACTCATTATGCATGAGGGGAGAAACTCCATCCCTCAATGACCACCATACAATGCAATCAATTCATACAGATGATGCATATGGGTCATAGTGATGTAAGTGCACTACCTGTAGGATATATTTCTCCTTCCAAGGAGGGACAAGGTCTAGGTACGTAGACAGGTATTCTAAGGAGAAATGAAGTCCTCTAGTGGGGGCCCAATACTTTGAGGTGACCCACAAGCTAAGAGAGTCATACTCTTAAGGAGGAAATGGTCCTAGCCAGGCCCAAGGTGGGCCTTTAACCACCTATAAGGGCCCTATGGGCCTACCTTAGGGCCACCAAGGAGGACATCTAATCTCAACTGGGTCCCAAAAAGGTAGCCTGCTATGCATATAGAGTAAGGTCTAAGGCCCAAGCAATACATAGCCCGGTGGGCTATACACAAAGCCCAACTCATAGGCAATTTGATGGGCCCTCAAGCAAGGTTTGGGCCCAACCATAAAGGTTATAAACCCACATATTGTGGTGGGCCTCATGGGCAGCCCAGTAATTCATCCACATGAACAATTTTACACTTAATACTAGTGAGTGGGCCTCACTTCTTAGCCCAAGTACATAGTTGATTTGGTGGGTAGCCAAGGGCCCAACTACTTGCATATGATACCCCATAAACCCATTACAATAGGTAGAAGAGTATAGGCCCAATGGTTGATGGGCCTCTTAGAAGGATCTAGTCCAAAAGAAAAAGGTTAAGAAACTAGCAATTATCCATATACAATGATCCAATAAAACTCATCTTGGGTGGGCCTCAGATGGGCCCTAATTAAACCCAAAAATACTAAAGGAAAATGACAAGATAGCTGATTAATCCATCCTCAAAACTGGTGGGCCATGCTACCCCAGAATAACTCTTATGGGAGTAGTATTGGGCCCATTGCCAAATTCCAGCCCACCTATTTTCTGGGTTGGTTGGAATCCAACAATAAAAGTCATTTTATAGCATATTTGATCCTTGATGGCCCACACATAACATTGTGGGTCCTACCTGATGAGAAGGAGATATACAACACATATTCAAGTTGGCCATGCCGTTGGAATGCAGGCCCAGCAGCCCAGGGCAAGGATGTCCCATGTGTAGGCAACTCTATGGGCCTGGTCATTTGGCCCAAAAACTGATTCCATGGGCCTCAATTAAATGCTACCAAAGGGGAAGGTGATCAAATCCCCTAAGGACCCCACATGGATGGATGGTGGGATATACAACACATCCAGGTGGGCCCATAAAGTAGGCTGGATGGCCAGTCAAGGCTGGACACCCCAGCCTGTGCATCGCTGCCTGGTGGGCCACTCCAGGCCGTACCACATGTAGTACAGGGGCTCGATAGCTCCGAAATTTTGGAGGGTGACACTTCCATGGGTGGACCACACCTTCACAAAATTTCAGGATTTTTGGACAAGTATAAGTATTTTAACTAATTTAAATAAAACAGACTATCCAGAAAAATCTGGTTCATCTGGACATCCCAACGTGGTGGGCCGGTCCTGCCCTCATCATGGTGCGCACGGGGTCCATTGGCCCCGAACATTTGTAGGTGGGTCCTACAATGGGTGGGCCATATCCTTGTAAATTTTCATGATTTTTGGATACTCAGAAGTATTTTAATAAATTTTGGAGTTACAATCTGTCCAGGGTGAAATGTTGCTGGAAAAATAGCTGTCCCGAATTTGGGCCATCCAAATGGGTGGGTTCTGGGCCTCCAAAATTCCTGAAATTTGGACCCAAGGTCCCTCATCAAGCCTACAACAAGGTGGGAACCAAAAAGATGGCCCACCTTCTGTAAAAATATTTTTAAAGTTTTGTTTTTATGGGACTATGCTGCTGGACTATAGAGCAGAAATTTCTGGCAGTCTAATATGTTGGTCCACCCTTTTGGATGCCCAAATGGGGTCCATTGGGGCTGAAATTTAGTATGGTTGTTGGCATACATCAGGGTGGGGTCCACACACCAATGACCCACCCTTAACTCCTTCAAAAATAGATCAAACATATGTGCCAAACACTTCCCAAAAATCAGCAACATGAGCTTGTGAAAATTCTGTACAGTAATGTATATTGTTGCCTAGTTCAGCCCATAAATAAAAGTCCAGCAAGAAAAATCCTCACATACGTCAAGGTGGGGCCACGTAGATGGGCTACATACATCCGAAACATGCTCCAAATTGATCCAGACCTTTCATGTGAGAATGGACAGCAAGGTGGATCTCCATATGTCCAACAAATAGGACATAGGGACGTCCCATCAAGGGTGGACGGTTGGATGTGCCTTGTACATCAAGTGTGCCACCATGATCAGCAATATTAGGGGAAAGAAATAGAGAGAAAAAAGAGAAAGGGATTGGCCATTCAAGAGGGATTTCGCCACTATAAATCCCTTATGCACAAAGAAAAACTAACCATACATTGCTCATTTTATGGATCTATGCATGCATGGACCTTCATAATACAAATCTGAGGTGGGGATGCCATCCTGAAAAGGCCGAGCTTATGTCCTAGAGGGTGAGGGGGGGTGAATAGGACTATGCCAAATTAAAATGATAACATCGTAATTTAAACAATAAGATAGCCTTATAAACAAATTAATGAAAGATAACACTTTAAACAAACTGCAATATGGAAATGTAAAGCAACCTCAAAATTCTAGCTTCGAGAGGTTGATACAAATGTTGTTCTAAAGACAACCTTGCACCATAAAAATAAAGGGTTATTGCAGGACAACCTTCCTGGAACAGTTTGTGTATAAAAAAACTTAAACTGAAGAGGAATAAAAAGGAAATAGCTAGAAAAGAAATATAAGCTATTACAACATTGCCCACAATGCTTGAAATGTAAAAGATTACAATATTCACATCCACAAATACATTCCACAAACTTGAATAATAAAAGATATAGAAGATAAATCACACATCCACAAAACACAAAGAATTATAGTGGTTCGCCTATGTGTACACCAACTACCACATAACTTACTACTCTACTCCTAATATCCTCACACAGTGGATATTAGCGTTCACTATGAAAATAGGTTTTTCCAGGTTCACCTAAAACCCTCACAATTGTGTCTTTCTAGTGGGCTTACACAATTAAAAAAACCCCCACTCTAAGTTTTCTAAATCACCTCAGATAAACCAAAACAATGAGATTTTTCTGGCTCAATCTCAAAAGAAACCAAAAACAGAAGATTTACACAAATGTAAAATACATAGATTTCTCCTTTTGTTGCAGCCCGGAAGAACGAAATCGAAGTAGAAGTTCGAATAGAAGTTCAATGTCCAATATTCACTTATGAAATGGTTATAGATTCTAAATTGATTTTAGAGTTAAAGCACCATGGGCTAGCTTGATTTGATTTGATTCCAAGAAATATGAATACCTCAATTCCTCTTTAAATCAGATTGGAATGTAGAATACAAAATCAATACAAAGAAAGCTACTAAAAAGAATATTAAATGAGCACAATATAGCTTAAATAAATGACTAACTTATCTCTTAGAGTGATGACTTGATTATACTTGAATTGGATATTAAACTCTGAAAATCGTGCTTTATTTATAAGTGTAGAAGTCGCACCTTCGACTGGTCCTGTGGACACTACGACTGGTCATAGGACCAACAACATTTTGAAATTTTGAGCACGATCGGATAAAATCGTTCCAGACTGGTTGTAGGCACTGCACGACCGGTCGTGAGACCTCCATGATTGGTTGTGACATGCCCACGACTGGTCGTGAGGAACCAGATTTAGTTACTAGACTTTGAGTCGTAGCTATAGGATTGGTCGCGAACGAGTCATGCACTATTCATGACCGGTAAAGCAGTCTCCAGGACTAGTTGTAGCTCAACTAAAAAATTCTGAAAATTTGTAACTTAGGACTGGTCAAGCCAGTGCTAGGACTAGTCAAACAGAGTCCAGGACTAGTCGAAGAACAGACCAAACACCTATAAAATGATTTAATTTGAATTATGTATTCAAAATGACCTACCCTAAGATTAATCTAAGGTCTTCCATACCTTTACCATGATATATGAACATTGAACATTCTTTTCTTCAGATGATAGATGATCATATAAGTTTATGAAGCTTGTACTTGAGATCTTTTGAAGCTTGACTTTATAGTACCTGAGTTGTGCTTCACTTTGAGTCTTGAGTATGAACAATTGACTTGTCTTTTAATGTCGCTATAAAAACATTGATATTTGAAGCTTAAAGGAGTGAACAATGTACTTGATCTTGCATTTCTTGAAGTAGATCTTTGTTCTTGACTTGAAGCATTGTCCTTGTACATGTGATGCATTGTCTTGAACATATATATCAATGTGTTATACAAGACACGAATTGTGGTTTTGACACAACAAAATTTGACAATCAAAGGAGTAAATAACCATTACACTTACAATCTCCCCCTTTGTCAAATTTGTGACCAAATACACTTCATTAAAAATTCGAGTATACTCAATAAAGAATCATGCACCAGTTATAATAACCAGAACATTACTTACTCCTCCTGAGTAGCACAATCCATATCCATATTGTAGACACTGAAAATCGGTGCCCATGCTGGTTTGGGATGTTAAATTGTTTTGGCTGGTGGTGATTAGGCTGATTTGTGGATGCTGGTGGAGTCGCCATTAGTCAAATAATCTCAGAATCCCGCGGTCGGCTAGAACCGTAGAATACGTAAGGTTAGAGAAATCCGAAAACTCTCCTACCTTAGGTTGACTCCTGGTCTGCGATCTGGGATTCCGGGTAAGGGACCTCAGTTACAAAGAGGGAAGGTGTTAGACACCCTCTCTGCTCGTACAAACGACGATCTCTACTTTATGTGGTAAAATAATCTCAAGGGATGGATGATGTGGTCGAAATAGGACTAGGCACATACGTGAATTTCTGATGCGGCAAGATCCGAGATTTCGGCAAGCCACAAAGCATACATCCAACGACGTGTCTAGAAGGTGGATGTGATGATGCTTATGCAAAGAAGTATGAAAAATGGACTAGATCACTAGGAATTTCTGATGTGACAGGATCCGGTGTACGGCAAGTCACAGAGCATACATTCACTAGAGATCTAGAGAAGCAAGGGGTTGAGAAGGAAATAAATGTCATGATGAATGCTTATATGTAAAATGAATGGATCTTTGGCTTGATCTTGAGTAGGCTAAGACATGGATTGCCCCATGATCAATCCGGCCTAGGCTCATGGGTTAGGAAGATTGGGATGAGACTAAGGAGGAGCTAAAAAATCTGAACTTGGAGGCTTAGGAGCACCTCCTCACCCTCACTCTCTTCCTCTCTCTCTCTCTCCATCTCCCTCACTTGGATTTTAAGCTCTCTTAGTTGTGTGTGAAATGTGAAAGGGGAGAGGGCTATTTATAGCCATCTCCAATGGCAATGTTGTAATTGGTAGGTAGGTAAGGTGCAAAAGTTGACATGGCAACTTGTGATTGGTTGAGGGGAGAGGAATGCTATGTGACATGCTCTCATTAGTTCTTGGTGGTTGGTGAGGTTGGTAAAATGGTAAATAAGATGACCTGCAGGGGTAAATCCATATGAAAGTTGATTTTTGCTTGGTAGGATTGTAAATAGGGTGAACTAGAGGGGTAATTTCATATGAAAGTTGACTTTTTCTTGATAGGATTGTAAATAGGGTGAACTAGAGGGGTAATTTCATATGAAAGTTGACTTTTGCTTGGTGGGATTGTAAATAGGGTGAACTAGAGGTGTAATTTCATATGAAAGATGGTTTAGGGTTTGGATTAGGGTTTTTCTTAAGTTAGGGTTGGCTAAGTTTAGGGTTTAGGCGGGGTGGGATTAGGATTAGGGAAGACTATGATTATGGTTCCTGGACTGTTCTAGCCTTCTCAAGACTTAGCTTGGGTGGGGGTGTCTACAGATGCCCCTCTTTAGCTGAGGTTGCGAGCAACCGAGGCCCAAAGCAAGTGGACACCCCACCCTTCTGGTCAGAAGGATAGTGATTCGAATTTGTTGCCTGCCATTGTATCATTGTCAGTTAACTATTTAAAAAATGATGTCTTGCACATATCACGAGGGTTGAGGAAAACGTTGTGATTGTCCTCTGCGCATTCTTCACGGATTTACGGGTCACCAATCACAACCCTTTCACGTTAGATTGTTGATAGCATTAGAGAGTAAGTCTGAAAAGTAAGGGCCTCTGTGCATTCATCGCGACTTTACGAGGATTTCCATACTGTTTGGTCTGTCGTTCCTTTGCTACGTAATCACCCTAGGAGTATTCGATCCATTTGATCGTCAAAGTGGTTAGCTGCCCTGCGCGTTGGTGCGACCTTACGGGGAATTCACTACGCCGACTTAGACTCGATCAAATTTTCTGAACATCCCGGCCTAGGTATGTGCAGGTAATCTTTTGCATGCAATCTGCTGATTCTAATACTTTGGTTACAATGGATTCTTGTCACTTCGAGTTTGATTATTCTTTCCAGAGATAGATCCACTCACTTCTACTAGCATTCGTACGACTGTCCAGATATAAAGATCAGGCCAATCGTACTTGTATCATGTACGGGTTCGATCACACTCCGGAGAAACCGGAAGGGATCGAACCTTATTTAGCTGTTTGCACTGACCGCAGCTGGAGAATATGGAAGATTCCTCAGTGTACTGCGTGCCGCGTGCGTTTTTGAAAACTTTGTTTGAAAGCTGTTCCTTTTGGAGCTAGACTCATTGGGAATTTCATTTTATTTTTTTTTGAAAACTTTCTGTTTGAAAATTATCCTCTTTGGAGCTAGACTCCTTGGGTATTTTATTTGAAAGTATTTTTTGGATTTTAGAAAATATCCGTTCGATCTCGCGTGTGGGCGTCGTCGTCTGGTTTTTATTTGCATAAGTTATGTAAACAGTCGCGTTGCCTCCAATAATGCGTTGGATGGGCTAACGATTTTTATTTGAAGATATTTTGAATTTTTTTTTATTTTTTTTGAAACATCCGTCCGATCTCGTGGAAGGGCGTCGTCGTTCAGTTTTTATTTTTTTTATTTTTTTTGTTATTGTGGAAAGTCAGATGACTTTCATAAATTAATAGGGCTATCTGTTTGAAATATTTTTTTGGATTTTTGAAAAGATCCATCTGATCTCACGGAACATGGGCTTGATTTAGACATGTGGGCCTAGGACTATGGTCCTTGAAATCGGGTTTGTGTAGTGGGCCTTGCTTTGGATATGTGGGCTTAGGAAATGGGCTTAAAAACATGGGCTTTGAACCATGGGCCTTTAAATAATGGGCTTGGTGGGCTTTTGACATGTGAGCCTTGTGGACTTTGAACATTGGGCCTTATGGGTTTTGAAATGTCGGCCTCTGGGGCTTTGAAATGTGGTCCTCTGGGGCTTTGAACTGTGAGCCTTTGGGGCTTTGAATGCGGTCCTCTAGGGCCTTGAACTGGTGGCCTTGTGGGCTTTGAAATGTGGGCCTTTGGGGCTTTGGAATTGTGGGCCTTGTGGGCTTTGAGATGTGAGCCTCTATGCTTTGACTTTGGCTTTGTGGATCTCCGATTTTGTTAGCTGCTTGTCCTGTATATGCATGAATGCTTTTGTTTGGTTTGTTTTTTTTTTTTTTTTTTTTTTTTGTAAAGAAAGGAAAACGATGTATAGAAAGACTTTTTTGAAAGGAATGAAAATTTTGTTTGTGCCAAATTGTTGGTGTTTGCTTGTGTCTGACTTGTGCTTGGATGGTTGGGATCAGAATATTGAACTCAGCCCATGTCGAATCCGGTATTTTGAGTTGTTTACCAGGGATCTCTGTTCCTTGAGAGTAGCGCATATTAGAATCATGCCCCTTTGATTTGGGTAGAGTCTGATAGAATTCTGATCCAGGACTTATCTATTCCTTGTGCTTCTTTGCTTTGCTCGTTGCCTTGGCTTTTTCAGTACCTGCACTTTTTGTTTTGTTTTGTTTTTTTTTTTTTAGGCATTTTTGCCCGGAGCGCCTTTTCAGGTTTTCACCACGACTGGCTTTCTCGTCATTTTTGCCCATGGTGTCCTTTCGAATTTTTACCATGTCCCGAGTTTTTGCTCTTGCCTGTCCCTTGGTAGCTGTGCTGTTTTTACCTTGGTGCCTCTTCAAGTTTTCACCAAGTCCGCTAAATGCCCGCTGTTTTTACTCGAGGCGCCCTTTCGGGTTTTCACCTCCTCCGTTTTGCTTAGGCACATTACTTTTCTTTTGATTTTTCTTTTTATTGTACAAAGGCAGGAGGCTAGACTCCATTCATTACTGGCCGACTGGTGAGCTGCCTGACTTTGTCTTCAATCATGATCGTGAAGCTGTTGACATTGGGTTAAACTATCTTGAGGTGAAATGGGTTGGTGAATTGTGTTCTCACTCATTGGGTTCGACTGTTCTTTTTTTTTTTTGGAATGCGCGCTTTATTCGTCCATTTTTTAATTTCTCTCTTTTTTTTGTCGTTCATTTTTTTTTGAACCCTTTATTTTTTGGAACACTTATTGGATGGAAGAATGATGATGGAATGTACTTCAGGATGCTAACCTTTTGTCGTTTGACTTTAGATTTACGATTGTGGTTGTTGACATAGTCAGGTAGGATTACCCATAATAGATATTCACGTGTCGGCGTTGATGGGCTCTAAAAGATCTTTGCCCCTAATGATGGTGAGATGAAGGGAACCTCCTGGAAGAATCTTCGCAAACGATAAGTGAATCATCGCAGGATGACTTGGACTTGCCCTTGGATCTAGTAGGCGCAATGATAAGATGTGCATTGTTACCATGTTACTAACCTTTCTTTCAGACTTGTTTGTTGTTGATCCTAACGATCGTTGTGTGCTTTATGTCTGCGAGATGTAGTTGGTTGCATCAAGCTTACCACCAATAATTTCCACGACTTTTTTTTCATTTGTATCGATGATGTAGGATGTTGTCGCCGCCCGCTTTTGGTTGACACGAAAATATACTCAGGACCATTGGATGCCTTTGGGTTGATTCTTTCGATGATGTCACACCTCTCATAATGAAAGAAGGGCTAGAGTGTTGCATGTTATAAAGACTCGACGCATGCGCAGGATCCGTTATGCAAGCTTTGATACTTGAAGCACTTCCTGACATGCTGCAATAGCTTATCTCCATTGTTCATCAGTAGGACTCCATCGTGAACTTCAGACATGATCTTGACAGCTTTGCTTGATGGGCTTGACTTCTGGCTCATAGGAGATGGTGCATGACTAACTCTTCATTCGATCTAGGTAAGGCTTCATAGGAGAACGCGAGGTTGGATAGCCCTGGCCTTAAGAATTCTGTGATCCTCTACTTGTATTCAAGAGGCGAGGATCTCTTGATGCGTACTTTTCTAGGGAGCTCAGGGGATCCCAAGCTTACAATTTCAAAATCGTCCGTCACGACATTGACTTTTGTTTCGAACTTTCTGAGGGACTTCTCAAGTTCGGGGGTTGTATCATCATTTCCCTCATCGTGAGCTTCATCCAAACCCATGAGTTTGAAGTCTAACTCTAGATCGAAACTATATGAGTCGACTTTAAACTCGGGCATTGTACAGACGCATTTGGCACATTATTGCTTGTAAACTTTGAAAGATTTTCTATTGTTTTTGTGTTTGAGAAATTTCTGATTTTTTTTTTTGAATTGACAAGTATTTGAATTTTTTGGTATTTCGAAAATATCTAATGTTTTTGCTTTTGTGAATTTTCTATATATAATATATATATAATATATATATATATATATATTATATATATATATATATATAATATAGATTTTGACAAGTATATGATTTTTTGGTGTTTTGAAAAAATATCCAGTGTTTTTGGCTTTTTGAGAATTTTTTGATTTTTTATTTTTATTATTTATTTTTTTTTGAGAAAGATGACGATGTGAATCAGGGATTGCCTGATTCGACTTAGGAGTCAAACATTATTTTCTTTTATTGTGCCGTCTTGGGGAGTGCGAACCAGCTATTGCCCTGCACTCCCTCCCCTTAGGAGGCAGGGCCAGACGGATCAGTAGGTGGGCCCTCATTGTCGTGCCCAAATGTCGTAACGAGTTTGGGATTGGGCTCTGAGTTGGAGTTGGATGTCACTTTCCTCAGCTCATCTCTGATGCATTGTGAGTCTTTGGATTTTTCCTTCTCAGATGGGACCCAGACTGTGGTCCGGACAATCAGGGGAAAAATTCTTGCCCTTTGCCCAAGTCATTTTCAAATAGCCCAGTTGGGCTCATTTTACTCATTTGATCCTCCACGGTGGATCTTGGCCTGCCAACCGGATAGATGATCCCTTCTCTGATGGATTTGATTGATGTGTGGATGAAGGGATCATCATCCTCTTGCCAACCTTTCTCAACCTCGATACATTTGTGCTTTAGTACCTTACCCATAGGAGACTGATATCCCAGTCCTGTCATGCTTGCACTTTCTTGATATTCGAGCTGATAATAAAAATATTGGTGCTCGACTGAAGGGAAGACATAGTTTGATCCGATGGGACATGCAAGAGGCATGCAATTGACAGTCTCGATCTCGAGACTATGGTATGGGATGTCCTCATCAGAGCATTGTATGTCTATGATCGGGATATCTAGCTCTTGATGGTTGACTGCTTCTATCAGAAAGATTTGTTCAGGATCATCCAAAACAGTTGGTGCCTTGTCTCCGAAAATGTATGTTACGCCCTAAACTCGGTAACCAGACTCACAAGGAACCCGATGGCCGGTTCTAACCGCAACAGCCTCCGTAGTACTCCATTCTCAGCTCCTGAGGCAGGTTCCGATCCTGGGATCCTACAAGGAGGATTTTCATAACAGTATAATCATTACCAATATGAGCACACCCAAGATCACAGCAAGTACATCTGGAAGTAACAAAGGATACACATCACAAAATCCACTAAGAATTTGAACTTTTACAAGCTTACATCAGGTCCGAAAGGACATACATAAGATAATGGGAAAAGAGAGAAAAGAGTCAACAACACTGGAGTCCTCAAGCTCAACTGTACTCTACGCTCTGCTGCTATGACGCCTGCCTAGGATCTCCTGCACGCATCAATCGTGCATAAGCTATAAAAAGCTTAGAGGGTGGTGTGGTGAAGTGTGTGTGACAATGGTGCTCAGAAGAAGATAGAGAATGCAGAAGGGAGTCATGATCAATACCAATACCACTAGCCTTACCAAGGCTATCATGAATGTAAGAAACTATACCAAGGCAGTACGATAATGCAGGAAGCCATACCAAGGCTATATAATGCAATGAGTACTGTAATGGGATGAGTACTGTAATGCAATATGAGTATTGTAATGTGATGAGTACTATAATGCAATGAGTACCGGGCACCATGCCAAGGCAATGCAATATGAGGCTTACACAGCCGATGCAAATGCAATGCGAAGTAATGTCAGTGCTCATATCCAATCCACATATCAAGTACATTTCCATCATAAGAAAATCACCGGGGTCCATTACACTACTGGATGATTGCCGCTCTACAGACCCCGCACAGTCAAACGAGCGTAAGAGACCTCACTACTCGCCTGTGGACAACCAATCACCAGCAAGGCATGATGGTAGCGGACCCATTCAAGAGCTGGTCAGACTCAGCGTAGCAATGCCCTCTTACATCATGCGAGTAAGGCCACACCCCTATCCAACCGACTACACGACAGTGAGAGTCGCGGCCTAACGGTATAAGGCCCTCGTGCGCTCATATATTCCACCCGGTCACGGCACTGGAGCAGATCCTTAGTACCATGGAAGTTTTGAAAATTTCACCCATGGGCATCCTATGCACCCGGTATGCTCAAGTAACATTTTCGGAGTCTAAACATGGCCATCCACGATATATCTGTGGAGGCTACAACCCTGATGAAGTAAGGGCAAAAATGCTCATATGTTATGCAATGCCAGATGCATGAATCACACAATCAACCATGCATCAATTTCAAGCATCCAATGTGCTCAAGAGGTAATACTATGTCCCTCGAAGAAGGTAACATGCAATGCCCAATGACACAATATACCATACACGCACAGTGTTCAGTGTCAACCAAGCATACAATGATGTACATGGGTCATGAAGATGAATTTAATCACACTATATGGCGATATACAATGTAGTACACTCCTCCTATCTAAGAGGGACCAAGACTAGGTATTTAGACAATATCCACAAGGAATCCTACCTCTAGTGGGGGCCCATTTACCTGGGGTAGCCCACAAGCCTAAGCATACAAGTACGTGTCTAAGTAACACAGAAGTGAGTCTAGCAAGAGTTTAAGATGAGCATCTAATGACATTTAGATACAAACGGGCCTATAGGGGTATAATGGGGACATTAAAACCATTTCCCATAATGGGACATTTACCACCATTCCCAAAGAGAATCTCAACCACGAACTATGGATACAAGCCCAAGGCTCTACATTCAAGATAAGAACACAGGTAACCACATACATATATTCCTCATAATAGGCCATAAAAAGATATAACAACACTGTTAACAACATGGGCCCCAAGAGAGAAATTAAGGCCCAAGGCTCAATTCCCAATGGCCATAGAATCCATGCATTAGTGTTGGACGGGGGGTAGCCCGCATACAATATACGGCCAAAATAAGTTTAAGTTTGGATGATGAAATGTGTCCAACTACATTAGCCCAATGACTAGCAATTTAAGTGGGCAACAAAGGGCCCAATACTATCTTATCTTAGCCCACAAGTCCATCAAAATGGTGGAAGCTGGCCCAATATATGGTTGGGCCAAGCTGGGACGTCCCAACCCACTCTGGGCCCATGGGATGTCCCAAAAAATCTGATCTAAGATGGGGTCCTCGTGTGATCACTAAAGGTGACCCAAAAGAATGCACTAATTAAGCCCAAAGATTATAAGAAAACCCAAGCATGCAACACGTACACAAGTTCTCAATATGGTGGATCCCATGTCAAATAAAGTTTCAACCATAACAATGTACATTTGAGTCCCCTTGATAAACGTTCTGCCCACTCAGCTTCTTGGGCCTGCTAAAGCCCAGAAATTAGTCAAATAAGTGGGAATGATCTTATGAAGGCCAACAATATTCACAGGGGGCCCCACCAAATGGAGGGTGTGTATACATCAAGAAAAGATCAAGTGAGCCTGCTACTGGATTGTGAATCTAGCAGCAACCCAAGACAGAGAGTCTTCCATAATCGGGCGATCCAAGGCTTGAACGGCCTAGACCAATCATGCGTTAAGGTAGGTTCCACATACATACACATTGAGCCTTAAACAAATGGCTTAGGGTCTATGGTGGGCCTTTAACCATCCATAGAGAAACCTATGGGCCTACCTTAGGATCACTCAGGAGGACATCCAACCTCAACTGGTTTCCAAAAGGTAGCCCGCCACTACTCATATAATGTAAGGTCTAAAGCCCAAGCAATGCATGGCCTAATGGGCCATACACCAAGCCCAACTCATAGGCCATATAGTGGGCCCTCAAGTAAGATTTGGGCCCAACCACAAAGGTCATAATTCCACATGTTGTGGTGAGCTTCATGGGCAGCCCAGTAATTCATTTACATGGGCAAGTTTCACATTTAACACAAGTGAGTTGGGCCTCACTTTTGGCCCAAGTACAGGGTTAATTTAGTGGGCAGCCAAGGGCCCAACTTCTTGTGTATTATTGCCCCTAAGCCCATCACAATAGATAGGAGACTATAGGCCTGAGATCAATGGGCCTATCCAAAAGAATTGAGTCCACAAGGCCTACTTGCTAACACAAACATGCATATACTATATCACATAATGGGCCCTAAAAAAATGACCCAAAATAAAAGTCATCCAATTCATACATTATGGTGGACTTGAGGGCAGCCCATAAGTCCAAGAATACACATGGGCAAGGCCTATACTGATCACAATGTGGGCCTTGCACACCAGCCCAAAGACTTAGCAAGGCCCTCCACAATATACATTTACGTGGGCCTTGCAAGTCAGCCCACAATTAAGCATTTTATGAGGGCATCAAGGCTAATAAATATACATGATCAGCTTGTAGACGGTCCATTAGGCCCATGAATCAATAAGGTCAGCCCTTGCACAATCTTGGGCTCAAGGGATAGGTTTCAAACCCATTGGGCCTATAAAACTATCAAAATTTCTGGTTAAGGCTAGCCCACAAACCACAACAAAGGTGGGCCTCAAGAGGCACTAATTAAGCCCAAAATGTCTAAAGAAGGAGAGCAAAGAGTGTGTGCAACACTCCCTTAAATTGATGGGCCGCCACGGCTCCAAAAGATCAACTATGCACAAATTTGGGCCCCTTGTTGGAATTTCAGCCCACCCACTTCCTGGGCCTGCTGGAGTCCAGAAATTTATTTAATTTAAATGGGTTACTGACCCATGGTGACCCACACATATTACAGTGGGTCCCACCAGATAAGAAGGGCGATATATAACACTTACTTCAAGTGGGCCATGCCGTTATAATGCAGGCCCAGCAGCCCAAGGTAGAGGCATCCCATGGTGGTTAGTCATATGGGCTTGGGTATTTGGCCAAAAACTGACCCAATTTACAGGTCATAGCACGGTCAGTCCAGGGGCCTGATGGCCTTAAAAATTTGCAGGATGGTCCTTCTATAGGTGGACCACAACCCCACAAAATTTTAGAATTTTTGGACATCTAGAAATAATTTAATTAATTTGAATGAAACAAGCTGTCCAGAAAATCGGACTGGCCTGGACGTCACAACGTGGTGGGCCAGTCCGGGCCTTGTCACGGTGTACATAGGGGTCCATTAGACCTGAAATTTGGTAGGTAGATCTCACCATAAGTGGACTACCTTCTTGTAAATTTTCATAATTTTTAGATACTCATAAGTATTTTAATTAATTTAAAGAATACAATCTGTCCAGGGTGAAATATTGCTGGAATATAACTGTCCTGAATTTGGGCCATCAAATGGGTGGGTTCTGGGCCTCCAAAATTCTTGAAATTTGGACCCAAGGTCCCTCATCAAGCCCACAACAAGGTGGGACCCAGAAATATGGCCCACCTTCTGAGAAAATATTTTTTAAAAATTTATTTTTATGGAACTATGCTGCTGGACTTCTGACAGCCCACTATATTGGTCCACCCTTTTGGATGCCCAAATGGGGTCCATTGGCCGTAAACTTTTGCAGGTAGGTCCTACCATGGGTGGGACACCTCTCTGCAAAATTTTAGAACTTTTGGGATAGTAAAAGTATTTTATTTAACTCCTACAATTTATAGACAACAAGGTATTTCTGAAACAATGCTACTGCGGAAACAATGCTGCTGCCCCTGATTTGTGCACCCCATTAAAGTGGGCCCAGGTCTGCCAAATTTTAAGAAAATGTAAGACCAACATCCCTACACAAGTATACAACAAGGTGGGGTCCACAAAGGTGGCCCACCATTTTAGAAACAAACTGATAATTATGTTTGTACAACAAGCAGGGTTGCTAGACAGTCTAGAAAATCTGGACTATCCACCCTCCTTGGCCCACTCTTTGGGTGATCAAACAGGGACGGATGAAGGTGAAATTCAACTACTTCTAGGTGGGGTCCACACCTCCAGAAATAATCAAATATTGGAGGTAAAACATCCTCTAAATCAGTCCATAATTTGTGCCAAAAATAACCCAAAAACAGTCCAGAATTTTTCTGGACAGCAAGGTATGTCTGAAAATAACTGAACATAACCACTGATTAAATGGGAAAATACCCCACAAAATTTGTGTTAAGATCCACCTTAGTGGGCCCCACAAACATCCAGGCCATACCCCCTTCATGAAACCCATTACATGTGCCCAAAATGGAGCAAATAGAGTGTCAACGTCTAAGGAATGGACAACCATAGACGTCCACTTTGCTTAGACGGTCTGGATATTCCGGGACCACTAAGTGGGCCACACACATCAAGAAATCAAGAATAGAATAATGGAAAATAAAAATAATCCAGCCACAAGAGAAGAAAATGACATGCATTAAAGGAAAATGCCATGATGGGATCCATGGAGAATGGCCTCATCCATGGATCATGCATGCAAGGAAAAAGGGTCATTGGCCTCAACCATGGAGACACGAGGGACCTCCATCACCACTTGATGTCCCACAAGCTCCTAAGAAAGAAATGAAGAAGGATCTAAGAGCACCCACCTAGATCAACCTTGAAACTTACATCACCATCATCTAAAGGCTCCAAAGCACATGGATCAATGGATAAGATCAAGTGAGAAGGGGTAGATGAGGAGGTATTTTAGGGAGAAGGGGCTGGAATGGAAGGAAGATGGACAAGAGAAATGGAGGGAAATTGCTAGGGAAGAAGAGAAGAGAGAGAGAAATGAGAGGGAAAGAGAGAGAGAGAGAGAGACTTTTAAGACTTGTAATGATGACTCTCTCTCTCCTAGGCAATGATGGTGGCCTATGGTGATATTAACAAGGCTTAGGGTAATTCCTTTCTAGAAATCTCAGCCTAGGGTGAAATGATGGCATGAAAAAACGTGCAACCCATGGTAGGGTCCACCAATCATGCAATCAATGGCTCATATCGATCAATGCTCATAACTTGAGATGTACATATCGGATTAACGCACGGGACGCGGCGACGGAATCGCAGCGACGAGGCGGACACAATGACATAGGTCTCGGGTCAATATGAGTTGGGTCTATGTGACCAAACTCAAGGATGATGCAAACACTACCGATAGTCGCGGGTCACCGAAATTTGACTAGTAGAACCGCGAGACCAAAATGAATGAGATGCATACTCACACACGCACATGCACACATGTGAACTCAGGTCGGGTCTCACAATGTATTTGGCCTTTTGATGAAGAGTCGAAGAGAGAGCTCTGACTCTACGGATCCAAGACCGATCAGGGAGGAGATGAAATGAAGCTGTGATGTCAAAGACCTGAAAAGTGATGGTTGATGTTTTGGGGCTAATCAAGATCTCGACATTAATATCTTCCTCGACCTTTCTCTTAGAGGCAGGAACCACTCGTTCTAAACTCTTCTCTTGAAGGATTGAAGACTGAGCAAAGCTAGGCAAATCCCTTTGAGTAGCAGAATGTCCTTCTTGGAAAGTTACCACATGATTGAAGTTGGGCCCTGATTTTACTAGGGTATGCGGTATGTTGATCGGAGAAGGAGCATTTTCTTGGATCACGAGGGTTGGAGTAGGGGCCGGATAGGCAGGTGGTGCCTCTTGTGAGGCAAAGGATGTATGGACTGGATTGATCAGTGGTGGCTCCTGTAGACTTGGGGGCATGGAGATTGGAATGGATGGTGATGCCCCCTGCATATTTGAGAGTGAAGAGATTGGACTGGTAGGGTGTGCCCCTTGTAGACTTGGGGGCATGAAGACTGAACCGACTGGAGATGTCCATTGCATATTTGAGAGCGAAGAGATTGGACTGGCAGGGTGTGCCCCTTGTAGACTTAGGGAAATCGAGATTAGACCGGCTAGAGATGCCCCTTGCGTATTTGAGAGCGAACAGATTGGACTGGTAGGGTGTGCCCCTTGTAGACTTGGGGGTATTGTTGTTGGGCTGACAGTGATTGAATGAATGCATTGGACTTGATTGACCGGGGGTGGCTCTCCTTGACTGATATTGTTAGTAGGGGTTCCTGATGAACTAGGGCATACTTAATACGATGGCAGAGAATTTTGGAGGATGTAGCCGGTGGTGGCGACAGTAGGAGGGGTAACTACAATCCTTTGGTTATCAATCAGATCTTGGACCGCATGTTTTAGGGTGAAACAACGGTCCGTCATGTGGCTTCGGGATTGGTGGTATGCACAGTACTCATTCTTATTATAGTTTGGCGGCAGAGGGTTTGGTGGGGACCTAGGCAATAGCGGAGTAAGTATTTGCCTTTGGACTAGGATGGCTAGTATCTCACTATAAGTTTGGGCTATCGGTATAAACTGCCTAGATTCCCGGGTCATCCTCATCTGTTGACCATGATTGGGGTACTGAGGAATCTCCCTTTACTGTTGTTGTTGCCATTTTCCTTCTTGAGGAGCGAATTGAACACCTTGGGTAGAGACGACAAGATTGTCTTCTTCTGTTGGATGGAGGTCAGGAACACTTTTGTTACCATTCTCGTATCTAGTAAGCCTTCCTTCCACTATCTGTTGTACTGGGGAGGCCTGATGTGGCCACTAGGGGGAGATTATTTCAGCCCTTATTCCGGCTTCAATTTGTTCCCCGGCGTGGATGAGTTGGGTAAAGTTGACATATGGATAGGAGACGAAGTATCCAGAGATACTCGGGTTTGCTGAGTGGATGATCATGTAGATTTGCTCCTCGTCATCAATGGGTGTTTTCATTCTAGCGGCCATTGCCCGCCACCGTCTAACGTAAGCTGACAATGACTCGTCAGTCCTCTGCCTTAAGGTAGCAAGATCCGCCCTTTTGGGTGCTACATTAAGATTGTACACAAAACGATCAATGGAAGCTTGGAAAATTTGTTCACAAGTTTTAATTCGATGGTAGTTTAATGATGTGTACCAATCTAAGGCATCGCCTTTCAAGGATTTTTGAAACAAATGGATCAACTCTCCATTATTACCTGCCATAGTATTAAGCTCTCCACAGAATGCTCTTAAATGGTCCATAGGACACCCCGTACCATCATACCTTCTGAATTTTGGTACCTCAAAGTTTTGAGGTACCATTGCATCAGGGAAGGGACAAAGATCCTTGAACTTGGTGGATGGGAGATCCACCCCCTGCTGCTTCCGTAGCTTCCTCTGCATATCTTGCAATTGCTCTTGGAGCTCTTCAATTTCGGAGGGACCGGTCGAGAGGGGTTTTGCCCCTTGGAATTGATTGGATCTCTTATTAGGAGGAAGATGTGCAGGAGAGTTGCTCCCGTTTGTATGTTTGGTTGATTCTGCAGGAAGAGGGAGAACATGATTTACTGGAGGAATGAGGGAGAAAGTAAGAGGAGTTTGTTGGATTGAGCTATTTTGCACACTAGGCTATGTTGTCTGCATGTTTGGTATGGCTCCTGGTACCAGGCGAAGTAATAGCTCCTGCAATGTTTTGAGATTTTGGGCCATCTCATTTATGGCTACAGTAGCTGGCAGATCTGTTGGAGTGTTGGTTGAGGTGTCGGCGCCGATGCCGATACCGGTTGCTGATGCTGAGCTTCAAGAGCTGGCAGAGTTGTCGGCTCTTCTTCATGGGTAGCCATATCTGCATGGGATTGAGTGGTCGTGGCTAAGCTTGATGCTCAAACAAGTGTAAGCCAAAGATTTTTTTTTTTTTTTTGTTTTGTTTTGTTTTTGTGAATGCAGTGATGAATGTCCCTTGAGATTGGAATACCACACGTTTTCGAGTCGGGTCTCAGCTAGTGTGCTCTAGCATGTCCCCAGTGGAGTCGCCATTCTGTAGACACTGAAAATTGACGCCCACGCTGGTTTGGAATGTTAAATTGTTTTAGTGGTGGTGATTAGGCTGATTTGTGAATGTTGGAGTCACCGCTAGTCGAATAATCTCAGAATCCCGTGGTTGGCTAGAACCGCAGAATACGTAAGGTTGGAGAAATCCGAAGACTCTCCTACCTTAGGTTGACTCCTGGTCTGCGATCTGGGATTCCGGGTAAGGGACCTCGGTTACAAAGAGGGAAGGTGTTAGGCACCCTCTTTGCCCTTACAAATGTACGGTCTCTACTTTATGTGGTAAAACAATCTCAAGGGATGGATGATGTGGTCGAAATAGGACTAGGCACACACGTGAATTTCTGATGCAGCAAGATTCGAGATTTTGGCAAGCCACAGAGCATATGTCCAACGACGTGTCTAGAAGGCGGATGTGATGATGCTTATGCAAAGAGGTAAGAAAAATGGACTAGATCACTAGGAATTTCTGATGTGACAGGATCCGGTGTACGGCAAGTCATAGAGCATACGTTCACTAGAGATCTAGAGAAGCAGGGGGTTGAGAAGGGAATAAATGTCTTGATGAATGCTTATATGTAAAATGAATGGATCTTTGGTTTGATCTTGAGTAGGCTAAGACATGGACTGCACCATGATCAATCCGGGCTAGGCTCATGGGGTTAGGAAAGATGGGATGAGACTAAGGAGGAGCTAAAAAATCTGAACTTGGAGGCTTAGGAACACCTCCTCACCCTCACTCTCTTCCTCTCTCTCTCTCCCTCTCCCTCTCCCTCACTTGGATTTTAAGCTCTCTTGGTTGTGTGTGAAATGTGAATGGGGAGAGGGCTATTTATAGCCTTCTCCAATGGCATTGTTGTAATTGGTAGGTAGGTAAGGGGCAAAAGTTGACATGGCAACTTGCGATTAGTTGAGGGGGAGAGGAATGCCATGTGACATGCTCTAATTGGCTCTTGGTGGTTGGTGAGGTTGGTAAAATGGTAAATAAGATGACCTGCAAGGGTAAATCCATATGAAAGTTGACTTTTGCTTAGTAGGATTGTAAATAGGGTGAACTAGAGGGGTAATTTCATATGAAAGTTGACTTTTGCTTGGTAGGATTGTAAATAGGGTGAATTAGAGGGGGTAATTTCATATGAAAGTTGACTTTTGCTTGGTAGGATTGTAAATAGGGTGAACTAAAGGGGTAATTTCACATGAAAGATGGTTTAGGGTTTGGATTAGGGTTAGGCTAAGTTTAGGGTTTAGGCTGGGATTAGGATTAGGGTTAGGTTGTGATTATGGTTCTCGGACTGTTCTAGCCTTCTCAAGACTTTAGCCTAGGTGGGGTGTCTACACATATCCATATCAAAAAATATATATACTTTCTCCCCCTGAGTAGCACCTAAAAAATGCCTACTACCTAATTCATAACCATAAGAAATCATGACAAACCATTCTCCCCCTTTTTGTCACAATTAGACAAAGAAATAAGGGAGCAAAAGTTACAAGAGACGTATAAGGGATCAAACTAGTCAAGATATGAAAGATAAAATCAAATAGTGTTCATCCAACATAAATCATCATAAACCAAGTTCATATATGTAACCAACATAAACCTAGTTCATCCAAAGTCAGTATAAAAAACTGAAAGAAAGCAAAGTATTATAAAAGTTATTACATGCCATATGAGAAAACAATTAATCAGATCCAAAAGAGGGAGCAGGAATAGATGGATCAATTTGTTGTAAACCTTGTTAACGCGCCTTAAATACTTGCGCATATAAGCAAATTGAGAATCTTGGGTTACACGTATCTAAGCCACCTGTTCCTCAAGAGAATGTAACCTCTCATCAAAATTAGAAGGCTGATAATCAGGGTCAACCTCAGAATATGATTCAATCTCATTAAAGATATCGTCCATATTTATATCATCTGGAGGTAAATCGTCACATTCTTCTTCATTCACTTCTTCAGCTCCACCACCACCCACATTCACTTGGCCAGGAGGCAATCCCAATTTCATCTTGTTTATATTTGAGTTGTTGAAAATAAGGTGATGAATATGAGCCTCTCCAATAGGCATAGCTACTAACATATGAGTGGCTAACACAATCATAAGATTTGCAAAGGGGATATCATTGTGTCTAGGATGGAGACGAAATTGAATGATGGAATGACAGATTAGAGAAGGAAGGAAGATATTAGTACCATAGATGATGGAATGCAAAATCCGAACCATGAAAGAGGGGAGTTCGGTTTTGTTACCAGAATGCGGATATAGATTTGAAATAATATTCTGTGAAGAACCCTGTATCTGGGTAACAAGTACTTTGAAGCAAGCAGCACATTCCCATTTTGAGTCCATTGCGCATTTATGTTACATAATCTCTAGTTAGCACACATTTTTTTGATTCCGACGGCTTGTCAACTAGAGTGTGAATAGGAATACCGTCGTCATTAACAGGTATATCCATTAGAGCAGAAATCAAATGATGGTCTATTTCAAATGGACTTTCTCTAATTGCTATTGAAAATGTTAAATTCTCAGTCGAAAATTCAGAAATACAAGCAAACATAGCTTGCGCAATAGACCGATATGCCGGCCCACCCCAATGTAGAATGTTAGCCCATTCTATAGATTGGAGACGTGGAAGGAGTTCAAATGGAGCAATATGATCAATATACACAGGTCACTCAACAACAACATTGCACAATAGTAGATCCCTCACATAGGAGGAATCATCTTTGGGTGATCAAAGGTGGCGCCTTGTTAAAGGTGTTGATCTAGATGTTGAAGGACCACGTGAACTCTTCTTTCTGCCTCTAGCATCCATTTGCAACTAGGAATACAAAAAATCAAGAAGTTACAAAAGATGTAGAGTGGGTTTTCTTAAAAATGGATTTTAGAGAAGAAAACTCCAAAAACTTCAAGGAAACTTGAAATAAATCACTTCAAGTAAGAAAATGAAGTGATATACACTTGAATCCACAAGCAATATGAAAATAATGAACTAACCTTAAAGAATCAAGAAGTTGGGTACGACCGGTCGAGCTTAGACTCGTTGGAGAGGAAAAACAAATGAGGAAGAAAATGGTTTTTCCCCAAAATTAAATCACCAGCGCGTTGCACGACTGGTCGAGCTCGTCCTCGACCAGTCGTGCTACATCCTTGACTAGTTGTGCATAGTTAAAAATATGCATTTTACACATAATTTAGAAATTTAAAATTTTAATTTAACAAAAATATACACTATGATACATACAAACATGAATAATCAATTCAAATTTCACATACCAAGATCAAATTTCAAAATTATTAAACCTTCTTTTGTCGAGCGGTTTAGTGAAAATGTCAGCAAGTTGAGTCTCGGTTGGAATGTATTCCAATGAAATTGTCTTTTCTTCCACTAATTCACGAATGTAGTGATATCTAATGTCAATGTGTTTGGTTCGTGAATGCTGGATTGGGTTTTTAGATATATTTATTGCACTGGAATTATCACTATATAAAACTATTGAATCTTGTACAATTTCGTAATCGCTTAACATTCTATTCATCCATACAAGCTGAGTACGTGCATTTCCAGCTGCGATGTATTCAGCTTCAGCAGTTGAGAGTGATACGGAACTTTGGTTTTTTACTTTTCAAGAAACTAAACAGTTCCCAATATAGAAACAACCACCACTGGTTGATTTCTTATCATCAACATTACCAGCCCAATCAGCATAAGTGTAACCAGCCAATTGAACACTAGTATCATGTGGATACTAAAGACCCAGATTAGCTGAACTTGTGACATATCGCATAATCTGCTTAACAACAGTTAAATGTGACTCTTTAGGGTCAGATTGATATCTAGCGCAAATTCCAACGCTAAAAGTAATATCAGGTCTACTTGCAATTAAATAAAGTAAACTGTCAATCATACTACGATATAATTTAGGATCTATACTTTTACCTGTAGAGTCCTTTGAGAGTCTTAATGTAGTACTCATAGGAGTATCAAAATTTTTACCATTCCCAAATCTGAACTTTTTAACTAAGTTCAGAGCATATTTGGTTTGAGAAATAAAGATACCATCAGGTTACTGTTTAACTTGCAACCCTAAGAAATAATTCAATTCCCCAACCATGCTCATTTCAAACTTAGATTTCATAAGATCTGCAAACTCAACAGTCATGTTAGTACAGGTAGATCCATAAATAATATTATCAACATAGATCTGCACTATCAAGATATGATCATTATATTTCTTAACAAAAAGAGTCTTATCAACACTTTCCATTTGAAAATTATGACTTAGTAGAAATTTAATCAATTTTTCGTACCATGCCCTGGGAGCTTGTTTCAATCCGTAGAGAGCCTTTTTTAAGTGATAGATATGATCAGTGTTCTTAGGGTCTTAAAAACCAGTTGGTTGTTCAACATATACTTCTTAATGTAAATCGCCATTCAAGAAGGCACTCTTTACATCCATTTGATAATTTTGAATTTTCTAAAATAAGCAATGGATATAAATAGTTTGATTGATTGAAGACGAGCTACTGGGGCAAAGGTTTCATCATAATCGATGCCTTCAATTTGAGTGTACCTTGTACAACCAGTCTAGCATTGTTTCGAATTATATTTCCATGTTCATCAGACTTATTTTTAAAAATCCACTTAGTTCCAATAATATGTTTATCTTTAGGTATAAGAACAGTACTAAACATTATTTCTAACAAATTGATTAAGCTCTTCTTGCATTGCAACAAACCAGTTTTCGTCAGTAAGAGCTTCTTTTACGTTAGCCAGTTCTGTTCGAGATGTAAAGCACACGTAATTACATACATCTTCTAGTTATCTACGAGTGTGCACACCAGTGAAAGGGTTTCTGAGAATCTGAGTGTTTGGATGATCTTTAACAGTCCTCAGTTCAGAGTTATTTCGACTTGATGAAGTATTTGGTTTGTCAATTAGAAGAACTTCATTAGTATCTGAACTTGAGGCAGGTGTATTCAAGTGATCGTCAATGACCACAATGATAGATTCTTGAATTACACTAGTCCTCTTATTTAGTACTCAATACGCTTGACTGTTTAAGGCATATCCTAAAAAGATCCCTTCATCACTTTTGGTGTCAAACTTACCCAGATTTTCACGGTCACGTAAAATATAGCACTTGCTGCTAAAAACTTGAAAGTATTTGACAGTAGACTTCTTATCAAATCACATTTCATAAGCCATTTTATTATTTGACTTACGAGTGTATACACGGTTAATTATATAGCATGCAGTATTTACTACTTCAGCCCAAAGATTTTTAGAGAACTTTATACTATTTAACATTACATTTGCCATTTCTTGAAGAACTTTATTTTTTCCTTTCAACAATTCCATTTTGTTGTGGTATTTTGGGTGCAGAGATTCATGTGATATTCCCTGATCACAACAGAATTTCTCAAAACTACTATTCTCAAATTTTGAACCATGATCACTACGGATCTTACAGACTTGAGAACCATTTTCTCTTTGGATTCGTTTGAGAACCCTTTTTACTTCATCAAGGGTTTCTGATTTATCCTTTACGAAAGCTACCCAAGTGAATCTGGTACAATCATCCATGATTACCAGTATGTATTTTTTGCCACCTCGACTCTCCATCCTGGTTGGTCCTATAAGATCTATGTGAAGAAGTTCGAGAGGTTTGGATGTGGTATTGGAGTCCACCTTTTTGTGAGCACTCCTAGTTTGTTTGCCAATCTGGCATTCACCACATTTTTCGTTTACTTTCTGTAATTTAGGTAGACCTCTTATCAGTTCTCTTTTGCTCAATCTATACAAATTGCAGTAGTGTACATGTCCAAGGCGTTTATGCCATAACTCAGTCTCATCGGTATGGACCATGTAACACGATAAATTAAGCGAGCTATAACAGTTTTCAGAAGTTCTACGACCAGTTAATATTACAGAACCCTTTTTGTTTAAAATTTCACAACCTTGATTAGTAAATTTTACGCTATGATTGTTATTGCATATTTGAGATATGCTTAACAGGTTGTGTTTTAACCCTTCAATGTATAAAACATTCTTAAATAAAGGGAGGTTAAAGAGTTGAACCGTACCTTGGCCAATAATCTTACAGTTACTACCATCACCAAATGTAACTGAACCATCAACCATGTCTTTAAGATCAGTGAATAGACCTTTGTCATCAGTCATATGCCTTGAGCATCCACTATTTAGGTACCACTTCAAATGGCTTGAAACTTTGAAAGCGGTGTGGGCAACCAAGCTAGTAACCTTAGGAACCCATTTTAGAATTGTTTGGGTTTAGGAGTATAGTTGGTCTTCTTGTATTTGTAGTTGTTGTAAGAATGACCTACTGAGTTAGATTTTAAGAGCTCCTTAAGTAAATCAACTATTTTTTCAGCTAAAGGGTTTTGGTTTTGATTTTTATAGTTGATATGGTTGCTTTTGGGTTTTAAATTTTGAAAAGTCTTAGCCTGTTTAGCATAGTTTTGATTCAGACTTTTCCCTTTTGAGTTTGAAGACTCCCCTCTCACAAATTTAGGAGGAGTATTCTTCTGTTTATGAGGAATATTTCTATCGTATCCCAAACCGTATCGATCGTCACATTTTCTTGATTCAGATAAAAGCTTTTCTAACTTTGGATCACCTTAAGCTTTTGGGTTTTTAATTTTGAAAAGTGTTAGCCTGTTTAACATTGTTTTGATTCAGACTTTTCCCTTTTGAGTTTGAAGACTCCCCTTTTCTGCGTGCGGTCGGACTTAAGCTTCCTGACCTTGGATTTAGGTCAAGCCAAGTTTTCGTTCCAATCGAGTTTCCAAATCGCTCGTGGCGGACCAGTTTCAGTTCAACGGTCACCGACACTCGATCAGGGCCACCAGTACACTGCCATGCATGGGAAATTTTCCCTGATCCAAGGGTGTATTTGGGTCAGATTCTGATGGTTTGAATCCTTATATTTGGCCCGCAAGCGACAAGTCTCAGTTTACTTAAGTTTGAATTTTATTTCTAAATATATTCACGTTTCTCACACACTTCACTCCGGGCTCAAGTTGCGCGTTTCTGGATACTGTTAGGACTTGATTTCCGAGGTGGTAGTCAATCCCAGCAAGGCGGTTATAACGGTATAGTTTCGGGGTAATCGGACTTTCGACGTGCGGTCTAGGTCCAATATGGAGTTTCGAAATGCTCTTGAGAGCAACTGGGTTTGGAGATTGATCATAGATTTCATGGTAATGTAGCATTAATAATTCTACAAGTTTTGGGTCTTGCAGATCGTATTTAAAGCGAATAGTGCTAATCTCACAAGTACTCTAGTTTAGCACTAGCTAATTCTCGCCTAATTTCTAAAGGATTTAATCCTGTGTGATTTCTGCCTGAGGTGGTACTCGAGTCTTTGTACGAATTTTTTCGAGACGTTACATCAACACTAGTAGAAACACCCACCTTAGATTTTCAAGCTTCCATCTTCACTAGGAACCCTAAGCTCCAAGGGTTAAGATTCTAAGGCTAAGATGGGATTGTGGTGGCTAGATGATGGGGGATTAAGGAAGAAAGTGGTTGGAAAATGGAGGGAGGACTGGACGTATGGAGGGGTAGCGAGGAGAAGAGAGAGAAGAGAATAGAGAGAAATGAGAGGAAGAGTAGGAAAAATTGCTAGAAAAGAGAGGGAGAGTAATCATGAGTTCTCACACCTAGGATAGAGAAACTCATCATGAGAAGTAGGGTGATATAAACAATGCTTATAAGGTTTAGGTTAGGCTTGGGTAGTGTCTAAGGTGGGTAGTGTTTATTCCATGGAATTGTAGTGTGTGTGGGTGGTGTGCATGGGAAATTGTGCCATGGGAGTGGTCCATATGCTTTTGTACAAAAAGTGGGCCACATGATGAAATGCTCATAACTTTTAATCTATAGGTCAGATGGACGCACAAGACACGTCGTTGGAATCGCAACAACGGTACGAACAAAATGGCATAGGTCTAGGGTTGATCCAAGTCGGGTCTACATGACTGGACTCAAGGATGACGGTAAACACAATCCAAGGGTCACGGATCGCTGGAATTTGACCGGTTGGACCGCGGGACCAAAATGAACGAGATGAATACTCACTCACACACATGCACACATGCAAACTTGGGTCGGGTCTTACACTCATGCATCTTGCATTGTGTGTTATGATTACTGTGCGCCTTAGCAACATCAGGGCTGTATCCTCTGTGGGTACAGCGTGGATAACATGATTGGATACCGGAAATACTTGTTTAAGCATGGGGGCGCTTTAGATATCCCAAGGTAAAAGTCCCCAAACCCTTATGGTACCAAGAGGATGCTCCAACGTCAAGACTGAGTCGATATAAGAGCGCACGAGTGCCGAATACCATTAGGCCGTGTCTTCCACTGTGTCGTGATCAGTTGGAAAGGGGTGTGGCCTTACCCGCCCGAGGGTAGGGGCAATGCTAGGCTGAGTCTGACTAGCTCGTAAATGGGTGCCAGGTAGATATTGACAGACTACTAGTTAAGCGGGTAGTGAGGTCTCTTCCGTTCGCATGGTTGTGTGTCTAATGTGGGACGACAATCTGGTATAGAGTGTATTAGACCTCGGTAATTATCAAGAGAGAACTGTACTGATATATGATGCTCCAGAGATGAACTGGATTGATATGTGGATTCAGATGAGGATTGGTATGCTTGAGTTGCATCTTGCATATGACATGGCTATGTAGGCTTTGCATCGCATAGCCTTGGTACAACTAATAGCATTCATGGACTTACTAGCATGTTTTCGCATTATTCTAATATTGCATACATGCATTGCTACCTTGTGCACATACTTTCTCCACCCTCTAAGCTTTTTATAAGCTTATGCACGACCGTTGTATGCAGGTGACACTGGGACATAGCTGAGCAGGAGTAGGAGCGTGCCGCAAAGCTTCTGGATTTTTTGTTATTATTATCATTGTATTTCCTTTTTTGCTTTGTACTCAAGTTTTCATTCATAGTGGATATGTGGTGATATTTTGGTTATTGTTTGTGTGTTATACTTATGGTTATGCTTACTATGAAACAAATTTATATTGAAAATTCTCCTTTTAGGATCCCAGGATCGGAACCTGGTATATGGGTGCCGGGAGCCAAGAATGGGGTACTACGGAGGCTGTCGGCATCGAATTTGGATATCAGAAATTTTGTGAGCCCGGTTTCCGAGTTTGAGGCATGACACTGTTGACTATGAAGAATTTTTTAAAAATGTTAAAGACTTATAAGCTTGTAATGTAGAGGCTACGGTGATGAAATAGGATATTGTATTGCAATACCAATATTGTCATTGTGAACTTCCAATGCAATAAAAAACGGAAACTCATTTATCAATTTTAGGATTAGTGTTGCATATTGTTGGCTGAATTCAATCAAACAAGGCCACATATATGATCAATGGTTTGTATTTAAATTTTGTGTGCAATTATGATGTGCTGATGTGATAGAGACTTGCTGGGCTCAATGTTTGCTTGAACGTTGGTGTCCCTTGCGTTAAGCCAGATTGATTAGTTATCCTCTCAACCACTAGTTGTGATCTACGGTTAGGTGATTTGTGAAATGCTATAGGTTAGTTCTTCTTAATGAATTTTTTTAAGCCTCGCAACTTTAGAATTTTTCTTTCACCAATAATTGAAATTTTATATTTCTTAAAAGAACAAAGATATACAAGTACATAAAAAGAAAGATAACCAATACCGATTTTATTAATAATTGAATAACCCGTTGCAATCGATAAAATATTAGAATAAATAATCTAGAGAAATAAACAAGGGATAAATAAATGATTGGTCTATAAGAACAGATGATCAAGGCTGATGGTTAGTAGGATGCGACCATAAAGAGAATCACCTAAGTAAGAACTCAATTGATCGGGATCCAACAACTTAGAGTTTTGAACATTTAATCTAATCTTATAGTACTATAGTGATGGAATTGGATAGTAGTGATTTATGCTAGGATAGTAAAAGTAAGGATATAACTAAAAGATAGACAATTCGTGTTTGGCATGGGGCATCGAGTTCTTCTTCGATTGTGGTGGCAAAAACCTCATTGGGTTTCCTTCTTCATCAGTGATCCTTCACTTTTATGGCATGCATTTCGAATAGGAAGATATTCAGATAGATCCAAAACTACTGGCTTTTTTAATCTTCTTCTCATAGTTGATCCCTTTTTATGAAACAACTACATTTAGATTTGGGATCAATAAGGAGAAACCTCTACAACTGATCTTAGACTTGAAATCGATCATGATTATGCATCTTAATGCCCCAATCAAATCACCTCTTGAACTTATCTTAAACTCTTGCTCCCTTCTGATTGGGGCTTTGGAGGGGTTGATGGATTGGATCCACCTGATCTTGATCTGTTATCGAACAGGTTGGATTAAATCTTTCGTTGAGCTCTCTCATTCTCTCAATTCTAGCTATTGTAAGGATCATGATTCGATTTTCCTGATATTCACTCTCTCCTTATTTGGGTTCGAACCACAACTGAATTTGTTTGAATAGTAGTCCGATCTTTGGATATTCGGGATCTTCATAGCCTTTGCAGACTCTTTAAACGTTTCTAGGAAAATCTCTCATTTTATAAGGATTGTGAAAGATGGCCTTACCGAGTGTATCGTAACCAGGTTTATTATAGGGTTATATCTCTCAATGGGTCTTTATAGACATGCAGGCATGCTGCCTCATTAATTAACTCATTAATCGTGACCATGTTGTATGCGATGGTTCACTCCCTTAAAGGCACGCGTAAGGTTCTATGACACCGCATTAATAACAGAATGTGTATTATCAAAGGAAGATCAAATGAGTATCTCTTTGGGTGCGAGTAAGATCTTCATGAGTACCAAACCCATAGTGTTGACATGTAACAACTTTCCATTAATGCACGTCAGGGCACCAAAAATGGGTGTAAACATATACACTTTGAAATATGATTTATAAAGGCTTTCTTATTGTGAAAGAACTCATATTCTTGTCAATTATATTTTAGCACTAGACACTAAGGAAAGGCCCGATCTTTACTTGAGCTTCCAATCATAATTAAGGACAATCGGAGGAGGACAATGGAACACATACGACTGATCAACATAATAGAAGCTTACATACAAAATATGGTATCATTCAAAGAAACTCGCTTGCCTTGAGTGTTAATTAGTACAATAATTATATGTAAATGATTACTTGTTTTGATTTATCGATAAAAAACCTGTAGAGTCTGGTTTCTTCTTATAGAATGCACATTTTTTTTATAATGAGAACTGTTGAGGTTTTTTATACCTTTAGGGCATGTTTGGATTTCCATAAGAACTATTAAAACATAAATTTCCATTTTGAGTTCTTATCTAGGTTGTAAGGGAAAATCACATATTCATCTCACAATACTCACCTAGTTTCTTGTGCCAAAAATTAAAATGATATAAAAGTATAATAATTTCTCTATGGAAACTATTATTTTCTTTGTTTTTTAAACAATACAAATCATAAATATCAAATGAATCCTTTTTCTTTCCATCTATTTGACTTGGAATCCATGATTTCCAAATATGGTTTTAAGTTACAAATTAAGGTAAGAAGGAGAAGATTACATGAAATTAAACAAAACCACTCGTAAAAAAGTGGGTTCTATAGACTTGAACTAAACTATAGTTGTTATTGCAAAATTTACAAATGATTTGAGCAAAAATCCAAGTTAGTCACATTATTTGTTCTTAGTCTTTATTGCTCACCCAATATATGAGTAGGGGATTGATTAAAGTATTGATTTTTTTTTTTTTTTTGTTAATTTTTTGTTTTCCTTTAATGTTTAAAATGGTAGTATTTATAGAGAATTATTTAATCTAGTTATGTAAAGGCCATGGTTTGCACAATATTGATGGTTTACAATTAAAAACCATCTTTTAGCGAGTGTAACCAATAGGATAGTCACACGAACAAAGCATTGCAATTCCCAATTTATTCCAAGTTGTATAAATTGGCCTTATTGAAAGTACATCCAATTAGCTTTTCAAAAATTCCAAGTTTATACAATTTAAATATCAAATGACCAATATGTGACTGATTTACCAAAATGGTATAATGTTGGCTATGGGTTGCAACGATAAATCCTATTGTGAACCACTTTTTAGGTATTAAATTATGGCCAAATGTATTAATTCTTAGTATCATGCTCATTGAAATAGATTTCTGAATAACACAAGATCACTCAATTCTAACACATAATGAGAGAGATATGACAAATTTAGTAAAGGTGAACTAGGATTGTTGTGCAATCAGGCCTACTTGCTTAGTCATTTTAACATGGTCTTTGCTTGAAATCAATTTTCATAAGCCTTAAGGAACCATAAATTGCATTAGGAGATTGTTTCATTCTCTTGTATGAGTATTGATTAGAGGATTGACCTAGTTGATTGAAGTTGATTTTGACCATTAAATAACTTGATTAACTATTTTTAGAGGAGATCCATTACTAAAATCTTCATTTAAATCCTTGAATTGATGATTGGTGGTACAAAACTTTAAAGTGGTTGGTTGTAGTCTTAAAGCTTCAATTTTGGTGGCTAACGTGATAGGTGATAATTTTAGTTATACGTACATTTGGACGATAGTATCATTAAATGAAACAATGATGCTTTCATCTTAAAAATGTTCTTTTCTAGTGATGGGAAATAATTTAGGATTATACATACATTTGGACGATAATATCATTAAATGAAATAATGATTCTTTCATCTTAAAAATGTTCTTTGCTAGAAAACCTTTTATGCAATATGTGGGTTTTTTAAAATCCCAGTTAAGTATATGTGTCCTAGATGATAAATATCTTGGAAATGTGTCCTAAAAAATCAATGTAAGCTCAATCCACTAGCTATATGGATGAGACATTGATGATCTTAGTAATAGATTATGATAACCAAGTATCTTAGATCGACAAATTTTTATGGTGTAATTAATAGGTGGAGATGACTAAAATGTACATGAAGATGAGTTATAGATGACGGATTCTTGTGGTTGTCCTCGGGAACTTGTGATATGAGACACAGTTAAAGACCAAGAGAGTTATATCTATGAATCTTGTTACCCATTTAATCTATGACCATCTAATAGATTATAAGACAAACTTGTGGTTATTATCATCATTATGGTGAGTGATATAGTCATCCTGTTTCAGGGGACTTACCATAAGTTAAGATGGAAGGTCTCTAGTCATTATTATGATACACACTTATGATGAGTCCTTACTCATGCCTCAGTGGTACAGATCATAAGAGTTTCAACACAAGGTCATGGGTTTGAGTATCCATTATAGTGAAAATTCACTTTGGTGTGAGTGTGTGGGTGTGTGTGGGGTGTGAGTGCATGTAAAAAAATAATAGAGAAGGTATCCACCATCGGGCACAACATCGGTTCAATTTACCTTCACCCTACCACACATGAGAGTGTGAATGTGCATAGATATAAGAACCTGATTTCGACCTATTTGGGCACTTGCATTAATGGATTGAGGTTAAGTCATCGGTCTTGGGCCCATTTACTTGGATTACAATTGACTTGAGGGTACGTTGAAATATGATTAATCCTTAGGGTTGATGTATGAGGTTTAATATTGTAAGACCTGACCCGAGTTCATATGTGTGTATGTGTGCGTGTGAGTATGCATTTCGTTCATCTTGGTCCCGCGGTCCAACCGGTCCAATTCCCATGACCCGCGACTTTTGGTTAGTGTTTGCGGTCTTCCTCGAGTTCGGTCACATTGACCGGACTCGGATTGGCCCGAGACCCATGCCATCTTATCCGTATCGGTGCCACAGTTCCAACGCCGCGTCCCGTGCGTTAATCCGATATGTACATCTCAAGTTATGAGCATCGATCGATATGGGCTGAGATTGATTGCATGATTGGTGGACCCCACCATGGTTTACACATTTTTTCATGTCCATCATTTCACCCTAGGCTGAGATTTCTAGAAAGGCAATTACCCTAAGCCTTGTTTATATCACCATAGGCCACCATCATTGCCTATGAGAGAGAGAACTCATCATTACAAGGCTTAAAAGTCTCTCTCTCTCTCTCTCTCTCTCTCTCTCTCTCTCTCCTTCTCTCTCATTTCTCTCTACTCCTTCATCTCTCCTCTCCCTAACAAGCACCCAAACATCTCCTCTCCCCCATTTTCTACAACCCCTTCTTCCTAAAATACCTCCTCATCTATCCCTTCACTTGATCTTAGCCATTGATCCATGTTGCTTGGATCCACTAGATGATGGTGATGTAAGTTTCAAGGTTGATCTAGGTGGGTGCTTTCTTCATCAAGTAGATCCTTTCTCTTCTTCATGTAGCCTCTTCTTCCTCATGTAGTCTCTTTCATCTCTCTCATTTGAATGTGTAGGACCCACCAATTAATGGTGGAGATCCTACACAATCATCTAGATGTGGCCATGAGGCCCACATTATACATGCATGTCCATGCATGCGATTCTTCCCTTGATGGATCCATTGCATGGGAATTTTCCCTATTTCTCTAGGTATGATGGGTCATCTAGACCTGTGCATGTGGTTGGGATGACATCCCAACCATTCATCTCAAAGATCTAGGCCATGCATCATAAGATCTATGTTGTACAATGTGTTTATATTGTTGTTTGTGGTTGTGATTGTGTGGGGACGACTCAATAGTGGTGGAGTCCTCCCCTGATGGTCGGATGCTCTTCCTTCTCTTGCAATCTGATGATATTATGTGTAGTCCACTTAGTGGAACTGGATTGCCCAGAAAAGCCGAGTAAGGAAGGGACATCTATACTCAACCTACACCATGGTTTGGATGCCCATTTGTACCACCTTAAATGTTTATGCAAGGGTGAGAATTTGAGAGTTTTTTCTAGACAATTGTGGGGCTCGCTAAGGTGGGCCATGACACTCAATTTATGGGCCAATCCCTTCTTTAATAGGCCCATACATTTATTTTATTTCATGCATGTATTGTTGTCCAGAAATTTCTAGGCAGATTTTTGTTGAACTTTGGGCTTGAATTTGGGACTGATCGGGGGACCTTTTGTACCCATCAAACATGTTTTTTTGAAATGTGGGGATCTCATCTTGATGTCCCCAAAGGTGTGGCCTAAGTGAGGTGGTTAGCTTGAAATTTCTGGACTGTTTCCAACAACTTATTAGAGTGAAAATCCTTTAATTATAAATTTTTCCACTAGTGGGCCACATCTGTGAACCCCACCTTGTAGTACATATATGAGGGGACCTAAAACCTATTTTTCTCAATTTTTTTGAGGCCATTGATCCACCCCATTGGAGGCTCAAATCAGGGTCTATCAAAATTCTGCACTTAGCAGATTTTATGGATAGTTTGAATTCCTTAAATTAATTAAAATATTTTTGTAAATTCTAAAATTGTAAAATTTTACAGAGGTGTGGCCCACCCATGGTAGGACCTACCTGCAAATTTTTGGGGCCAACGGACCCCTATGCCAATCGTGGTGCGGGCTGGACCGGCCCACCAGGCTGGGACGTCTAGGCTAGGGCATCCGGCTATGGTTGGCCATCCACCCCTCCTTGTGGGCCCACCATTGATGTATTTATTATCCCCACCATCCATCGATTTATGGTCCATGTGGGTCATGGCCATCTCCCTCAGTGGCATCCATTTTTGGGACCCATTTAGATAAGTTTTGGACCAATTGCCCAGGCCCATAGGTCCATCTACCCTTGGGACGCCCAGGCCCATTGGACTACTGCTGGACTTTCGTTCCAGTAGCATGGTCCACCTGTTTTATGTATGTAATCCAGTCCTCCCATCTGGTGGGACCCATAGAGATATATGTGGGCCACTAGAGAACAGATACCTAATTTATATTATTTATTGTTGGGCTCTGGCAGGCCCAGAAATAGGTGGGCTGAAAATTCAGCAATGGGCCCAAACTGGCTGCCCCTAATAGCATATTTTGGGACAACATGACCCACTAGATTAAGGATGAATTATGCACATAAAATTGTCATTCTCTAAGATATCTTTGGGCTTCATTTATGTTTACTTGGAGGCCCACCTCAATAGGATTTTACTTTGGATCTATGTTCATAGTTTTTGGTTGGACTTTATAGGCCCATTTATCTTGAAATCTTCTAGTAAGGTCCCTTGACCTTTGGGCCTGTATCTCACCACTTATTGTGATGGGTTTGTGGGCCATAATGTGCAAGTAGTTGGGCCCTTGGTTGCCCACCAAAATAACCTTGTACTTGGGCCAAGTTGTGAGGCCCAACTCACTTGGATAAAGCATAAAAATTGCCCACATGGTTGGATTACCAGGCTGCCCACTAGGCCCACCACAATATGTGGATTTGTAACCTTTATGGTTGGGCCTAAACCTTGCTTGAGGACCCACCATATTGCCTATGTGTTAGGCTTGGTGTATAGCCCACTAAGCCATGGATTGTTTAGGCCTTGGGCCTTATTTCATATTCGAGTAGTAATGAGCTACCTTTTGGGATCTAGTTGAGGTTGGATGTCCTCCTTAGTGGCCCTAAGGTAGGCCCATGGGTGGCTATTGGTGGTTTAAGGCCCACCATAGGCCCTCGTTAGGACCGTTTATTCCTTTAGGCTTATATATTATCCTCAGATTTGTGGGCTACCCCAAAGTATTGGGCCCCCACTAGAGGTTTGTTCCTTAGATTAATTGTCTAAGTACCTAGACTTGATTCCCTCGGAAAGGAGAAGTATGTTCTAATTCATCATCACCGTATGACGCACCCTCAGGACCCATATGCATCATGGAGTGTTTGGATTGCATTTGTATGTGGTCATTGAGTTGATATGATAGAGGGATGAAGTTCCCCTCTAGTGCACATTGAGTGCTTGGAGCTAGTGCATGATTGGTATGCGTGACTCATGCATCTGGCATCGCATCTCATAAGTATGATTGCCCTCACTTCACCAGGTCCTTGCCTCCACAGATACATCGTGGATGGTTATGATTGGACATAGAAAATGTTACCTGAGCATATGGGGTGCGTATGATGCCCTTGGGTGAAAATTTCAAAACTTCCATGGTACCAAGGATCTGCCCCAGTACCGTGACCGAGTGAAAACTATGAGCATACGAGGGCCTTACACCGTTAGGCCGCGACTCCCACTATTGTGTAGTCAGTTGGGATGGGGTGTGGCCTTACCTGCCGGTAAGAGAGGGCAATAGTTAGGTTGAGTTTGACCAGCTCGTGAGTGGGTCTGCTACCATTGAGCCTTGCTGGTGATTGACTGACCACAGGTAGGTAGTGAGGTCTCTTACGCTCGTTTGACTGTGCGGATCTGGACAGTGGTAGTCATCCTGTAGTGCATTTGACCCCAGTAGATTCCTTATGATGGAACCATACTGATATGTGGATTAGAAATGAGCACTGACATCACTTCGCATTGCATTTTCATTGGCTGTATAAGCCTTATATTGTATCGCCTTGGTATGACGCCCAATACTCATTACATTGTATAGCCTTGGTATGGCTTCCTACATTCATGGCTTAGCCTTGGTAAGGCGAGTGATATTGGCATTGATCATGTTTCCCTTCCTGTATCTCCTATTATTCTCCTGTGCACCATTGTCACACACTTTCACCACCCTCTAAGCTTCTATAAGCTTATGTACAATTGATGCATGCAGGAGATCCTAGGTCGGCGTCGTAGTAGCTGAGCTTGGATAGGAGTTGAGCCGAGGACCCAGTGTTGCTGATCTTCCTTCCTTCTTCTCTTGTCATCAGATGTATTTCCTTTCGGCTATGTACTTGAAAAGCTCAAACACTACGCCAAAACAGCGAAAAAAGGACGGTCCAAAACCGTCTTAAATGACCAAAAAGGACGGTCATGGACCGTCGCATGGGCTGTCAAATTTTGACGTGTCCTATTACTTAAAGGACGGTTAAAAACTGTCATTCTTATTGATGAAAAAAGGACGGTCATGGACCGTCCTTAAAAAGGACTGTCATGGACCGTCTCTTATGAGCCTTCAAAGGATGGCCATGGACCGTCCTTTAAAAGGACGGTCATGGACCATCCTTAAAAAGGACTGTCATGGACCGTCTCTTATGAGCCTTCAAAGGATGGCCATGGACCGTCCTTTAAAAGGACTGCTATGGACCGTTTCTTATGAGCCTTCAAAGGAAGGTTATGGACCGTCCTTTAAAAGGACGGTCATGGACCGTCCTTAAAAAGGACTGCTATGAACCGCCTCTTATGAGCCTTCAAAGAACGGTTATGGACCTCCTTTAAAAGGACTGCTATGGGCCGTCTCTTATGACCCTTAAAGGACATTTTCAAATTTGACCTGTTACAATATATTTCATCGTATTCTTCCTGATATACACCTGTTATACAATATATTTCATCATATTCACATTCACATCCATCTAAACCCAAACTACGTAAATCCATCCAAACATAAACTACATCCATCTAAACACAAACAATCTTATCCACATTACATTCATCCACTCATAATACATATAAGTTTAATATCATAAGTAAAAAAAAAAGGAAAAAAAATCAGCAACAATTTTCTTTTTGTGTCTTTCATCTAATAAAAAAATATTCAACCAACAAAACATTATAATTCAGAATCATGAAGAATTGCAGAAATTTCTTAAAAAAAAGTGGGCACTTTTTTGAAATAAAACTGATCATTAAAATAAAACTAATACGAGCAAATAATGCAAAAAAGTATTTCAATTAATAGAAACAACAACAAAAATTAAAGCTTTGTAAAAAGGGGCATGTGTTAAAAGGGATACATTCTTGTTTGTTGCCATGTGATTGGGCTACATTATTATAGCAATCGGGTTCGGGTTCGGGATCGGGTTTAGGTTTGGGTTTTCAAGTTTAGGTTTAGGTTAGGGAGTTGAGATTAGGATTAGGTGTAGGTCTAAGTTTAGGGATTTGAGAATACACTTAGATTTTAGGTTTAGGTTTAGGTTTTATGTTTAGGTTAAGGTTATAGGTAATAGGTTATAAGCTTAGGTTATAGGTTACAGGTTATAGGTTTTGGTTTAGGTTTAGGTTAAGGTTAAGGTTAAGGTTTAGGTTAAGGTTTAGGTTTAGGTTATAGGTTACAGTATATAGGTTATAGCTTTAGGGAATTAAGAATAGGTTAAGGTTAAGGTTTAGGTTTAGGAAATCGGGTTCGGGTTCGGGATCGGGTTTAGGTTTGGGTTTTCAAGTTTAGGTTTAAGTTTAGGTTAGGGAGTTGAGATTAGGATTAGGTTTAAGTTTTAAGGATTTGATAATACATTTTGGTTTTAGGTTTAGGTTTAGGTTTAGGCTTAGGTTTAGGTTATAGGTTTAGGTTATAAGTGCAGGTTATAGGTTAAGGTTTAGGGAATCGAGAATAGGTTAAGGTTTAGGTTTAGGAAATCGGGTTCAGGTTCGGGATCAGGTTTAGGTTTGGGTTTTCAAGTTTAGGTTTATGTTTAGGTTAGGGAGTTGAGATTAGGATTAGGTGTAGGTTTAGGTTTAGGGATTTGAGAATACATTTAGGTTTTAGGTTTAGGTTTAGGTTATAGGTTATAGGTTAAGGTTAGGTTATAGGATATAAGTTTAGGTTATAGGTTATAGGTTAGGTTTTGGTTTAGGTTAAGGTTATAGGTTTAAGTTTAGGTTTAGGTTTTGGTTTAGGTTAAGGTTTAGGTTATAAGCTATAGGTTTAGGGAATTGAAAAAGGTTAAGGTTTAGGTTTAGGAAATCGGGTTCAGGTTCGGGATTGGGTTTAGGTTTGGGTTTTCAAGTTTAGGTTTAGGTTTAGGTTAGGGAGTTGAGATTAGGATTAGGTGTAGGTTTAGGTTTAGGGATTTGAGAATACATTTAGGTTTTAAGTTTAGGTTTAGGTTTTAGGTTATAGGTTAAGGTTTAGGTTAAGGTTAGGTTATAGGATATAAGTTTAGGTTATAGGTTATAGGTTAGGTTTTGGTTTTGGTTAAAGTTATAGGTTTAAGTTTAGGTTTAGGTTTAGGTTTAGGTTAAGGTTAGGTTTTAGGTTATAAGCTATAGGTTTAGGGAATTGAGAATAGGTTAAGGTTTAGGTTTAGGAAATCGGGTTCGGGTTCAGGTTCGGGATCGGGTTTAGGTTGGGTTTTCAAGTTTAGGTTTTAGGTTAGGAGGTTAGGTAGTTTGAGATTAGGATTAGGTGTAGGTTTAGGTTTGGGATTTGAGAATACATTTAGGTTTGGTTTAGGTTTAGATTTTAGGTTATTGGTTAAGGTTTAGGTTAAGGTTAGGTTATAGGTTATAAGTTTAGGTTATAGGTTATAGGTTAAGGTTTCAGGTCATAGGTTTTGGTTTTAAGGTTATAGGTTTAGGTTTAGGTTATAAGCTATAGGTTTAGGGAATTGAGAATATGTTAAGGTTTAGGTTTAGGAAATCGGGTTCAGGTTCGGATCGCGTTTAGGTTTAGGTTTTCAAGTTTAGATTTAGGTTTAGCTTAAGGAGCTGAGAATAGGATTAGGTGTAGGTTTAGGTTTAGGGATTTGAGAATACATTTAGGTTTTAGGTTTAGGTTTAGGTTATTGGTTAAGGTTTAGGTTAGGTCATAGGTTTTAGGTTTTTTGGCTTAGGTTTAGGTTATAGGTTTAGGTTTAGGTTATAAGTGTAGGTTATAGGTTTAGGTTTAAGTTAGTTATAGGTTAAGGTTTAGGAATTGAGAATAGGTTAAGGTTTAGGTTTAGGAAATCAGGTTCGGGTTGGGATCGGGTTTAGGTTTGGGTTCCAAGTTAGGTTTAGGTTCAGGTTAGGGA
Organism: Magnolia officinalis; assembly: GCA_021015155.1. Lineage (NCBI taxonomy): Eukaryota > Viridiplantae > Streptophyta > Magnoliopsida > Magnoliales > Magnoliaceae > Magnolia > Magnolia officinalis. The sequence continues at coordinate 46,802,483 of JAJHSJ010000010.1, forward strand.
GTTGAGATTAGGATTAGGTGTAGGTTTAGGTTTAAGAATTTGAGAATAGGTTAAGGATTAGGTTTAGGAAATCGGGTTCGGGTTCGGGATCGGGTTTAGGTTTGGGTTTTCAAATTTAGGTTTAGGTTTAGGTTAGGGAGTTTAGATTAGGATTAGGTGTAGGTTTAGGTTTAGGGATTTGAGAATAGGTTAAGGTTTAGGTTTAGGAAATCGGGTTCGGGTTCGGGATCGGTTTTAGGTTTGGGTTTTCAAGTTTAGGTTTAGGTTTAGGTTAGGGAGTTGAGATTAGGATTAGGTGTAGGTTTAGGTTTAGGGATTTGAGAATACATTTAGGTTTTAGGTTTAGGTTTAGGTTTTAGGTTATAGGTTAAGGTTAGGTTATAGCTTATAGGTTAGGTTTTGGTTTAGTTTAAGGTTATAGGTTTAAGTTTAGGTTTAAGTTTAGGTTTAGGTTATAAGCTATAGGTTTAGGGAATTGAGAATAGGTTAAGGTTTAGGTTTAGGAAATCGGGTTCGGGTTCGGGATCGGGTTTAGGTTTGGGTTTTCAAGTTTAGGTTTAGGTTTAGGTTAGGGAGTTGAGATTAGGATTAGGTGTAGGTTTAGGTTTAGGTATTTGAGAATACATTTAGGTTTTAGGTTTAGGTTTAGGTTATAGGTTATAGATTAAGGTTTAGGTTAAGGTTAGGTTATAGGATATAAGTTTAGGTTATAGGTTATAGGTTAGGTTTTGGTTTAGGTTAAGGTTATAGGTTTAAGTTTAGGTTTAGGTTTAGGTTTAGGTTATAAGCTATAGGTTTAGGGAATTGAGAATAGGTTAAGGTTTAGGTTTAGGAAATCGGGTTCGGGTTTGGGATCGGGTTTAGGTTTGGGTTTCAAGTTTAGGTTTAGGTTTAGGTTAGGGAGTTGAGATTAGGATTAGGTGTAGGTTTAGGTTTAGAGATTTGAGAATACATTTAGGTTTTAGGTTATTGGTTAAGGTTTAGGTTTTAGGTTTAGATTAAGGTTAGGTTATAGGTTATAAGTTTAGGTTATAGGTTATAGGTTAAGGTTTTAGGTCATAGGTTTTGGTTTTAAGGTTATAGGTTTAGGTTTAGGTTATAAGCTATAGGTTTAGGGAATTGAGAATATGTTAAGGTTTAGGTTTAGGAAATCGGGTTCGGGTTTGAGATCGGGTTTAGGTTTGGGTTTTGAAGTTTAGGTTTAGGTTTAGGTTAGGGACTTGAGATTAGGATTAGGTGTAGGTTTAGGTTTAGGGATTTGAGAATACATTTAGGTTTAGGTTTAGGTTATTGGTTAAGGTTTAGGTTAGGTCATAGGTTTAGGTTTTAGGCTTAGGTTTAGGTTATAGGTTTAGGTTTAGGTTATAAGTGTAGGTTATAGGTTTAGGTTTAAGTTAGGTTATAGGTTAAGGTTTAGGGAATTGAGAATAGGTTAAGGTTTAGGTTTAGAAAATCGGGTTCGGGATAGGGTTTAGGTTTGGGTGTCCAAGTTATGTTTAGGTTTAGGTTAGGGAGTTGAGATTAGGATTGGGTGTAGGTTTAGGTTTAGGGATTTGTGAATACATTTAGGTTTTAGGTTTTAGGTTTAGGTTTTAGGTTATAGGTTAAGGTTTAGGTTAAGGTTAGGTTTAGGTTATAGGTTAGGTTTTGGTTTAGGTAAGGTTATAGGTTTTCAGTTTAGGTTTAGGTTTAGGTTTAGGTTATAAGCTATAGGTTTAGGGAACTTGAGAATAGGTTAGGTTAGGTTTAGGAAATCGGGTTCGGGTTCAGGATCAGGATCAGGTTTGGGTTTTCAAGTTTAGGTTTAGGTTTAGGTTAGGGAGTTGCAATTAGGATCAGGTGTAGGTTTAGGTTTAGGGATTTGAGAATACATTTAGGTTTTAGGTTTAGTTTAGGTTTTAGGTTATTGGTTAAGGTTTCGGTTTTAGGGTTAGGTTAAGGTTAGGTTATAGGTTATAAGTTTAGGTTGTAGGTTATAGGTTAAGGTTTTTGGTCGTAGGTTTTGGTTTTAAGGTTATAGGTTTAGGTTAAGGTTTAGGTTTAGGTTATAAGCTATAGGTTTAGGGAATTAAGAATATGTTAAGGTTTAGGTTTAGGAAATCAGGATCGGGTTTAGGCTGGGGTTTTTAAGTTTAGGTTTAGGTTTAGGTTAGGGAGTTGAGATTAGAATTAGGTGTAGGTTTAGGTTTAGGGATTTGAAAATACATTTAGGTTTTAGGTTATTGGTTAAGGTTTAGGTTAGGTCAAAGGTTTAGGTTTTAGGCTTAGGTTTAGGTTATAGGTTTAGGTTTAGGTTATAAGTGTAGGTTATAGGTTTAGGTTTAAGTTAGGTTATAGGTTAGGTTTAGGGAATTGAGAATAGGTTAAGGTTTAGGTTTAGAAAATCGGGTTCGGGATAGGGTTTAGGTTGGGTGTCCAAGTTATGTTTAGGTTTAGGTTAGGGAGTTGAGATTAGGATTGGGTGTAGGTTTAGGTTTAGGGATTTGTGAATACATTTAGGTTTTAGGTTTTAGGTTTAGGTTTTAGGTTATAGGTTAAGGTTTAGGTTAAGGTTAGGTTATAGGTTATAAGTTAGGTTTTTGGTTTAGGTTAAGGTTATAGGTTTAAGTTTAGGTTTAGTTTAGGTTTAGTTATAAGCTATAGGTTTAGGGAATTGAGAATAGGTTAAGGTTTAGGTTTAGGAAATCGGGTTCGGGTTCAGGATCAGGATCAGGTTTGGGGTTTTCAAGTTTAGGTTTAGGTTTAGGTTTGGGAGTTGCAATTAGGATCAGGTGTAGGTTTAGGTTTAGGATTTGAGAATACATTTAGGTTTTAGGTTTAGGTTTAGGTTTTAGGTTATTGGTTAAGGTTTCGGTTTTAGGGTTGGTTAGGTTAGGTTATAGGTTATAAGTTTAGGTTGTAGGTTATAGGTTAAGGTTTTTGGTCGTAGGTTTTGGTTTTAAGGTTATAGGTTTAGGTTAAGGTTTAGGTTTAGGTTATAGCTATAGGTTTTTAGGGAATTAAGAATATGTTAAGGTTTAGGTTTAGGAAATCAGGATGGGGTTTAGGTTTGGGTTTTTAAGTTTGGTTTGGTTTAGGTTAGGGAGTTGAGATTAGAATTAGGTGTAGGTTTTCGGTTTAGGGATTTGAAAATACTTTCGGTTTAGGTTATTGGTTTAGGTTTAGGTTAGGTCATAGGTTTAGGTTTTAGGCTTAGGTTTAGGTTATAGGTTTAGGTTAGGTTATAAGTGTAGGTTATAGGTTTAGGTTTAAGTTAGTTATAGGTTAAGGTTTAGGGAATTGAGGAATAGGTTAAGGGTTTAGGTTTAGAAAATCGGTTCGGGATAGGGTTTAGGTTTGGGGTGTCCAAGTTATGTTTAGGTTTAGGTTGGGAGTTGAGATTAGGATTGGGTGTAGGTTTAGGTTTGGGATTTGTGAATACATTTAGGTTTTAGGTTTTAGGTTTAGGTTTTAGGTTATAGGTTAAGGTTTAGGTTAAGGTTAGGTTATAGGTTATAGGTTAGGTTTTGGTTTAGGTTAAGGTTATAGGTTTAAGTTTAGGTTTAGGTTTAGGTTTAGGTTATAAGCTATAGGTTTAGGGAATTGAGAATAGGTTAAGGTTTAGGTTTAGGAAATCGGGTTCGGGTTCAGGATCAGGATCAGGTTTGGGTTTTCAAGTTTAGGTTTAGGTTTAGGTTAGGGAGTTGCAATTAGGATCAGGTGTAGGTTTAGGTTTAGGGATTTGAGAATACATTTAGGTTTTAGGTTTAGGTTTAGGTTTTAGGTTATTGGTTAAGGTTTCGGTTTTAGGGTTAGGTTAAGGTTAGGTTATAGGTTATAAGTTTAGGTTGTAGGTTATAGGTTAAGGTTTTTGGTCGTAGGTTTTGGTTTTAAGGTTATAGGTTTAGGTTAAGGTTTAGGTTTAGGTTATAAGCTATAGGTTTAGGGAATTAGAATATGTTTAGGTTTAGGAAATCAGGATCGGGTTTAGGTTTGGGTTTTAAGTTTAGGTTTAGGTTTAGGTTAGGGAGTTGAGATTAGAATTAGGTGTAGGTTTAGGTTTAGGATTTGAAAATACATTTAGGTTTAGGTTATTGGTTAAGTTTAGGTTAGGTCATAGGTTTAGGTTTTAGGCTTAGGTTTAGGTTATAGGTTTTGGTTTAGGTTATAAGTGTAGGTTATAGGTTTAGGTTTAAGTTAGGTTATAGGTTAAGGTTTAGGGAATTGAGAATAGGTTAGGTTTAGGTTTAGGAAATCGGGTTCGGGATCGGGTTTAGGTTTGGGTTTCCAAGTTAGGTTTAGGTTTAGGTTAGGGAGTTGAGATTAGGATAGGTGTAGGTTTAGGTTTAGGGATTTGAGAATAGGTTAAAGTTTAGGTTTAGGAAATCAGGTTCGGGTTCGGGATCGGGTTTAGGTTTGGGTTTTCAAATTTAGGTTTAGGTTTAGGTTAGGGAGTTTAGATTAGATTAGGTGTAGGTTTAAGTTTAGGGAATTGAGAATAGGTTAAGGTTTAGGTTTAGGAAATCGGGTTCGGGTTCGGGATCGATTTAGGTTTGGGTTTTCAAGTTTAGGTTTAGGTTTAGGTTAGGGAGTTGAGATTAGGATTAGGTGTAGGTTTAGGTTTAGGGATTTGAGAATACATTTAGGTTTTAGGTTTAGGTTTAGGTTTTAGGTTATAAGTTAAGGTTTAGGTTAAGGTTAGGTTATAGGATATAAGTTTAGGTTATAGGTTATAGGTTAGGTTTTGGTTTAGGTTAAGGTTATAGGTTTAAGTTTAGGTTTAGGTTTAGGTTCAGCTTAAGGTTTAGGTTTAGGTTATAAGCTATAGGTTTAGGGAATTGAGAATAGGTTAAGGTTTAGGTTTAGGAAATCGGGTTCGGGTTCGGGTTCGGGTTTAGGTTTGGGTTTTCAAGTTTAGGTTTAGGTTTAGGTTAGGGAGTTGAGATTAGGATTAGCTGTAGGTTTAGGTTTAGGGATTTGAGAATACATTTAGGTTTTAGGTTTAGGTTTAGGTTATAGGTTATATGTTTAGGTTTAGGTTTAAGTTAAGGTTAAGCTATTGGTTTAGGGAATTGAGAATAGGTTAAGGTTTAGTTTAGGAAATCGGGTTCGGGTTCAAGATCGGGTTTAAGTTTGGGTTTTCAAGTTTAGGTTTAGGTTTAGGTTAGGGAGTTGTGATTAGGATTAGGTGTAGGTTTAGGTTTAGGGATTTGAGAATACATTTAGGTTTTAGGTTATAGGTTACAGTTTTAGGTTTAGGTTGGTTTTTGGTTTAGGTTAAGGTTAGGTTATAGGTTTAAGTTTTGGTTATAGGTTATAGGTCATAGGTTTGGTTTAGGTTAAGGTTATAGGTTTAGGTTTAGGTTTAGGTTATAAGCTATAGGTAGGGAATTGAGAATCGGTTAAGGTTTAGGTTTAGGAAATCGGGGTCAGGTTCAGGATCGGGTTTAGGTTTGCGATTTGAGAATAGATTTAGGTTAATGTTATAGGTTAAGGTTTAGGTTTAGGTTATAAGTATAGCTTTTGGGATTTGAGAATAGGTTTAGGTTATAGGTTTAGGTTTAGGTTATAGGTTATAAGTTTAGGTAATTGAGAATAGGTTTAGGTTATAGGTTTAGGGTGTGGTTTATGTTAAGGGTGTGGTCCCTACAAATACATATATAAAAACGGTCTGTCCAAATGGTCAGGCCCTTCCAATGCTGTCCATAGGAAATGGACAGCTTCACCATGGTCATAACAGTGGTTCCCACCTTCCGGGGACCCCCGCTCATCCGGATAGCTTCGACGCACATCCGGGTCTGCTCCATTAATTTCGAGCAAATACATAACACGGCCTGTCCAAATGGTCAGGCCCCTCCAATGCTGTCCATAAAAATGGACAGCTTCATCATGGTCATAACAACCATTCCCACCTTCTCGGGACCCCCGCTCATCCGGATAGCTCCGACGCACATCCGGGTCTGCTCCATAATTTCGAGCTAATACATTTAAAAAAAAACATAAATATATCTAAAAGCATCTGGATACCTGGGGAAGGCCTCCCATATTTGTGTTGTTGGTTACTCATTCCTTTGTCTACTAGCCACAATCGACCAACAATTTCTATCGCTACCTGTACTCTAAAGCATCTGGATACCTGGGGTTTAGGTTTGGGATCATGCATACATACATGCATACAAACATTCATGATGATACCTCCATCCATCCATGCATGCATACATACATAAACAGATGCATGATGATCCATCCATGATCTAACAATCCATCCATCTATCCATGCTGCATACACACATACACACACATGCGTGATGATCCATCCATCCAGTCTTCCATCCATGCTGCATACATACATACAATACACACACACATAATCCATCCATGCATGTATGCATGCATACCACACACATGCATAATCTGTCCATCCATGCATGCATACGTTTCATCCATCCATGCGTGCATGCATACATATACACAAATACATACATGTGTTTTATCATAAAACCATGCATGATGCATCCATACAAAAAAAAATATCCATGCGTGCATGCATACATATAGGAGAATTGAACACATTTATACCAATTTATAGTTCAATCATAACCATCGTGTTTGAGGGAGAAGAAGATTCCTAAAGAATACCTGAATGACAGCAACACCACCAGAGAGTTTTGTTATTCTTTCATTAAGCTTCTCTCTTTCATAATCCTATTCAACAGCCTACAAAAACCCAAAATATATATGCCACTAAGGATGCAATAGCTGAAGGATGATGGGAAGGAAAGGCTAGAACAATTTAATTATTACAATTGAAAATTGAAATTGAAAAAACAAAACACCTCAACAAAAAATAAATGTAATTTACTCTTCTAAAACTTCACCTAAAAGTTAAAACGCTACGTAACTGATGGAATTTACTCTTCTCAAAGTGTTAATCTCCATTTGAATATATAAGTATTTAATTGAAAATTTGAGGAAAAGAACAGGTTCAAATGGCTATCTAGCACCTTTTTTTTTTCTTCTAAAAATTAAAATAAAATCAGATATAAAAAAAAAACAGGGAATATGTAAGTTCTAGTGTTCCTATTGCTAGAGCCTGATGCAATTTGAGATGAGATGTGTAGTTATATAATGATTTCATTTCCTCAAATATGAAAGTGAATCATCGTAATAACGGACAACCAAAGGATGTTTCCATCATCTTCATCCTTTTGAATTTTATAGTGCATTGACTAAGAAAAAGAATGCCATCATTCATCCACATGCACACCAAAGACGCTTACATATACACATCGTATACATAGGCAATTAGACATCACATATTTTAGCTAATTCATGCATTTTTAGCTACAAAAAGTCAAGGGAGAGCTTTTCCACAAATTTCTATTCTTTTCCACAATTTGTTATGATAAATCATTGCTTACTTCTAAAAAACTAAGTATTGGCTATAAGAAGAATGGTTTTGTTACAATATACTGTTCATTGCAGATATTGTAATTGGTGGTTTCTCTTACTTCGCGATGGGAATACTAGAGATTTAAGCTAAAAGTTCTAAAAACTTGAGGAAGCAAACACTTGATTTTTAAGCTAAAAGTTCTACAAAGTGTGACCCAGCTTGAGCAGCTTTTGGACATTTTCGTCCCCACAATTAGCTTCCTAGGGCAGAAAACTTTCAATACTCAATGGGTTTTGAAAGAAATTTCAAATGAAGTCAAGGGTATATTGGAAACTAAAAAATGTGGCTGTTGTTGGTTAAACAGTTCTGATTTTCCCTAGAAAAGGCTACAACAGGTTTGGATTTTCCCACAAGAAGCATTTCCCACAAAGGTTTTCATATGGTCTCTCCTTTAACACAATTTGGTATGGTGGCTAGTTTACACCCCCAAATTGCATCCTTCGATTTATTTATGCCATTCTGTTCTCAAAACAACCACATCGAAGCTATCTACCTGACTGTATCAATCTCCTCTACCTATCTACATGTATTTGCATTTGTATACCTCAATGTCAAACTTCAGGTTCATTTTAAGGTTTGGTAGTGCATAGATCTCAGCAAGCAAACCAAGGATGCCCATAGTCCGGATATTAGAAGGTTGATAAGCAAGATTACTTTGACATGGCTCCAAAATCTACAAAAAATATTGGCATATTAAAAACCCAGACCTGTGATAGAAAACCACATTGCCAATCTTGTACTCACTAACGGATTGAACAACTTTCCAATCATGAGATCCAAATTATACCCACTAAGAAAACATATCAAATGTATACAACAAATAAGCAAACACAACACAAACATAAACAAAGCACAATGATAGAAAACCCCTTTCTACAATAATGACATACTACAGCCTATTAATGACCACTCCACAAATCTTTCCCTTTCTAACAAAGAAAACCAATAGATACATAAGTAGCAAGAGTGGGGTTTAAAATCCCACTACCAAATGAAATAAAATATAAGAAAATATGGTGGAACCTACTTGATAATAGCAAGAGTTCATTTGGATGAACCTACTTTCCAACAAGATTACTGTCCAACACCAGATGGTTGTAGTTCCTAGACTTGAGAGATTTGTACTCAAGGGGCCAATAAAGTAAAATTCAACAGTTGGAAAGTAATGCTTCATACACAAACTACTAATGCTGTTGTGCTATCATGTACCAGTGAAATCGCAAAAAAAAAAAAAAGAAACATGAGCAAGTATCTGTGAAAGTGTTGCATGATAAGAGAAGTAAGAGCAGTCACAAGCGTCTATGCATTTGGCATCTCACGAGGTTCATATTGCAAGCAACGAGAAGCCAATCGCACCAACTCAGTTCCATCATCATTTGAGAAGTGGCCTTCCAAGCAAGAATCCATCAGCATCAGGAAATTCTTACCACGTATAAGGTTTGTTGACTTGCTGTTTGTTGTTACTAATTATGAACAATGGAATGATGTCTTCTTGTTCTAAACCCATAATGTCAAACTTCCTAGTAAGATTTGTTGCTGAAAACAAGACAACTCCATCATCTTCATTCACTGCTTCCTTTCCCAACTCGACCGGATTGATATCAGGATGCCTGCCAGGAAAGAAGGAACCAGTCCAATTATAGAACAACATTAAAAAAAAAAAATAGATACCATGTATGGGTGGATGCCAATTACTAACAAAATGCATGCAATAGGTACATGTTTACAAAAAAGAAGCCAATTTCACAGAAAGAACAAAATAAAACACATTATGGGACATGGAATACTAATTGTTGGCATTATATTTCACAACATCTAATAAGCATGTTCGGGTTTAGGAATTCGGGTTCGGGTTCGGGTTTATGTTTGGGTTTAGGTATTCTCTAGTATTATCTACTATTGAACCTAG
>JAJHSJ010000010.1:46811923-46869422 GCA_021015155.1 Magnolia officinalis
AGAAAATCTAGAAGATTCTTCTGCGTAAAGCCTGCGAACGTGGAGTCGGTTCTCCTACAACCGACCTCTCCAGCCGAATACATCACCTATATAAATAAAGACGTGAGAGAGGGGAGAGGGGATCGGGGATCTAAGCTTGGGTTCGTGGAATTTGTGAAGGTGGTGGGCAGCCGTGGAGCGTTATTCGGTTTCTTCTTCCTTCCTCATTATTTTTTTTCTGGCTTTAGCATGATTATGTTAGGCTAAGCCTCTTAGCTAGGGCTAAGAGGTGAAGCTTGTAGCGTGATGGGTGATTCCTACGGGCTGGATTCATAAATGAATTGATGTTTATCGTGGTTGATTTTAAGGAATGCGTTTAGTTTTTAATGGTTTGTTGTGAGGGACATTACAATAGATCTGCAATGGCTTGAGTATTTCCTTTTCCCTTCTTGTGATCATGATGTCAGGACGCCCTGTTGTTTACCATCGCCCCTTGGACATGGTGGAATGACGAAATTCTTCCTGACATTCATACATCACTCGGATTGGCTGTGAATTGGTTTAATTCTGTTGTTTGATTTGTCTCATAGGCATGGTTTTGTGATGGAATCCATTCTAATTTATACCAGTCTGATCTCTTGAAAGCTAGATTAAAAGACGTTCAGATTTGATTTTCAGGTTATATCTTCCAACTAGATGAAGATGGGACTCGAAGTCCAGTTGAGTTCATGAATCGACCGTAGATCTCCCTGATCTCTACAAGTGGATCCTTGGCACCCTAGTTTCCTACCTTTAAATTTCACAGGTTTTAGAGTAATATTGCACCACTATTCATTCAATTATTCATGATTTATATTACATCTTCTTCTAGTTCTAGTTCTGGTTATTTTCAGATTACGTATAGGTTTTAGTCCTTGTGGATTCGACCTCGGTCTTACCAAGTTTATTACTACATCACAACCCTATACTTGGGATGTGAACAGGTGTGACGCCTACCCATGGGTCATTATGGGTGAGGGAACCATGTGTCTAGCCACATTAGATGATATGTATGACTTTGATTACATTTGTGGCCCACTTGTCTAAATGATAAATATTGTTGATTGTTGGATTCTCTTGATCATGTAGTCACATGTCGTGCCATGCTAAATAGATTAACATGAGAATAATCTAAATACTATAAAAAATTGACCATGACGCAATGGGAGACACGACCTACTAGTATATGGTCCTCATGCGCTCATATATATCCACTCGGTCTAGACGTTGGGGTGTCCTCTGGTCTTAAGGGTTTAGGGATTTTCACCCAGGGACATCTATTGTGCCCGTATACTAGAACCAAACATTTTTGATGTCTCATCTTGCAATCCAAGACATGCCTGTGGAGGCCACGACTCTGATGTCGCTAGGGCGTATGGTGGTCATATCACAAAATGCGAGATGCACGAGTCAAACCATCCAGTTATGCATCAAACCTGCGCATACCGCGCGCTCATGTGGGGCAACTCCGTCTCTCAGGAAGTCCCATAAACAATCAGCCCAATGACACATGCTATGCTCGATCTCTCCTCATAACAAGCATGCAGGTGATGTGTATGAGTATGTATCATGAAGTATACCAAGCATGATTATAATTGCATGTATCATGGTGGGCCGGTATAAGACGGCCCATGGCCCGTATGAGTGAATGGGCGGTGTGCACATAATCATCTACACATGGTGGGCTTCACACCATCACAATTGGGCCTCACACATACAATGGGCCTCACGCATGTAATGGTCCTTACACATGATGGGCCTCATACATCACAACCGGGTCTCATACAATCACAATGGGCCTCATACAATCACAATAGGCTTCATACAATCACAACGGTCCTCGTACCATCACAATGGATCTCATACAATCACAATGGGCCTCATACAATCTCACAATGGTCATCACACAATCGCAATGGGCCTTATACAATCACAATGGATCTCATGCAATCACAATGGGCCTCATACAATCACAACGGGCCTCGTACCATCACAATGGATCTCATGCAATCACAATGGGCCTCATACAATCTCACAATGGGCCTCATACAATCACAATGGGCCTCATACAATCACAACGGGCCTCGTACCATCACAATGAATCTCATATAATCACAATGGGCCTCATACAATCACAATGAGTAAGTCTGATGTATATAACCAAGGGAGTCAAGAGGAAGGGCCTAAGTACAAAGAGTGGGTTTCCTCACCCCCTCCATCACTTAATAAACTGGGATTCCTATGGGACCCAATAAGAACAAGATGGGCTTTATGGCTTGGATAAATCTGCAAGACATGGTGGAAACACCAACAATAATGGGGGCCCAACGGTTTGGGTTAGCCTACTAAGAGAAGATGAGAATGGGCCTAACAATGGGCTCTAGGGAGGTTTACAACGGGGACATTTAACCACCATTACTCCCAAGGTGTGGCCCATTTGAGGTTTACAATGTGAACATTTAACCATCATTGCTCCTAGAGTGCAGCTCGCCATAGAATCTAACTTACAATGGGGCCCATGGCCCGTATACCACCTAGGGAAAAGAATGGGCAGCATACATATCATTTCACACGTCATGACGGCCTCAAGAAACAGCCCATGGTCCACATACCTCAAGGTGGGCAAACTCGGGATAGCCTATAGCCCAAAAATACAATGGCCAAGGGAACGTACAATACATGCATCATGGTGGACCTCATGGGCAGCCCACATGCCACAGAAAATAGTTGGGCTAGGTGCACATCACATACATATCATTGTGGGCCTTATAGGTCAGCCCACAATTTGGCAAATTGGATGGGCAACACATGCATCAAAGAGAGCTCTAAGGCTGGATGTCCAGCCCATTTGGACCTGATGGACGTCCAAAAATCTAGACAACATGGTTATCTTCAATTAGAAGAAAGATGGGCCTCACAAGGCATTAAAGGGGCCCATAATCTCGAAAATAAATGTATGATGTGTATACATAACGCCTATTTACAAAACATGCCAGGTGGACCTTATTACATGAGAGGTAAGACCCATACAATATAGCCCATACTAGATGACCCACTTAAGGTTTTTAAGCCCAACAATATCTGAGAGTTATTTTTCAGAGTTTAGATACTACACTAAATGCTTTGGGAAAGTGGTAGACTCTACCGACATGGCCCCACATAAATTCTATGTAAAACAGACTTTAGGCGTAGGGTTGGTTCTGGGTCATTTTAGAGTCGGATTCATGATCACGTGGGGCCTACATATGGTAAAGGAAACTAACTACCATGGTAGCTCTATGTATGGGCTTTACAAATTATAAGGCAGGCCTCATTGGTTGATGAGTACAATTTACGGTGATGGCCTAAACATAGGTACTTGGAGAAACTGTGCAGGAAATATAGTCAATTAGTAGCAGATTAGTTTTAGCCCAATTTTAAGTATATCCAATGATCACAAGGGACTACATTTCAGTGTGCGGCAAGTGCCCTTAGTTGTACTATATATACACTTCGAAAATTATAAGTTGGGAGCAACTGGTTGTGCACATGTAATATTTGGTATAGGGCCAAACATAGACACTTTAATTTTCTGCACATAATTTTTTGCACAACCATACCTGGCCCCATTTTGGGATCTAATCCCTAATCATGTGAGGTCTTATTTGGCCCAATTAAAATATTATTCATCTATTCATTAGTGTAAGTTAGAGGTTCCAAGTAGTGTCCTACTCAAACCTCCAGTGTGTGGTCCGCTACAGAGGCCCAAAGTTAGTGCAAAACACAAATAATTAGACAGTTTTCAGAAATGGGGTCTATCACAACTTAGGGCCCAATTTTCAGACACTTAGGGAATCATTCCTGACAAAAGGTGAGACATCCCAGTTTACTTATATAAGGATTAAACATCCCCCAAAGTGGGACCCTTAAATACAGAGTGTGGGGCCCACTACAAGGTGTCAAAGAGGCCTACATACAATACAGTTAAGTACTTAGAAAATTTTAGCAAACAGAAAATGTAAAGGAAATGAAATAGATCCAATGGCAAGTGAGACCCACATGCTAGCAAAGCATAAATAAGAGACACACATCAATACACATGGCTATCCAGATTAAATGAACTAATAAAGCACATAAATCAAAGTGGCCTTATTACCAGGTGGGTCCATGATAAGAGGATGAATGTTGTGGTCAATATACATATAACGTACAAGTAGCACATGAAATGTCTTGATCAAATATCTATGATCAGGTTCTATGTTGGAAAATCTGAGCTAATGGTTGGTTTGGGAATATCTCATTCAGGTTGTATATAGGTTTCCAACTATACAGAACTTAGGATCCATCTGGACCATACAAAACAATTTAAGGTTTATCCTTACTGAAGTATCTATCGGTCCAGAATTTTCTAAATTTTATCATGAAAGAATCTGACCATAGGGACCATACATATAATTATTTATTATCTCAAGTAAGTTAAGAACAAATATCAAATACATCTGACCGTTGCAATCCCGGATATGGTCCACACAAGAATGGTCATAACAAGCTCCCAAATACATCTTTCGTATAAGGCCAAGATCTAGTTTCGTATAAGGCCAAACACAAGAATGGTCATAACAAGCTCCCCGAACTCCGATTGGGGCTTATTATATACTGTTGGAAAGTTAGTTCGATTTTCTACGAATCCAACAGAACATATATTCTTAATACATTCATTAAAGGAGTTAAAAATGGGTCCGTTTTAGGCAAATTGGAATCCTGCATGTGCTGCTAGACAGCAGCCCAGTAAACTTGATGTTACGGATGATTGGACCGTTGGATGGCTACGGAATTTGGCCCATAGTTAGATCATATTGTGTTTTATAATATTCCCAAGTTTCAACTCCGATCTTATCACAATTGATTTTATATGATTTTTAAAACCTGCTCTCCAGATTTAAAAAAAATAAAAATAATAAAAAAAATAAAAAACAGGATTGTAGGTGAAGGGTGTGGATATGATGCTCATCATGGGGGGCCATTCATCAGGAAATCAGGTGGGAAACCTTATTCCCACCTCACGATTCACGGCCTAAATGGCCTTAAACAAATATCACATCAATAAACATCAAGATGGGGTCCATGGAGAATGGCCCCATCATGGCTCATGCATGCAACAAGGGTGGGCCATTGGCCACACCCAAGGGACCAAGTAGGATCTCCGCCATTGATTGGTGAGTCCTACATGCCCCTAAGCAAGAAAAATTAAAAATCTAGGCAAGAAAACATCAAAACTAACCCTAGAGAAGCACCTACCTAAGCTCTTGATCTCCTTCTTCCACCAATGGGTCCTAGAGCTCTAAGGAGGTGAGATTGAAGGGTTGAGATTGATTTTTGAGGGTTAGATTAAGAGGGTTTGGAAGAGGAAGTTGCTGGAATTTTTTGGGGTTGCTTGGAGTCGCAAGCTCTAGCAATGGAGAATGAGAGAGAGAGAGAGAGAGAGAGAGAGAGTAGCTAGGTAGGCTCTCTCTCATAGGTAAGTATGATGACTTGTAAGAGCATGGGGAAGAAAAATAATCATGAGTTGTAAGAGATAAGCTAGGGTAGGGTGGCTATGGAGTAGGGTAGTAGGGTGGCTAGGGTGTAGGGGTAATGTCATCCTCATAATGACCTAGGAAAATGTGTCATGGGTTAGGTGGGTCTCACAACGTGTGGTCCACGACCATGATCATGCGCGGCCTACATCTCATGATCTAAACGTCGGATCGGCACGCGAGACGTGGCGTTGGCGCGGTCGCAATGGCGCAGGTCTCGGGTCGAGAAGGATCGAGATTAAAGGACATGACTCAGGGTGGGGCACAAATAAAATCTATAGGTCGCGGGTCGCCGGAATTCGACCGAGAGGACCGCGGAATCCTATAGAACGGAATGATCACCACGACATGGGCCTGACAGAGCCCCCATCACTAATTATGGCTCGAGACGTTCTGAACCGGGAAATGATATTTTCTTTTAAGAATTTAATAACCATTTGATGGTCATTGTTCTTGCATGGAATCGCTTTAACACATTTAGTGACATAGTCTATTGCTAGCAGAATGTATAAATTCCCAAAGGATTGGGGGAATGGTCCCATGAAATTGATGCCCCAATAATCAAATGCTTTTATGATAACAATGAGGTTTAAGGACATCATATTTCGATGGGACAATGCTCCCAATTTCTGACAATGCTCACAAGCTTTGCAAAACTCATGAGTGTCCCTGAACATAGTGGGCCAGTAAAAACCACACTGCAGAATCTTGGCCATGGTCTTTTTAGCAAAAAAGTGACAACCACATGCCTGAGAGTGATGGAAGGAGATGACACTTTGGTGTTCATTATCTGTCACACATCTCGTTAAGATTTAGTCTGGATAATATTTAAATAAATACGGATTATCCCAGAAAAACTTATGTACCTCAGTGAAGAATTTTTTCTTATTTTACGCAGTCTAATGTGTTGGCGTGAAACCTATGACAAGATAATTAGCAATATCAACAAACTAAGGTGAGTGAGAGACTTTAAACAATTGTTCATTAGGGAACATGTCATTTATCTGTGTTGTCTCAAGGGAATCAGGAAGATCAAAGCGGGAAAGATGGTCAGCCACTACATTTTCTACTCCCTTTTAATATTTTATTTCTAAATCAAATTCCTGGAGTAGAAGGATCCATCTTATTAAGTGGGGCTTAACATCATTCTTAGAAAGAAGATACTTGAGCGTCGCATGATCTGTGTAGATGATGATCTTAGATCTGATCAAGTAGGACCTAAATTTGTCCAAAGTGAATATTACGGCTAAGAGTTCCTTCTCCGTAGTAGAGTAATTCACTGGGCGGGATTTAAGGTTTTACTTGCATAGTGTATAACATAGGGCTTTTTGTCTTTTCTCTGGCCTAGCATCGCCCCAAGAGCATAGTCAGATCATCACACATAAGTTAAAAGGAATGCTCCAATTGAGTAACTGCATGATAGGTGCGGTGGTTAACATGCCCTTGAGCTTAGAAAAAGCTTCCTGACATTGCTCAGTCCACCTATGTACTTTCCTTTCTCAGATATATGACATAATTTGATCTATGAAAGACGACGAGGTGACTAAAGTCCTTTATGAATCTTCTGTAAAATCCAGCGTGTCCTAAGAAGGATCCCACATCTTTTATGCTTTTGGGTGGAGGTAGGGTAAAGATAAGATCAATTTTAAAACTTTATCTACCTCAATTCCTTTGGACGAGATGATATGTCCAAGAACAATTCCCTTACGAACCATGAAATGACACTTCTCCGAATTTAGTACCAAATTCTTTTCCTTACATCGCTTCAGCACACATTTAAGATTCTTCAAACAATCGCTGAATGATGGACCAAAAATAGAGAAATTGTCTATAAAGACCTCTAGATATTGCCCCGCCATGTCAGAAAAAATACTCATCATGCATCGCTTAAAAGTGGCGGGGGCATTACATAGTTTGAATGACATCCTTCGGTAAACAAAGGTTCCAAAGGGACATGTGAATGTGATCTTTTCCTGATCTTCAAGGGCTATCTCTATTTGGTTGTAGCCTGAATACCCGTCAAGGAAGCAATAGTACGAGTGACCAGCTAGCCTTTATAAAATTTGATCAATGAAAGATAAAAGAAAGTGATCCTTCCTCATGACGGTATTCAATTTCCTGTAGTCAATGCACATTCTCCAACCAATAGTAACTTTAGTTGGCACAAGTTCATTGTTGGCATTGGCTATTATGGTGATTCCGGACTTCTTAGGAACCACCTGAGTTGGACTCACCCATTGGTTATCTGATACAGGGTATATGATACTCACATCTAATAGCTTAAGAACCTCGGCCTTAACTAGTTCCTTTATGTTTAGATTTAATCTACGTTGTAGTTGTCATTAGGTCTTAGCATTATCCTCTAGATAAATGCGGTGAGTACAAATCGAAGGGTTAATTCCCTTAAGGTCCGCAATCGACCATCTAAGGGCTCCCTTATACTCAATGAGAGTAGAGAGAAACATACTCTCCTGTTCTTGCTCAAGGTGAGAAGAAATCACCACCGGGTATGTCTCATCTTGACTTAAATAGACATATTTCAATTCAGAGGGCAAAGGTTTTAGGTTAAGCTTCGGTGCCTTGAGGTTAAATGGTAGATGCACTACATCAGTTTGGGGTAGTTTTTCAAATTGTGGCCTCCACCGGTTAACTTCAAGTACCGGCGCAGTATCAAGCATGACATCCGTCTCCCTAATCATATCATCATCCAGATCATAGGAGTGGGCCAGGCATATCTCTAGAGAGTCAGAGGATAAGGTCAGAAGTGTTTTATCTTCCACGAAAGAATTAATCAAGTTAACATCGTGGGCATCGTCATCATCCTTTGCCTATTTGCTCATATTGAAAAAAATATTGAGCTCTAATGTCATATTCCCAAAAGACAAATTCATGACTCCATTCCTACAATTGATGATTGCATTTGATATGGCAAGGAATGGACGACCAAGAATGACGGGAATTTGAGTGCTCATATCCACGATGGGTTGAGTATCCAGGATAATAAAATCTATCAAGTAGTAGAATTTGTCAACCTGGACCAACACATCCTCAATTACCCCTCTTGGTACACGGACTGAGTAATCACCAAGTTGTAATGTGGTCCAGGTGGGTTTTAATTCACCTAAACCCAATTGTTCGAAGGCCAAGTATGGGATCAGATTTATGCTCGCTCCTAAGTTAAGTAGTGCGTGGTTAATCCAATAATTCCTAATTACACAAGCAATTGTTGGGCTACCAGGATCTTTGTACTTTTGTGGCACATCTTGCATTAGGATGACACTCACTTTCTCTGTTAAAATTTTTTTCTTTTGAATATTTTACCGTCTTTTGGTCGTGCATAAGTCTTTCAGAAATTTGGCATATGAAGGTATTTGTTTAACGACATCCAGTTGTGGAATGTTGACCTTCACTTGTTTTAACACCTCTAGAATGTCCTGAGAGTTAGAAAGAGGTTTTGGTGCAATCAACCATTGGGAAAATGGAGCAATTGGCTTCCCTTGAGGTTCCGGTTCATACTCATGTGGAGTGTTGCTAGGTCTATCAGTTTCATCTATTTCCAGGTCCTTAGACTTTTCAGCCCTTATCGGAATAGATTTGTCAATTATTTTCCCACTCCTAAGAGTGGTGATAGACTTCGCTTGCTCCATTTGATTTGAAGAGCTCAGGTTGCTGACTTCATATTGCTATTTTGGATTGGGAAGAGGTTGAGATGGAAGGTTTCCCTTTTCCCCAATTGCATTTTTTGTCTCAAGCCCTTGTATAGCCTTTGTAAGGTCTTGAAAGGCTTGTAGCATACCCTGATTGAAACATTCTTGATTTTGAAGATGCTTTAGAATCAGATCCTCTTGAGGTTTCCCTTGATTTAGAATTTGATTAGGGAATCCTTGAGGAATAGCAGTTTGTCCATTCCTCCAACTGAAATTTAGATGATTTCTCCAACTAAGATTGTATGTATTTGAAGTGGATCCACTGAGAGGTCTTTGGTAATTATTCATGGCATTAGATTGCTCATTCAATACCTCTTGAAAAGCACGTATTGTTGGACGATTTTTAGTTGTGTGAATGTTACAAGCACAAATACATTTAATCAGTTTCCGTAGCCTTATCCTTCTTTAGTTCCATGGCCTCGAGTTTTCTTATGAGATTAACCACTTTAGCATTTATATCATCATCTTCTTTAAGAAGATAAATTCTGCCCCTCTCCTTTGATTAAGTAGGCCTAGAAATGGTGCTTGATTTTGGAGAGATGTCTTATGATTGTGTGTTTTCAGCAAGTTTGTCAAAATAATCCCACACATCATTGACCTCTTTGGTAATGAATTCCCTATTGCACATTGCCTCGACCATTTAGCGCATGGAAGAAGTCAGCCCATCGTAAAAAAAAAAATTTGTTATTCGCCAAGTTTTAAAACCATGTTGTGGGCATGAATTGATAAGATCCTTGAACTGCTCCCAAAATTGGAAGAATGTTTCATTTTCCTTTTGGGCAAAGTTCATGATCGATTTTTTAAGGGTGTTCGTTTTATGATATGGGAAAATTTTCTTTATGAACTCCCTTGTCATGTCATTCCATTTGTCAATGGATCGTGGACATAATGAATGCAACCATGTCTTAGCTTTCTCTTTTAAGGAGAAGGGAAAGAGTTTCAGCCTAACCGTGTCCTTAGACACGTTCGAAAAATATAGTGGCAATGATCTCATCAAACTCTTTCATGTGTAAATATGGATTTTCATATTCAAGTCCATGGGATTTTAGAAGGAGTTGGGTCACCCCTGGCTTGATATCCATATGTCCTGTATTTTCTACAAAAACCATGCATGAAGGTGTTCTCACCCTCACCAGTTGTAAATAATCTCGTAAAATACGAGGCGGGGGTGCTTGATGCACCTCATTCTCATCCTGAATTTCCTCAACCCTAGGTTGAGGTGGATTTAGAGGTTGATTGACCGGTTGATTGGCAGTCATAACTTCTGTTAACTCGGTGGAACTCGAGTGGACCCCTCAACCAATCTTCCTTCACTCAAGAGACGTCGAGTGTTATCACGGACCTACTTGGGCATGAAACACTCTCAGCCCTCAATTTCAGAATCTAACCTAAACCTAAAAGGAAAGAAGGAAATAAAAATATAGAAATAGAAAGAAGTTACCAAATTAGAAGTTTCTATTTTGGGATCCTGCAGAAGAAAAAGGAAAGTGAAATAGTTTCTAAAAAAGAACTAAGAAAGCAACCTAGTTTCTAAAAAAAAAAAAAAGAAAAAAGGAAAGTTTTTAAAAAGGAAAGTAAGTTTCTAAAAATAGAAAAAGGAAAGTAAGTTAGTTTCTAAAAATAGAAAAAAAAAGTAAATTAGTTTTCTAAAACCGGATTAGGAAAGTTTCTAAAAAATAAAAATTAGTTTCTAAAAACAAATTAGTAAAGTTTCTATCATAGAATTAGAAAGTAATTAATTTCTAAAAACAAAAAAGGAAAGTTTCTAAACCTAGAAATAAAAAGCTAAGTTAGTTTCTAAAATAATTTTGAAAAAACCCTAACCTAAAAATAGAAGGTAGAAAAACCTTAATCTTAAACTAATTCCAGAACTGGTTAATCTCAGAAAAACGCAACCGTTGATCCTCGGCAACGACGCTAAAAACTTGTTCATAACCCCAAGTGTTGGGTCGCGATGTAGTAATAATCTCGGTAAGACCAAGGTCAAATCCACAAGGACTAATCAAGTGAATATTCTAAAAGTAATTAGAAGTAGAACTAGAAAAAGATGTGAATTTAAATATGAAATAAAAGGAAGTAATTGTGAGAGATTTAATTAGAAACTTAAGAAATTCAAAGGTGAGAACTAGGGTTTCCAAGGATCCACTTGTGGCAATCAGGGTGATTCCTTACTTAATTCAAGTAAACACAATTGGAATTGAAGTCCTATCCTATCCAATTGAAAGATTTCTCAATAAAACCAAACCTGAACTTCCCTTGACCTAATTCTCAATAGATGAGAGTCATGAGGATTGGAAGTGATTCCATCAATTAGCCATGCCCTGGAGACAATGGCAAACAACAGGATATACCAATTCCCACAATCAATCATAAGAGAATTATGAAGATTAGAAGGAATTCCATCATCGCACCATGCCCAAGGGACGATGGTGAACAACATGATTTCCTAATTTCACAATCTCAAAGCATGGAAAGAAGATACTCAAAGCTTTTGCAGTTCTATTGTAATTTGAGTCATAATAAACCATTTAAAACTAAAAGTATTCCTTATAATCAAACTAGAATTAAAGAGAGTTCAACATAAACATAAATCAAAGCAATAAAAACATTCCATCACGCTACAACCTTCACTCTTAGCTCTAGCTAAGAGGTTTAGCCAACTATAGACATGATTGAACTAAAGTCTCTTAAATAAAACATGAAAACGACTAAGGAAAAAGAAGAAAAACTCTTAGCGACGACTTCTCCACCCTTTTGCTCCACTCCTTAAACCCTAAAAGATGCCCAGGAACATCCTAGGGAGTCCTATTTATAGTTGTAGAACTCCAACTTTCGCACCTAGTTGGAAAACTCTAGAAACCACCTCAAATTTACGCAGTTTTCTAAAATAGACTTCACGATCTGCGTAGTTTCTCAAAATAGACTTCTCTCTGCGCAATTTCACAAAATGACTGAGTTTCAGTATATGTTTTTTTTTTTCAGGACGATTTTAGGATTCGTTTTCTTCACTTCAAATCTTTGATTCTCTTCATTCCTCAATTGTTTTTCTTGGATCTTTGACATGTAAATTCTTCAATCTTGGTCTCCTAAGATCCACCCATTGCGTTGGTGATATTCTTGATCATCAAATTCATGTTTTTATCCCCCTTTTCAATCCAAGCTCTTAAATTCATCTTGCAACACAAACATGAGTAAAATAGAACATTAAGCATTATCATGTTCATAAAACCAAGATATAAATGGGGATAATATGCAATATTTGACCCTCAACAATCATTCACGGAAAATGGCCAAAGAGTGCTCAATTTATAATGTGTAACCTATTTTCATCTCTATTGTCTTGAAAATCTTGAGTATAAATGATTTCCTCGATAACCTGACAATCTCCAACCCATGACCTCATAGTTGAAAAAAAAACGATTTTTAACATTATCCCATAAATAGACATCTGATGATAAAAATGAGTAAACCATGAGATGTTTGGAAAGATGATTTTAATGGAAATCATATTGCATATTCATGAAGATAGTGAATTGGATTTGAACACCAAAAAACAGGTGGGGATTGAATTTCCTTAGTTGGGAGTTCCTTAAGCATAAATGAGGCGATTGAGACTTTTATGTTGAAGTTTTCTAAAGCTCGGTGTTATGGGAAGATCCGAGTCTGCATAAGATCCGAGGACAAAGTACCGAGCCGAGTCGACTAGCAGGATCAACATCCGAGGCCTAATCCGTCCACCCTGATATGAACATTCCAGAGAGACATGGCATTTAGAATACCTTCACCACGGCCGCGGGTCGAGGCAGTATCCGTGATCCAATCGGACGTAAAAACTACATACTAAGCACCTCACACGGGAGCTATTCACTCACCGACTTCAGTTATAGCGAAACCTTCGCCTCGGAGCCTCGTTCGAGATATCGGCTCGGACCAACCTATCGTCCGAATTCAACAATACCCATCAAGAGGACTGCACAAGTAGATGACTTCTAGTTGAATCGAGCCAAGCAGACACTAGAATTCCGTCTGCCAAATGAGGAAACTACCATCACTAGACGTGGCCGAAAACTTCGTCCGGATATACACATTATGCGCTTGACGCGCTACACGATCTACGAATTACGGGCAATATCTCCACGATCTGAAAATCCCTTTGATTGTGCCGAGATTGTCGGACCCAGACAGCTCAACTATCAGGTATAAATAGTCCATCACCCCATCGCTACAGGTACGCAATAGCAAGCACTCTCTCTTCTACTCTTCACTTAGACCCAGATTCCCTTGACCTGACTGAGGCATCGGAGGGTCCCCCGGCTTAGCCAGGGTCACCTTTGCTCATCTCCCATCATGTAGGTTCAAGACGAGGGGCTTCGGAGTGGAGGAGACGTAAGGGGAGGGCCGACCAGATTTTGGCCTCAACATTTTTTGGCGTCGTCTGTGGGAATCTGATACAAAAAGGTAAGTTCCCGTTTCTCAAATCCAATGGCGAGGAAGAAGAAAGTGGTGGCCGTGGAGCCGGAGCCAAATAAACAAACGCGATCTTCTTCACCACTTCATGCTGAGTCTACGCCGGGGCATTCACAACGCTCCCACAACCGAGCAAGCAAATATCGTGTCATGCAGAGCGAGATCCAGGCCCTACGCGACGAAATAAACAGAATGAAACAACAAAGGGAACCACAACTACATCCGATTCAGGGGAATCCTAACCCTGAGCCGGTAGGTCTGTACATAGAGACTCACTCTGCACCGGGGGGTGTGAGGCACGAGGCGCCCCAACAATCTCGGGCGCCGCTTTCGGGTCAGAACTCTCCTATACAAGTTAGAGTCTCTCCATGGAACACCTCCGCTCAAGCACCCACGAACCATTCGATCACCTCGGCTCTAGCGCCTACGGATCTCCGTCATCGGATAGAGCGGAGGAGGGAGAGGAGAACTCCATAAATAAAAGATGCCCCGGAGATAGTCGTAGAGAATAAAGACCCCTGGGAAGTGCGATTCGCGGAATTCAACGATAAACTTCAAATTCTGGAAAAGAAGCAGCAAATGTCAACGGTTCCCGCCACAGTACAAGCTATGATGGAAGAGACCGAGCCTCCTTTCACTTCCACCATCATGGAGGAGGTAATGCCGCAGAGGTTTCGTATTCCTTCCGTCATTCAATACTCTGGATCTGGAGACCCGTCCGAGCACCTGGAAACCTATCGGTCCTGGATGCAGATCCAGACGGCCACGGATGCGATGATGTGCAGAGGGTTCTCAATAACCCTTGCGGGATCCGCTCGGAGTTGGTACCGACAGCTCAAACCTAACTCCGTCGCCTCCTTCGCAGAATTAAGTCGGTTATTCCTTACACAGTTCATAAGTGGTAAAAGAAGCCGAAAACCCAATACTCACCTGCTTACTATCAAGCAAGGTTTAAAAGAGTCACTGAAAGACTACGTTGCTCGTTTCAACGAGGAAGCGCTACAAGTCGAAGACTATGATGACAAAATGGCGCTAGCCGCAATACTCAGCGGTCTAAAAGAAGGACGGTTTACTTTCTCCATCGGAAAGAACCCACCGAAAACATTCGCAGACTTCATGGCAAAAGCTTAGAAATACACCAATGCTGAGGAGTTCACTAACGCTCGCAAAGGTGTACAAGTAACCGACCCGGGCAACAAAGGCATAAACGATCGCGCTCCCTGCGATCGTCGACCGAGTCGGAGGCTGGAGGGGAAATTTCGTTCCTACACTCCTCTCAATACATCCACCGAGCAAATCCTGTTGGACATCCGAGAAGACAAGCGACCCAATTGGCCAGTCTGTATGAGGGTTGATCCGGAGCACCGAGACAAGCGAAAGTTCTGCCGCTTTCACCGAGATCACGACCACAACACGGACGACTGTGTAGACTTCAAAGACGAAATTGAGTCCCTCATCCGTAAGGGACATTTACGACATTACGCCAAAAAGGAGAGGTCTATTCGGAGGGAAGAACGACCGTAAGAGCAGTCGAACAACCCCACGGAAGAGCCAGCGAAAATTCACACTATTTTCGGGGGCTCGGCCGGGTGAGGGGATTTAAACAGGGCCCGGAAGACCCATTCTCGGAGGTCTGACCCAGAACATTACATCCATCTCACAGAGCGGCCTAGTAAGGAGCTCCGAGTTAGTCCCTGCAGCCTAACCTTCACAGAAGATGACGCATGCGGAATCCAACATCCGCATGACGATGCTCTAGTGGTCACCATGACCATAGCAAACCATAAGGTATATCGGATTTTTGTCAACACCGGAAGTTTGGCCGATGTAATATATTCTAAGGCCTTTGAAAGGATGGGAGTTCCACGGTCGTGACTCCGACTCATGAAGACGCCCTTACATGGCTTTGCCAGAGAAAGAGTAATCTCCGAGGGAGCCATCTCCCTCCCAGTTACAGCGGGGGAAGGACAACATCAAGCCAACGTCATGGTGGACTTCTTGGTTGTCAATGTGCCATCGGTACACAACGTCATCCTGGGCCGACCCTCCCTCAATGTAATGAGAGCAGTCGTCTCAACCTACCACCTGATGATGACGTTCCTAGCCGAAGGCGGGATTGGTTACCTCCGAGGCGACCAACGAGAAGCTCGGAAATGTTACGCCATAGCGGTCCAGAAAGGAGCAGCCAAGCAAACTCTTACCATCAATACCCTTGACCCTCGAGGACTTGTGGAGAACTCGATAGAAGAACTAGAAAAGGTGCCTCTCAACGAAGATAACCCGAGCAAAACTGTTCAGCTCGGATCGTCACTAAATCCCGAGCATCGATCTACGATGTTGGCCTTCTTAAAGCAATGCCAAGATATCTTCGCATGGTCGCATGCTGACATGCCGGGAATCTCTCCTCTGTTTTGGTCCACAGATTGAATGTGGATCCGGATTACAAGCCAATAAAACAAAAAAGAAGGTCATTCGATGCCGAACGATATGAAGCCATTGCCAAGGAGGTCTCTATCCTGCTCGATGCATGTTTCATAGAAGAGGTGTACTACCTCGACTGGATAACAAATGTTGTACTAGTGAAAAAATCCAACGGGAAGTGGCGAGTCTTCGTAGATTATTCGGATCTCAACAAGGCATGTCCCAAGGACAATTTCTCATTGCCCCAGATCGATCAACTAGTGGACAGCACCACTGGACATGAGTTGCTCTCGTTCCTGGATGCGTATTCCGAATACAACCAGATTATTATGCATCCCCCAGATAGGCGGAAGACCACCTTCGTCACAGACAAAGGGCTCTACTGTTACAGGGTCATACCTTTTGGCCTGAAAAATGCTGGGGCAACATACCAGAGGTTAGTAAATCAGATGTTCACTAAGCAGATCGGACACACTATGGAGGTCTACGTTGACGATATGTTAGTAAAAAGTATCAAAGCATTCGATCATCTCACAGACCTCAGAGATACATTCAGTGTCCTCCGAGAATACCAGATGAAGCTGAACCCTGCTAAATGTGTATTCGGAGTCGAATCAGGAAAGTTCTTTGGGTTCCAAGTTAGTCAGCGAGGAATCGAAGCTAACCCTGACAAGATCAAGGCTCTCCTCGATATGAGTTCTCCTCGGACCATAAAAGAAATACAATGCCTTATAGGAAGAGTTGCTGCGCTCGGACGCTTCATTTCTAGGGCGACTGATAAATGCCTCCCCTTCTTTCAGCAGCTGAAAGGTCATAAGAAGGCAGAATGGACGCCAGAATGTGAGCAGGCCTTCCATTAATTGAAACAGTATTTAGGTTCACCCCCTCTGTTATCCAAACTTGAAGAAGAAGAGCCCCTACTCCTCTACCTCGCGGTCTCCACCTCGGCCGTCAGCTCGGCATTGATTAGAGAAGTTGGGGGTAAGCAATACCTGGTGTATTACGTAAGCAAGGCCATGGTACCTGCCAAAATGAGATATCCATCTCTGGAGAAGTTAGCGCTTTGCCTTGTTATCTCGGATCAGAGGTTACGACCCTATTTTTAGGATCACTCTATTATCGTATTGACTGACTCTCCCCTGAGACAAGTTCTCCAGTGGCCCGAGGTGTCCGGTCAGATAACCGAGTGGGCAATTGAGCTCGGAGAGTTCGACATCCAATTCCATCCAAGGACGACAATTAAGGGTTAAGCCGTAACCGATTTCATCGCCGAGTTCACAACCCCGAGCACGGAGGAAGTCAGTACAAAAATCGAAATGACTCCACCCGTTCTTCAGAAAAATCAAGAAGTTGAATCGGATCCGGGATGGGTTCTCTATGTTGATGGGTCATCCAACGTCAAAGGGGCGAGAGCTGGAATCATCTTGGTAGCACCCAATTCCACGACAGTCCAATACGCAATCAGGCTCGGGTTCAAAGCATCAAATAACGAAGCAGAATACGAGGCGTTGTTAGCCGAGTTGAGGTTAGCAACGAGTCTGGGGGTTCAGACTCTCCAAGTCCGAAGCGATTCACAGCCGGTGGTGAATCACATCTCTTCAGAGTACGAAGCCAAAGAAACTCGAATGATCGCCTACCTCGACGAAGCGAGAAAACTGATTGAGAAATTTTGGAGTTGTACGATCCGACAGATTTCTAGAACAGAAAACTCGTGGGCCGACGCCCTAGCAAGACTCGCCTTGACCTCTGAAGGAAAAATCCCGCGGTTCGTCCCCGTTGAGTTCGTTGAACATCCGAGCATCGGCCAGTTAGAAAAGTTCAACCCCGTTCACACCATTTCGAGCTGGATAGACCCGATCTTCAATTACCTTCATCCGGCGGAGTCCCTTTAGATAAGCTGGAGGTGAGGTGATTGAGAGTCCGAGCGGCCCGATATGTCATACTGGATGAAGTGTTATATAAAAAGGGGCATTCTCAGCCTTACCTTAGATGCCTCCGACTAGATGAGGCCGATTACATGATCCGAGAAATTCATGAAGGGATCTGTGGAAATCATTCTGGTAGCCGAGCCTTGGCCCTGAAGATACTCCGTCAAGGGTACTTCTGGCCAACCCTCAAACAAGACTCGAAGGATTACGTTCAAAAGTGCGATAAGTGTCAACGCTACACGGCCGTGCCAAAACAACCAGCGGAAGAAATGACTCCTATGAGCGGGCCATGCCCCTTCGCCCAATGGGGGATCGACATCATCGGTCCCTTGCCTACAGGGAAAGGATAGGTCAAGTTCGCGATTGTTGCTGTCGACTATGATGGGCAGAGGCCGAGCCTGTGGTAAAGATTACCGAGCGGAAGGTGGTCAATTTCGTATGAAAAAATATTATCTGTCGGTTCGGAATCCCACGAACGATCGTATTTGACAATGGCCGACAGTTCGATAATGGCAAGTTCCGAGTCGGGGGCTCGGCATCACGAATGCGTATTCGTCGCCTCAGCACCCACAGTCAAATGGACAGGTGGAAGCGGTCAATAAGGTCATTAAGCATCATCTCAAAACCAAACTGGAAAAGGCAAAGGGCAACTAGGCTGAGGAGCTCCCATTCGTCCTTTGGGCTTACAGGACTACCGCCTAGTCCTCGACAGGGGAAACCCCTTTTTCACTCTCTTACGGCTCGGAAGCAATGGTGCCAGTGGAAATCGGCCTCCCCACGGTTCGCGTCCAAAATTTCAAAGAGGATCGAAACGTCGAGCAGATCGCGTCCAACCTGGACCTGCTCGAAGAAGTTAGGGATGTTTCCAGACTCCGCGCCGCCACTCGACAACAACAGGTGGCCCGATTCTACAATTCCAAGGTTAAGACCAGACGATTTAGGCCAGGCGACTTGGTCCTTCATCGAGTCTTTTAGAACACTGCTGAGCTGGGTGCTGGACCATTCGGACCTAACTGGGAAGGGCCCTATCGGGTGGTTCGTTCAACGAAACCGGGATCTTATCATCTGGAAGATCTCGAGGGCCATCAACTCCCCCACCCTTGGAACACCGAGCGGCAAGCCTTTAAGGTCATGAATAAATGTACGCCTCCAAGCGACTAGCCTCTAAGGCTCTCAATAAAATTATCCATTTTTACATAAGCGGGCTAATTTCTACGAAGGCACCTCCCCTTAACCGGGGGGAAATCCAAAGAGGCGATCCGACTCCTCAGCAGGAGTCGGACCAATTTCTACAAAGGCATCCCCCCTTAACCGGGGGGAAAAAGTCAAGAGGCGATCCGACTTCCCCAGCAGTGGAGTCGAGCCAATTTCTACAAAGGTATCTCCCCTTGATCGGGGGGAAAAGCCAAGAGACGATCCGACCCCCCAGCAGTGGAGTCGGACCAACTTCTACAAAGATCTCCCCCTAATCAGGGATAAAAACCTAAAAGGGAAGTCCAATCCCCAAGCAGGGAGGTCAGTTTGACCAATATAAAAGATCATTGACGAAGGCAAAGCAAGCCGACCCCGTAAGGGTCGGACTAAGCGACGAAATTTTAACAGGTTAACCTGTTAAATAAACAACTCAGATACCCATTCGGAAAAATCGGTTTATCAACCGTACAGAGTCACAATCAACAATACACAAAATTTTATTCAAAATTAGTTTCATTTAAACCGGAAAGGTTTATTACACAGTACGTCATTGCCAAGTATACTAAAAAAAAGAAAAAGAAAAGGGAAAACTCTTCAGGTTGTCGGAGGCACCTGGGAATCGGTGGCCTGGTTTGGATGAGTCGCCTCGGTAGTATTTTCATCTTCATCTTCGGGCAGTAAGGGGTCGAGGTCGAGGTCCGGATACAAGTTCTGAATCGCGACAAGACACTCATCAAAGCCACGGTCAAAGAACTTAGTAGCTTCGGTGTCCCTCTCTTTCGAAGTCTTGTACGCGGCTACTGCCGCTGCCACTGCTGCAGCCCGGGAAGCCTCGTTCTCGGTTCATTGAGTCCCCTTCGCCTGAGAGACGGCTCGGCTCATTTCTTCGGCGGCCTCGACCTTAGTCCACTCCAGGAGCTCACTAATCTGGGTGTTCTCCTTGGCAAGAGTATCAACATGATCCCTAGCTCGAGTCAGTTCGGCTGTGGCTGCATCATTCTGGCTCTCGAGGTCTTTCACGACCCCCTGGAGCCGAAGTCCTTCAGCCTCGAGCTTACTCATTGCTTCTTGCAAATGACGCTCCCTGGCCTTTCCGTCTTCAAGCTGCCGATGCAGCTCGTCCCGTTCAAGTTGGAAGGAGGCGACTTCATCCCGTAAGGCTTCAGCCTCGACCCTAAGAATTCCTACCTCAGTGTCTCTCCGCTCCAGCTCCTTTATTCTCTCCTGAACCAAGAGAACCTTCGCGACAGACTGAACAAAATAAGAAAGTGAGTCCTCAGAAGAAATAGAATGTAAATCGACAAGAAAAGTTGACAAAATTACCATATAAAATATAGAAACCAAATCGTTCAGAAAGGAAGTGTCCGATTTTCCAAGTGTCTGGACTATATCCTCCTCTAGAGCGTGCTTAGCGGCCCAGGGTAGCAAGCATGATAAGTGATAACCCTGCTCAAACCTTTCTCCGCTCGGCCCTGCCCGGGTCGAATCAACAGTCTCACCGACCCCTATCTGACTGCCCGCTGAGGGCTAAGCCTCGCACCCAGTATCCTGTTCGGCCCCATCATTGCCTTGGGGAGCAATCATGGCATCAGCCATCCGAACAGCCTCGTCCCGCTCGGAGGATGAAGGGGCGGCTATGAAGGGGGCTTCTAGGCAAAGCCCCTCGGTGGGAGGAATGACAGTGAAGGAAGGTGGGTGAGGGCCTGTACTCGTCACAGGAGCAGCCGCGACCATGGTCGTATCGGCAAGCACCGCAACCATGGTCGTATCGGAGAGCACCTCAACCCAAGCTGATATGTTGGGAGGTGCCACGGCAGGGGATATAATTACAGATGGTGCTACTGCCGATGAGGTAGTAGTAGGAAATGGACCTGTATCCCGAGTTGAGGCAATCTGAGTGACAGGAAATGGAGTTGTATCCCGAGCCTCGACAATCGGAGTAAGGGTCGATGAACCAACTCTGCGGGGCGCAGCTTTCTTCCTCTGAACGACCTTCACCTGCAGCTCGGTCGTCGGCAACTCCTCCGCTATCGGGGCCGCTTTCCTTTTCCGAGAACTAGAAGCTTCGGCTATGCCAACATATCAAAAATACCAGTTAGAGACCGAATGGAAATAACATAAGGGAGACTTGAAAATAAGGAAACTCACTGAAGGAAGAAGGCCGCGGCTGAGATCGACACAACCCGGACAGGTGAACATTGGAGGCCGTAATCAGACCTGACCAGGAACGAAGTTCCCCCGACCGTGCCCTGGCTTTGGCTATCTGATTTTTCTGGTCCGAGGAGAGGAAAGGCAGGTTCCTCGCAAAGACTACAAAAAAATAAGGAAAACCATGAGTCTATACCGAAGTAAGAAGGGCTATGTAACGAGGGAAAGGTTGCATAATCCGACCTGGAGTAGTGAATTTGGTGGGGACCCGATATGTCAGAGCCCTCATCTCCGCAGCCGGCGCCTCCCAGTCACCCGCGGCCCAGAACCACTTGTTTTTCCAATCTTTCTTAGAAGTCGGAAGATCCAAGACAAGTCCTGACTCCTTACTGCCTCTGGTCGCAAAATAGTACCATGACTCGTTGCTGTCGTGTTTAGCCTGGTACAGGCTCATCAGCTCTACGGGGGTCAGTTCTGGGTTCCCGACTTGGCGCCAGATGATGAAGGCAGAAATTAACACCCTCCAGGCGTTAGGGGCAAACTGTCCAGGCACCAGCCCCAAGTAAGTAGCCAAAGCTTGGATGAAGGGGTGCATGGGGAGGCAGAGTCCACATTGTAGAACACAGAGGAAAACGATAATCTCCCCGTCCGCAGGGGCGCCAGCTGCATCGGTGGGCTCTGGGGCCCTAATCCGGACGGAGTCAAAAATTTCAAACTCCGAACGGATCCACTCTATTTGGGACTTTGTTATCACAGAGCCCCCTGAGACTACCTCCGAGGCCCGGTCACTCGGTGACATCTCTCTGGTCCTGGCGACCGTGGCCCTGGGGGGTCGTACAACACCCCTCTTTTGGGCTCGGTGGGTCCGAGCCCCTGCCTCCTTTTGTCTTTGGGGAGGGGGATACAGAGGGACGACATCAAGTGGCCCCTAAGAGGCCCCTCTCCTACTGCCGGAACTCTTCGACTCGGAACCTCCATCGAAATTACGGACCGTATCCAGATCAGAAGACATCTTTCGAAGAGAATAAAAAGTGGTGAAGGCAAGACTCACTAGGCACTAGCCGAAAATCGCTCCCACTAGGAAATGAAGATTAGTCGGAATCGCCTTCGCCAGAAATCGCCTTCTACGGTTGCAAGTTGAGCACAGGAAGTAGAAATGGGCAACAGTTTTCGGAAGGGGTTTATATATAGACTTCAGAAGATCTTGGCATTAATTGGCAAGTATTAATGCCCGCAGCCGAGCCGGCGCGAGCCGCTTCAAGAACCTACGTGGCGTGACGTTATTGGCCCGAACTCTGGCGGGCGTAAAGCCTTCTGCCTCGTTTGTCGCGCACGCAAGGGTCGAAGCGACGCCCGAGCAGAGGGAGTCGCCTTACATGTTTCTCTCCGTGCTTATGTGGCGGCCCCTCATAGGCGGACAGTCATCCAGGATCATAACCGTCGCCACGCATCCGCTCGAAAGTAGCCCGCATGCGCGAAATCCCAAGATGTGACGCTTCGATTTTAAAAAATTATTACTGCAGTATGGGTGGGAGTAACTCCTGCATGATTACTCTCCGAGTCCACAAGTAAACTCGAAGAGTAAGGGGCTTCTGTTATGGGAAGATCCGAGTCTGCATAAGATCCGAGGACAAAGTACCGAACCGAGTTAACTAGCGGGATCAGCATCCGAGGCCTAATCCGCCCTGATATGAGCATTCCAGAGAGACATGGAATTTAGAATACCTTCACCACGGCTGCGGGTCGGGGCGGTATCCGTGATCCTATCGGACGTAAAAACTACATGCTGAGCACCTCGCACGGGAGCTATTCGCTCACGGACTTCAGTTACAGCGAAACCTTCGCCTCGGAGCCCCGTTCGAGATATCGGCTCGGACCAACGTATTGTCCGAATTCAACAATACACATCAAGAGGACTGCACAAGTAGATGACTGCTAGTTGAATCGAGCCAAGCAGACACTAGAATTCCGTCTGCCAAATGAGGAAACTACCATCATTGGACGTGGCCGAAAACTTCGTCCGGATATACACATTATGCGCTTGACACGCTACACAATATACGAATTATGGGCAATATCTCCACGATCTGAAAATCCCTTTGATTGTGCCGAGATTGTCGGACCCGGACAGCTCAACTATCAGGTATAAATAGTTTATCACCCCATCGTTACAGGTACGCAATAGCAAGCACTCTCTCTTCTACTCTTCACTTAGACCCAGATTCCCTTGACCTGACTGAGGCATCGGAGGGTCCCCCGGCTTAACCAGGGTCACCTTTGCCCTTCTCCCATCGTGTAGGTTCAAGACGAGGGGCTTCAGAGTGGAGGAGACGTGAGGGGAGGGCCGACCAGATTTTGGCCTCAACACTCGGCATTATTTGGAACCTCCATTAATTGAAGTTAGGTGGGTGAGCACGTTGGAGTGTGACAGGCCACCTACGTAGGCCAAGTGGAATAGTATTATAATGTATGAATGACTCCTCCATTGATCGAGGCTAGATGGATGAGCATAATGGTATCATAAGAGGCCAATTACACATGCCAGGTGAGATATTTGTGACTGTTAGGCAACTGATGTAAACTGGCACCGGTATTCAAGAGGTTAATTATACCGAGCATTATGGATACTTTGCAATGCATCTATCCATTCATGTGTGTATGTGTATATATTACTTGGATTAAATAGTTGTTAATTATTTTCTCCTATGCACATGGTTTTCTATAGTCATTCTCAAGTAAATATGCTTTTGTTTTCAAAATGTCATGCAGAGGTTTACATACTGAGCTGTTAGCTTACTCAAGTTTGGATCAGGCCATTAACAGAGAAGTTGAACTTTTTATTGTAGTAAGTTTGGTTTGAAAGCATGGATGATGTATTCTTTGAATTGAACAAGTTTAGTTTATGTTATGGGAATGGAAATGTGATAATTTTTTCCTTTATTTAAAATTTAGTTCGATATTTATGATATATAATTCGTAGAATTGTTACTGTAAACATAAAAATGCTAAGTTCTACTCTCAGTGTGATATCAGCGTTGAATATAATGGAGTAGCAGAAGCATAAACTCAAGATCACGAGGGAGAATGACGAGGGCATTTTAGCCTAGCAAAGTTGAGTTGGATTGATAAGGGCCACGAGCATATATGATTAGTAGCGAAGATTAATCCAACGGACCGAATGAAGTTACACCTTCCTTCACAATAACATCGTTGGGCTTGGACTGTTGAAACATCTGATCAGTAGAGTAAACAGAAGATTTTGATTGGTGGAAAGTGTGGGACCCTTTGTTTTGAGATAAGTATAGGGGAAGATATGCATGAATAACAAGCTCATAGAGAGTCATAGGCATTAATAATTTAATAAAAATTCCCATGGGTCCCACCATTTGGGTAATATCCAAGCTTCTTATCTGTTTGCTCTTGGCGCGGTTTGGCTAGTGACGCTGCCACTAGCCAGTGGCTAGTGGTCGGTGCTCTCTGAGCCCTGCCATTATATATGTACTTTATCCACGCCGTCCATCCATTTTTAAAGATCATTTTATGGCTTAACCAAAAAAATGAGGCAAATATAAAACTCATGTGGACAACACCACGGGAAAACAGTAATGATTGGATGTCCACCATTAAAAACCTCCTGAGGCCCAATGTAATTTTTATTTAACATCCAACCTGTTGATTAGGTATTAGAGACCTGGATTAACGAAAAAAAGAAACATCAGCTTGATCCAAAACTTTTGTAGTCCTAAGGAAGTTTTTAATGGTGGGCGTTCAATCAACACTGTGTGGTCCACTTGAGATTTGTATATAACTCATTTTTGGTTTTATATAATAAAAAAATCTAAAAAAAATGGACGGATGGCATAGATGAAACACATACATCATGTTGGGCCCACATGGCACCGACCACTAGCCATTTCTAGTGGCAGGGTCACTAGCCAATCCGTTTCCGTGCCCTTTGCTGTGTGGGTTGTCAGTTCCGGAAGCGGATTGCGTACTGAGTAGTAAACTCTGTGGGGTCCACTTGATTTATGTATTTCATTCACTCCATTCATTTTAACAGATAATTTGAGGGCCTGAGACTGAAAATGAAATATATCGAAATTTCAAGTCGACCTCACCAAGGGAAACCGTGTGAATTAAAATTCTACCATTGAAAAACTTTTGGGCCCAAAGAAGTTTTGGATCAAGCTGTTATCTGTGTTTTCCCTTCATCCATGTCCATGTGATCTTATGAACAGGTTGGATGAAAAATAAACATCATTGTCTGCCCTATCAAGGTTTCAACGGTGGAAGTCATTATTCCCACTCTTTCCTGTGGTGTGGTTCACTTGAGCTTTTTATATGCTTATATTATGGTCTCAACGGCTAATATGAGATGGAAAAATGGATGGATGGTGCGGATAAACCAAATACATTCAAAGTTAGCCTAACTGAGTTTACTCAGTATGATAAAACCGTACTGAGTAACTCAGTACGCAATCCAATTTCGTCAGTTCCCTTCAATCAAGCGGTGTCCCGTGATGACACGTGCAGCAAAATTCTTCTTCAACCCTTTGCCTAAGCAACTTTTACGAGCTACTACAAACATCACATCGATCTTAAACCCATTGTTGCGTTGGAATACTTGGACAACCGTGTCCAATCGGATCCATTGATTAGGTCCAGCACAAGTTGCATGGGCTACCGTACAAACATCACATCGATCTTAAATATATTATTAATTTGAGCAATGATCTTTAATATGGATGGTCAGGATTGTTTATTAAAAAAGTCCAATCAACAATTTGAACCATCTATTTATTAAGACCGTTCATGGATTGCTTATGATTGTAAAAAAAGTGTTGTGCTATGCAGTTTTAACAATCCCATTCATTGCTTACATGTGGCTGTACAAAATAAGGCAAAATCAAGGATGGATTGAATCATCTGATCATTGAGATTTTTACATGGTAGCCATGTGAAACCTGTTCTGGACTTGATGTACAGCTCAGATCAATCTCTTGGACTGTCTAAGGGTTACCAATGCAAGTAGGTGCACTGTCACGTGTAGTCCACTGGGATAAAAGGACCATTTATCGGTAGGATTTATCCGGAAAAGTAAAGGATGCGGATTAGCTACTGACAGGTTGAGTAGCGAGACTGACTACTAAGTGACGTCACCCAGTTCTGTGTGCCCCACCATGACGTATATTTTGTATCCACACCGTCCATACATTTGGAGAGATCATATTAGTGTATTATCCAAATAATGAGTCAGATCCAAGGCTTGAGTGAACCCACCACAGACAATAGTGGGGAGAGTGATGTCCACCGTTAAAAAATTTTAATGGCCACAAAAGTTTTCAATCAATCTGATATTTTTATTTTTCCTTCTTTCATGTCTTCGTTAACTTATGAACAGTTTGTATCTCAAATAAACGTCATGGTAGACCTTGGGAAGATTTTAACTGTGGGTGTCACTCTCTCCTTTGTTTTCTGTGGTGGGGTTCACTCCATATGGATCTGCCTCATTCTTTGAATCATAACTTAAAATGATCTCTCCAAATGTATGGACGGTGTGGATATAACACATACATCATGGTGGCCCCACAGAACTTAGTGACGTCACTTGAGTAGCGAGTCTCGCTACTCAACCTGTCAGTAGCTAATCCGCGTCCAAAAGTAAAACCCGACGTGAAAACACGAAAACCTCGCTGTGACACGTAAGCATGCACTAACGCTCAAAACACGTGAACATGAATGAAACGCATACACAAATGGCTGATGGGGACTTGGATTCGATAGCAACACGACCGTACCCACCTCTGTGCTGGAGAAGTTCTGTGAGGCCATCATGATGTGAAGTGGATTGGCTGGTGTCCCTCACACCAGCTGTATCAGCAAGTTCTATGGGTATTATCATGATATATGAGTTATATCCAAACCTTCCATCCATTTGGCAAGCTATATTAATGCTTGAAACGAAAAATAAGACAGATCTAACTTTCAAGTGGATCACACTGCAAAAGCAGTGGAGGATTGAACGTATACCATTGAAACCCTTTTTGGGGTCACAGAAGTTTTGGATCAGATGGAAAATAAACGTTATGGTGGGCCTTATGGACTGTTTAACGGTGAAAATCATTATATTTTTGGTGTGGTCCAAATGATCTTTGGATATAATTCATTGTTTGGATAATACTCTAAAATGATCTCTAAAAATAGATAAATGGTGTAGATATAATAAATACATCACTGTAGGCTCATGTAACTTTGGTCTCCTTTGAATGGTTCTAACAACTCATAGCTCAAGGAGCATCAGTGCTTGTCTTCGCACGACACGTACCTATAGCAGCTATATAGCTAGTGTGTGGTACATCAGCCAATCCGCTTCCACCATGATATATGTGTTTTATTCACTCGATTCATCCCTTTTAGATTCTCATGTTAGGGCATCAACTCAAAAATGAGGCAGACCTAATATCTCAAGTTGATCACACAAAACAGGAAAAATAGTGATTGAACGCCTCATTAAGAGCTTCCTAAGACCCACCCACTATAAGGTTTATTTGCCATATGATTTATGGCTTATGTCACACGGACATGAGTGAAGGAAAACACAAATATCATCTTGATTTGAAACTTTTATGGCCCTCAAAAACTTATTAATGGGAGATCAATAATCACTATTTCCTATAATATGGTCCACTAAAATTTAGATTTACCATTTTTTTAGGCTCTTGCCCTAATATGATCTCGCAAAATAGATGGACAAACAGGATAAAACACATATAATCAAGGGGCCCATAGACCTTTTCCAGCCAAGATGGCTATAGCATCATCATCATCAACAACAACAACAACACTACTACTCGCACATCGTTAGAGCAATTACTTGAATCCAAGTAAGACACATCTTACTTGAATGTGTGTTAGTGTGTGTGAAAGTGTTTATGTCTAATTTGATCATGCGAGATCTAACAACTTAGATGATGCCACGTGGCAGTGAAATCTCCACAAGAGACAAACGAAAAATTTCCTCGACCGCACTAATAGTCGACTATAATCAGCTATTGGTATTGAATGTTACATATCTCATTCATGGTGGTCTCATGATAAAAAATGGCTATCGACCAAAATATGATCCCTACAAACGATAGATTCGGTCAATGCACCGTAGCATCACATAAAAGTCCTTATGACTGAAACTGCTTAAGGAGCGATGTAACAATAACGTAAAGTTGGCGAAAGTTTCATAGCACATTACATGCTCGTGCGAAGAAAGAAATAACGACCATTAAAACATGACCTTATGAGAAAAATTCTTATCCATATAATAGGAGCAAGATGCACGCATAATCAATGGCCGACCCATGACAACGACTAGCACACACGATAAGTGTTGGTGTCACACCCCAAACTCGGAAACCAAGCTCACAAAATTCTCGATCGCCGAATTCGGTGCCGACAGCCTCCGTAGTACCTCATTCTCGGCTCCCAGTGTCCATACGCCAGATTCCGATCCTGGGATCGTACAAGGAGGATTTTTCCAACGTACATTTATCTCGTAAGAAGCATAACCACAAGTTTACCCAAATCACAAAGGCAACATCATCATCACATATTCACTAATATAAACAATTGAACACAGTACTGAAAGGGAAATACATATATACAAAATTAAAGCTCTAAAAGACAGCTGCATGCTCCAAGCTCAGCGCTGCTGTGACCTAACGCCACCTACAAGCATCTATCGTGCATAAGCTTACAGAAAGCTTAGAGGGTGGTGTAAGTGTGTGTGATGCAGTGCCAAGCATATAGATATCAAAGTAAGCGAAAATACTAGCAATCCATAAATCGTACAATAACAGAGTAATGCGAAAACATGCTGGTAAGTCTATAAATACCATCAGCTTTATCTAGGCTATGTGATACAAAAAAAAAAACATAATAAGCCAATATCATATACTGAGGATGCAATGCAATATGCAAATCCTTACGAGTCCACGAATACCGTTAACCTCATCTAGGCCATATAAATGCAGAAACATAGCAACCCAAAATGCCATATGCCGCAGATGTAATGCAATATGCGGTGCGAATGAAATGACCAAGCTGGAGTGTGAAGTCGGGATGATAGTACGTAGTATTGTAGGCTATGGGGTCCATCACAAGGGTCTTCTATCTAAACCAGTCCCATACTTAAATTTGGATAGTCAGACTCAATGTGGTATACTCCTGATCTCAGGTTAGTCACGCTCCCCAACTGAAATCCTGGCCATTGCGAAGGTATACAACAATTAGTTGCGCGCTACCAACCCAAGTGGATAGTGAATGAATGAATGAATGAGTATGCAACTCCTGCTCAATAAGTCCACATATCAGTACCGTACATCTCTGAGATCATTACCGGGGTCTTTTACACTTTACATTAGCTTGCCGCCTCTATTCGAGCGTACAACTGGGTAAGTGGAAGAGACCTCACTATCCGCCTGCCAATATCGAGCCCGGCTCATCGATGGCGGACCTATTCCTCAAACTGGTCAAACTCAACCTAGATATTGCCCCCTCACTCAGGCAGGTAAGGTCATATCCCCTCCCAACAGACCACGACATAGTGGGAGACGCGGCCTACTAGTATATGGTGAAAGTGCACCTGTTAGTGCCCTGGTTTGTCAAGTTACGTGAATGATGGGTCAGACTGTCTACAGAGCTTGATAGGAAGATCAATTCAAGCGTTTGCTTCATCCGGATGTGTGGAAGCTCGCTATAGGTAAATCATATCCTCACATCCCATGTCCCAAAACACTAGGTGATTAAAACCCTTAAAACACGATAGACATCTTAGGATTTTTAGGTGAGAAAACTTTTTGCAAAATAGAAAAATCTTTAAGTTTTTCTCACCTTGTCGATTTTATCGAAGCACCCTCGATATGATCGACCTGCACTGTCGATGTCCTCGATACCTTAACGATATTATCGCTAAGAGGACAAAAAATATCCAGCAACTAAAAATTCATTTGGACGGATTTATCGATATATCGATACACCTATCGATATCATCGATAAAAGCACTAAATATGTCCAGTAACTTCACAACATATCTGGACGAATTATTGATGTGTCGATACACCTATCGATATCATCGATATTCAAATCTCGAGTCCATCGAGAGTGGCTCGATAAGATCGACAGGTAGATTTCCGGTGCCCCTGTTGTTTAATGAAAATCTCAAATTCCTTCGATATATCGATGACCGTCCGATATGATCTGAATTCAAATATCGATAAGATCGGAGGTCCATCGATGATATTGATAGTGGGCGTGCATTTCTTACAGCAGATATTTCAGGTTGTTTTTAATTATGATCAGGAGCCCTTCGATAGAATCGATATTCAAATATCGATGATATCGGCACCAGGTCGATTGCATCGAATAAGGACACAAATCGTCCAGCAAGCTTAAAGACAAATCCGCTGGATTTATCGATGCATCGACTCTGATCTCGATATCATCGACATTCAAATTTCGATGATCTTGACGGTTCCCCGATCACTCTTGAAAACCTGAAATATTTCAAAGTCAAGTCTCTCTCATGTTTTCATGTGTCGATGGATCGAACCTGTCATCGATGAAATCGGAGTTCGAAATCCGATGACATCAACAATAGTTTCGATTCATCGACCAATTGCTAAGAAGTTTCAAAAGCGTATGACATTGAGTCTGAGTCATCGAGCAGATCATCGATGCTATCGAGAGTATACGCTCGATGATATCAAACTCTGTCATAAATGTGACCGTTTTATATCCATTGGAACTTTTTGCCTATATATAGAGGACTTGTCTTTTGTTGCTGTGAGAGAAAGAAGAGAGAGCTTTTGTGTGTTTTAACTTATATCTTATATCTAAAGCTCTTTATCTCAAGGGAGTTCATCCTCCAATCCACCCTCACCATTGATATTTAATAGAGTAGATTGGGGAATGAACTTCCGCATTCAAGGATCCTCCAGCTACTACCTTAATGGCAAATCATTAAGCTGGGATGCCTTGAATGCATAAGAGTGGAACTACTTTATCTTCCTTATAGGAAAATCTTTAGAGAGTAGAATTTCATCTTCACCTTGACTCAACCCGAAGCCGAGTATTGATATATCATCTTATGTTGCGGATCAAGGGAGCAGAAGACTCTTCGTCAACAAGGAGTAGGAGATCTTCGGCAGTGTGCTGAATGAGACTCATCAACTTATCTGTAAGTATCTAGAGTCCAGAGGCACTTGTGATCATTCCTTTATAGGATTAGGTCTTAAGTGGTTCTCACCCTTTGAAGTCCTCAAGGAGGCCTCCGGCAGGAGTGTACATGGTGGGTGCATTGTGTAGACCCTTGCTCTGTGGAGAGCATAAACATCTGGTTAGGAGTGAACCAGTAAAACTCTCGGGTGCGTTGTGTGGACCCTTGCTCTATGGAGAGCATAAACATCTGGTTAGGAGTGAACCAGTAAAACTCCAGGGTTAGAGGTGAACCGAGTAGAAACCTCCGTGTAAAGGTTGAAGGTGAACCTGATTTAAAACCTTAGGTTTGAGGTGAACCCTGGGAAACCTCCTTAGTGAAATCTGGTACACTCAAGGGTTGAGTGCGGCAACCGGGGGTGGAGTAGACAAGTAGTCGAACCACTATAAAAATGATTGTGTCTGTGATTGATTCTTATGCTTGATCATTTGTGTGATTATGTTAACTGAATTCATATCTGCTCACACTTCACACACAGTCACATCCATCATAGATTATAACTGCTTCATGCTTATTATTTGAATAGTTCTGTGATTGAATCCTCTACTAGGCTTGGAAGCCAGTTGAGTTACATTTGAGTAATCCTGAAAATTGCATACTTATTAGGATTAGAGTGATAGGATTTTTAATAACTCATAAATCTTTAAAAAGTCTTATTCACCCCCCTCTAGGACATATTGACATATTCCAACTTCAACTCAAGTGGTCTTCATGGCTATTTCATATGGCCCTCATGCGCTCACATATATCCACTTGGTCCAGACGTTAGTGCGTCTCCTGACCACGTAGGTTTAGGGATTTTCACCTAGGGACATCTATGGTGCCCGTATGCTAGAACCAAACATTTTCGGTGTCCCATTTGGCCATCCGCAATATGCCTGTAGAGGCCACGACCCTAATGTCGTTAGGGCGTACGGTGGTCATATCACAAAATACGAGAAGCATGAGTCATACCATCCAGTCATGCAGCAATCCTGTGTGTACCGTGCGCTCATATGGGCAACTCCTACTATCAGGAAGTCCCATAATAATCCGCCCTATAGCATATGCAATGGTCGACCACAGCTCATAACAAACATACAGATGATGCGTATGGGCATATATCATGATGTTATGCTGTCACATACTCATAATCGGTATCGATAACCGACACCGATAATCGGCATCGATAATTGGCCTCTACAATCGGCCTCTAAACCATAATATATGGATCCAATCTAAACCATAATATAAGGATCGGCCCTCGGCTCTGGATATGCCAAATTCAGTAGCACAGAGCCATCTGTCTACGGCGATGATGAACCATGCAACATCAATGGGGTCCAATGATTTGGGTTGACCTAGAATAATGAGAATGGGCCTAACAAAGGCCTAAGGGAAGGTCACAATATGGACATTTAACCATCATTGCCCACTAATGTGGACATTTAACCAACATTGCTCCTAAGGAGTGGCCCACATAGGGCCGAACATATAGTGGGCCCATGACCTCACATAAGGCCCTAATATACAATACCATGGGCCTCACTCAAGGGCTTATACACATCACGATGGACCTCTTGCATGGGCCTAATATACATCACAATGGGCTCCATCGCCTAGCCCTCAAATGCATCACAATGGGCCTTATCACATAGGCCTCATATACATCACATTAGGCCTTAAACACGGGCCGAATTCTCATCAGAATGGGCCTCAAATACCTGCCCAATGTACATCACATTGGGCCTCAAACACGGGTCGAATACACATCACAATGGGCCTCAAATACGGGCCGCATATACATCATATTGGACCTCAAACACGGGCCGAATACACATCACAATGGGCCTCAAATACTAGCCGCATATACATCACATTGGGCCTCAAACACAGGCCGAATACACATCACAATGGGCCTCAAATATAGGTCGCATATATATCACAATGGGCCACATCTCATGGGCCTTAATACGTCAAGTCGGGCCCACCGTTCTAGGTTATATCTACACCATACATCTATTTAAATAGATAATTATAGAGCATATCCCAAAAAATGAATCATAACGGAAGATCATCTGGACCATACCATAAATAGTAGTGGTGATAATGATCTCCACCATTAAACAGTTCACAGGGCTGGGGCCCACCATAACATTTTCTTCCATCCAATTTGTGCATATGGTCACAAAGACATGAATTAAGTGGAAAGACAAATATCATATTGCTCCAAAGCTTCTGTGTAACCAAAAAGGTTTCAAGGGTAGCCGTTTAATCCCCTCACTGTTTTTGCATGGTGGTCCACTTGATAACTAGTTAGGATATAACACATACATCATACGGTGGGCCCCACACATGGACGGTGTGGATCAAAACACATACTCCAACATGGGTCCCACCCGTCCAGAACGTTGGACGGCGTGAATCAAAACACATACTCCATGGCGGTCCCACGTGCTAGATACAGCACGGTAGGCCCCACCTGATATTTGAATCTGCCTCATTTTTTATAGGTGGACGATGTGGATCAAAACCCACACACGTCAGGTGGAACTTGGTGACGTCTCTGGCATGAGGTGCACCAACCAATCCGCTTCCATTCAACAGGTGGGTCCCATGTGGGGCCCACTGTCATATATCATATATAATATATTGTATTATTATAATATTTATATTATTTTTTAATTATTTTTTTAAAAAAATCATCCAGGCTCTAGACGTCCTTTGATGGACGGACGATGTGGATATAAAATGCATTCATCAGGTGGGTCCCACTGTCCTGAACAGATGGACGGCTAGGACACTGTCACGCCCCAAACTCGGAGACCGGGCTCACAAAATTCCCGATCGCCGAATCCGGCGCCGACAGCCTCCGTAGAACCCCATTCTCGGCTCCCAGCGCCCATACGCCAGGTTCCGATCCTGGGATGCTACAAGGAGGATTTCTAATAATCAATTTGATTTGTAATGAGCATAACCACAAGCATAACCCACGAACAAGAACACCATCACAAAATCCACTATGAACAAAAACTTTGAGTACAAGGTGTATAAAAGGGAAATACAATATACTGAAAATAACAAAAGCTCCAGAAGACTGCTGCATGCTCCGAGCTAAACGCTGCTGCAACCTAACGCCACCTGCACGCATCTATCGTGCATAAGCTTACAAAAGCTTAGAGGGTGGTGAAAGTGTGTGTAAGGCGAGTGCCAAGTGTACAATATCAGAGTAATGCGGAAATATGCGGTAAGTCCATGAATGCTATCAGCTTATACTAAAGCTATGTAATGCAATGCATGAATGCTGTCGGTCATACCAAGACCATGCGATACGAGGCCTATGTAGCCAAATGTCATATGCGAGATGCAAAGCAAGCGTGCCAATACCCATAAGTACACATATCCATGCGATGCATAATGCAGCTCAAGTATGCCAATCCTCATGTCAATACAGTTATCAGTCTGGATAATCACCGGGGTCTAGTACACTCAAACCAGCTTGCCGCCCCTATCCGAACGCACAACTGGGAGAGTGAAAGAGACCTCACTATCTGCCTGCCAATATCGGGCCCGGCTCGTCGATAGCGGACCGATTCCTCAAGCTGGTCAAACTCAACCTAGAAATTGCCCCCTCACTCAGGCGGGTAAGGTCACACCCCTTTCCAACCGACCACGACACAGTGGGAGACGCGACCTCCTGGTATTCGGCCCTCATGCGCTCGTACATCCACTCGGTCTCGACGTTGGAGTCATCCTCTGGTACCATCGGGTTTAGGGATTTTCACCCA
Source organism: Magnolia officinalis (assembly GCA_021015155.1). NCBI lineage: Eukaryota > Viridiplantae > Streptophyta > Magnoliopsida > Magnoliales > Magnoliaceae > Magnolia > Magnolia officinalis. Next base: position 46,847,396 of record JAJHSJ010000010.1, read on the forward strand.
GGGACATCTATGGCGCCCGTATGCTAGAACCAAACATTTCCGGTATCCAATCCAGCCACCCACGATGTGTCTGTGGAGGCTATGGCCCTAATGTCGCTAGGGCATATCACAATCATACAAATGCAAGTGCATGTATCACACTACCAGTCATGCAATCATCCTGCGTGAAGTACGCGCTCATGTAGGGTAACTCCGCCTATCAGGGAGCCCGTAACAGTCTACCCGAAGGCATATGCTATGATCAGTCACCCCTCATCTCAAGCATGCATATGATGCGTATGATCATGAATGATGAGACTATACTAAGCATTTTATAAAGTAATGAACTATCTTTTCAACGCAGATGGGCATAGACGGCTTACACACAACAAGTACGGGCCTATCGATGGGCCCTAAGGAGAGTCACAATGCGGACATTTAACCAACACTGTACTTACAATGTGGACGTCAAACCAACATTGCTCCCAAGGCATAGCCCACCATAGAGTATCATTACACAAACCATAGGGAATCACATATTGCGATGGATCGATACACAAGTCATTGGGCCTTGACCCAAAGTCCTCAAATACATCAGATGGGCTGCCTCATATGGGCCTTTCATAAATCAAGTAAGTCGCATTAGTGGGCCTTATGTACATTGCAATGGGCCATAACCCATGGGCCTTTGAAAACATCACAATGGGCCTCGTAACATGGGCCACAATTACATTGAATGGGCCTAGACACACGAGCCATATATACATCAAGGTGGGCCTCAACAATGGCCACAAATACATTAGTATGGGCCCCATCACATGGGCCTCACATAGGCACTAAGGTGGGCCTAATCACATGGATCAAATGGGCCCAACCACCATTTAAAATTTCCAAGGCCCGCCATAATGTATACAATATAATATATATATAATATATACATATAATTATATATATATATATATAGGACGAAGGAACAATGAGCTCGAGCTAACAATTAAGCTCCCATAAGTTCAAGCCAAGTGGACCCCATGGCTGATGTTTGTCAAACATCAAACCCATCAGTCAGATTCACCATTCAATGGTGGGCCAAGATCTCAAAAATCAAGTCAATCCGTTGCTTGTGCAGGCCACACCACATGCAGAAGTGGAGGGGGCCATGCGCCATTTAAAAAAAATTCATAACCCTTTTGAGGGCCCACATAGATGTGGTCAGCAAATCCAGCCCATCCATCATGGGTGTCCCACTTGATTGAGGGTTCAGACCAGTCTTCAGGCGCGTGCCAAATGTCAGGTGGGGCCCACCGTTCACAGCAGTGGACGGTCTAACACATACATTACAATGGGCTCCCACGTGGGGCCTACTGGCCGTCCAGCAGCCTGCTGGACGGCGTGAATAAAACACATACATTAGGTGGGTGCCACCGTCCGCCTGGACGGTGAGCATAAAACACATACATCTGGGTGGGTCCCATGTGGGGCCCACTGTAATGTTTATTTTCCATCCAAACCCGTTCACAAGGTCCCACATACCCGGGTGAAAAGGAAAAACAAATTTCATCTTGATCTGAAACTTCTGTGGGGCCCAAAAGAGTTTCAATGGTAGAATTCAATCACCGCTGTTTCTTGTAGTGTGGGCTACCTGAGCCATGGATGCGGCTGAAACTTGATGGGGACCCACTTCAGGGGGTGGCCCACCATATGAACAGATTGGATGATAAATAAACATCAAGGTGGGGCCCACGGCTGGAGCCGTGGGACCCTGCCCGTTTCCCGCTGACGCAGGCAGCGTCTGTCAGCGGCGCCTGCAGCAGCAGGCGCTGCTGCATATTTTTATTTTTATTATTTTATTTTTTTTGTTTGTGGTAAGTGGGGTCCATTGTGGACGAATCCAGACCGCCCAATCTGTGTTCCCCACTAGTCTGGCCGTCCAGACCGAGTCTCAACTGCATCCAAACCTCAGGTGGGTCCCACCAAGTACTTTTATATGTTTTGGTATGTTTTCACATGGTTTTAGATGGTATGGCCCACCTAGTGATCAGATTACCTTACTATTTTGGCTCAACGCCTAAAATGAGCTGGAGAATAGATTGGACAGCGTGGATCACATACATACATCAACGTGGGGCCTGCATTAGCAGCCCACTCCAAAAGTATCTTTTTTTTTTTTTTTTACCTTTTTTTTTTTTTAGCTTGTCAGTAAACGCCCATGCCAGTACACATATCCATGTTAGCCACTAGCCACTCCAGTGGCTTCATGTCCAGCGTCCAGGGACGCTGGACGGCGTGTATACAACACAGTCATCATGGTGGGTCCCTTTTGGTGGGTTCTACATGGACGTGGCCCACTATCCTTACATGCATATATATACATATACAAATATAATATAAATATAATATTAATACAATATTGATTATAATATACTATATATGCTATATAAACGGTGGATCCCTCTTAAAATGCGGTGGGCCACACCATCTAATGGATGTAGAAGATTTAACATAAATTCGGTGGGGCCCACTACATTCAAGGGAGAGGAAAGAGAGAGAGAGAGAGAGAGAGATAGAGAGAGAGACGGTAATAGAGGGGAGGGACCCCGCCACTATGGGCCCTTCATTGATACAATACATAGATCAAAATGGGTCCCACCTACAAGTGGACCCTTAAATGGAAATCAACGGTAGATCACCCACCTCTTGTACTCCTCCTTGCTCCCTTAGCCTCCTTAGCTCCTAGCCTCCACTTTCAATGGTGGTTGATGACGATCCAACGGTTGAGATGAAAGATGTGAGAGTGTAGGGAAAAGTGGGCCACACTTGTGGCTTGGAAGGAAATGGGAAAGGGCTCATACGTATGGGGGTTTTTTTTTTCTTGCTTGGGGAATGGATTTGCAAATGAAGAGAGAGAGAGGGTTGTTGTAAAGGGAGAGGAGTGATGGATGTGGTGTGATGGATGTGGTGTGATGGGGTGTAAGAGCCACTTTTCTTGACTTTTGTGGCTTTTGGTGTAAGAAAGGCATGGTGGTGTAAGAACTTTTTGACTTTGGGGTTGCTTGGGGAAGAGTGTGAGTGATGTATACTTGACCCTTGAGATTGATGGTTGATGGATTGATGGATTGATGGATTGATGGATTGATGGATTGATGTGACACATCGTAGAGATTCTCTTGGGTTTCGTAACGCGCGGCGTTTTCCTCGCACCGAACGCTAGCCCACATCTCCTAGTCAGGGTATCGGATCGGTGCGTGAGTCATGGCGTTGGAACCGCGGCGATGGTACGGTCGCAATGATACAGGTCTCAGATTAAACCGACTCGAATCTAAAGGATACGATTTACGATCGATCGCAACGTCGATTATCAGTCGCGGATTGCCGGACTTCGACGGAAATGATCGCAGGATTCATCGGAACAGTGCGAACTAGGATACGGGTCTTACAGACACCACGTCATCAGACCCACAGAACATGTTCGTAGGGCCCACGCAGATGGACCGCGTGGATGAAATAGATGGAAAGCATGGTATACATACATCATGCAAGGCCCACAGATCTTGAAGACGTCAATACATTAGCTACATCCCACCGTCCAAGATCTGGACGGTGAGGATGATACACTACATCATTGTGGGGTCCACATCCCTCGTTTAGGGACTGGACGTCCTGGATAAAACACTTACAGTGGGTCCCACGTCCCACGTGTGGATAGCCCACAGAGATTGCTGACGTTTATTGCAACAGTTATATGCTGCTAGGCTGCTACCCAACAGCCCAACAGATGGACAGTGCAGATTACGTGGGTCCACAAGCATGAACACCACATACCATCAAGGTGGGTTCCATGGTTGATGACCAGCGTGGGTAAAACACATACATCACGCAGCCTCATGGCCTGGATGTTTACTCCCCAAGTATATGGTTGTGATGTAGTAATAAACTCGGTGAGACCGAGGTCGAATCCACAGGGACTGAAGCCTGTACGTAATCTGAAACTAAGTAGAACTAGAACTATCCTAAGATAAAATTTATATCAGGTAAAAGGAAGGATATAATTGTGAATTTATTTAACTAAAACTCGTGAAATTCGAAGGTAAGGTAGGGAACTAGGGTGCCAAGGATCCACTTACAGCAATTGGGAAGCTACCATACATCGATTCAAGGACACAACTAGAATCGAAGTCCTATCTTATCCAGTTGGTAAGAAGAGATTTGTTAGATATTTGAACGTCTCATGGATCTAGTCATTAACAGATAAAATTGGTGAAGAGTAGGAAGTGATTCCGTCACCTAACCATGTCCAGGAGACGATGGAAAACAACAGCAATTTACTAATCTCATAACCAATCATAAGAGAATTGTAAAAGTTAGGAGTGATTCCGTTACCCTACCATGCCCATGGGACGATGGTGAACAACAGGACTGTCTAATTTCACAATCTCAATTCAGGAAGAAGATATTCAAAGCAATCGCAGATCCATTGTAATTTGAGTCACAACAAACCATTAAAAACTAAAAATATTCCTTCATAATCAAACTAGAATCAAGGAGACTCAATAAATATGGATCAAAGCAAAGCAACCATCCTAATCACGCTACGAGCTTCACCTCTTAGCCCTAGCTAAGAGGCTTAGCTAACCATAATCATGATTAACTAAGAATCTCTTAAAAACATAACAATTAAGGAAAGAGGGAGAAAACTCTTGATAGGTTGGCCGATTCACGCCTCTGCTCTGCTCTCTTTCTCCATACCTAAGCCTCCACGGTTGCCCCGAGATCTCTCTCTAGATTCCCCATTTCTCTCTCTCTTTTATAAAGCAAGGAGAGTCGGTCGGCTAGCAGAACCGACCTCTGTTTTTTCACATCGAGAAATGCACAAACAATTGTGTTTGAACTGAATTTTAAAAGGATTACCGTCCATATCCCTCAAAAACGACTTCTTGGACGGAGTTATGGCTACCCTATCTCGCCTCTAGACGGTTCAGATGGTGAATCTGATCACGGACATGATCATGGAATGGCCGGGAACATCCGAATATTTTGGACGCATGGGCTGCGAAAAACCGACTCTGCGATGATCGGTGGGCCCCACAGTGATGTTTTTTTATGAAATCCGACCCGTTCATTGTATTCTTGGCAAGATTTTAGTCGGGAAGGGGTGGTTTTTATCGAGTTTCGGTGCGGTCCACTATATAAAATCAATTCGCCGTCCATCCTGCGTTTTTCGATGATCCACGTGTATATGTCTGTATGCAGCCAAAAGGACATATAGGCGAGGGTCAAGCCCACCCTCTGATCACATTGGACGGCTTTCATTGTCCATATGTACGATGGATGGAGCCTACAATAAAAAATTGGCAAACATGGTGAGGACGTTGTGTCCATTTTTGAATTGGAGGAGAGAGTTGGTCAGCGTGCGCTGACCGACTTGAGAAATTCAGTGCACGGCTGGTGCACTTGTGCACTGTGCACACGTGATGTACATGAGGTCTTACAGAGATGTTTGTGAGAAATCCGCTCCGTCCATCCGTATTGTCAGCTTATTTAACGTGTTGAGACCAAAATAGAAGCATATCCAGATATTAGGTGGGCCCAAAATCGATGGTTTATGCGCTGATTTGTCCATTGGGCCACTTCCACAGGGATCCAAGAGCTGAAATTCGACACGTACAGTCAATTTATGGTCCTCAGGTTATATATAAAGTTTCGAGCCGAACGGATGGTGGAAACCCTGTGATCTTGCATTTTGGACTAATTTCGGACCTCTTTAGCTTGAAATACTGGATTTTCTTGAATCCCGGGCATGTAAATTCTTCGATTTCGGTCCCCTAGAGTCCATCCCTTACCTTGGTGACTTTAGAGTGTCAAATCCACGCTTTTAGTACCTTTTTCCACCATTGTCAGTCCTTAGAACCATTGTTTTTTGCCCTAAATATTTTTCCTCCATTTTTTGCCCTAAATCACATAGAGATGGATTTAGGATTGCAATCCAAAAGTACTAAGAAAACACAAGAGAACACAAAGATTTAATGTGGAAAACCCTTTCGGGAAAAAACCACGACACAAAACGACAGATCTTCATTATGAAAGTAGAAATTAGAAAGAGAAAGGACTTACCCGATTCGAACAACCTCGAATCTCACCCTTACTACACCCTTTGCAAACCTTAGAACCCTTTTAGAAAACCTTTGAATACTTTTAGGAAGCCTTAAAATGTTTTAGAATGGCCCTAGGAACTCCTATTTATAGTTTATGAACCCTACTTTCGCACCGACTTGAAATAGTCCAGAAACCGCCTCAAATTTACGTAGTCCGCGCGCAGTTTGCGTAACCTTCGACTAGTTGAACCAAGGCTTCGGCTAGTTGAAGGGCCCTTCGACTAGTCGAATTTATCGAAAATTCCAAAATACATTGTTGCTAGACTTTCAGCCGAACTTTCTCTGGGCTAGTCGAATTTTCTTAGATTTAAGACATCTATTAACAACAATAAGCAACAACCGTTTTTGAGCCTAGACAATATTTCCACATTAGTAGACATGAAGAGTGGCTATAAAGATATATCTCCAACTACTACCTCAAAATTCTATAACTAGAAGAAATATCAAAGAGCTTCATGTCATCACCAACCCAACACAAATCAACTTTACAACCCAAAGATACTTATCTTATCTTAGTTTTTCCTTTCTTAAGAGTAGTGGCATCCAACACATCTATGTTAGACTGACTTTAGCCTATGAGTAATATAATTCAGTCCGTCTACGATGTTACACTAGATCGACTTAGCATAGGTGTAATTCCCTTTGATCTGCGCCAACCGATAGATCGTAAGGATGACCTTTACCATTTCTTTACAATAGAATAATTCCATTCATCTATGCTCAAGTCGTTGGACTATGTAAGATGAGTTATAAGACCTCACAATCTACACCATAGACGTGGGATCGCCGATGATTATTTTTGTAAGTTTTAATTTTATTTACATTAATATAATTAAGTTTCTTCTACTCTCACATTGGATGAGTCAGTTTTGTTAGTGCATCGGTTTGTCAATAACATGAGGTAGGGTTTCTTGAGTTGGTTGAGCGTTCATTATACGACATTAAAGAATTGAAAACTCAAATACTTGAAGCATTAAGGCCCAAAGACAACATGTAAATTGAGGTGCCTTGGTAAACATAATACTTAGATCATTTTAAGTTCTAAAATAACCTACATCTATATAATACAATTCAATAGGAAAACATTGGCTTCATGTGACCCAAGCCTTAGACCCTTAATTTGATCATGTTAAGATAGGCTTGGAAGAGGTTTTAAGCTGCTTACCAAAAAAAAAAAAAAAAAAAAAAAACAAAATTGGTAGAAAACGACAACTATCAGTCGGTTCTTGATCGAACCAACAGTCCATCGATCAGACTCGATCGACTGAAGATCCATTGCTTGATCAATTGAAAATGGACAAAAGTGTCAAGAGAACTTAATTGGTAAATCATGAATTAGTTCGATCGTTCGATCGATTGATGGACTAGCAGTTATGAATCTGTTAAAGCATTTTAAAAAAAATAATAATAATATAAAACTAGCATTAGGATCTTTGACCAAATGATAGAATTTGGTATTTTAGAGACCCTAGTATATCTCAAGCCTTCATATACATCCTAAGATCTATCCCAAAGAGATTCATGCTATTTTCTTAGTGATTCTTCACTTGAATGAGCATTCCAAGTTTCATTTCAAAAAGATCATGATATCAAGCATTCTCTAGAGATTAGACACCACACCCATATATAAATCTTTTGTTTAAACACTCTTTAAAATGCCCATTTAGGTGAATCTGTACTTGAAAGCAACTAACATTATTAGTTGTAGGATATTCAACCTAACTTCCACTACATTGGCACTTCATAGGTACATCCTCAAGGTAGTTGACTGTTTGAAGTCAAAGAAGATCGACATCAAAGTTAGAGGTGAATTTATTGTAAACCTTCGAAATAGTGAAATCCGATACACTCGAGGAGAGTACATCCGCCAAGAGTGAGTATGTATTTAACCGAAGCACTATACATCGTTGTGTTTATGATTGTTATGTGGATGTATTTCTATTATGCTTATGATTGAATTGTTCATTATAAATGTATGAATAGGTTGTATGCTAGATAATTAATTTGTAGCATATACAATTGATATTTCATATCTCACCATAGACTAGTTGCACATATAGTTGTAAGGTAAAAGGAACTCATTAGAAGGATGAATCATCCTCTTCCCAAATCACTTGATTTCATTTATATGTGGCTGAATAGACGACTGAACTGCTTCAGTTTTCAATCATAGATGACCACTCACAGTCTCTCTATCTATCTCGGCACTTGGGCCATAATAGGTGTTTCATTCAAATTGAACTGTGATAGGCTCCAGCACACTTGGCATAATATGCTCGTACCAACGGCTGAATTTTGAGCCAAACAGAATGTCCACCCCGTGATTCTCATTCATTCGACCATGACCCAGTGGAAATCTCTATTCATATGTGGCCAACCAGATGCCACGGCCTCAGATGTTGTCCATGAACAAATAGCTACAGATGCTGTAAAGAACGAAGGAAAAAAAAATAAAATGAGGCCTTGTTTGGCCTTGCAAGTGAACTGAACTGCCAAATATTCCCAATAATAAAGTGGAAAAAAAGAGGCAGGCATTCGGTGGCACTTGCTTTAAGGAATTAGCACTCAAATTGTAGTTAGTTTTCTTTCCATTTCAACTTGAAAGCAACAAAACTGCAATTTGGTCCCTTACCCTGATGACTGGATACATTCTATTTGATTTGATGAAAGTAAAAGAGGAGAAATTTAGATAAGAAGATGAGACGAAATTTACTTGTGGGTTCTTCTTCCCTTTTTTTTTTTTTTTTTTTCTTCTTCTTCTGGTGCAGGGTGTGGTTCATCTTTTGTATTCTTTAAGCTGAGTGCCCTTTTTGAGGAAACAAAAGGTATCGTATCTAATCTTAAAAAAGAAAAAAAAAATGAAACTAATTAAAATTTAACTCAGATTCTATTGCTTCTTCTTGCTCCAAATTAAGGGAACATCTCTACTCCTTTTATAGTGTTTCAAATACACCCATCTCAATACACGCACATGTACGCTTTCTTGTTGCTAGACGACACTTAATAGCTACATGGAGGTAAGTAGCCCTTCCATCTTTGTTATGCATGCACCGTACAGTTTCTAAATCACTACTTAATGCATGTCGTAGAACCAAAGAGTCCTGTGCACAACTTGCAATGCTGACAAGAACATGCACAGGTTACAAAACATCCTACTCATGCATCTTACAATGCGTGAACACTACACGGAATTATATGCGTTTTTGCACATACAATGCATTAATTTTACGTACCCTCAATGTGATTGCTGCCAAGAAAAAAAGTGATTTCAATATAAACTATTGATGGCTCAATTATTTTAACCCTAAGTTCTCTAACATGCATGACATTGGCATTGATAAGTAGTTATTAATCTAATGGTCCAATCACACACATAACACACATGGGCATAGACTGCAGTTTGGAGAAAACGGTCTTAATGGGCAGATGATGATGAGGATGAGGATGAGGATGATGTAGCAACAATGGGGTACTTGCGTGAGTTCTTGACAATCTTGGTGAGGGCCGCTTGACCAAGGTCTAGCCCACAAACGTCAGCGAGGCGAACTAGATAGAGTAGCACATCCGAAAGCTCTTCTTCCAAGTGCTCTTTATCCGAAGAACTCCAATTTGGAAGCCCTTTCGCTACTTCGCCCTTCCATTGGAATATTTCGGATAACTCGCCAACCTCGCCAACCTACCAAAACAAGCACCAAACTCATGATTTCTTATATGGGTGGGTCTAACCATGCATAGTCAACTTAAAAAAATTATTAGCTAGTGAAGGCTTACCAAAGCTAAGAGGAGGTTCCTAGGGCTATGGAATTGCTCCCAATCCCTTGCTCTAGCAAACTCTGCAAGCCTGTCTCTTAACTCTTTAAGAGAGACATCCTTTGAAGTTTGGGTTGGATATTCATAAGAATGCTCCATTCCTTCGACTTTTTTGCTTCTCATTCCCAACTGACCCATGCAAAGTGGAAGATTTAAAGAGAATGTAGGTATGGGGTTGGTGGAGATAATTTGCTATTGGATCACTTTTGAGTTAGTGGGCGCACTTGAGTATTCCATCTAAAGAGTAAAAACATGTGAGGAAGGGCAAAGGTGTTCTCATTTTCCCACTCATGATTTGATGCCACTTACCCAGAAGAGAGCATCTCAGACTCAACTAAGTTGGTGACGAGATTTTCGTGCAACTGCTGAGTGTAGGCTCACTACAGAATGTTATGACATCTAGACCGTCCAGCATGATTGCCTCCTCGTAAAAATAAAATGAATTAAAAATCATGCCAATCCAACCATAGGTGGGACATGCACCTTAAAAAAAAATTGACAACTATCCAAAAACCTTCAAATTTTCATGTCCGTACTCAGCCGATGGTTGGATGGTACTATTTTTTGGGCATCCCATTTTCAGTATGGACAGGTCGGATGCCATATAGTCACTATGGTCGGTCCTACCAGAAGCTAGTTGCGCATTTTTCTCATCTACAACTAGTTATGAGTGCGAAGGGTTCCCCACTCAAAGCGCATTTCCATGTGGACATAGCTCATTTTGTTTGGCTTTCCTGAGGTTCGGAAGTGAGTGTTTGCTGTGTGTTCCAGCAAAATAGATGGAGGCTGTCTTCAGGCAAGTGGGTTGCCACAACGACACCTGATGAAAGCTACCATCTAAAGGTCATTTCCAAAAGAGGATCTTTGGGGAAGCGGATTGGCTGGTGTACCTCACACCAGCTACATAGCTGCTGTATTGACGTCAGCAACTTTCGTCGGTCTGATCATGAGGTATGTGTTATATCCAAACCGTCCATCCATTTGACGGGCTCTTATTAATGTTTGAGACGGAAAATAAGATAGATATAACTATCAAGTTGACCACACTGCAAAAAGCAGTGGGGGATTGAACGTCTACCATTGAAAGCCATTTTGGGGTCACAGAAGTTTTGGATCAATATGAAATTTGTTTTTCCTCTTCACTAAGGTCTTTGTGACCTTATGAACAGATTGGATGGAAATTAACGTTACGGTGAGCCCTACGAATTTTTAACGGTGAAAATCATTATTTCCGCTGTTATTTGTGGTGTGGTCTAGATAATCTTTGGATATGATTAATTTTTAGGATAATACTCTAAAATGATCTCTAAAAATAGATGAACGGTGTAATATAATAAATACATCACTGTAGGTCCCATGTAACTTTGATCTCCTTTGAACCGTTCGTACAATTCGGAGCTCGAGGAGCGTCAGTGCTCGTCTTCTCACGACGAGAACCTACCGCAGCTATGATCTTTGGTAGCCAAAAAGGTTAATAGGGGTTACAAATTACACAAAACCATCATTCCTGCTATAGTTCTTGAGCTTTGCTATACATGTGCACACGCGTGTGCAATGAAACTCCTATACAAGCCATACATGTGCCATCGTAGTAGATACGTGCGATGTCTAATGCATCCGTCCGTAGTTCCGACATTGAACTTGTTTTACCAAAAATGAAATCTGGTCCACTAACCATATGTGCACAATATCGGAAATGTGTGAATGGGTAAGAAAACTTCAGCCAAGTTTTTTGAGCTGTACATTTATTTTGCAAATCGTGGCCCACCTGACCAGTGTACCAACTTGATTCTTGGGCTAGGGTATTGATATAGTGGTGTCGTTCTGATGGATGGGAGTGGATATGATCCGACCTATCGTTCAATGCTGGCGAATGTGTGGCGTATAGTTGAGCTTTATTGCACACGCGTGTGAGCAAAGATTATACTTCATAGATTCTTAAAACTTCGTGGGTCCACTGCAGCCGTCCATATTTGGAGATGACAAGCCCGCAGGCATCTTACAAGCATGCGAGAGTTGTATATTCCAAAAATTGGTATACGGATCTTCTGAGATCGCCCATATTTGGACCTGACAAGGCCGCACACATCAGGTATGCTACTGTTTCTTGTAAGCTTGTATTTAGTGCCATCTATGCTTGTATATTCCAAAAATAGCAATACTGGTTCCGTATGGTATGTAAGCCTGCATTAATCATCACGCAAGTTTGCTAGAGTGTATTAATCAGTGCACTTGCTTGCACTCTATGCATCTCACAAGCACGTGAGAGAGGTTGCATTGGTAAATCTACTTAAACCCTATCAAAATTTACATTGTAGTCCCCTCTTGTTCACCATAGGGCTAAAAAATTAAGTTGATTCAACCCTTAGGTCGGCCATACTATAGGATTGGTCTTGTTGATGCAGAAATCTGGTTAGCCTTCCCTAAACTCGCAAACATGCACAAGAGACAGACACGGAAGACCCTAGCTTGGGTAGGGGACCCTCCTATGCCTAAGTAAGGAACCTAGGTCTAATTGAATATTGAAGGTTTATGGCTAGAGATTGTGCGTACCTTTCACCATTAGAAGTACCTTATTTATAGTGAGGAGAGGCGGTGTCGTAGAGGGCACTTATTTATGTTTGGCAGTAAGTGATTACAGTAGGATTCAGACTCCTTTCGTAGCGGATCTTTCTACATCCTTGGCTAGAATTTCAGGGTGATCCGTGTGGAAGTCGGTTTCCGTGATATTTGGCTAAGAACGCGGATAGACTTGATTAAGGTCAAGTCGGATCCCACGGAGGGTAGGTTCAGTCCTGAAGTAGTTTGAGCTAGGGCACAGCCGAAGTCGGTGATGTGTCCGTCTGAGGATGGCTCTCATTGACCTGAGGTGAGTTAGCTGGCTTCACATTGCAGTTTAGTAAATGCCTCAACTTTGTGCTTAGAAGTCGAGCTCAGCCTTTCCCCGTACTTACTCAAAGAGGTCGAGCTCGGCTTTTCTCCACACTTGGTCGAGGAGGTCAAGTCCAACCTTTCTCCATACTTGGTCGAGGCGATGGAGGTCTAGCCACTGTATCACACCGGTCGCTTGTTTGAATTGTTAACCTGGCCCGTTAATAGTAAGTTGGCCTATTTCCCCCATAACAGTAAATCCCCCCTACTTACTAGTTTGCGTTGTGGACTTGATAAGTATGAGTTTGGCCAAGTCAGACAATCTTAAATTAACCTTGAAATCGAACCAAGCTATGATGCTGAGCAGGTCAGGAAGTCAAGGAGGACGGGTTGCCTATTTGCTGCCATGAATGATAGGGGGCGGTGGATGCGGAGCTTGGGGTGAGGTAGGTAATGATGATGGCGTATCTTCGGATGACAACGTCGCATGGTCTTCGGACGTGTGATAGAGTGCTAGCTATCTATGGCTTAGCACCCTATGTCACTACCTGCCACGTGCGTTGCAGAGAGTGCGTTCTTGTGCGACGTTACAGTTCCTTGTGCTCAGACATTGATTGAGTCTCATTAATGCGTTGGACTGGATGTGTATAAGAGGGGGCGGACGCTCAGAGCTCCTCACTTCTCCTTTCTCTTTGCTCTTCACCAGACCAGGTGATTTCCGGTAAGTCAGAAATCCTCTCTATTTCCCTCTTTCCGACAGTTTTCCTTTCTTTGGCCTCTTTTTCCTCTTTCCAGCTAGCTTTTTCTTTATTTTCTTGTTCAACCAAGATGTCGGATTGGTTAGAATTAGGTCAGTGTCGGAGGCCTTCCACAACAATCCGTACTACTCTCTCGAAGACACTCGCCCAAATAGAGTCGTTCCCTCTTCTTCAGACATGGGGGATGAAGAGGTGCAATTTCAGGGTTTGAGCGACAAGGGAGCTCGGCCAGGACCAGGGTGTAAAACTCTGAACTTTTCAATACCCGAGTATTGAAAGTTCTCGAGTGTTACCATGAAGTTTAACTTATTACGTACATGTGAACGATACCAATCTAGCCATCCTAACCTTACATCTACCCTCTAACACGAATCTGACCCTTGAGAATGATCTTCATCTGTAGATAGAGCCATCCCACCGTCGAATTTCAAGTTGAACCATCACAACATCTAGAGATTTGCACTAAACCCCAGAGGACTTAATTCTAGGGACTCAATTGGCCTACAACGTCTGTCGTCAGATAACACTTTGTTAGATTGATTAAGTTGTACCGAAACCATCTTCGAGACTAAGGGTCACTTGATCCATAGTTCGGCTTTAAGACCCTGGTAGTGCAAATTGCCGCTTAAATACACAAATTAAGCCTAGCAAATTTTGGTAACCACCATCAGACTTTCTCTAGAAAAGGTAAAGGAATTGTAGAAACCTTGGGGATCAAATTTGAAAATAATTCAACCTTAAGGTAGATAGGAATCACGATCCGTACATAAAAATGAATGCGGTAGTGGCCCATTCGTGCAAGATGACATCCACTTAGAATAAATAGTGGCCCTAGGTGGCTCACTAGTTAGGTAAACGGTGTTAATCGAGGGATTGAGCCATAGAACGCCATCAAATCAACAAAGACTTGCAATTAAAGTCTAAGATTCCAAAGTATAGCCCACATGAGTTTAGGATCTGCCTCATCTCAGGTCAGGGGTCTTAACGAGACCAGTGAAAGTAGGTGGATGGCGCAGATTGCACGAACTAGTCATACGGGCCCCAATTTTAGCTGTGCATGTGCACAATACACGTGCACCGGACCACCTGCCCTAGTAAAAAATGGCTTGACCCGTGCTTTCTAAGAGAAAGAGAGAATCCCCTCTTTGTTTCTTGTTTCCCACTAGTAACATGTTCGAATGAGCAGTCGTCACTGGCATCGTGTTGTGGCCCACCATAACCCTCCATCAGGGCAATCAAGACTGTCCATCACGAGCAGACCCCACCCCCGACCAAGGCTTAGCGAACGACAGAGCATGATGCATGCCATGATCAACTGCAGGGATCATCAGAACGCGAATCAACTCCAAATTTGGAGTCGTTAACCAAAATCTCTCTATCAACCTTATGGATGAAGTAAATCTTTCAGAAGGGAAGTAGGAATGGTCCCCTAAAAATCCCATCAAGAAACCGACCGAAAACCCTCCGCACTCGTTCTGCCTTTCTCGTCGCACACGGCGCCAGAAACCAAATCCAATTCAAACTCTTTGCGTAGGAAATCCAAAGGGGGCCTACTTGGGTTGATTGGAATCGTCCACTCCTTGGGGAAAAGAAGTCCGACCACACCCACGTCAGTAGAAGGAAAAGGGGAGAAGAGATCGGTGTCCACCGACTTTCACGTAGATAAACTGCAAGACATGGCAGCTGCGTTGAAACAGGGCCACATTTTGATTGTTTGGACGGACGTTCTTGCACCTAAGAACGAAATCCTGACCTTTCATCTGCAAGCCCTCTCAAAACTGACCAAACTCCTTGAAATGAGGGTGAAACGTCCCACCTAAAAGAAGAAAACCAAGATAAAATGGCCACCAACAGAGATCGTCTGCTCGACCTTACGCACACCACCACGCACCCTCTACGTAGAAAGTTTTGGAATTCCAGACTTGCATAAATACATGCCTCCCACGTTGAGAGGCATGCCAACAAGAAAAGAAGAAAGAAAGAGAAGAAACGAGAGAGAGAGAGAGAGAGAGAGAGGAGAGAGAGAGAGAGAGAAGAAGAAGAAGAAGAAGAAGAGAGGAGAAGCAAGCAAGAAAGAAAAGAAACATCGGACGGCAACATCAACACCAAGCTGGGCAGAACACTCCAACTAGTGTAAATCCTCCCCTTCCTTCTTCCTCCTTAACTTCATAATTCCCTTCCTTCAAACTCCTTTACTGAAAGAGGTGGAGAACTCCACCATGATAAAACCGAGTCGACTCAATGGAAGGACATGCCCGAGTCCTAAAACTTGGATTAATACATGACATAACTTAGAACCTCTAACATTCACTCTAGTCAAATTCAAAACAGGTGAATCAGAATAAAAGGTTGGTTCTATATTACCCGAACATTTAACCTTAGAGGACGTTCAGACAACCAAGGTGAGGGTTTCTCCTTTAAGCTTGCATTAATTTAAGTTGATATGAATTATCTTGCCTTTTACATACTTTCATGATATTATGATTCTCTCTCCGTAGTCGTTAATTTACTTCCAACAATTATCTATTCTTGAAAATTATAGTATGATGTTAATTACTAGTGAGCTTCGTTATTTTTATGTGGGGCGATGGATACAAGCATTGCCCTTGCCTTTACCAATTTGTTGAGTTAGCCCTTACTACTCTTCTCTTTATTGAGTTGGCCATTGCCACTCTCCTTATTATTGAGTTGGCCATTGTCACTCTTCTCTTTATTGAGTTAGCCATTGCTACTTTTCTCTTTGTTGAGTTGGCCATTGCCACTCTCCTCTTTGTTGAGTTAGCCATTGCTACTCTCCTCCTTATTTTATTAGTCTTGTGCTATCTACCTTTAAGGCTTGGGCGTGAGTCTTGGATTTCGAAGCTCTCACGATTTAGTTACTTTCTCTTTGATGTAAGTGGTGTATTAAAGGTATCACAACTAGTGATTCAAATATTTATCATGGACGTAATGTGTTACAGGTAGCGGCCCTCTTGGTCGGCACGTAATTCCATGGCTTGGTTGGCATGGTGCATAATTGATGTAAGTAAATCTCCATTCTTGTTACATCACTTCTCGGGATTGGATGTCCCAAATAGTCACTCCATGAACACATCGTGTTACGTAAATCCCCCAATTGCGTTGTTGTGTCGCCTTCAGATGTTCGTTTAAATCCACATTAATGTTGGACACATCGGCGAATCTTCGTAGTGTGAGAATGCTGGGCGAGTTGGATATTTTGAACTACATTCCATATTGTGATATGAACACTACGTATGATGAGCCGCACACACTTTGTTAGGCATGCATTCATATATACATTAATTGCACATACTGATACCTCTCGTAGTGTGGAGCACAAGACGTATTAGAACCCTTACATTGCTTTTATGAATCTCTTGAATTATTATTGATTTTAAAGGATGACTATCACTATGAGTAGGGCGTTGATCCTCTCCAATCATACAGATAATGCAGGTGATGTACAGATTGAAGACTTAGAGGACCATCTCCCTATGGAAGATTATACTGAAAGAATAAGAAGATTATACTGAATAAACAAGAAATTAGTCTCATGATTTATTTTTTTATTTATACTTTCGCGGAGAACTCGATAATGTAATAAGCTCCAATTGAGAGGGCATTTGATGACTTGTTGAATTCTTTTACTTTAATGATAATAAATACAGTGATTTTATTCTCGTGAATGGTTACCTTCATGAAAGTAACTGGATGTGATTATGATGATATATTATATATATATATATATATATATATATATATATATATATATATATTATATATATATATATATATATATATATATATATAAGGTGTGATTTTTGAATAAATATCAGCTTATTCCGGCATGTGTGATGCGGCCCACTATGATGTATATGTGGCCCATGCGATGTATATGAGGCCCATGTGATGCGGCCCATTGTGATATGTGAGGCCCACATGATGAGGCCCAGTGTGATGTATGTGAGGCCTATGTGATGAGGCCTGATGTGATGTATATGTGGCCCATGTGATGCAGCCCACTTGATGTATATGAGGCCCATGTGATATGGCCCATTATGATATGTGAGGCCCATTATGTTGTATGTGAGGCCCTTATGTGAGGCCATGGGCCCCACTATATTTTTGGCCCTATGAGGGCCACTCTTTGGGAGCAATGTTGGTTGAATGTCTACATTGATGGGCAATGATGGTTAAATGTTCATATTGTGACCTTCGCTTAGGCCTCGTTAGGCCCATTCTTGATATAAGTAGGCCATCTAGGCCCATCCTTGACATGAGGAGAGTACATCATTATCATATAACATGCTTAGTATAGCTCCAAGATCTATGCCCATATGCATCATATGTATGCTTGTTATGAGGAGTGATTGATCATAGTACATGTCATTGGGCGGATTATTGCATGACTGGATGATATGACTCATACATCTCGCATTTTGTGATATGACCACTGTACGCCCTAGCGACATCAGGGTCGTGGCCTCCACAGGCATGTCATGGATGGCCAGGTGGGACACCAAAAATCTTTTTTTACATGGGGAGCCAGAGATGTCCCTGGGTGAAAGTCCCTAAACCCTATTGGTACCAGAGGACGCCCCAACATCTAGATTGAGTGGATATATATGAGCGTATGAGGGTTGTATACCAGTAGGTCGCGTCTCCCACTTTGTCGTGGTCAGTTGGGAGGGGGTGTGGCTTACCCACCTGAGGGAATAGGCAATGTTAGGCTGAGTCTGACCAGCTCATAAATGGGTCTGTTATTGATGAGCCGAGCCGATATTAGTAGGCAGATAGTGAGGTCTCTTCCACTTACCCGTTGTGCGCTTAATGGGGCGACAGGTGGCGTAGAGTGTACTAGACCCTAGTGATGATCCCAGAGATGTACGGTATTACATGTGGACTTATTTAGTAGGAGTTGCATACTCAGCATTTTACTCATTCATTCATTCACTACCCACTCGGCCTGGTGGTGTGCAACTAATTGTTATGTGTACCTTTACAATGACCGGGATTTTGGTTGGGGGGTGCGACTAACCTGAGATCAAGAGTTTACCACAATGAGTCTGGCTATCCAAATTTAGGTATGAGACTGGTTTGGATAGAAGTCCCTTGTGATGGACCCCACAACCTGCGATACTACGACTATCATTCTGACTTCACACTCCAACTTGGTCATTTCATTCGCACCGCATATTGCATTGCATCCTCAGTACATAACATCTGGTTTATTATGCTTCTATTTTGCATAGCCTGAATAAAGTTGATGGTATTATGGACTCGCTAGGATCTGCATATTGCATTACATCCGCGGCATATGACATTTGGGTCACTATGTCTTCTGCATTTATATGGCCTAGATGAGGCTGATGGTATTCGTGGCTCTTAAGAATTGCATATTGTATTGCATCTTCAGTATCTGATATTTGGCTCATTATGACTCCGCATTGCATACTCTGATATTGAATGACTTATAGACTTGCCAGTATTTTCGCTTACTCTGTTTTGTGTGCTTGACACTTATCTTGTGCACACACTTACACCACCCTCTAAGCTTTCCATAAGCTTATACACGATAGATGCATGCAGATGGCGTTAGGTCGCAGCAGCGTTGAGCTTGGAGTGAGCAGCGAACTTCTGGAGCTTCCAATATTGTTTATTGTATTTCCTTTTATGCTTTGTACTTAAAAGTTTTGATATTAGTGGATGTGTGATGATAATGTTGCTTTTGTGATTTGGGTACACTTGTGGTTATGCTTGTTTACAAAGAAATTCATGTTGAAAACCTCCTCGTAGGATCCTAGGATCGGAATCTGGTGTATGGGCATTGGAAGCCGAGAATGGGGTACTACAGAGGCTGTTGGCACCAGATTCGGTGATTGAAAATTTTGTGAGCTCGGTTTCCAAGTTTGGGGTGTGACAGGTTGACTTTGGGATATCGTCCTCCGAAGATGAGGCTAGCTTTGCCAGTACGTTTGCCTTGCAATTTTTCGATATGGGGATTAAGTTAATATTGTGCTTCGGGAATTTGTCGATCATTTCTCGAACTTTTTGTAAGTAGGCTTTCATCCTTTCCTTTTTAGCTTAATATTCATTAGTTATTTGACTAACGATGAGTTGCGAGTCGCCACAAATTTTCAGATGTTGAGCTCCCATTGTTGCTGCTAGCCTGAGTCCGGCCAACAAGTCTTTGTATTCCGCTACATTGTTCGATGCTTGGAATCCAAATCTTAAGGCATATTTAATGCAGGTCTGGTCAGGTGCTTCTAGCACTATCCTGGCCTTGCTGCCTTTAGAGTTGGATGAATCGTCTACGTGCAGTGTCCATGTCTACCCTTCTGGTCTTCAGTTGTTTGATCTGCTTATCGAGGTTGGTTATCTGATTGTCCTTGGTAATGTGCTCGATGATGAAGTCAGCCACTGCTTGGACTTTGATGGTTGTTCGGGGCTCATAACGGATGTCGAACGCGTTGAGTTTGACTGTCCATTTCGTTAATCTCCTTCAAACTTCGAGTTTCTGGAGTACCTGGCAGAGGGGTTGGTTGGTTGGGACCACGATGGTGTGGGCTTGGAAGTATGGCCGAAGATGTCGAGCTGAAATAACCAAGGCTAGGGCAAGCTTCTCGATGTCTGGGTACCTGCTTTCTGTCGGGACCAAGGCCTTGCTGCGTAGTATACGGGCAATTTCTTTCCTCCCTGTTCCCTGATGAGGGATGAACTAATCGCGGTTGCAAAGACTGCTAAATATAGTAGAAGCAGTTTGCCCTGCTTAGGTTTCAAAAGTAATGGCGGAGATCCCATGTATTGTTTGAGTTCTTGGAAGGCAAGCTCGCATTCCTCTGTCCATTTTAATTTTTGTTTCCCTTCAATAGTTTGAAGAAAGGAAGGTATTTGTCTGTAACTCGGGATACGAAGCAACTGAGTGCAGTTATTCTCCATGTGAGGCATTGGATTTCTCTCGTTGTTCTTGGTGAGTTCATGTCGAGCAAAGCCTGAATTTTTTTTGGGGTTTGCCTCTATCCCCCTTAGCTGACCAAGAACCCGAGGAATTTTCCTTAACCGACTCCAAAAGCACATTTGCTCGGATTTAATTTCATTTGATATTTTTTTTTAGGATTGTAAATTTATTCCAAGTCGGAGAGGTGATCCTCAGCTTTAATACTCTTGACTATCATGTCGTCAACGTAGACTTCCATAGTGCGCCTGATCTGTTGGGAAACATCTTATTAACAAGTCGCTAATATGTGGCTCTAGCATTCTTTAGTCTAAAGGGCATGACTCTATAGCAGTAGAGGCCCTTGTCAGTGATGAAGGTTGTCTTTTGCTTGTCATGAGGGTGCATTGCAATTTGGTTGTAGCCTGAGTAGGCGTTCACAAATTAAGAGCTGATGCCTGGCCGTGCTGTCAACGAGCTGGTCGATCCTGGGGACGTGAAAGCTATTCTTGGGCAGACTTTATTTGGGTGCTTGTTATATACACAGACCCGCCACTTCCCATTAGCTTTTTTCACCAAGACGATGTTAGCTATTTAGTTTGGATAGGTATATTTCTTCCACGATCCTGCTTCGAGGAGTTTTCTGACTTCTTCTCAATGATGGCATATTGTTCGGCTTCGAATGCTCTTCTTTTCTGCTTGACGGCTGGTGGTCTGGGTCGACATTTAGCCTATAAACCACTACCCTTGGATCGATTCCAGGCATGTCTTGGTGTGACCAAGCGAACACGACGGAATATCGTTGGATCAGGTTCATTATCTTTCTTTCTAGTGCTAGAGCTAGAGATGACCTAACCTGGACATTGCAGGTCCGGTCGGATTCAGCAAGCCGGATTGATATAAGGTCCTCCACAGGTCCGCCCTCTCTCGATAAAATCTTCTCGAGGGTCGAGGGAAGTTATGGTCATTGCTTGTTGATTTCTACATGCCAAGGAGTAGCATTGTCGAGCTTCTTGTTGATCTTCTTTGATTAGCCGGTGTTGTGGTCAGTTGGGAACTTCATCGCGAGATGATATGTTAACACAACAGCTCGAAAAGTGTTGAGGGAGGTCGTCCAAGGATGACCGTTGTAGAAGGAGGGGTAGCCGACTACCAGGAATCAATCATTGTTGTTCATTGATTTTTCCTTCTCCTGCGGTGATCGGAAGCTGGATTGACCCTTCCAAGGTGATTTTTATCTCCCGTGAACCCAAGCAAGGGGTCTTGATAGATTGGAGTCGGGACCTTTCGATACACATTTTGTCGAATACTTCAGCGAAGTGGATGTTTTGCCGAGCTACCAGGTGTCCACCAAAATTCGAAATAGCCGACGGTTGGACTATGGCCATAGCCACCACTAGTGCGTCGTCATGGGGGTGGTGGATACCTCGGGCATCCTCTTCGATAAAGACTAGATCGCAAGGTATCATTCTCTGCTCCTTTAGAGGTCTGCTGGTGACGTAGATCTAGTGTTCTGAGCCGCAACA
>JAJHSJ010000010.1:46869522-46916313 GCA_021015155.1 Magnolia officinalis
TAAAACCAAAACCTATGACCTGAAACCTTAACCTATAACCTATAACCTAACTTATAACCTATAACCTAACCTTAACCTAAACCTTAACCAAAACCTAAAATCTAAACCTAAACCTAAAACCTAAATGTATTCTGAAATCCCTAAACCTAAACTACACCTAATCCTAATCTCAACTACTTAACCTAAACCTAAACCTAAACTTGAAAACCCAAACCTAAACCCGATCCCGAACCCGAACCCGAACCCGATTTCCTAAACCTAAACCTTAACCTATTCTCAATTTCCTAAACCTATAGCTTATAACCTAAACCTAAACCTTAACCTAAACCAAAACTTAACCTATAACCTATAACCTAAACTTATATCCTATAACCTAACCTTAACCTAAGCCTAAACCTATAACCTAAAACCTAAATCTAAACCTAAAACCTAAGGCCCTGTTTGGGCAACGGATTAGAAGGGATTAGGTGGGATTGGATTCAAAAAACATCATTATTACCCATGGCAGGGATTGTCCCCTGATTTCATGGGATTAGATTAATGCTCTGCTTGTTGGTAATACGGTGGTACATTGAATGGATATACCCAACATCATTTGAAATTACCAGAATAACACACATGTATTATATCTAAACCGTTCATTTGTTTTGTAACCTCATTTTATGGTATGGGCCGAAAAATGAGGTAGATCCAAAACTTATGTGGCCCCAAAGAAATTTTCAACGATAAGTATTTCAATCCCCGTTGCTTTCAGTGGTGGTCCCACTTGAGCTTTAGAATTACCTGATTTTTGGCCCTGCTCTAAATAATCTCAAAAAATGGGTGGACGGTGTGGATATAGCCCACACATCAGGGTGGGACCTACACAACTTGCTAGTATTGAGTGAAATTGGCACGGGACCCAGGCAATTCCATCCGATCTAATTCCAGCTTTTCCAAACATGGAGTGGAATTGGCACGGAACCAGATGAATCCAATCCCACCTAATCCCTTCTAATCCCGTTGCCCAAACAGGGCCTAAATGTATTCTCAAATCCCTAAACCTAAACCTACACCTAATCCTAATCTCAACTCCCTAACCTAAACCTAAACCTAAACTTGAAAACCTAAACCTAAATCCAATCCCGAACCCGAACCCGATTTCCTAAACCTAAACCTTAACCTTTCTCAATTCCCTAAACCTATATCTTATAACCTAAACCTTAACCTAAACCAAAACCTAAACCTAAACTTAAACCTATAACCTTAACCTAAACCAAAACCTAACCTATAACCTATAACCTAAACTTATATCCTATAACCTAACCTAACCTAAACCTTAAACTATAACCTAAAACCTAAACCTAAACCTAAAACCTAAATGTAATCAAATCCCTAAACCTAAACCTACACCTAATCATAATCTCAACTCCCTAATCTAAACCTAAACCTAAACTTGAAAACCCAAACCTAAACCTGATCCCGAACCTGAACCCGATTTCCTAAACCTAAACCTTAACCTATTCTCAATTCCCTAAACCTTAACCTATAACCTAAACTAAACCTAAACCTATAACCCGCACTTATAACCTAAACCTATAACCTAAACCTAAGCCTAAACCTAAACCTAAACCTAAAACCGAAATGTATTCTCAAATCCTTAAAACTTAAACCTAATCCTAATCTTAACTCCCTAACCTAAACTTGAAAACCCAAACCTAAACCCGATCCTGAACTTGAACCCGATTTCCTAAACCTAAACCTTAACCTTAACCTTAACCTATTCTCAATTCCCTAAAGCTATAACCTATATACTATAACCTATAACCTAAACCTAAACCCTAACCTAAACCTATAACCTAAACCTTAACCTTAACCTTAACCTAAACCTAAACCAAAACCTATAACCTAAACCTTAACCTATAACCTATAACCTAAGCTTATAACCTATTACCTATAACATTAACCTAAACCTAAAACCTAAGTGTATTCTCAAATCCCTAAACTTAGACCTACACCTAATCCTAATCTCAACTCCCTAACCTAAACCTAAACTTGAAAACCCAAACCTAAACCCGATCTCGAACCCGAACCCGGTTGCTATAATAATGTAGCCCAATCACATGGCAACAAACAAGAATGTATCCCTTTCAACACATGCCCCTTTTTTACAAAGCTTTAATTTTTGTTGTTGTTTCTATTAATTGAAATACTTTTTTGCATTATTTGCTCGTATTAGTTTTATTTTAATGATCAGTTTTATTTTTAAAAAGTGCCCACTTTTTTGAAGAAGTTTCTGCATTCTTCATGATTCTGAATTATAATGTTTTGTTGGTTGAATATTTTTTTATTAGATGAAAGACAAAAGAAATTGTTATTGTTTACTGATTTTTTCCTTTTTTTTTTACTTATGATGTTAAACTTATATGTATTATGCGTGGATGAATGTAATGTGGATAAGATTGTTTGTGTTTTGGATGGATGTAGTTTATGTTTGGATGGATTTACGTAGTTTGGGTTTAGATGGATGTGAATGTGAATATGATGAAATATATTGTATAATAAGTGTATATCAGGAAGAATACAATGAAATATATTGTAACAGGTCAATTTTGAAAATGTTCTTTAAGGGTCATAAGAGACGGCCCATAGCAGTCCTTTTAAAGGACGGTCCATAACCGTCCTTTGAAGGCTCATAAGAGACAGCTCATAGCAGTCCTTTTTAAGGACGGTCCATGACCGTCCTTTTTAAGGACGGTCCACGACTGTCCTTTGAAGGCTCATAAGAGACGGTCCATAGCAGTCCTTTTAAAGGACGGTCCATGGCCGTCCTTTGAAGGCTCATAAGAGACGGTCCATGACAGTCCTTTTTAAGGACGGTCCATGACCGTCCTTTTTAAGGACGGTGACGGTCCATGGCCATCCTTTGAAGGCTCATAAGAGACGGTCCATGACAGTCCTTTTTAAGGACGGTCCATGACCGTCCTTTTTACGTCAATAAGAATGACGGTTTTCAACCATCCTTTAAGTAATAAGACACGTCAAAATTTGACGGCCCATGCGACGGTCCATGACCGTCCTTTTTGGTCATTTGAGATGGTTTTGGACCGTCCTTTTTTCGCTGTTTTGGCGTAGTGTTTGAGCTTTTCAAGTACATAGCTGAAAGGAAATACATCTGATGACAAGAGAAGAAGATCAGCAACACTGGGTCCTCGGCTCAACTCTTATCCAAGCCCAGCTGCTACGACGCCGACCTAGGATCTCCTGCACGCATCAATTGTACATAAGCTTATAGAAGCTTAAAGGATGGTGAAAGTGTGTGACAATGGTGCACAGGAGAATAATAGGAGATGCAGGAAGGGAAACATGATCAATGCCAATATCACTCGCCTTACCAAGGCTAAGCCATGAATGTAGGAAGCCATACCAAGGCTATACAATGTAATGAGTATTGGGCGCCATACCAAGGTGATACAATATAAGGCTTATACCGCTAATGCAAATGCAATGCGAAGTGATGTCAGTGGTCATTTCAAATCCACATATCAGTATAGTTCTATCATAAGGAATCTACTGGGGTCAAATGCACTACAGGATGACTACCGCTGTCCAGACCCGCACAGTCAAACGAGCGTAAGAGACCTCACTACCTGCCCGTGGTCAGCCAATCACCAGCAAGGCTCAATAGTAACAGACCCACTCACGAGCTGGTCAAACTCAACCTAACTATTGCCCTCTCTTACAGGCAGGTAAGGCCACACCCCATCCCAACTGACTACACAATAGTGGGAGTCGCGGCCTAACGGTGTAAGGCCCTCGTATGCTCATAGTTTCCACTCGGTCACGGCGCTGGGGCAGATCTTTGGTACCATGGAAGTTTTAGAATTTTCACCTAAGGGCATCATATGCACCACATATGCTCAGGTAACATTTTTGGTGTCCAATCATGACCATCCACGATGTATCTGTGGAGGCAAGGCCCTGGTGAAGCGAGGGCGATCATACTTATGAGATGCGATGCCAGATGCATGAGTCACGCATACCAATCATGCACTAGCTCCAAGCACTCAATGTGCACTAGAGGGGAACTCTATCCCTCTATCATATCAACCCAATGACCACATACAAATGCAATCCAAACACTCCATGATGCATATGGGTCATGAGGGTGCGTCATACGGCGATGATGAATTAGAACATACTTCTCCTTCCCGAAGGAATCAAGTCTAGGTACTTAGACAATTAATCTAAGGAACAAACCTCTAGTGGGGGCCCAATACTTTGAGGTAGCCTACAAATCTAAGGATAATATATAAGCCTAAGGGAATAAACGGTCCTAACGAGGGCCTATGGTGGGCCTTAAACCACCAATAGCCACCCATGGCCCTACCTTAGGGCCACTAAGGAGGACATCCAACCTCAACTGGGTCCCAAAAGGTAGTCCGTTACTACTCGAATATGAAATAAGGCCCAAGGCCTAAACAATCCATGGCCTAGTGGTCTATACACCAAGCCCAACACAAAGGCAAGATGGTGGGTCCTCAAGCAAGGTTTAGGCCTAACCATAAAGGTTACAAATCCACATATTGTGGTGGGCCTAGTGGGCAGCCTGGTAATCCAACCATGTGGGCAATTTCTATGCTTTATCCAAGTGAGTTGGGCCTCACAACTTGGCCCAAGTACAAGGTTATTTTAGTGGGCAACCAAGGGCCCAACTACTTACACATTATGGCCCACAAACCCATCACAATAAGTGGTGAGATATAGGCCCAAAGGTCAAGGGACCTTACTAGAAGATTCCAAGATAAATGGGCCTATAAAGTCCAACCAAAAACTATGAACATAGATCCAAAGTAAAATCCTATTGAGGTGGGCCTCCAAGTAAACATAAATGAAGCCCAAAGATATCTCAGAGAATGACAATTTTATGTACATAATTCATCCTTAATCTGGTGGGTCATGCTGTCCCAAAATATGCTATTAGGGGCAGTCAGTTTGGGCCCATTGCTGAATTTCCAGCCCACCTATTTATGGGCCTGCCGGAGCCCAACAATAAATAATATAAATTAGGTATATGTTCTATGGTGGCCCACATATATCTCTATGGGTCCCACCAGATGGGAGGACTGGATTACACACATAAAACAGGTGGACCATGCTGCTGGAACGAAAGTCCAGCAGTGGTCCAATGGGCCTGGGCGTCCCAAGGGTAGACAGACCTATGGGCCTGGGCAATTGGTCCAAAACTCATCTAAATGGGTCCCAAAATGGATGCCACTGAGGGAGATGGTCATGACCCACATGGACCATAAATGAATGGATGGTGGGGATAATAAATACATCAATGGTGGGCCCACAAGGAGGGGTGGATGGCCAACCATGGCCGGACGCCCTAGCGTGGACGTCCCAGCCTGGTGGACCGGTCCAGCTTGCACCACGATTGGCATAGGGGTCCGTTGGCCCCAAATATTTGCAGGTAGGTCCTACCATGGGTGGGCTACACCTCTGTAAAATTTTACAATTTTAGGATTTACAAAAATATTTTAATTAATTTAAGGAATTCAAACTGTCCATAAAATCTGCTAAGTGCAGAATTTTGATAGACCCTGATTTGAGCCTCCAATGGGGTGGATCAATGGCCTCAAAAAAATTGAGAAAAATAGGTTTTAGGTCCCCTCATATATGTACTACAAGGTGGGGTCCACGGATGTGGCCCACTAGTGGAAAAATTATTTTCTAATTAAGGATTTTCACTCTAATAAGTTGTTGGAAACAGTCCAGAAATTTCAAGCTAACCACCTCACTTGGGCCACACCTTTGGGGGACATCAAGATGAGATCCCCACATTTCAAAAAAACATGTTTGATGGGTACAAAAGGTCCCTCGATCAGTCCCAAATTCAAGCCCAAAGTTCAACAAAAATCTGCCCAGAAATTTCTGGACAGTAATACATACATGGAATAAAATAAATGTATGGGCCTATTAAAGAAGGGATTGGCCCATAAATTGGGAGTCATGGCCCACCTTAGTGAGCCCCACAATTGTCCAGAAAAAACTCTCAAATTCTCACCCTTGCATAAACATTTAAGGTGGTAAAAATGGGCATCCAAACCATGGTGTAGGTTGAGTATAGATGTCCCTTCCTTACTGGGCTTTTCTGGGCAATCCAGGTCCACTAAGTGGACCACCCATAATATCGTCAGATTGCAAGAGAAGGAAGAGCATCCGGCCATCAGGGGAGGGCTCCACCACTATTGAGTCGTCCCCACACAATCACAACCACAAACAACAATATAAACATATTGTACAACATAGATCTTATGATGCATGGCCTAGATCTTTGAGATGAATGGTTGGGATGCCATCCCAACCACATGCAAGGGTCTAGATGACCCATCATACCTAAAGAAATAAGGAAAATTTTCATGCAAGGGGTCCATCAAGGGAAGAATCACATGCATGGACATGCATGTACAATGTGGGCCTCATGGCCACATCTAGATGATTGTGTAGGATCTCCACCATTAATTGGTGGGTCCTATACATCCAAATGAGAGAGATGAAAGAGACTACATGAGGAAGAAAAGGCTACATGAAGAAGAGAAAGGATCTACTTGATGAAGAAAGCACCCTCCTAGATCAACCTTGAAACTTACATCACCATCATCTAGTGGATCCAAGCAACATGGATCAATGGCTAAGATCAAGTGAAGGGATAGATGAGGAGGTATTTTAGGAAGAATGGGTTGTAGAAAATGGGGGAGAGGGGATGTTTGGGTGCTTGCTAGGGAGAGGAGAGATGAAGGAGTAGAGAGAAATGAGAGAAAAGGAGAGAGAAAGAGAGAGAGAGAGAGAGAGAGAGAGAGAGAGAGAGAGAGAGACTTTTAAGCCTTGTAATGATGAGTTCTCTCTCTCATAGGTAATGATGGTGGCCTATGGTGATATAAACAAGGCTTAGGGTAATAGCCTTTCTAGAAATCTCAGCCTAGGGTGAAATGATGGACATGGGAAAATGTGTAAACCATGGTGGGGTCCACCAATCATGCAATCAATCTCAGCCCATATCGATCGATGCTCATAACTTCAGATGTACATATCGGATTAACGCACGGGATGCGGCGTCGGAACCGTGGTACCGATACGGATAAGAGGGCATGGGTCTCGGGCCAATCCGAGTCTGGTCAATGTGATCGAACTCGAGGAAGACCGCAAACGCTAACTGAAAGTCGCGGGTCACAGGAATTCAACCGGCTGGACCGCGGGACCAAGATGAACGAAATGCATACTCACACGCACACATACACACATATGAACTCGGGTCAGGTCTTACAATATTAAACCTCATACATCAACCTTAAGGATTAATCATATTTCAACGTACCCTCAAGTCAATTGTAATCCAAGTAAATGGGCCGAAGACTGAGGACTTGACCTCAATCCATTAATGCAAGTGCCCAAATAGGTCGAAATCAGGTTCTTATATCTATGCACATTCACACTCCCATGTGTGGTAGGGTGAAGGTAAATTGAACTGATGTTGTGCCCGATGGTGGATACCTTCTATTATTTTTTTACACATGCACTCACACCCCACACACACCCACACACTCACACCAAAGTGAATTTTCACTATAATGGATACTCGAACCTATGACCTTGTGTTGAAACTCTTATAAGTCTACCACTGAGGCATGAGTAAGGACT
The DNA here is from genome assembly GCA_021015155.1 of Magnolia officinalis. NCBI lineage: Eukaryota > Viridiplantae > Streptophyta > Magnoliopsida > Magnoliales > Magnoliaceae > Magnolia > Magnolia officinalis. The sequence continues at coordinate 46,877,206 of JAJHSJ010000010.1, forward strand.
CATCATAAGTGTGTATCATAATAATGACTAGAGACCTTCCATCTTAACTTATGGTAAGTCCCCTGAAACAGGATGACTATATCACTCACCATAATGATGATAATAACCACAAGTTTGTCTTATAATCTATTAGATGGTCATAGATTAAATGGGTAACGAGATTCATAGATATAACTCTCTCTTGGTCTTTAACTGTGTGTCATATCACAAGTTCCCGAGGACAACCACAAGAATCCGTCATCTATAACTCATCTTCATGTACATTTTAGTCATCTCCACCTATTAATTACACCATAAAAATTTGTCGATCTAAGATACTTGGTTATCATAATCTATTACTAAGATCATCAATGTCTCATCCATATAGCTAGTGGATTGAGCTTACATTGATTTTTTAGGACACATTTCCAAGATATTTATCATCTAGGACACCATATATACTTAACTGGGATTTTAAAAAACCCACATATTGCATAAAAGGTTTTCTAGCAAAGAACATTTTTAAGATGAAAGAATCATTATTTCATTTAATGATATTATCGTCCAAATGTATGTATAATCCTAAATTATTTCCCATCACTAGAAAAGAACATTTTTAAGATGAAAGCATCATTGTTTCATTTAATGATACTATCGTCCAAATGTACGTATAACTCAAATTATCGCCTATCACGTTAGCCACCAAAATTGAAGCTTTAAGACTACAGCCAACCACTTTAAAGTTTTGTACCACCAATCATCAATTTAAGGATTTAAATGAAGATTTTAGTAATGGATCTCCTCTAAAAATAGTTAATCAAGTTATTTAATGGTCAAAATCAACTTCAATCAACTAGGTCAATCCTCTAATCAATACTCATACAAGAGAATGAAACAATCTCCTAATGCAATTTATGGTTCCTTAAGGCTTATGAAAATTGATTTCAAGCAAAGACCATGTTAAAATGACTAAGCAAGTAGGCCTGATTGCACAACAATCCTAGTTCACCTTTACTAAATTTGTCATATCTCTCTCATTATGTGTTAGAATTGAGTGATCTTGTGTTATTCAGAAATCTATTTCAATGAGCATGATACTAAGAATTAATACATTTGGCCATAATTTGATACCTAAAAAGTGGTTCACAATAGGATTTATCGCTGCAACCCATAGCCAACATTATACCATTTTGGTAAATCAGTCACATATTGGTCATTTGATATTTAAATTGTATAAACTTAGAATTTTTGAAAAGCTAATTGGATGTACTTTCAATAAGGCCAATTTATACAACTTGGAATAAATTGGGAATTGCAATGCTTTGTTCGTGTGACTATCCTGTTGGTTACACTCGCTAAAAGATGGTTTTTAATAGTAAACCATCAATATTGTGCAAACCATGGCCTTTACATAACTAGATTAAATAATTCTCTATAAATACTACCATTTTAAACATTAAAGGAAAACAAAAAATTAACAAAAAAAAAAAAAATCAATACTTTAATCAATCCCCTACTCATATATTGGGTGAGCAATAAAGACTAAGGACAAACAATGTGACTAACTTGGATTTTTGCTCAAATCATTTGTAAATTTTGCAATAACAACTATAGTTTAGTTCAAGTCTATAGAACCCACTTTTTTACAAGTGGTTTTGTTTAATTTCATGTAATCTTCTCCTTCTTACCTTAATTTGTAACTTAAAACCATATTTGGAAATCATGGATTCCAAGTCAAATAGATGGAAAGAAAAAGGATTCATTTGATATTATGATTTGTATTGTTTAAAAAACAAAGAAAATAATAGTTTCCATAGAGAAATTATTATACTTTTATATCATTTTAATTTTTGGCACAAGAAACTAGGTGAGTATTGTGAGATGAATATGTGATTTTCCCTTACAACCTAGATAAGAACTCAAAATGGAAATTTATGTTTTAATAGTTCTTATGGAAATCCAAACATGCCCTAAAGGTATAAAAAACCTCAACAGTTCTCATTAAAAAAAAATGTGCATTCTATAAGAAGAAACCAGACTCTACAGGTTTTTTATCGATAAATCAAAACAAGTAATCATTTACATATAATTATTGTACTAATTAACACTCAAGGCAAGCGAGTTTCTTTGAATGATACCATATTTTGTATGTAAGCTTCTATTATGTTGATTAGTCGTATGTGTTCCATTGTCCTCCTCCGATTGTCCTTAATTATGATTGGAAGCTCAAGTAAAGATCGGACCTTTCCTTAGTGTCTAGTGCTAAAATATAATTGACAAGAATATGAGTTCTTTCACAATAAGAAAGCCTTTATAAATCATATTTCAAAGTGTATATGTTTACACCCATTTTCGGGGCCCTGACGTGCATTAATGAAAAGTCGTTACATGTCGACACTATGGGTTTGGTACTCATGAAGATCTTACTCGCACCCAAAGAGATACTCATTTGATCTTCCTTTGATAATACACATTCTGTTATTAATGCGGTGCCATAGACCCTTACGCGTGCCTTTAAGGGAGTGAACCATCGCATACAACATGGTCACGATTAATGAGTTAATTAATGAGGCAGCATGCCTGCATGTCTATAAAGACCCACTGAGAGATATAACCCTATAATAAACCTGGTTACAATACACTCGGTAAGGCCATCTTTCACAATCCTTATAAAATGAGAGATTTTCCTAGAGACATTTAAAGAGTCTGCAAAGACTATGAAGATCCCGAATATCTAAAGATCAGACTACTATTCAAACAAATTTAGTTGTGGTTCGAACCCAAATAAGGAGAGAGTGAATATCAGGCAAATCGAATCATGATCCTTACAATAGCTAGAATTGAGAGAATGAGAGAGCTCAACGAAAGATCTAATCCAACCTGTTCGATAACAGATCAAGATCAGGTGGATCCAATCCATCAACCCCTCCAAAGCCCCAATCAGAAGGGAGCGAGAGTTTAAGATAAGTTCAGGAGGTGATTTGATTGGGCATTAAGATGCATAATCATGATCGATTTCAAGTCTAAGATCAGTTGTAGAGGTTTCTCCTTATTGATCCCAAATCTAAATGTAGTTGTTTCATAAATAGGGATCAACTATGAGAAGAAGATTAAAAAAGCCAGTAGTTTTGGATCTATCTGAATATCTTCCTATTCGAAATGCATGCCATAAAAGTGAAGGATCACTGATGAAGAAGGAAACCCAATGAGGTTTTTGCCACCACAATCGAAGAAGAACTCGATGCCCCATGCCAAACACGAATTGTCTATCTTTTAGTTATATCTTTACTTTTCCTATCCTAGCATAAATCACTACTATCCAATTCCATCACTATAGTACTATAAGATTAGATTAAATGTTCAAAACTCTTAAGTTGTTGGATCCCGATCAATTGAGTTCTTACTTAGGTGATTCTCTTTATGGTCGCATCCTACTAACCATCAGCCTTGGTCATCTGTTCCTATAGACCAATCATTTATTTATCCCTTGTTTATTTCTCTAGATTATTTATTCTAATATTTTATCGATTGTAATAGGTTATTCAATTATTAATAAAATCGGCATTGGTTATCTTTCTTTTTATGTACTTGTATATCTTTGTTCTTTTAAGAAATATAAAATTTCAATTATTGGTGAAAGAAAAATTCTAAAGTTGCGAGGCTTAAAAAAATTCATTAAGAAGAACTAACATATAGCCTTTCACAAATCACCTAACCGTTGATCACAACTAGTGGTTGAGAGGATAACTAATCAATCTGGCTTAACGCAAGAGACACCAACGTTCAAGCAAACATTAAGCCGAGCAAGTCTCTATCACATCAGCACATCATAATTGCACACAAAATTTAAATACAAACCATTGATATATGTGGCCTTGTTTGATTGAATTCAGCCAACAATATGCAACACTAATCCTAAAATTTGATAAATGAGTTTCCATTTTTTATTGCATTGGAAGTTCACAATGACAATATTGGTATTGCAATACAATATCCTATTTCATCACCGTGGCCTCTACATTACAAGCTTAGAAGTCTTTAACATTTTTTAAAAATTCTTCACAGTCAACAGTGTCATGCCCCAAACTTGGAAACCGGGCTCACAAAATTTCTGATCGCCAAATCTGATGCCGACAACCTCCGTAGTACCCTATTCTTGGCTCCCTGCACCCATATACCAGGTTCCGATCCTGAGATCCTAAAAGGAGAATTTTCAATATAAATTTGTTTCATAGTAAGCATAACCATAAGTATAACACACAAACAATAACCAAAATATCACCACATATCCACTATGAATGAAAACTTGAGTACAAAGTAAAAAAGGAAATACAATGATAATAATAATAAAAACTCCAGAAGCTTTGCGGCACGCTCTTGCTCTTGCTCAGCTATGTCCTAGTGTTACCTGCATGCAACGGTCGTGCATAAGCTTATAAAAAGCTTAGAGGGTGGAGAAAGTGTGTGCGCAAGGTAGCAATGCATATATGCAATATCAGAGTAATGCGAAAACATGCTAGTAAGTCCATGAATACTATTTGTTGTACCAAGGCTATGCGATGCAAAGCCTACATAGTCATGTCATATGCAAGATGCAACTCAAGCATACAAATCCTCATTTGAATCCACATATTAATTCAGTTCATCTCTGGAGCATCATATATCAGTACAGTTCTCTCTTGATAATCACCGAGGTCTAATACACTATACACCAGATTGTCGTCCCACATTAGACGCATAACCATGCGAATGGAAGAGACCTCATTACCCGCTTGAGTAGTAGTCTGCCAATATCTACCCAGCACCCATTTACGAGCTAGTCAGACTCAGCTTACCATTGCCCCTACCCTCTGGCGGGTAAGGCTACACCCCTTTCCAACCGACCATGACACAGTGAGAGACACGGCCTAATGGTATTTGGCACTCGTGTGCTCTTATATCGACTCAGTCTTGACGTTAGAGCATCCTCTTAGTACCATAAGGGTTTGGGGACTTTCACCTTGGGATATCTATAGTGCCCTCGTGCTTTAACAAGTATTTCCGGTATCCAATCATGTTATCCACACTATACCCACGGAGGATACAGTCCTGATGTTGCTAGGGCGCATAATAATCATAACACACAATGCAAGATGCATGAGTGTAAGACCCAACCCAAGTTCACATGTGTGCATGTGTGTGTGTGTGTGTGAGTATGCATCTCGTTCATTTTGGTCCCGCGGTCCAACGGGTCAAATTCCAGCGATCCGTGACCCTCGGATTATGTTTGCGGTCATCCTTGAGTCTAGTCATGTAGACCCAACTTGGATCAACCCTAGACCTATGCCATTTCGTTCGTACCGTTGTTGCGATTCCAACGATTCGTCTTGTGCGTCCATCTGACCTATGGATCAAAAGTTATGAGCATTTCATCATGTGGCCCACTTTTTGTACAAAAGCATATGGACCACTCGCATGACACAATTTCCCATGCACACCACCCACACACACTACAATTTCATGGAATAAACACTACCCACCTTAAACACTACCTAAGCCTAACCTAAACCTCATAAGCATTGTTTATATCACCCTACTTCTCATGATGAGTTTCCCTATCCTAGGTGTGAGAACTCATGATTACTCTCCCTCCCTCTCTTTTCTAGCAATTTTTCCTACTCTTCCTCTCATTTCTCTCTACTCTCTTCTCTCTCTTCTCCTTGCTACCCCTCCATACGTCCAGCCCTCCCTCCATTTTCCAACCACTTTCTTCCTTAATCCCCCATCATCTAGCCACCACAATCCCATCTTAGCCTTAGAATCTTAACCCTTGGAGCTTAGGGTTCCTAGTGAAGATGGAAGCTTGAAAATCTGAGGTGGGTGCTTCTACTAGTGTTGATGTAACGTCTCAAAAAAATCCATACAAAGACCCGAGTACCACCTCAGGCAGAAATCACACAGGATCAAATCCTTTAGAAATTAGGCGAGAATTAGCTAGTGCTAAACTAGAGTACCTATGAGATTAGCACTAATCACTTTAAATACGATCTGCAAGACCTAAAACTTGTAGAATTATTAACGCCACATTACCATGAAATCTAGGATCAATCTCCAAACCCAGTTGCTCTCAGGAGCATTTCGAAACTCCGTATTGGACCTGGACCGCACGTCGAAAGTCCGATTACCCCGAAACTATACCGTTATGATCGCCTTGCTGGGCTTGACTACCACCTCGGAAATCAAGTCCTAACAGTATCCAGAAACGCGCAACTTGAGCCCGGAGTGAAGTGTGTGAGAAACGTGAATATATTTAGAAATAAAATCCAAACTTAAGTAAATTGAGACTCGTCGCTTGCGGGCCAAATATAAGGATTCAAACCGTCAGAATCTGACCCAAATACACCCTCGGATCAGGGAAAATTTCCCTCGCATGGCAGTGTACTGGTAGCCCTGATCGAGTGTCGGTGACCGTTGAACTGAAACTGGTCCGCCACGGGCGATCTGGAAACCCGATTGGAACGAAAACTCGGCTTGACTTTGATCCAAGGTCAAGAAGCTTAAGTCCGACCGCACGCAGAAAAGGGGAGTCTTCAAACTCAAAAGGGAAAAGTCTGAATCAAAACTATGTTAAACAGGCTAAGACTTTTCAAAATTAAAAACCAAAAAGTTTAAGGTGATCCAAAGTTAGAAAAGCTTTTATCTGAATCAAGAAAATATGACGATCGATACGGTTTGGGATACAATAGAAATATTCCTCCTAAACAGAAGAATACTCCTCCTAAATTTGTGAGAGGGGAGTCTTCAAACTCAAAAGAGAAAAGTCTGAATCAAAACTATGCTAAACAGGCTAAGACTTTTCAAAATTTAAAACCCAAAAGCAACCATATCAACTATAAAAATCAGAACCAAAACCCTTTAGCTGAAAAAATAGTTGATTTACTTAAGGAGCTCTTAAAATCTAACTCAGTAGGTCATTCTTACAACAACTACAAATACAAGAAGACCAACTATACTCCTAAACCCAAAACAATTCTAAAATGGGTTCCTAAGGTTACTAGCTTGGTTGCCCACACTGCTTTCAAAGCTTCAAGCCATTCGAAGTGGTACCTAAACAGTGGATGATCAAGGCATATGACTAGTGACAAAGGTCTATTCACCGATCTTAAAGACATGGTTGATGGTTCAGTCACATTTAGTGATGGTAGTAACTGTAAGATTATTGGCCAAGGTACGGTTTAACTCTTTAACCTCCCTTTATTTAAGAATGTTTTATACATTGAAGGGTTAAAATACAACCTGTTAAGCATATCTCAAATATGCAATAACAATCATAGCGTAAAATTTACTAATCAAGGTTGTGAAATTTTAAACAAAAAGGGTTCTGTAATATTAACTGGTCGTAGAACTTCTGAAAACTGCTACATCGTGAGTGACTCTAGCTCGTCTAATCTATCATGTTACATGGTCTATACCGATGAGACCGAGTTATGGCATAAACGCCTTGGACATGTACACTACCGCAATTTGTATAGATTGAGCAAAAGAGAACTGATAAGAAGTCTACCTAAATTACAGAAAGTAAATGAAATATGTGGTGAATGCCAGATTGGCAAACAAACTAGGAGTGCTCACAAAAAGGTGGACTCCAATACCACATCCAAACCTCTCGAACTTCTCCACATGGATCTTATAGGACCAACCAGGATGGAGAGTCGAGGTGGCAAAAAATACATACTGGTAATCGTGGATGATTTTACCAGATTCACTTGGGTAGCTTTCTTAAAGGATAAATCAGAAACCCTTGATGAAGTAAAAAGGGTTCTCAAACAAATCCAAACAGAAAAAGGTTCTCAAGTCTGTAAGATCCGTAGTGATCATGGTTCAGAATTTGAGAATAGTAGTTTTGAGAAATTCTGTTGTGATCAGGGAATATCACATGAATTCTCTGCGCCCAAAACACCCCAACAAAATGGAATTGTTAAAGGAAAAAATAAAGTTCTTCAAGAAATGGCAAATGTAATGTTAAATAGTATGAAGCTCTCTAAAAATCTTTGGGCTGAAGCAGTAAATACTGCATGCTATATAATTAACCGTGTATACACTCGTAAGTCAAATAATAAAATGGCTTATGAAATGTGATTTGATAAGAAGTCTACTGTCAAATACTTTCGAGTTTTTAGCAGCAAGTGCTATATTTTACGTGACCATGAAAATTTGGGTAAGTTTGACACCAAAAGTGATGAAGGGATCTTTTTAGGATATGCCTTAAACAGTCAAGCGTATCGAGTACTGAATAAGAGGACCGGTGTAATTCAAGAGTCTATCAATGTGGTCATTGACGATCACTTGAATACACCTGCCTCAAGTTCAGATACTAATGAAGTTCTTCTAATTGACAAACCAAATGCTTCATCAAGTCGAAATAACTCTGAACTGAGGACTGTTAAAGATCATCTAAACACTCAGATTCTTAGAAACCCTTTCACTAGTGTGCGCACTCGTAGACAACTAGAAGATGTATGTAATTACGTGTGCTTTACATCTCGAACAGAACTGGCAAACGTAAAAGAAGCTCTTACTGACGAAAACTAGATTGTTGCAATGCAAGAAGAGCTTAATCAATTTGTTAGAAATAATGTTTGGTACTTAGTTCTTATACCTAAAGATAAACATATTATCAGAACTAAGTAGATTTTCAAAAATAAGTCCGATGAACATGGAAATATAATTCGAAACAATGCTAGACTGGTTGTACAAGGGTACACTCAAATTGAAGGCATCGATTATGATGAAGCCTTTGCCCCAGTAGCTCATCTTAAATCAATCAAACTGTTTATATCCATTGCTTATTTTAGAAAATTCAAAATTTATCAAATGGATGTAAAGAGTGCCTTCTTGAATGGCGATTTACATTAAGAAGTATATGTTGAACAACCAACTGGTTTTGAAGACCCTAAGAACACTGATCGTGTCTATCGCTTAAAAAAGACTCTCTACGGATTGAAACAAGCTCCCAAGGCATGGTACGAAAAATTGACTAAATTTCTACTAAGTCATAATTTTCAAATGGGAAGTGTTGATAAGACTCTTTTTGTTAAGAAACATAATGATCATATCTTGATAGTGCAGATCTATGTTGATAATATTATTTATAGATCTACCTGTACTAACATGACTGTTGAGTTTGCAGATCTTATGAAATCTAAGTTCGAAATGAGCATGGTTAGGGAATTGAATTATTTCTTAGGGTTGCAAGTTAAACAGCAACCTGATGGTATCTTTATTTCTCAAACCAAATATGCTCTGAACTTAGTTAAAAAGTTCGGATTTGAGAATGGTAAAAATTTTGATACTCCTACGAGTACTACATTAAGACTCTCAAAGGACTCTATAGGTAAAAGTATAGATCCTAAATTATATCGTAGTATGATTGGCAGTTTACTTTATTTAACTGCAAGTAGACCTGATATTGCTTTTAGCGTTGGAATTTGCGCTAGATATCAATATGACCCTAAAGAGTCACATTTAACTGTTGTTAAGCGGATTATGCGATATGTCGCAAGTTCAGCTAATCTGGGTCTTTGGTATCCACATGATACTAGTGTTCAATTGGCTGGTTACACTGATGCTGATTGGGCTAGTAATGTTGATGATAGGAAATCAGCCAGTGGTGGTTGTTTCTATATTGGGAACCATTTAGTTTCTTGGCAAAGTAAGAAATAAAGTTTCGTATCGCTCTCAACTGCTGAAGCTGAATACATCGCAGTTGGAAATGCACGTACTCAGCTTGTATGGATGAATAGAATGTTAAGCGATTACGGAATTGTACAAGATTCAATGGTTTATATAGTGATAATTCCAGTGCAATAAATATATCTAAAAACTCAATCCAGCATTCATGAACCAAGCACATTGACATTAGATATCACTACATTCGTGAATTAGTGGAAGAAAAGACAATTTCATTGGAATACATTCCAACCGAGACTCAACTTGCTGACATTTTCACTAAACCGCTTGACAAAAGAAGGTTTAATAAATTGAAATTTGATCTTGGTATGTGCAACTTGAATTGATTATTCATGTTTGTATGTATCATAGTGTATATTTTTGTTAAATTATAATTTTAAATTTCTAAATTATGTGCAAAATCATATTTTTAACTGTGTACGACCAGTCAAGGATGTACTCGACCAGTCGTAGCATGACTGGTCGAGGACATGCTTGACCAGTCGTGTAGCGCGCTGGTGCTTTAATTTTGGGGAAAAACCATTTTCTTCCTCATTTGCTTTTCCTCTCCAACGAGTCTAAGCTCGACCAGTCGTACCCAACTTCTTGATTCTTTAAGGTTAGTTCATTATTTTCATATTGCTTGTGGATTCAAGTGTATATCACTTCATTTTCTTACTTGAAGTGATTTATTTCAAGTTTCCTTGAAGTTTTTGGAGTTTTCTTCTCCAAAATCCGTTTTTGAGAAAACCCACTCAACATCTTTTGCAACTTCTTGATTTTTTGTATTCCTAGTTGCAAATGGATGCTAGAGGCAGAAAGACGAGTTCACGTGGTCCTTCAACATCTAGATCAACACCTTTGACAAGGCGCCACCTTCGATCACCCGAAGATGATCCCTCCTATGTGAGGGATCTACGATTGTGCAATGTTGTTGTTGAGCGACTTGTGTATATTGATCATATTGCTCCATTTGAACTCCTTCCACTTCTCTAATCTATAGGATGGGCTAACATTCTACATTGGGGTGGGCCGGCATATTGGTCTATTGCGCAAGCTATGTTTGCTTGTATTTCTGAATTTTTGACTGAGAATTTAACATTTTCAATAGCAACTAGAGAAGGTCCATTTGAAATAGACCGTCATTTGATTTCTGCTCTAATGGATATACCTGTAATAACGAGGGTATTCCTATTCACACTCTAGTTAACAAACCGTCGGAATCAAAAAAACATGTGCTAACTAGAGCATTATGTAACATAGATGCGCAAAGGACTCAAAATGGGAATGCGCTTGCTTCAAAGTACTTGTTACCTAGATACAGGGTTCTTCACAGAATATTTATTTCAAATCTATATCCGCATTCTGGTAACAAAACCGAACTCACCTCTTTCATGGTTCGGATTTTGCATTCCATCATCTATGGTACTAAAGTTTATCTTCCTTCTCTGATCTGTCATTCCATCATTCAATTTCGTCTCCATCCTGGACACAATGATATCCCCTTTGCATATCTTATGATTGTGTTAGCCACTCATATGTTAGTAGCTATGCCTGTTGGAGAGGCTCATATTCATCACCTTATTTTCAACAACTCAAATATAAACAAGATGAAATTGGGATTGCCTCCTGACCAAGTGAATGTGGGTGGTGGTGGAGTTGAAGAAGTGAATGAAGAAGAAGGTGACGATTTACCTCCAGATGATATAAATATGGACGATATCTTTAATGAGATTGAATCATATTCTGGGGCTGACCCTGATTATTAGCCTTCTAATTTTGATGAGAGGTTACATTCTCTTGAGGAACAGGTGGCTTAGATACGTGTAAGCTAAGATTCTCAATTTGCTTATATGCGCAAGTATTTGAGGCGCGTTAACAAGGGTTTATACCAAATTGATACATCTATTCCTGCTCCCTCTTCTGGATCTGATTAATTGTTTTCTCATATGGCATGTAATAACTTTTATGATACTTTGCTTTCTTTCAATTTTTTATACTGACTTTGGATGAACTAGGTTTATGTTGGTTATATATATGAACTTGGTTTATCATGATTTATGTTGGATGAACACTATTTGCTTTTATCTTTCATATCTTGACTAGTTTGCTCCCTTATACCTCTCTTGTAACTTTTGCTCCCTTATTTCTTTGTCTAATTGTGACAAAAAGGGGGAGAATGGTTTGTCATGATTGCTTATGGTTATGAATTAGGTAGTAGGCATTTTTTAGGTGCTACTCAGGGGGAGTAAGTATATATATTTTTGATATGGATATGTGTAGACACCCCACCCAGGCTAAAGTCTTGAGAAGGCTAGAACAGTCCGGGAACCATAATCATAGCCTAACCCTAATCCTAATCCCAGCCTAAACCCTAAACTTAGCCTAACCCTAACTTAAACCCTAATCCAAACCCTAAACCATCTTTCATATGAAATTACCCCTCTAGTTTACCCTATTTACAATCCTACCAAGAAAAAGTCAACTTTCATATGAAATTACCCCTCTAGTTCACCCTATTTACAATCCTACCAAGCAAAAGTCAACTTTCATATGAAATTACCTCTCTAGTTCACCCTATTTACAATCCTACCAAGCAAAAGTCAACTTTCATATGGATTTACCCCTGCAGGTCATCTTATTTACCATTTCACTAACCTCACGAACCACCAAGAGCCAATTAGAGCATGCCACATGGCATTCCTCTCCCATCAACCAATCACAAGTTGCCATGTCAACTTTTGCCCCTTACCTACCTATCAATTACAACAATGCCATTGGAGAAGGCTATAAATAGCCCTCTCCCCTTTCACATTTCACACACAACCAAGAGAGCTTAAAATCCAAGTGAGGGAGAGGGAGAGAGAGAGGAAGAGAGTGAGGGTGAGGAGGTGCTCCTAAGCCTCCAAGTTCAGATTTTTTAGCTCCTCCTTAGTCTCATCCCAATCTTCCTAACCCCATGAGTCTAACCTGAATTGATCATGGTGCAGTCCATGTCTTAGCCTACTCAAGATCAATCCAAAGATCCATTCATTTTACATATAAGCATTCATCATGACATTTATTCCCTTCTCAACCCCCTGCTTCTCTAGATCTCTAGTGAATGTATGCTCTATGACTTGTCTTACACAGGATCCTGTCACATCAGAAATTCCTAGTGATCTAGTCTATTTTTCTTACCTCTTTGCATAAGCATCATCACATCCACCTTCTAGACACGCCGTTGGACGTATGCTCTATGACTTGCCGAAATCTCGGATCTTGCCGTATCAGAAATTCACATGTGTGCCTAGTCCTATTTCGACCACATCATCCATCCCTTGAGATTGTTTTACCATATAAAGTAGAGACCGTACATTTGTACGGGCAGAGAGGGTGCCTAACACCTTCCCTCTTTGTAACCGAGGTCCCTTACCCGGAATCTCAGATCGCAGACCAGGAGTCAACCTAAGGTAGGAGAGTCTTCGGATTTCTCCAACCTTACGTATTCTGCGGTTCTAGCCGACCGCGGGATTTTGAGATTATTCGGCTAGTGGTGACTCCAATATCCACAAATTAGCCTAATCACCACCACCAAAACAATTTAACATCCCAAACTAGTGTGGGCGCCGATTTTTAGTGTCTATAAAATGGCGAATCCACTGGGGACATGCTAGAGCACACTAGCTGAGACCCGACTCGAAAACGTGTGGTATTCCAATCTCAATGGACATTCATCATTGCATTCACAAAAAAAAAAAAACATCTTTGGCTTACACTTGTTTGGGCATCAATCTTAGCCATGACCACTCAATCCCATACAGATATGGCTACCCATGAAGAAGAGCCGGCAACTCTGTCAGCTCCTGAAGCATCGGCATCGGCACCGGTATCGGCATCGGCGCTAACACCTTCGACAACTCCAACAGATTTGCCAGCTACTGTAGCCATAAATGAGATGGCCCAAAATCTCAAAACATTGCAGGAGCTATTACTTCGCCTGGTACCAGGTGCCATACGTACCAAACATGCAGACAACACAGCCTAGTGTGCAAAACAGCTTAATCCAACAAACTCCTCTTACTTTCTCCCTCATTCCTCCAGTAAATCATGTTCTCCCTCTTCCTGCAGAATCAGCCCAACATACAAACGGGAGCAACCCTCCTGCACATCTTCCTCCTAATAGGAGATCCAATCAATTCCAAGGGGCAAAACCCCTCTCGACCGGTCCCTCCGAAATTGAAAAGCTCCGAGAGCAATTGCAAGATATGCAGAGGAAGTTACGGAAGCAGCAGAGGGTGGATCTCCCATCTACTAAGTTCAGGGATCTTTGTCCCTTCCCTGATGCAATGGTACCTCAAAACTTTTAGGTACCAAAATTCAGAAGGTATGATGGTACGAGGTGTCCTATGGACCATTTAAGAGCATTCTGTGGAGAGCTTAATACTATGGCAGGTAATAATGGAGAGTTGATCCGTTTATTTCAAAAATCCTTGAAAGGCAATGCGTTAGATTGGTACACATCATTAAACTACTATCAAATTAAAACTTGGGAACAACTTTCCCAAGCTTTCATTGATCGTTTTGTGTACAATCTTAATGTAGCACCCAAAAGGGCGGATCTTGCTACCTTAAGGCAGAGGAATGACGAGTCATTGTCAGCTTACGTTGGATGGTGGCAAGCAATGGCCGCTAGAATGAAAACACCCATTGATGACGAGGAGCAAATCTACATGATCATCCACTAGGCAAACCCGAGTATCTCTAGATACCTCGTCTCCTATCCATATGTCAACTTTACCCAACTCATCCGCGCCGGGGAACAAGTTGAAGAATAAGGACTGGAACCATCTCCCCCTGGTGGCCTCATCAGGCCTCCCCAGTACAACAGACAGTGGAAGGAAAGCTTACTGGATACGAGAATGGTAACAAAAGTGTTCCTGACCTCCATCCAACAGAAGAAGACAATCTTGTCGCCTCTACCCAAGGTGCTTAATTCGCTCCTCAAGAAGGACAATGGCAACAACAACAGCAAAGGGAAATTCCTCAGTACCCCAATCATGGTCAGTAGATGAGGATGACCCGGGAATCTAGGCAGTTTACACCAATAGCCTAAACTTACAGTGAGATACTAGCCATGCTAGTCCAAAGGCAAATACTTACTCCGCTACTGCCTAGGTCCCCACCAAACCCTCTATCGCCAAACTATAATAAGAATGAGTACTGTGTATACCACCAATCCTGAGGCCACACACGGACCATTGTCCAAGATCTGATTGATAACCAAAGGATTGTGGTTACCCCTCCTGCTGTCGCCACCACCGGCTACATCCTCCAGAATTCTCTGCCATCGTATCAAGTATGCCCCAATTCATCAGGAACCCCTACTAACAATATCAGTTAAGGAAAGCCACCCCCGGTCAATCCAGTCCAATGCATTCATTCAATCACTATCAGCCTAACAACAATACCCCCAAGTCTACAAGGGGCACACCCTACCAGTCCAATCTATTCGCTCTCAAATACACAATAGCCGGTTTAGTCTCGATTCCCCCAAGTCTACAAGGGGCACACCCTGCCAGTCCAATCTCTTTGCTCTCAAATATGCAACGGGCATCTCCAGTCGGTCCAGTCTTCATGCCCCCAAGTCTACAAGGGGCACACCCTACCAGTCCAATCTCTTCACTCTCAAATATGCAAGGGGCATCACCATCCAGTCCAATCTCCATGCCCCCAAGTCTACAGGAGCCACCACCGATCAAACCAGTCCATACATCCTTTGCCTCACAAGAGGCACCACCTGCCTATTCGGCCGCTACTCCAACCCTCGTGATCCAAGAAAATGCTCCTTCTCTGATCAACATACCGCATGCCCTAGTAAAATCAGGGCCCAACTTCAATCATGTGGTAACTTTCGAAGAAGGACATTCTGCTACTCAAAGGGATTTGCCTAGCTTTGCTCAGTCTTCGATCCTTCAAGAGAAGAGTTTAGGAAGCGTGGTTCCTGCCTCTAGGAGAAAGGTCGAGGAAGATATTAATGTCGAGATCTTGATTAGCCCCAAAACATCAACCATCACTTTTCATGTCTTTGACATCACAACTTCATTTCATCTCCTCCCTGATCGGTCTTGGATCCGTAGAGTCAAGGCTCTCTCTTCGACTCTTCATCAAAAGGCCAAATACATTTTCGGAGACAAGGCACCAACCGTTTGGATGATCCCGAACAAATCTTTCCGATAGAAGTAGTCAACCATCAAGAGCTAGATATCCCGATCATAGACATACAATGCTCCGATGAGGACATCCCATACCATAGTCTCGAGATCGAGACTGTCAATTGCATGCCTCTTGCATGTCCCATCGGATCAAACTATGTCTTCCCTTCAGTCGAGCGCCAACATTTTTATTATCAGCTCGAATATCAAGAAAGTGCACGCATGACAGGACTGGGATATCAGTCTCCTGTAGGTAAGGTATTAAAGCACAGATGTATCGAGGCTGAGAAAGGTTGACAAGAGGATGATGATCCCTTCATCCACACATCAATCAAATCCATCAGAGAAGGGATCATCTATCCGGTTGGCAGGCCAAGATCCACCGTGGAGGATCAAATTAGTAAAATGAGCCCAACTGGGCTATTTGAAAATGACTTGGGCAAGGGGCAAGAATTTCCTCTGATTGACTGGACCACAGTCTGGGTCCCATCTGAGAAGGAAGAATCCAAAGACTCACAATGCATCGGGGATGAGCTGAGGAAAGTGACATCCAACACCAACTCAGAGCCCAATCCCAAACTCGTTACGACATTTGGGCACGACAATGAGGGCCCGCCTACTGATCCGTCTGGCCCTGCCTCCTAAGGGTCCGGGGGGGGGGGGGGGGGGGGGGGGGGGAATGCAGGGCAATAGTTGGTTCGCAATCCCCAAGACGGCACAATAAAAGAAAATAATGTTTGGCTCCTTAAGTCGAATCAGGCAATCCCTAATTTACATCGTCGTCTTTCTCCAAAAAAAAACAAATAAAAAATCAGAAAATTCTCAAAAAGCCAAAAACACTGGATATTTTCAAAACACTAAAAAAATCATATACTTGTCAAAATCCAAAAAAAAAAAATAATAATAGAAAATTCACAAAAGCCAAAAACACTAGATATTTCCGAAATACCAAAAAATTCAAATACTTGTCAAATTCAAAAAAAAAAAATCAGAAATTTCTTAAAACACAAAAACAATAGAAAATCTTTCAAAGTTCACAAGCAATACTGTGCCAAATGCGTCTGTTACAATACCCGAGTTTAAAGTCGACTCATATAGTTTCGATCTAGAGTTAGACTTCAAACTCATGGGTTTGGATGAAGCCCACGATGAGGGAAATGATGATACAACCCCCGAACTTGAGGATTCCCTCAGAAAGTTCGAAACAAAAGTCAATGTCGTGACGGACGATTTTGAAATTGTAAGCTTGGGATCCCCTGAGCTCCCTAGAAAATTACGCATCAAGAGATCCTCGCCTTGTGAATACAAGTAGAGGATCATAGAATTCTTAAGGCCAGGGCTATCCAACCTTGCGTTCTCCTATGAAGCCTTACCCAGATCGAATGAAGAGTTAGTCATACACCATCTCCTATGAAGCCAGAAGTCAAGCCCATCAAGCAAAGCTGTCAAGATCATGTCTGAAGTCCACGATGGAGTCCTCCTGATGAACGATGGAGATAAGATATTGCAGCATGTCAGGAAGTGCTTCAAGTATCAAAGCTTGCATAACGGATCCATGCGCATGCTTCGAGTCTTTATAACCTATCAACACTCTAGCCCTTCTTCATTATGAGGGGTGGACATCATCGAAAGAATCAACCCAAAGGCATCCAATGGTCCTGAGTATATTTTCGTGTCAGACAAAAGCGAGCAGCGACAACATCCTACATCATCGATACGAATGAAAAAAAAAGTCAAGGAAAATGATTGGTGGTAAGCTCGATGCAACCAACTACATCTCGTAGACATAAAGCACACAACGATCGTTAGGATCAACAACAAACAAGTCTGAAAGAAAGGTTAGCAACATAGTAATAATGCACATCTTATCATTGCACCTACTAGATTCAAGGGGCAAGTCCAAGTCATCCTGGGATGATTCACTTATCGTTTGCGAAAATTCTTCCAGGAGGTTCCCTTCATCTCACCATCATTAGAGGCAAAGATCTTCCAGAGCCCATCAACGCCAACAACGTGAATATCTATCATGGGTAATCCTACCTGACTATGTCAACAACCACAATCGTAAAGCTAAAGTTAAACGACAAAAGGTTAGCATCCTGAGGTACATTCCATCATCATTCCTTACATCCAATAAGTGTTCTAAAAAATAAAGGGTTCAAAAAAATAATGAAGGACAAAAAAAAAAAAAAAGAAATAAAAAAATGGACGAATAAAGCGCACATTACAAAACGAAAAAAAAGAACAGTCGAACCTAATGAGTGAGAACACAATTCACCAACCCATTTCCCCTCAGGATAGTTTAACCCAATGTCAACAGCTTCACAATCATGATTGAAGACAAAGTCAGGCAGCTCACCAGTCGGCCAGTAATGAATGGAGTCTAGCCTCCCACCTTTGTACAAGAAAAAGAGAAATTAAAAGAAAAGTAATGTGCCTAAGTAAAACGGGGGAAGTGAAAACCCGAAAGGGTGCCTCAAGTAAAAACAGCGGCCATGTAGCGGACTTGGTGAAAACCTGAAAAGGCACCAAGGTAAAAACAGCACAGCTGTCAAGGGGCAGGCAAGAGCAAAAACTCAGGACATGGTGAAAATCTGAAAGGATGCCATGGGCAAAAATGACAAGAAAGCCAGTCGTGGTGAAAACCTGAAAAGGCGCTACAGGCAAAAATAGCTAGAAAAAAAAATAAAAAATAAAAAGTGCAGGTACAGAAGAAGCCAAGGCAACGAGCAAAGCAAAGAAGCACAAGGAAAAGATAAGTCCTGGATCAGAATTCTATTAGACTCTACCCAAATCTAAGGGGCATGATTCTAATATGCGCTACTCTCAAGGAACAGAGATCCCTGGTAAACAACTCAAAATACCGGATTCGACATGGGCTGAGTTCAATATTCTGATCCCAACCATCCAAGCACAATTCAGACACAAGCAAACACCAACAAATTTGGCACAAACAAAAATTTTCATTCCTTTCAAAAAAGTCTTTCTATACATCGTTTTCCTTTCTTTACCAAAAAAAAAAAAACAAAAAACAAAAAAAAAACAAAAAAAAAAAACAAAAAAAACAAAAGCATTCATGCATATACAGGACAAGCAGCCAACAAAGTTAGGGATCCACAAAGTCAAAGTTAAAGTCATAGAGGCCCACATCTCAAAGCCCACAAGGCCCACAATTTCAAAGCCCCAAAGGCCCACATTTCAAAGCCCACAAGGCCCACCAGTTCAAGGCCCTAGAGGACCGAATTTCAAAGCCCTAAACGCCCACAGTTTAAAGCCCCAGAGAACCATATTTCAAAGCTCCAGAGGCCGACATTTCAAAACCCACAAGGCCCAAAAGTTCAAAGTCCACAAGGCTCACATGTCAAAAGCCCACCAAGCCTATTATTTAAAGGCCCATGGTTCAAAGCCCATATTTTTAAGCTCATTTCCTAGGCCCACATATCCAAAGCAAGGCCCACTACAT
This sequence comes from Magnolia officinalis, assembly GCA_021015155.1. Taxonomy (NCBI): domain Eukaryota; kingdom Viridiplantae; phylum Streptophyta; class Magnoliopsida; order Magnoliales; family Magnoliaceae; genus Magnolia; species Magnolia officinalis. The sequence continues at coordinate 46,896,550 of JAJHSJ010000010.1, forward strand.
AAACCCGATTTCAAGGACCATAGTCCTAGGCCCACATGTCCAAATCAAGCCCATGTTCTACAATTGCCCCATTAATTCATTAGTGGAGGCCATCTGGCTATTCAATCCAGATCACTGCACAATAAAAACCGGACGGTCTCAACCATCCGTGAGATCGTATGGATCTTTTCAAAAATTCAAAAAAATATTTCAAACAGATAGCCCTATTAATTTATGAAAGCCATCTGACTTTCCACAATAACAAAAAAAATCAAATAAATAAAAATAAATAAAAACTGAACGATGACGGCCCCCCGCGAGATCGGACGGATGTCCGCGAGATCGGATGGATGTTTCAAAAAAATTAAAAAATTTCAAAATATCTTCAAATAAAAATCGTTAGCCCCGCCAACTCATTAGTGGAGGCAACGCGACTGTTTACTTAACTTATGCAAATAAAAACCGGACGACGACGCCCACCCGCGAGATCGAACGGATATTTTCTAAAATCTAAAAATACTTTCAAATAAAATCCCCAAGGAGTCTAACTCCAAAGAGGATAATTTTCAAACAAAAAGTTTTCAAAAAAAAATTAAATAAAATTCCTAAGGAGTCTAGCTCCAAAAGGAACAGCTTTCAAACAAAGTTTTTAAAAACGCACGCGGCACGCAGTACACTGAGGAATCTTCCATATTCTCCAGTTGCGGTCAGTGCAAACAGCTAAATAAGGTTTGATCCCTTCCGGTTTCTCCGAAGTATGATCGAACCTGTACATGATACAAGTACGATTGGCCTGATCTTTATATCTGGACAGTCGTACGAATGCTAGTAGAAGTGAGTGGATCTATCTCTGGAAAGAATAATCAAACTCGAAGTGATAAGAATCCATTGTAACCAAAGTATTAGAATCAGCAGATTGCATACAAAAGATTACCTGCACATACCTAGGCCGGGATGTTCAAAAAATTTGATCGAGTCCAAGTCGGCGTGGTGAGTTCCCCGTAAGGCCGCACCAACGCGTAGGGCAGCTAACCACTTTGACGATCAAATGGATTGAATACTCCAAGGGTGATTACGTAGTAAAGGAACGACAGACCAAACAGTACGGGAATCCTCGTAAAGCTGCGACGAATGCGCAGAGGCCCTTACTTTTCAGACTTACTCTCCAATGCTATCAACAATCTGACGTGAAAAGGTTGTGATTGGTGACCCGTAAATCCACAAAGAATGCGCAGAGGACAATCACAACATTTTTCTCAACCCTTGTGATATGTGCAAGACATCATTTTTCAAATAGTTAACTGACAATGATACAATGGCAGACAACAGATTCGAATCACTATCCTTTCTGACCAGAAGGGTGGGGTGTCCACTTGCTTTGGCCTTCGGTTGCTCGCAACCTCTGCCAAAGAGGGGCATCTGTAGACACCCCACCCAGGATAAAGTCTTGAGAAGGCTCGAACAGTCCGGGAACCATAATCATAGCCTAACCCTAATCCTAATCCCAGCCTAAACCCTAAACTTAGCTTAACCCTAACTTAAACCCTAATCCAAACCCTAAACCATCTTTCATATGAAACTACACCTCTAGTTCACCCTATTTACAATCCTACCAAGAAAAAGTCAACTTTCATATGAAATTACCCCTCTAGTTCACCCTATTTACAATCCTACCAAGTAAAAGTCAACTTTCATATGAAATTACCCATCTAGTTCACCCTATTTACAATCCTACCAAGCAAAAGTTAACTTTCATATGGATTTACCCCTGCAGGTCATCTTATTTACCATTTTACCAACGTCACCAACCACCAAGAGCCAATGAGAGCATGTCACATGGAATTCCTCTCCCTCAACCAATCACAAGTTGCCATGTCAACTTTTGCCCCTTACCTACCTACCAATTACAACATTGCCATTGGAGAAGGCTATAAATAGCCCTCTCCCCTTTCACATTTCACACACAACCAAAAGAGCTTAAAATCCAAGTGAGGGAGAGGGAGAGAGAGAGAAGAAGAGAGTGAGGGTGAGGAGGTGCTCCTAAGCCTCCAAGTTCATATTTTTTAGCTCCTCCTTAGTCTCATCCCAATCTTCCTAACCCCATGAGCCTAGCCCGAATTGATCATGGTGCAGTTCATGTCTTAGCCTACTCAAGATCAAGCCAAAGATCCATTCATTTTACATATAAGCATTCATCATGACATTTATTCCCTTCTCAACCCCCTGCTTCTCTAGATCTCTAGTGAATGTATGCTCTGTAACTTGTCGTACACCGGATCCTGTCACATCAGAAATTTTTAGTGATCTAGTCCAATTTTCATACCTCTTTGCATAAGCATAATCACATCCGCTTTCTAGACACGCCGTTGGACGTATGCTCTGTGGCTTGCCGAAATCTCGGATCTTGTCGTATCAGAAATTCACGTGTGTGCCTAGTCCTATTTCGACCACATCATCCATCCCTTGAGATTGTTTTACCACATAAAGTAGAGACCGTACGTTTGTACGGGCAGAGAGGGTGCCTAACACCTTCCCTCTTTGTAACCGAGGTCCCTTACCCGAAATCCCAAATCGCAGACCAGGAGTCAACCTAAGGTAGGAGAGTCTTCAGATTTCTCTAACCTTACATATTCTACGGTTCTACCTGACCGTGGGATTCTGAGATTATTCGACTAGTGGCGACTCCAACATCCACAAATCAGCCTAATCACCACCACCAAAACAATTTAACATCCCAAACCAGCGTAGGCACCAATTTTCAGTGTCTACAATATGGATATGGATTGTACTACTTAGGGGAGTAAGTAATGTTCTAGTTATTATAACTGGTACATGATTCTTTATTGAGCATACTCGAATTTTTAATGAAGTGTGTTTGGTCACAAATTTGACAAAGGGGGAGATTGTAAGTGCAATAGTTATTTGCTCCTTTGATTGTCAAATTTTGTTGTGCCAAAACCACAATTCGTGTCTTGTATAACACATTGATATATATGTTCAAGACAATGCATCACATGTACAAGGACAATGCTTCAACTCAAGAACAAAGATCTACTTCAAGAAATGCAAGATCAAGTACATTGTTCACTCCTTTAAGCTTCAAATATCAATGTTTTTATAGTGACATTAAAAGACAAGTCAATTGTTCATACTCAAGACTCAAAGTGAAGCACAACTCAAGTACTACAAAGTCAAGCTTCAAAAGATCTCAAGTACAAGCTTCATGAACTTATACGATCATCTATCATCTGAAGAAAAGAAGGTTCAATGTTCATATATCATGGTAAAGGTATGAAGACCTTAGATTAATCTTAGGGTAGGTCATTTTGAATACATAATTCAAATTAAATCATTTTATAGGTGTTTGGTCTGTTCTTCGACTAGTCTTGGACTCTGTTTGACTAGTCTTAGCATTGGCTCAACCAGTCCAAGAAATTCCACGACCAGTCCTAAGTTGTTACAAATTTTCAGAATTTTTTGGTTGAGCTACAACTAGTCCTGGAGACTGCTTTACCGGTCATGTGAATAGTGCATGACTCGTTTACGACCAATCCTACAGCTACGACTCAAAGTCCAGTAACTAAATCTGGTTCCTCACGACCAGTCGTGGGCATGTCACGGCCAGTCATGGAGGTCTCACGACCGGTCGTGCAGTGCCTATGACCAGTCTGGAATGATTTTATCCGATCGCGCTCAAAATTTCAAAATGTTGTTGGTCCTATGACCAGTCGTAGTGTCCACAGGACCAGTCGAAGGTGCGACTTCTACACTTATAAATAAAGCACGATTTTCAGAGTTTGATATCCAATTCAAGTATAATCAAGTCATCACTCTAAGAGATAAGTTAGTCATTTATTTAAGCTATATTGTGCTCATTTAATATTCTCTTTTAGTAGCTTTCTTTGTATTTGATTTTGTATTCTACATTCCAATCTGATTTAAAAGAGGAATTGAGGTATTCCTATTTCTTGGAATCAAAATCAAATCAAGCTAGCCCAAGGTGCTTTAACTTTAAAATCAATTTAGAATCTAGAACCATTTCATAAGTGAATATTGGACATTGAACTTCTATTCAAACTTCTACTTCGATTTGGTTCTTCCGGGCTGTAACAAAAGAAGAAATCTAGATATTTTACATTTGTGTAAATCTTCTGTTTTTGGTTTCTTTTGAGATTGAGCCAGAAAAATCTCATTGTTTTGGTTTATCTGAGGTGATTCAGAAAACTCAGAGTGGAGTTTTTTATAATTGTGTAAGCCCACTAGAAAGACACAATTGTGAGGGTTTTAGGTGAACCTGGAAAAACCTATTTTCATAGTGAACGCTAATATCCACTATGTGAGGATATTAGGAGTGGAGTAGTAAGTTGTGTGGCAGTTGGTGTACACATAGGCGAACCACTATAATTCTTTGTGTTTTGTGGATGTGTGATTTATCTTCTATATCTTTTATTATTCAAGTTTGTGAAATGTATTTGTGGATGTGAATGTTGTAATCTTTTACATTTCAAGCATTGTGGGGAATGTTGTAATAGCTTATATTTTCTTTCTAGCTATTTCCTTTTTATTCCTCTTCAGTTTGAGTTTTTTTGATACACAAACTGTTCCAGTAAGGTTGTCCTGCAATAAACCCTTAGTTTTTATGATGCAAGGTTGTCTTTATAACAACATTTGTATCAACCTCTCAATGCTAGAATTTTGAGGTTGCTTTACATTTCCATATTGCAGTTTGTTTAAAGTGTTATCTTTCATTAATTTGTTTATAAGGCTATCTTATTGTTTAAATTACGATGTTATCATTTTAATGTGGCATAATCCTATTCACCCCCCCCCCCCCTCTAGGACATAAGCTCAGCCTTTTCAGGATGGCATCCCCACCTCAGATTTTTATTATGAAGGTCCATGCATGCATAGATCCATAAGATGAGCAATGTATGGTTAGTTTTTCTTTGTGCATAAGGGATTTATAGTGGCGAAATCCCTCTTGAATGGCCGATCCCTTTCTCTTTTTTCTCTCTCTATTTCTTTCCCCTAATATTGCTGATCATGGTGGCCCACTTGATGTACAAGGCACATCCAACCATCCACCTTTGATGGGACGTCCCTATGTCCTATTTGTTGGACATATGGAGATCCACCTTGCTGTCCATTCTCACATGCAAGGTCCGGATCGATTTGGAGCATGTTCCAGATGTATGTAGCCCATCTAGGTGGCCCCACCTTGACATATGTGAGGATTTTTCTTGTTGGACTTTTATTTATGGGCAGAACTAGGCAACAATATACATTACTATACAGAATTTTCACAAGCTCATGTTGCTGATTTTTGGGAAGTGTTTAGCACATATGTTTGATCTATTTTTAAAGGAGTTAAGGGTGGGTCATTGGTGTGTGGACCCCACCCTGATTTCTGCCAACAACCATACTAAATTTCAGCTCCAATGGACCCCATTTGGGCATCTAAAAGGGTGGGCCAACATATTAGACTGCCAGAAATTTTTGCTCTGCAGTCCAACAGCATAGTCCCATAAAAATAAAACTTTAAAAATATTTTCTCAGAAGGTGGGCCATATTTTTGGGTCTCACCTTGTTGTAGGCTTGATGAGGGACCTTGGGTCCAAATTTCAGGAATTTTTGAGGCCCAAAACCCACCCATTTGGATGGCCCAAATTCAAGACAGTTATTTTTCCAGCAACATTTCACCCTGGACAGATTGTAACTCCAAAATTTATTAAAATACTTCTGAGTATCTAAAAATCATGAAAATTTACAAGGATATGACCCACCCATTGTAGGACCCACCTACAAATTTTCGGGGCCAATGGACCCCGTGCGCACCATGGTGAGGGCTGGACCGGCCCACCACGTTGGGATGTCCAGATGAACCAGATTTTTCTGGATAGTCTGTTTTATTTAAATTAGTTAAAATACTTCTATTTGTCCAAAAATCCTGAAATTTTTTGAAGGTGTGGCCCACCCATGGAAGTATCACCCTACAAAATTTCGAAGCTATCGAGCCCCTGTACTACCTGTGGTACGGCCTGGAGTGGCTCACCAGGCAGGGACGCACAGGCTAGGGTGTCCAGCCTTGGCTGGCCCTCCAACCTACTTTGTAGGCCCACCTAGATGTGTTGTATATCCCACCATCCATCCATGTGGGGTCCTTAGGGGATTTTATCACCCTCCCCTTTGGTAGCATTTAATTGGGGCCCATGGAATCAGTTTTTGGGCCAAATGACCAGGCCCATAAAGTTGCCTACACATGGGACATCCTTGCCCTGGGCTGCTGGGCCTGCATTCCAACGGCATGGCCAACTTGAATATGTGTTGTATATCTCCTTCTCATCAGGTAGGACCCACAATGTTATGTGTGGGCCACCAGGGATCAAATATGCTATAAAATGACTTTTATTGTTGGATTCCAACCAGCCCAGAAAATAGGTGGGCTGGAATTTGGCAATGGGCCCAATACTGCTACCCATAAGAGTTATTCTGGGGTAGCATGGCCTACCAGATTTGAGGATGGATTAATCAACTATCTTGCCATTTTCCTTTAGTATTTTGGGTTTAATTAGGGCCCATCTGAGGCCCACCCAAGATGGGTTTTATTGGATCATTGTATATGGATAATTGCTAGTTTCTTAACCTTTTTCTTTTGGAGTAGATCCTTCTAAGAGGCCCATCAACCATTGGGCCTATACTCTTCTACCTATTGTAATGGGTTTATGGCCTATCATATGCAAGTAGTTGGGCCCTTGGCTGCCCACCAAATCAACTATGTACTTGGGCTAAGAAGTGAGGCCCAACTCACTAGTATTAAGTGTAAAATTGCTCATGTGGATGAATTACTGGGCTGCCCATGAGGCCCACCACAATATGTGGGTTTATAACCTTTATGGTTGGGCCCAAACTTTGCTTGAGGGCCCATCAAATTGCCTATGAGTTGGGCTTTGTGTATATCCCACCAGGCTATGTATTGCTTGGGCCTTAGACCTTACTCTATATGCGTAGCAGGCTACCTTTTGGGACCCAGTTGAGGTTGGATGTCCTCCTTGGTGGCCCTAAGGTAGGCCCATAGGTCCCTTATAGGTGGTTAAAGGCCCACCTTAGGCCTGGCTAGGACCATTTCCTCCTTGAGAGTATGACTCTCTTAGCTTGTGGGTCACCCCAAAGTATTGGGCCCCCACTAGAGGACTTCGCTTCTCCTTAGAATACCTGTCTACGTACCTAGACCTTATCCCTCCTTGGGAAGGAGAAATATATCCTACAGGTAGCGCACTTACATCACTATGACCCATATGCATCATCTGTATGAATTGATTGCATTGTACGGTGGTCATTGAGGGATGGAGTTTCTCCCCTCATGCATAATGAGTGTCTGAAGCTTGTGCATGATCTGTATGTGCGACTCATGCATTGATATCACATTTCATATTGATACCGCCCTTGCTTTATCAGGGCCTCACCTCCACGGGGACGTTCGTTGATGGCTGTATATGTGGACACCAGAAATAATACTTAAGCATGCCAGGTGCATAGGATGCCCATGAGTGAAGTTTTCAAAATTTCCATGGTACCAAGGATCAGCCCCAACACCGTGACCGAGTGGAAACTGTGAGCGCACGAAGGCCTTATACCGTTAGGCCGCGACTCCCACTGTCGTGTAGTCGGTTGGGTAGGGATGTGACCTTATCCGCCTGTGAGGGAGGGCATTATTAGGCTGAGTCTGACCAGCTCGTGAAATGGGTCCGCTGCCGTCGATCCCTGTTGGTGATTGACTGTCCAAAGGCGGGTAGTGAGGTCTCTTACGCTCGTTTGACTGTGCGGGTCTGTAGAGCGACAGTCATTCCATAGTGTAACGGACCCCAGTGATTTTCTTATGATTGGGAATGTACTTTATATGTGAATTGGGTATGAGCACTGGCATTACTTTGCATCGCATTCGCATCGGCTGTATAAGCCCCTCATGCATTGCCTTGGTATGGTGCCCAATACAAATTGCATCATATTCATGATAAGCCATGGTAAGGCTAGTGATACTGTCATTGAGCATTTTCCCTTCCTATACCTCCTACTATTCTTCTGTGCACCATTGTCAGACACTTTCACCACCCTCTAAGCTTCTATAAGCTTATACACGATTGATACGTGCAGGAGATCCTAGGCAGGCGTCGTAGCGGCAGAGCTTGGAATACAACTGAGCTTGAGGACCCAGTGTTGCAGACTTTCCTTTCATTTCCTTCTTCTATTATCTTATGTATGTCCTTTTGGACCTTATGGATATTTGTAAAAGTTCAATTTCATAGTGGATTTGTGATGTGTGTCTTTGTTATTCTCAGATATACTTGCTGTGATCTTGGGTATGTTCGTACTGAAAATGATTATATTATTATGAAAATCCTCCTTGTAGGATCCCAGGATTAGAACCTACCTCAGGAGCCGAGAATGGGGTACTACAGAGGCTGTTGCGACCAGAACCGGCCATCGGGTTCCTTGTGAGTCAGATTACCGAGTCTAGGGCGTGACATGAGTTGGTATCAAAGCATAGCGAGTAATTCTTGAATAACTCGGGATAACATCGCATGTCTGCTCAGATCATAGGACAAGTAGTGTCCCGAGACCTTTCCTTTCGCTCCGTATTGACCCTGTAATTGTCCTGTTTCTTTGCCAAATCCGACACCGACAGCCTCCGTAGTACCCCATTCTTGGATCCCAGCACCCATATACCAGGTTCCGATCCTGGGATCCTAAAAGGAGAGTTTTAAATATAAATTTGTTTCATAGTAAGCATAGTCATAAGTATAACACAAACAATAACAAAAATATCACCACATATCCACTATGAATGAAAACTTGAGTATAAAGCGAAAAAGAAAATACAATGATAATAATAACAAAAACTCCAGAAGCTTTGCGGCATGCTCCTATTCCTGCTCAGCTATGTCCTAGTGTCACCTGCACGCAACGGTCGTGCATAAGCTTATAAAAAGCTTAGAGGATGGAGAAAGTGTGTGCGCAAGGTAGCAATGCATGTATGCAATATCAGAGTAATGCGAAAACATGCTAGTAAGTTCATGAATGCTATTAGCTGTACCAAGGTTATGCGATGCAAAGCTTACATAGCCAATATCATATGCAATATGCAACTCAAGCATACCAATCCTCATCTGAATCCACATATCATTCCAGTTCATCTCTAGAGCATCATATATCAATACAGCTCTCTCCTGATAATCACTGAGGTCTAGTACACTATACACCAGATTATCGCCCCACACTAGATGCACAACCATGCAAACGAAAGATACCTCACTACCCGCCTGACTAGTAGTCTGCCAATATCTACCCGACACCCATTTACGAGCTGGTCAGACTCAGCCTAGCGTTGCCCCCTACCCTCGGGTGGGTAAAGCTACACCCTTTTCCAACCGACCACGACACAGTGGGAGACACGGCCTAATGGTATTCGGCACTCGTGCACTCTTATATCCACTCGGTCTCAACGTTGGAGCATCCTCTTGGTACCATAAGGGTTTGGGGACTTTCACCTTGGGATATCTATACCGCCCCCGGGCTTTAACAAGTATTTTCGGTATCCAATCATGCCATCCACGCTATACCCACGGAGGATACAGCCCTGATGTTGCTAGGGCGCACAGTAATCATAACATACAATACAAGATGCATCAGTGTAAGACCCGACCCGAGTTCGCATGTGTACATGTGTGTGTGTGAGTATGCATCTATTCATTTTGGTCCCACGGTCCTATCGGTCAAATTTCGGCGATCCGTGACCCTCGGATTGTGTACGGTCATCCTTGAGTCTGGTCACGTAGACCCGACTTGGATCGACCCTAGACCTATACCATTTCGTTCGTCGTCGTATCCCGCCCGACTTCTATCCATCATTCCAGTCACACCTACCTTTTTGATCCACTAAATCTGTCCATTCCATCGACTCTGTCTTTGTTCTTCCATCCGATTCCTATGGATCAAAGTTTATGAGCATTTTCATCATATGGCCCACTTTTTGTACAAAAGCATATGGACCACTTCCATGGCACAATTTCTCATGCACACCACCCACACACATACAATTCCATGGAATAAACACTACCATCTTAGACACTACACCAGCCTAAACCTAAACCTTATGAGATTGTTTATATCACCCTAGTTCTCATGATGAGTTCCCTATCCTAGGTGAGAGAACTCATGATTACTCTCCCTCCCTCTCTTTTCTGGCAATTTTCCTACTCTCCCTCTCTTTTCTCTACTCTATTCTCTCTCTTCTCCTTGCTACCCTCCATACATCCAACCCTCCCTCCATTTTCTAGCCACTTTCTTCCTTAATCCCCCATCATCTAGCCACCACAATCCCATCTTAGTCTTAGATCGTAACCCTTGGAGCTTGGGGTTCCTAGTGAAGATGGAAGCTTGAAAATCCGAGGTGGGTGCTTCTGCTAGTATTGATTTCTCTCCTCTCTCTTATTTCTTTTGTTTCTTCATGTATGGGATAAGTGGGACCCACCAATCCATGGTGGGGATCTCATCTAACCCTTTAGATGTGGCCATTGGCCATCCTTCATGCATGTGTCATTCCATGATGGGACCATTCTGTGGACACCATCATGATGTATTTCATAATCTCGGCCCTTCCAAGGTCATTTAATAGTGGGGATGGCATCCCCACCTCAAATTTTTATTATGGAGGTCCATGCATGTATAGATCCATAAGATGAGCAATGTAAGGTTGGTTTTTCTTTGTGCATAAGGAATTTATAGTGGTGAAATCCCTCTTGAATGGCTGATCTCTTTCTCTTTTCTCTCTCTCTATTTCTTTCCGCTAATATTGCTGATCATGGTGGCCCACCTGATGTGCAAGGCACATCCAACCGTCCACCCTTGATGGGACGTCCCTATGTCCCATTTGTTGGACATATGGAGATCCACCTTGCTGTCCATTCTCACATGCAAGGTCCGAATTGATTTGGAGCATGTTCCGGATGTGTGCAGCTCATCTAGGTGGCCCCACCTTGATGTATGTGAGGATTTTTCTTGTTGGACTTTTATTTATGGGCTGAACTAGGCAACAATATACATTGCTGTCCAGAATTTTCACAAGCTCATGTTGCTGATTTTTGGGAAGTATTTGACACATATGTTTGATCTATTTTTGAAGGAGTTAAGGGTGGTTCATTGGTGTGTGGACCCCACCCTGATGTATGCCAACAACCATACCAAATTTCACCCCCAATGGACCCCATTTGGGCATCCAAAAGGGAAGGGCCAACATAGTGGACTGCCAGAAATTTTTGTTGTGCAGTCCAGCAACATAGTCCTATAAAAACAAAACTTTAAAAAATTTTCTCAGAAGGTGGGCCATCTTTCTGGGTCCCACCTTGTTGTAAGCTTGTTGAGGACCTTGGGTCCAAATTTTAGGAATTTTGGAGGCCCAGAACCCACCCATTTGGATGACCCAAATTCAAGACAGTTATTTTTCCAGCAACATTTCACCCTGGACAGATTGTAACTCCGAAATTATTAAAATACTTCTGAGTATCCAAAAATCATGAAAATTTAGAGGTGGCCCACCCATGGTAGGACCTACCTACAAATTTTTTAGGCCAATGGACCCCTGTGCACACCATGGTGAGGGCTAGACCGGCCCACCACGTTGGGACGTCCAGAAGAACCAGATTTTTCTGGATAGTATATTTTATTTAAATTAGTTAAAATACTTCTACTTGTCCAAAAATCCTGAAATTTTGTGAAGGTGTGGCCCACCCATGGAAGTGTCACCCTGCAAAATTTCAGAGCTACTGCCTGTGGTACGGCCTAGAGTGGCCCCCCAGGCAGGGACACCCGGGCTAGGGCGTCCAGCCTTGACTGACCCTCCAGCCTACTTTGTGGGCCCACCTGGATGTATTGTATATCCCACAATCCATCCATGTGGGGTCGTTAGGGGATTTGATCACCCTCCCCTTTGGTAGCATTTAATTGGGGCCCATGGAATCAGTTTTTGGGCCAAATGACCAGGCTCATAGAGTTGTCTACACATGGGACATCCCTACCTTGGGCTGTTGGGCCTGCATTTCAACGGCATGGCCCACTTGAATATGTGTTGATATCCCCTTCTCATCTAGTAGGACCCACAGTGTTATGTGGGCCATCAGGGATCAAATATACTATAAAATGACTTTTATTGTTGGATTCCAACCAACCCAGAAAATAGGTGGGTTGGATGTTGGCAATGGGCCCAATACTGCTACCCATAAGAGTTATTCTGGGGCAGCATGGCCCACAGATTTAAGGATGGATTAATCAGCTATCTTGCCATTTTCCTTTAGTATTTTGGGTTTAATTAGGGCCCAGCTGAGGCCACCCAAGATGGGTTTTATTGGATCATTGTATATGGATAATTGCTAGTTCCTTAACCTTTTTCTTTTGGACTAGATCCTTCTAAGGAGGCCCATCAACCATTGGGCCAATACTCTGCTACCTATTGTGATGGGTTTATGGGCTATCATATGTAAGTAGTTGGGCCCTTGGCTGCCCACCGAATCAATTATGTACTTGGGCTAAGAAGTGAGGTCCAACTCACTAGTATTAAGTGTAAAATTTCCCATGTGGATGAATTACTGGGCTACCCATGAGGCCCACCATAATATGTGGGTTTATAACATTGATGGCTGGGCCCAAACATTGCTTGAGGCCCACCAAATTGCCTATGAGTTGGGCTTTGTATATAGCCCCACCAAGCCATGTATTGCTTGGGCCTTAGATCTCACTCTATATGCATAGCAGGCTACCTTTTGGGACCCAGTTGAGGTTGGATGTCCTCCTTGGTGGCCCTAAGGTAGGCCTATAGGGCCCTTATAGGTGGTTGAAGGCCCACCTTCGGTCTGGCTAGGACCATTTCCTCCTTGGGATTATGACTCTCTTATCTTGTGGGCCACTCCAAAGTATTAGGCCCCCACTAGAGGACTTCGCTTCTCCTTAGAATACCTATCTACGTACCTAGACCTTATCCCTCCTTGGGAAGGAGAAATATATCCTACAGGTAGCGCACTTACATCACTATGACTCATATGCATCATCTGTATAAATTGATTGTTGTATGGTGGTCATTGAGGGATGGAGTTTCTCCTCTCGTGCACAATGAGTTGACTGAAAATTGTGCATGATCGTATGTATGACTCATGTATTGGCATCACATTTCATATTGATACCGCCCTTGCTTTATCAGGGCCTCGCCTCCACAGGGATGTTCGTGGATGACTGTATATGTGGACACCGGAAATGATACTTGAGCATACCGGGTGCATAGGATGCCCATGGGTGAAATTCTCAAAACTTCCATGGTACCAAGGATCAGCCCCAACGCCGTGATCGAGTGGAAACTATGAGCGCACAAGAGTCTTATACCGTTAGGCCGTGACTCCCACTGTCGTGTAGTCAGTTGGGTAGGGATGTGACCTTATCCGCCTGTGAGGGAGGGCATTATTAGGATGAGTCTGACCAGCTCGTGAAATGGGTCAGCCCCAATGCCGTGACCGAGTGGAAACAATGAGCATATGCATATGCATATCATGATACTATGTATCATCATAATAGTGATCTAATACTTATATAATCGGAAGGCGTCATCAGATGGGTCAATCCTTATTGGGATATACTCATAATATCATGGCGTAGTCATATGGATCCTAACTATCCTCTGATAAGGTCGAGATATGTATTCTCCTCATATCAGGTTGGGCCAAGTGGCCTACCTATATTCCTAGGGATGGAACGGGCTTCCTTCTTCATACTATCATATAGCCCACTATTTCCCTAGGGGCCCAAATAAGTCCGATGGACTCCAAGATTAAAAAATCCTACTAGCAACCAATGGGGGCCCAACATTTTGGGGTTAGCCCAATGTGAATAGATGGATCATGCAAATATCAATAGGGCCCAATGATTTGGGTCAACCCACTTAGAGAATGATGAGAATGGGCCTAACAAAGGGCCTAAGGGAGGTCACGATGTGGACATTTAACCAACATTGCTCCCAAGGAGTGGCCCACATAGAGCCAAACATATAGTAGGGCCCATGGCCTCACATAAGGGCCTCATATATATCACAATGGGCCTCACACAAGGGCTTAATATACATCACGAAGGGCCTCGCACAAGGGCCTAATATACATCACGATGGGCCTCACACAAGGGCGTAATGAAACCGCCCATAGCCCTCATGATGGCTGGAAAATAAATGGGCTTCACTCATATCATCTCATATATCAATATCGGTCCTCTTGGGTCAGCCCATAGCCCACATACATCAAGGTGGGCCACATGGGGCAGCCCAAAGCCTAGAAAAATGCTAAGGTAGGCAATGTCTAGCAAATCCAACATGGTGGGCCTCTTTGGACAGCCCATAGGCTCCAAAAATATAATTGGGTTAAGTGTACAATATACTTAACATAGTGGTTTACAAATCAGCCCATGTAGTCCACCATAATGGATGGATAGCACCTCACTATAGGAATTCTAAGGCTGGATATTCAACCCATCTGGCCCATTAAACATCCAGAAAATATGAGAATCCGACTCTTATACAATTAGATGAAAGGTAGCCCTAATAAGGCATCAAAGGGGCCCAAATTCTGTTCAACATGGTGGTGTATATTATACAGGGAGGTGGGCCTGCTGCTGGACTTTTGGGCCAACAGCAGTCCAGTCAATCTAGACGTTCAAGGGCTGGACGGCTGAGGATAAAACATGCATCGAATGGGTCCCACGTCCAAAGGTTGGACGGCGTAGATAACACATCAAGGTGGGCCTCACGTCCAAGGGATGGACGATGAGAATGTAAAGTACATACATCATGGAGGGGTCCCCCACCATCCCAACCTGATGGACAGTGTGGATATACAATACATCAAGGTGGGCCCCACCCCCACACGTGCAGCATGTGTGGGGTGGATCCCACGTCCTGCAATGGAGGACAGCGTGGTGAAACACATACATTAAGGTGGGTTCCCACCGTCCAGCAAGCTGGACAATGCAAATAAGACCCATACATCATGGTTGGGCTCCACAAGTGTAGATGCAAAGTATCCACCAAGGTGGGTCCCATGCGCACGTGGCCCACCTGGTTTGGATCAAACTGATAATTGTGATTTCCCTGCCTAAAACCGACCGTCCAGGCGGGACAGCCCTGTTGGACGATCAACATGGTTGGGCCCACAGATGGATGACCAAGATATAAAATACATAGATCAGGGGGGCCTGGTGCTGATGATCATCAAGGTGGGGTCCACATGCATCATCTCAACACATAAATTCAAAGTAAAACCCCTCTACAAACATCAAATGGGCCTGGAGAAAAATCTGGACAACAACATGTTGCTGTCTAATTCCAGGCCAAAAGCTTATTGGAAAAAAAAATAAAAATAACACCATATACATCAAGATTGGACCACCTAGATGGGCCCCACACACTCAGACCAAGGCCTACATGCATCGGACCTTTGCATGATGTAAGACAGGGCAGCAAGGTGGGTCGGCCTACGTCTAGAAAATTGGATAGCAGGGGCGTCCCACCCTGTTGGACGGTCTGGATGTGTTGAGCACATCAGATGGGCTATGATCATCAGGAAAAAAAAAAGATAGGAGGAGATGTAGGGAGAGGGAGCGAGAGAGAGAAATAAAAAATAAAAAATCGGCCAATAGAGGAGGGACTTCGCCACTATGAGTCCCTCACATGATTTACACCATACAATCACATATGGGTCTCATGCATACATGGGCCCAACATAACATTTTTAAAAAAATCTGAAGTGGAGATACCATCCCCACCATGCAAATCAGGGGTCTAGATAACCCTTAAAAGGTATGGATTGAAGTAAAAATCATCATGGTGGGGTCCATAGAGAATGGTCCCACCATGGCTCATACATGCAACAAGATGGGCCAAAGGCCACATCTAGGGGATCATGGAAGATCTCCACCTTGGATTGGTGGGTCCTTCAAGTCCTCATGCAAAGAAAAGAAAGGGATCAAGAGAGTAAGATCTAACTATGGAGAGCACCCACCTTCAAATCTCAAGTCTTCTTTTCCACCAATGGGATCCTAGTGGGCCAAGGAAGATGTTTCAATGGTTGAGATTGTCTTTGGATGGTTGGATGAGGGGGTATAAGAGCATGTAAGGGGCTGGTTTTGGGATAGCTTGGGACGTCCAAGCACTTGCAATAATGGAGGAATGGGAGAATGAAAAGGGAAAGAGAGGGGGAAGGGGAGGAGAGAGAGAGAGAGGAGAGAGAGAGAGAGAGAGAGAGAGAGGAGTAGGGTAGCTAGCCTCTCTCTCCTAGCTAGGTAGGATAGGGTGTGAAAGCATGGGGCTAGCACTCATAGGGGTGTAAGATGCATGAGGTCTATGGGGGTAGGATGATGTCATCCTAGGCTATCTAGGGTGACATCACCCACATGATGCTTAGGGAAATGGGCGTGGACACCATGGGTCCCACAATAATGTATGATCAATGGTCGGGATAATGCGAGGGCCGGATCTCACTATCTAAACGTCACTTTGACGCACAAGACACTGCGTTGGAACTGCGGCGGCGACGCGTCGCGGTTCGCAATGGCACAGGGTCTTGGGTTGAGTCGATTCGGGTTTATATTCTGTAACTTAAGGTCGCGCGCAAATGCTATCTACGGGTCGCAGGTTGCCAGAATTTGACGGGGTGAATCGCGAGATCCTAATAAATGAAATGGCCACTAGGACATAGGCCCGACAAACAGTACCACAAGAGGAAGTATAGAAAGTTCCAAGCCAATTCTTAGCCTCAATCATCCATTTATGTCTTCTCTTAAACTTAATATGATCCTTCAAACAATCTAATTATTGTTTGTTTTTTCCCAGCTTTGTTAGTCTGTTTGTGGCTTCTCCTAACCTGATTTTTTTTTTTTTAAGTCATGTGCTTTTCAATATCTATGATATAGTTTAGAATTCAGTTATTGTATTGGTATTATAATCTTTTCTACTTAACCAAATAGAATGACCCTAGAGACCATTCCCTACTGTGAATCATGTATGATGCTGACAAAATGCTTTTGAAACCTTAAACGGGTCGGCTAATGGGCTCTTAGATGTAGCCGGAACTAAGCATAATTAATAAACAAGCTTAAATTTTAGGCCTAGGTCCGGCCCATGGAGGCTTGGTATTTCAACCCAAGCCCAGCGGGAGCCAGACCAAGCCCGAAAGGAAGACGGACGCGGAAACGGATTGACTACTACCCCTGCCACCAGCTCCGTGGCTGATAGTCAGTTCTCTGTGGGCCCCACCATGATGTATGTGTTTCATCCATTCTGTTCATCCATTTTTACAGATCATTTTATGGCTTGATCCCAGAAATTAGAGGGATATAAATCTCAGGTGAACCACACCACATGAAAACAATAGTGATTGGATATCCACCATTAAAATCCTCCCAAGGCCCACTATACTGTTTATTTGACATCCAATTTGTTGATTAGGTCATACAGGCCCAAATGAAGAGAAAAAACGAAGATCAGCTTAATCCCCGACTTTTATGGCCCCCAAAATGTTTTTAATGGTCGACCCTCATCGAACATTGTTTCTTGTAATGTGGTCCACTTGAGATTTGGATATAACTCATTTTTGGACTCATACCATAAAATGATCTCTAAAAATAGATGGATGGCATGGATGAAACACATACATCATGGTGGGGCCCACATAACACTAATGGATGGTGTTAGGGGGAGTAGCCAATCCGTTTTCAACGGACGCAGATTCACTGCGGGACCCTTTTGTAGGAAGTTCCTGCGCTAGAAACCTATATGGGGCCCACCATGATGTTCGTGAGAAATGTCACGCCCTAAACTCGGAAACTGGGCTTACAAAATATCCGATCGCAGAATCTGGCACCGACAGCCTCCGTAGTACCCCATTCTCGGCTCCCGGCACCCGGTTTCGTTCCTAGGATTCTACAAGGAGGATTTCAAACATGATTTTGATTCGTAATAAGCATAACCATAAGCATAACCCACAAACAACAACCAACAACATCATCACAAATCTACTATGATAAAAAAAAACTTTTAAGATACAATAGGTACAGTGCGCAAAAGGAAATACAATATCAAAAATAAAAAAGCTCCAGAAGTCCGTTGCACGCTCCGATCTCAACGCTGCTGTGGTGTCCTAGCGTCACCTGTGCGTATCAATCGTGTATAAGCTTATAAAAAAGCTTAGAGGGTGGTGTAAGTGTGTTGCGACATGAGCGTGCTCAGAATGCAATGTCAGAGTAATGTGGAATCATGCTGATGAGTACATAAATGTAATAAGTCGTACAAAGGCTATGCGGTGCAAGACATGAATGTTTTTGGTCTTATTAAGACCATGCGATGCGAGATGCAACTCAAGCATGTCAATCCACATATCAATATAGCTCATCACTAGATAATCAAATATCAGTACGGTTCTCATTCTGGATAATCACTGGGGTTTAGTACACTCCAAATGACACTGCCCCTTTCCCAAGCGCACAGTCCAAGTGAGCATAAGAAACCTCACTATCCGCCTGGCCAATAGTCTGCCAATACCTATCCAACACGTCAATAGCGGACCCATTCACGAGCTGGTCAAACTCAGCCTAGCAATGCCCCTTGCCCTCGGGCGGGTAAGGCAACACCCCTTTCCAACAGACACGACACAGTGGGAGACGCGGCCTCCTGGTATTCGGCCCTTGTGCGCTCATGTATCCACTCGATCTCGACGTTGGAGTCAACCTCTGGTACCTTCGGGTTTAGAAATTTTCACCCAAGGACATCTATGGCGCCCCGATGCTAGAAACAGTATTTCCGGTATCAAATCCGGTCATCCACGATGTGTCTGTGGGGGCTAATGTCGCTAGAGCATACAGTAATTACAATCACACAAATACAAAGTGCATGAGTCACGCAGTCCAATCATGCATCAATCCTGCGCATACCGTACACTCATGTGGGATAACTTCGCCTATCAGGGAGTCCCATAAACCACCTGCACTATGGGATATGCAATGGCCAATCACATCTCATAACAAACATACAGATGGTGTGTATGGGCATGTATCATAATGCTATGCTGTCACATACTCATAATCGGCAACGGTAGCCGGTATCGGCAATTAGCACCGATGATCGACATCGATAATAAAACTCGACATAAGGCGGGGTCCATAGATGGACGACCGATGATGGATCAATTAAAATCAATGGGGCCCAAGCGTTTGGGTTAACTCACTAGAGAATGATGAGAATGGGCGTAATAAGGCCTAAGGGAAGGTCACAATGTGGACGTCCAACCATCATTGCTCATCAATGTGGACCTTTAACCAACATTGCTCTCAAGGAATGACGCTCATAGGGCCAATCGTATAATGGGCCCCCAGCCTCATACAAGGGCCTAATATACAGCATCATCGGTCTCGCTTATACGCATCACATTGGGCTTCACTCATGGGCCAATATAACATCAGGCCGTATCAAATGGGCCAAATCAAATGGACTGAAACAAATGGGCCGAATCAAACGGGCTGATTTAAATGGGACGAATCAAATGGGCCGAATCAATGGGCTGAGTTAAATGGGCCGATCGAATGAGCTGAATCGAATGGGCCGAATTAATGGGCCGAATCAAATGGGCCGAGTCAAATGGGCCGAATCAATGGGCTAAGTCAAATGGGCTGATTCAAATGGGCCAATCACAACACAATTCATCTATCTTT
>JAJHSJ010000010.1:46916413-47012135 GCA_021015155.1 Magnolia officinalis
TTCAATGCAATCCATAGGAATTGGACAGCTTCACCATGGTCATAACAGTGGTTCTCACCTTCCAGGGACCCCCGCTCATCCGGATAGATCCGAGCACATCCGGGTCTGCTCCATTAATTTCGAGCAAATACATAAACACGGCCTGTCCAAATGGCCAGGCCCCTCCAATGCTATCCATAGGAAATAGACAGCTTCATCATGGTCATAACAGCAATTCCCACCTTCCCGGGACCCCCGCTCATCCGGATAGCTCCAACGCACATCCGAGTCTGCTCCATCAATTTCGAGCTAATACAATTTAACAAAATATAAATATATCTAAAAGCATCTGGATACCTAGGGAAGGCCTCCCATATTTGTATTGTTGGTTACTCATTCCTTTGTCCACTAGCCCAATCGACCAACAATTTCTATCGTTACCTGTAATCTGAAAGCATCTGGATACCTGGGGTTTAGGTTTGGGATCACGCATACATACATGTATACAAACATGCATGATGATCACATCCATCCACCATGCATGCATACATACATAACACATGCATGAATCCTCCATCCATGATCTAACAATCCATCCATCTATCCATGCATGCATACACACATACACACACACATGCGTGATGATCCATCCATCCAGTCTTCCATCCATGTATGCATACATACATACATATACACACACATAAATCCATCCATGCATGTATGCATGCATACACACACATGCATAATCTGTCCATCCATGCATGCATACGTTTCATCCATCCATGCGTGCATGCATACATATACACACATACTGTGTTTTATCATAAACCATGCATGATGCATCTACAAAAAAAATATCCATGCGTGCATGCATACATATAGGGGAATTGAACACATTTTACCAATTTGTAGTTCAATCATAACCATCGTGTTTGAGGGAGAAGAAGATTCCTAAAGAATACCTGAATGACAGCAACACCACCCAGAGATTTTGTTATTCTTTCATTAAGCTTCTCTCTTCATAATCCTATTCAGCAGCCTGCAAAACCCAAAATATATGCCACTAGGGATGATCAATAGCTGAAGGATGATGGAGAAGGAAAGGCTAAGAACATTTAATTACAATTGAAAATTGAAAATTGAAAAAAACAACACCTCAACAAAAAATGTAATTTACTCTTCTAAAACTTCACCTAAAAGTTAAAATGCTACGTAACTGATGGAATTTACTCTTCTCAAAGTGGTTAATCTCCATTTAAATATATAAGTATTTAATTGAAAATTTGAGGAAAAGGACAGGTTCAAATGGCTATCTAGCACCTTTTTTTTTTCTAAAAATTAAAATAAAATCAGATATATAACAAAAAAAAAAAACAGGGAATATGCAAGTTCTAGTGTTCCTATTGCTAGAGCCTGATGCAATTTGAGATGAGATGTGTAGTTATATAATGATTTCATTTCCTCAAATATGAAAGTGAATCATCGTAATAACAGACAACCAAAGGACGTTTCCATCATCTTCATCCTTTTGAATTTTATAGTGCATTGACTAAGAAAAAGAATGCCATCATTCATCCACATGCACATCAAAGACGCTTACATATACACATTGTATACATAGGCAATTAGACATCACATATTTTAGCTAATTCATGCATTTTTAGCTACAAAAAGTCAAGGGAGAGCTTTTCCACAAATTTCTATTCTTTTCCACAATTTGTTATGATAAATCATTGCTTACTTCTAAAAACTATAGTATTGGCTATAAGAGAGAAACATGGTTTTGTTGCAATATACTGTTCATTGCAGATATTGTAATTTGTGGTTTCTCCTGCTTCGCGATGGGAATACTAGGATTTTAAGCTAAAAGTTCTAAAAACTTGAGGAGGAAACACTTGATTTTTAAGCTAAAAGTTCTACAAATGTGGACCCAGCTTGAGCACCTTTTGGACATTTTGTCCCCACAATTACTTCCTAGGGCAGAAAACTTTCAATACTCAATGGGTTTTTGAAAGAAATTTCAAATGAAGTCAAGGGTATATTGGAAACTAAAAAATGTGGCTGTTGTTGGTTAAACAGTTCCGATTTTCCCTGGAAAAGGCTACAACAGGTTTGGATTTTTCCACAAGAAGCATTTCCACAAAGGTTTTGATATGGTCTCTCCTTTAACACATTTGGTATGGTGGCTGGTTTACACCCCCAAATTGCATCCTTCGATTTATTTATGCCATTCATGTTCTCAAAACAACCACATCGAAGCTATCTACCTGACTGTATCAATCTCCTCTACCTATCTACATGTATTTGCATGTATTTGCATTTGTATACCTCAATGTCAAACTTCAGGTTCATTTTAAGGTTTGGTAGTGCATAGATCTCAGCAAGCAAACCAAGGATGCCCATAGTCCGGATATTAGAAGGCTGATAAGCAAGATTACTTTGGCATGGCTCCAGAATCTGTAGAAAATATTGGCATATTAAAAACCTAGACCTGTGATAGAAAACCACATTGCCAATCTTGTACTCACTAACGGATTGAACAACTTTCCAGTCATGAGATCCAAATTATAACCCACTAAGAAACATATCAAATGGATACAACAAATAAGCAACACAACACAAACATAAACAAAGCCACAATGATAAAAACCCCTTTCTACAATAGACATACTATACCTATTAATGACCACTCCACAAATCTTTCCCTTTCTAACAAAGAAAACCAATAGATACATAAGTAGCAAGAGTGGGGTTTAAAATCCCACTACCAAATGAAATAAAATATCAGAAAATATGGTGGAACCTACTTGATAATAGCAAGAGTTCATTTGGATGAACCTACTTTCCAACAAGATTACTATCCAACACCAGATGGTTGTAGTTCCTAGACTTAAGAGATTTGTACTCAAGGGGCCAATAAAGTAAAATTCAGCAGATGGAAAGTAATGCTTCATACACAAACTAGTAATGCTGTTGTGATATCATGTACCAGTGAAATCGCAAAAAAAAAAAGAAGTAAACATGAGCAAGTACCCGTGAAAGTGTTGCATGATAAGAGAAGAAAGAGCAGTCACAAGCGTCTATGCATTTGGCCTCTCACGAGGTTCATATTGCAAGCAACGAGAAGCCAATCGCACCAACTCAGTTCCATCATCATTTGAGAAGTGGCCTTCCAAGCAAGAATCCATCAACATCAGGAAATTCTTACCACGTATAAGGTTTGTTGACTTGCTATTTGTTGTTACTTATTATGAACAATGGAATGATGTCTTCTTGTTCTAAACCCATAATGTCAAACTTCCCAGTAAGATTTGTTGCTGAAAACAAGACAACTCTATCATCTTCATTCACTGCTTCCTTTCCCAACTCGACCGGATTGATATCAGGATGCCTGCCAGGAAAGAAGGAACCAGTCCAATCATAGAACAACATTAAAAAAAAAAAAAAACAGATACCATGTATGGGTGGATGCCAATTACTAACAAAATGCATGCAATAGGTACATGTTTAGAAAAAAGAAGCCAATTTCACAGAAAGAACAAAATAAAACACATTATGGGACATGGAATACTAATTGTTGGCATTATATTTCACAACATCTACTAAGCATGTTCGGGTTTAGGAATTCGGGTTCGGGTTCGGGTTTAGGTATTCTCTAGTATTATCTACTATTGAACCTAGTATTATCTACTACATACTAGTAACATACAACCATATTGGGGCACCATACCATAAGCTACAAGAATTTCATGTCCCCCTAAACAAGGTATCATCCATTGATAACATACATATATATATATATTATAAGTTTTTAATTTTCATTTACATTCGCAAATACATTCATCATCCATCCAAGAAAATTGAAACAAGCACATGGAAGCCATCAAGGATGAAACCAGAACTTACGTTCTCCACGGGACATCAAGGACATCATCAACAAATCCAAGCATAATCATGAAGTAGATTGATGCTAATGCTGCATTGTACTCGACAAGACACTGCATGAATTAAACATCTAGTGCTCAGCCAGGAGTCCAAATAACAATATAAGGAATAGTTTGGAGCCATATTAGTCAAGGAAATGTTAAAGAAAATTCATATGGATGTTGGACTTGGAAAACAACATCCATATGAATTTTCAACGGTGAGAATCATATCACCGCTGAGAAGATTTTCAACGGTGAGAATCATTATCACCGCTGCCCTATTTGCTAACGACTTCAATTATTCCAAGTATTTCAGTTAACACATTAACAAAACCAAGAACAATGAATTTTCAAGCACTGTAGCAGCATTGAAAAAGACCTTATATAGAAACTTTCATTTTAGATGGATTCAAACATTCCATAAGAATTACCAAGATCATTGAGTACAAATGCAACAACAACAGTTCTGCTTTGCTCAGACCTATGATATTCTCTGTAATTTGATCATCATATTCATTAGTTCCAATAAAAGAAAAATTCAAAATTCAGATGACTGCATCATCATTAAATCCACAAGCAAAACAAAATTTTTGGAATCAACACTAAATATATGAAAATTACACGGTAAGTGTTGAGAATGCAAAATCTGTCAGCTGAACTAAATATATGGGATAGGTGAACTGCTGCTCAACATTTTTTAACTGTCCATCTTCTCCATACATGAATGCCAACCAGTTTAGGTTGGATGGAAAATAAACATCATGGTGGGCCTAGAAAGTTTCAACGGTGAGAATCATTATCACCGCTGCTTCCTATGGTGTGGTCCAATTAAGCCTCGGATCTGACTCATATCTAGCATTATGAACTAAAATGACAGGAAAAAATGGATTAACGTGTGGATAAGACCCATACCTCATGGTGGCCACTCAAAGCTGCTGCTCGTTCCCAGCTGGTGACGGGCGGGGTAGGACGCAATCCGCGTCGAAGGCACAGGACCAATTGCAATTCCATCCCCCTAATCCCTTCTAATCCCACTGCCCAAACGCGCCCAAAATCCCCAAATCCCAAATCCCTAAATCGATATTGAGATTGAGAGAGAGAGAGAGAGAGAAGAGAGAGAGAGAAGAGAGAGAGAGAGAGAGAGAGAGATGAATGACCTTTAACTGAGCGTGCGTGGGTAGGGTGTTCGGCAACGGACCGCAAGAGACGGAGAGGGAGGGACGGATTGAGGAACAGAGAGAGAGAGAGAGAGAGAGATAGGAGAGAGAGAGAGAGAGAGAGAGAGAGAGAGAGAGAGAGAGGAACGAATAGAGAGAGGAGGAAGATGAGAGAGCTGGATCAAGATCGAAGAGAGATAGGGATAGGGAATGGCGAAGAGAGAGAGAGAGATCGAGAGAGAGAGAGAGATAGAGAGAGAGAGAGAGAGAGAGAAAATGGAGGGATTTTTTGCGCGACTCTGTTTTGAGTGCGCGCCCATTTTTGGGAAACGATGGTCAGTGCTCCATGGGACCCACCATGATGTATGTGTTGCATCCATGATGTCCATCTTTTTTAACAGATCATTTTATGGTATGAGACCAAAAATGGGGTATATCCCAATCTCAAGTGGACCACATTACAGGAAACAATGTTGAATGAGCGTCGTCCATTAAAAATATTTTGGGGGCCATAAAAGTTTTGGATCAAGCTGATTTTTGTTTTTCCCTTCATCTGGGCCTGTATGACCTAATCAACATGTTGGATGTCAAATAAACAGTACAGTGGGCCTTAGGAGGATTTTAATAGTGGATATCCAATCACTATTGTTTTCATATGGTGTGGTCCACCTGAGATTTATATCCCTCTCATTTTTAGGATCAAGTGATAAAATGATCTTTAAAAATGGATGAACAGAATGGATGAAACACATACATCATGGTGGGGCCCACAGAGCACCGACCACCGGCCACGGGGATGGTGGCTGGGAGAGTAGCCAATCCGTTTCCCAATTTTGGGCGTGGATGGGATAAGACGGACATGGATGTCTTGTCCGGAGCTCTGTGGGACCCACCATGATGTATTTTGTTTATCCATTCCGTCCATTAATTTTAATAAATAATTTTAGTACATGATCCCAAAAATAAAGTAGATTGAAGGCCCAAGAGGACCACACCATAAGAAGCACATGTGATTTAATCTCCTTGTTTCCTACCGTGTGGTCCACTTTAGCCTTCAATATACTTGATTTTTAATTTCATGACCTATAATAATATTTCAAAATAGATGGACGGCTTAGATATAAAACATATTTTTGTAGGCCCTAAAGAGCCCTTATAGAGCCCTATAATAATATTTCAAAATAGATGGACGGTTTCAATATAAAACATATATTTTTGTAGGCCTTATAGAGCCCTATAACCTAATCTTTTTTCTCATATCATTATAGGGTATCATGCAAAACATTAGGCAGGAACAAGGCTTGAGTGGACTACAAATTGGGCATTGCACTTCCACCATTAAAAACTTCTTGGGAGCTGGAGAAGTTTCGGATCAAGCTCATTATGTGTGTCCCACTTGGATGAGTGGTCAGACCCAGTTTCAGCCGCATTCAAAACTCATGTGGGCCCCATCAAGTGCTTTTATATATTTTTAGATGTCTTCACATAGTTTTAGATGGTATGGCCCACCTGAGTTTCGTATACGGATGATTTTTGAGATATCTCATAAGCTAAAGGGAACACATCAAAACTATGTGTATGTCCCACCTTATTCCATATCTGTATTAACTTGTAAACAGGTTGGATCTCAAATAAACATCGCGGCGGGCCCTAAGAAGGTTTCAATAGTGGGTGTCACTATCCCACTCTTTTCTATGGTGGGTCCACTTGAACTTTGGATCTGCCCCGTCAGTCAGACTTACCATTCCATGGTGGGCCACGACCTTAAAAATAAAGTCAATCCATGACTTGGGTGGGCCACACCACATACTATAGTTGAGAGGGTTACCCTCCCATTAAAACATTCATAATCATTTATTGGGCCCACCTAGATGTGGTTCATAGATCCAGCCCATTCATTATGTGTGTCCCACTTGGATGAGGAGTCAGCCCAAGTTTCATACACATCTAAAACTCATGTGGGCCCCACCAATTAAATGCTTTTATATGTTTTAGGGATGTCTTCACATAGTTTTAAATGCTATGGCCCACTTAAGTTTCGTATACGACTGATTTTTGGACTTAAAGGGGACACATCAAGTGCATGGTGTTGATGTTCTACATACATCATGGTGGGGCGCACACAGATTAACCTCATGGGAAGTTCCCATGAAGTGACCTTATAATACTATTTCACTATTTAGGTAACTTCTTCATGGGTGTTACTCTAACCGTGTAGGGCCCACCTTGATATATTTTATGTATATCGACACCGTCCATATATTTTTCCATCATATTTTAGGATGTGATTTCAAATTATAAGAACTCAATAAAATTATCCGTTAACATAGATTAACGGAGTGGATAAAATAAATAAATAACAGGTTCTCACGAGGTCAATAAGTTGGGTTACAATTTTGATAGAATATTTGGCCCATTTTACATGTCTGGTCCATTCACTCTATTTTACTGATCATTACCCTCAAATTGACTAGTTACTCGCCCCGATCATGCTACATATGAGAGAGATATTGGGCAAACAAGATTGATCAACAATTTGAGTGAATTTTGATTTAAACATATGAAGTTATTTACTTTTCAATCTGGACTGATCAGATTGTCCAAAAAAGGTTAAAGGTTGTTCATAATATCAAAAATATATGAATGAATATAAAACACAAACATCAGCTTGATCCGAAACTTCTATGGCCTCTAAGAAGTTTTAAATGGTAGAGGTTCAATCACACTATTTCCTGTGGTGTGGTCCACTTGAGCTTTGGATATGTTTCCTTTTTGTTCTTTAGACCTCAAATTATCTGTTAACCTGGATGAATGGAGTGGATAAAATAAATAAATAACAGTGGACCCCACAAAGTTTACTCTGGTAAAGTAACAACTAACTCACCTAAATGTAGTAGAGAAGGGTTTCCTTAAAACATTCATAATCATATATTGGGCCTGCCTGAATGTGATTCACATATCCAACCCACTCATTATGTGTGTCCCACTTGGATGAGGGATATCAGACCAAGTTTCAACCACATCCATGTCTGTATTAACTTATAAACATATTGGATCTCAAATAAACATCGCGGTGGGCCCTAAGAAGGTTTCAATAGTGGGTGTCACTATCCCACTCTTTTCTATGGTGGGTCCACTTGAACTTTGGATCTACCCCGTCAATCAGATGCACCATTCCATGGTGGGCCACGAGCTTAAAAATAAAGTCAATCCATGACTTGGGTGGGCCACACAACATACTATAGTTGAGAGGGTTACCCTCCCATTAAAACATTCATAATCATTTATTGGGCCCACCTAAATGTGGTTCATAGATCCAACCCATTCATTATGTGTGTCCCACTTGGATGAAGAGTTAGACCAAGTTTCATACACATCCAAAACTCATGTGGGCCCCACTAAATGCTTTTTTATGTTTTAGGGATGTCTTCACATAGTTTTAGATGCTATGCCCACCTAAGTTTCGTATACGACTGATTTTTGGACTTAAAGGGGACACATCAAATGCATGGTGTTGATGTTCTACACACATCATGGTGGGGCGCCCACAGATTAACCTCATGGGAAGTTCCCATGAGGTGACCTTATAGTACTATTTCACTATTTAGGTAACTCCTTCATGGGTGTTACTCTAACCGTGTAGGGCCCACCTTGATATATTTTATGTATATCGACACCGTCCATATATTTTTCCATCATATTTTAGGATGTGATTTCAAATCATAAGAACTAAATAATCTCAGGTGGGCCATACCAATCAAAACAATGATGAATAACTATTAAAAACCTTTTGAAGGCCGCAAAAGTTTTGGATCAATTTGATCTTTGTAGTTTACCTTTATCTAGATCTTCTTTACATTATCAACAAGTTGGATTGCAAATAAACATTACTAAAACCTTATGATGGGGCTCTTTATAATTTTTAATGGCGAGGTACTATATTATCATTCTTTCCAATGGTGTAGTCCACTTAAGATTTAAATCTACACAATTTTTTATACCTGGCCCAAAAATGGGTTGGAGAAACATAGGGGCGACAAGGATATACAACACATCATCAAAATCTCACTTTTGTTATCTAACTTTTCAATTTTTCTTGTCAAAATACAAAATCTAGTTTTCTTTTTAAAAAAAATATTTTTTTACAATTTGTCAATTTTTTCACAATTTTGATTAATTTCATAAATTTTCTTTTTCAAAATATCATTTTTTAGTGGGCACACTTTTGTTATATAACTCTTCAATTTTTCTTGTCAAAATGCGAAATCTAGTTTTCCTTTTAAAAAAAAAAAAAATATTTTTTTTTCAATTTGTCAAAATTTTCACAATTTTGTTTAATTTTTTAAAATTTCTTTTTCAAAATATCATTTTTTTATGGAAATCTTGTTATATAACTTTTTAATATTTTTTTGTCAAAATACAAAATCTAGTTTTCTTTTTTAAAAAAAAATATATTTTTTTTACAATTTGTCAATTTTTTCACAATTTTGTTTAATTTTAAATATTTTCTTTTCAAAATATCATTTTTTTTATCGAAATCTTTTTTTTTTTTTCAAAGTTATCAACATTATTTAAAGTTCTTAATTTTTTTTAAAAAAATTTAGATTTTTATAAAATCACAGTTTTATTTTTTTTAAATTTAAAAAAACATTGTTAATTATTTTTTCTAAGCTTACTAACTTTTTTTTTTTTCGAAATTCATAATTTTTTGGTTGGTAAGGACCTGAGCATTAGTGACGGTTAAGGACCGTCTCTAATGCAGACAGTCTTTGACGGTCTCAGATGACAACTATAAGATGGCTAAGGACCGTCTCTAATAGAGACGGTCATTGACAGTCTCTAATAGAGACGGTCTTCGACAGTCTCTACTAGAGACGGTCTTTCACAGGGAAATAAGACGGCTAACGACCATCTCTAATAGAGACGGTCTTTGACAGTGTTAGACTACAATTAAAAGACGGCTAAGGACCGTCTCTAATAGAGACGGTCTTTGACAGTCTTTAATAGAGAGTTTAGGACCGTTTCTAATAGAGATGGTCTTTGACAAAGCTACAAGACGGTTAAGGACCGTCTCTAATAGAGACGGTCTTTGATAGTCTCAGATTACAGGTAAAAGATGGCTAATGACCGTCTCTAATGCAGACGGCCAATGACCGTCTCAGATGACAGCATATAAGACGGTCAATGACCGTCTCTAATGCAGACGACCAATGACGGTCTCAGATGACCGCATATAAGACGGTTAACGACAGTCTTAAATGATTTTTGGACGTTCGAAATTTTAAGACAATATTAAGGACGGTCAGGGGATGTTTAAAATTTTAGAGACTATTTACGGCTGTCTCTAAAGTGTCTTTAAACCAAGCGATTTTAGAGACGGTCCAGAACCGTCTCGAAATCCGTCCTTTTTTTTTCTTTTTTTTTTTTTTTCCATTTTTCACGTAGCGAAATTTATAGTGGATTTTGCAATGTGTGCCTTTGTTATTTCCGAGATGTACTTGCTATAATCTTGGGTATGCTCGTATTAGAAATAGATATTTGGTTATGAAAATCCTCCTTGTAGGATCCCAGGATCGGAACCTGTCTCAGGAGCCAAGAGTGGGGTACTATGGAGGCTGTTGTGGCCAGAACTGGCTATCGGGTTTCTTGTGAGTCCGATTACCGAGTCTGGGCCGTGACAAATGTCTTAATTATATTTGTTTTAGCCCACCTCACGAGGTTATCAAGTGGCTAATAAATGTGGGTATAATTGGGCACATCTATCAGGGTACGTTGATTCTTACATGGGTTAATAAGGGGTCCACTAGTTTTTTAAGAATTTATTTATGGCATAAATCTAAGAAATTAGAGGTTCCTCATGTGGTTTTACTATTAGGTCCAACACTAAAATTTTTTTAAATGGCTTTACAAATATTTTCAACTGTTAAAAATATTTTCATCACACTTGATGGTAATTCGATTGTCTAAATCTGGTGGTTTATCACTTTATTTGCATGAATATTAGATCTTTAGTAAAAGACCATGTTAGTGAATAGATTAAATTAAATATACATGTATGGATCAGGAAGGAATATAGAATTTCAATGATGTGGGACATGAAAAACTGTAGGGTGACAGTGTACCATTACTGGTGCTTTCCCTGAAACCTTAGAGCCCTTCTTATAAATGAGAGATCATATCTTATAAATGAGAGATGATCTTAGACACAAAGAGTCTAAGATGCCCGTCATTGGGCCTTAATTTATAGATATAAGAGAGAAAAGGTATAGAAGAGAGAGAGAGAGAGAGAGAGAGAGAGAGAGAGAGAGAGAGAGAGAGAGAGAGAGAGAGAGAGAGAGTTTCTCTCCCTTTCATTCTCTCATCACACATGTGCAATGCTCGCGTTCCATGCCTGTGGACGGCACGCGTTTCCTTAGCTCAACACCGGAGTTGACATCTATCCCTTAAATCGGATAGATCAGGAGACTTCCTGGTTTAGAAGATCTGTAATGCAACTTTAAGTTTTACATCGCATGCATTCTACACTTGAGTAAAATCTAAACTACGTATTATATATTTTATACTTTTAGAAATATAAATTTATCAAAATGGGTTTGCTTAAGGTTAATAAATAAATATAATTTTTTTTGTAAAAACTTAAGTTTTGCTGCATATAAAAATATAATAAAAGCGGTATCGCAACAGTCATGTTTTGTAATAATCGTCGGTTTATGATTTTTTTTCATGTCAATGGTTGTATTTAATTTTTGTTCTGACCGATTATATTGTTTTATCCTTAACAAGGATTGCCCGTCTAAACTTTAAGTGTAAATGAACACATGATTGTGAGATCCAGTTGATTCAAATTGACAAATCGTCAATAATCAACATTGAATACATGTTTAATTATGATTAGTTAGGGCACATGCAAGGGGTTGTTTCATATAATTTTCTTTTGCATATTATATTATGTGGTGCAATGTGTTTCATTAGTTTGGATGGCTTTGATCGTGATGATTTAATAGTTAAACTTGGAAATTATAAGTTTGTGTTTATTATTTATTGTTTAATATCAACACTGCTTTTATTCTAAAGTTACATAATTTTTCAAGTTTACATAGATTACAACTTGTATAGCATCTTAGATGGTCCAAATTAATCATGATTTTGATATAAGTTGGTCGATCTTAGGTTTTCAATTCACACCATTGATAAAAATTCAAAGTCATTCGATGAAATGATTCAGAAAATAACGTTATAGATAAACTAAGCATCAAATAGGAGAAGAATGAATTCAGAGTTTTTGTGGAAGGGTACCTGCACATAAGTCATACATACGGTAAATGTTCATATGGATATGTGGAGAGAGAGCGGTGGCCTCACTCTCCCTCTTTCTCACTTTCTACCTCTCTTCTTAACTTCTTTCTTAAGTTATCTCTTAATCACAATATGAGTTCACCACAACTTCCAAGCTAGGGAACTACCTACCATATTTTCCTTCATGCACAAGCAATATTAGAAAAGGAAATTTAGAAATATATGGTGAGCCCAAGCCCAATGTATCCTTAAGTCAATCATGACTATTGAATTATTATGCATGTGATGTTTATGTCCAAATTAGCAAGTATATATGCCTATAGATGTCAACACGTGGGAGGTGTTGTTGAGGGTCAAATATTGCATATTAGACATAAGTTACTACCTAGATTTAAGAACATGATATTGCGTAACGGTCTATTTTAATTGTGTTTGTGGTGCAAGATGAAGTTAGGAGCATGTACCGAAAAGGATGATAAAAGTATGGATTCAATGCTCAGGAATCACTAAGGCAATGAACGAGATTATACGGGACCTATATTGAAGAGTTTACACGCCAAAATCCAAGAAAGTCAAGCCGTTAATGTTAAAGAGGCCTGAAAAGTACCATGAATGCAAGATCACAGGGTTTTCACCATCTGTTTGGCTCAAAACTTCATACATGGCCTGAGGACCCTAAATTAACTGTACATGTCAAATTTCGGCTATTAGATCCTTGTGAAAGTAGGCCAACGGACAAATCAGCCCTTGAATTATCAAATTGGGGGCACCTGACATCTGGATATGCTTAAATTTTGGTTTCAACTCATTAAATGAGCTGACAAAATGAATGGATGGAGTGGATTTCTCATATATATCAAGATGAGACTCACTTTACATAGTATGTGTGCACAACACACATCCGCTGGACGAGCACCAAAAATCTAGAAATCGGTCAGCATGTGCTGACCGATGCTTCTTTTAAAAAAAACTTCCAAAACATGGCAGGGACGTCACCGTCCGATTGGGTTCCTCTAGTGGACCTCACCCATCATTCAAATGGATGATCTGAGCCGTCCATATGATCCATAGTGGGGCCAAAACCCACGTCTAGGTGATGAAATTCTAGAGAGCAGCATGATCGGTTTTTCACCGTGCAAACGCAATTCGGATGGCAGTCTAAGAAATCCAGTGGGCCATAGATAATCTAATCCAAAACCAGCCATTCTTGACCGGTTTTTCGAGAAGAACACATTGAACGGAGTGGATTTCTCCTTTAATTTCAATTATGGGTCCAACTAATCAAACAGCGCAGGCTCTGTTGCGAGAGCCCTGTTTGGCAACCGGAACTGACGTTTCAGGTGGGCCATCACGGACGGCTCTTCTTGAATATCCAAACCGTTCATCTGAACGGCAGACGAAAACCGTCCGTAGGGACGCCTGCCCTTCACAAAAATGCACTTGTGTGCGAAGACCAAGCTCAGGAACGACTTACGTAAGAGAAAATCTAGAAGATTCTTCTGCGTAAAGCCTGCGAACGTGGAGTCGGTTCTCCTTGCAACCGACCTCTCCAGCCGAATACATCACCTATATAAAGAAAGACGTGAGAGAGGGGAGAGGGCATCGGGGATCTAATCTTGGGTTCGTAGAAATTTGTGAAGGTGGTGGGCAGCCGTGGAGGCAAAGCTGTGGAGCGTTCTTCGGTTTCTTCTTCCTTTCATTATATTTTTCTGGCTTTAGCATGATTATGTTAGGCTAAGCCTCTTAGATAGGGCTAAGAGGTGAAGCTTGTAGCGTGATGGGTGATTCCTACGGGCTGGATTCATAAATGAATTGATGTTTATCTTGGTTGATTTTAAGGAACGCGTTTAGTTTTTAATGGTTTGTTGTGACGGACATTACAATAGATCTGTGATGGCTTGAGTATTTCCTTTTCCCTTCCTGTGATGATGATGTCAGGACGCCCTGTTGTTTACCATCGCCCCTTGGACATGGTGGAATGACGGAATTCTTCCTGACATTCATACATCACTCGGATTGGCTGTGAATTGGTTTAATTCTGTTGTTTGATTTGTCTCATAGGCATTGTTTTGTGATGGAATCCATTCTAATTTACACCAGTCTGATCTCTTGAAAGCTAGATTAAAAGACGTTCAGATTTGATTTTCAAGTTATATCTTCCAAGTGGATGAAGATGGGACTCGAAGTCCAGTTGAGTTCATGAATCGACCGTAGATCTCCCTGATCTCTACAAGTGGATCCTTGGCACCCTAGTTTCCTACCTTTAAATTTCATAGGTTTTAGAGTAATATTGCACCACTATTCATTCAATTATTCATGATTTATATTACATCTTCTTCTAGTTCTAGTTCTGGTTGTTTTCAGATTACGTATAAGTTTCAGTCCCTGTGGATTCGACCTCGGTCTTACCGAGTTTATTACTACATCACAACCCTATACTTGGGATGTGAATAGGTGTAACGCCTACCCATGGGTCATTATGGGTGAGGGAACCATGTGTCTAGCCACGTTAGATGATATGTATGACTTTGATTACATTTGTGGCCCACTTGTCTGAATGATAAATATTGTTGATTGTTGGATTCTCTTGATCATGTAGTCACATGTCGTGCTATGTTAAATAGATTAACATGAGAATAATCTAAATACTATAAAAAACCGACCACGACGTAATGGGAGACGCGACCAACTAGTATACGGTCCTCATGCGCTCATATATATCCACTCGGTCTAGACGTTGGGGTGTCCCCTGACCTTAAGGGTTTAAGGATTTTCACCCAGGGACATCTATCGTGCCCGTATACTAGAACCAAACATTTTCGGTGTCTCATCTTGCCATCCACAACGCCTGTGGAGGCCACGACTCTGATGTGGCTAGGGCGTACGGTGGTCATATCACAAAATGCGAGATGCACGAGTCAAACCATCCAGTCATGCATCAAACCTGCGCATACCGCGCGTTCATGTGGGGTAACTCCATCTCTCAGGAAGTCCCATAAACAATCAGCCCAATGGCACATGCTATGCTCGATCTCTCCTCATAACAAGCATGCAGGTGATGCATATGAGTATGTATCATGAAGTATACCAAGCATGATTATAATTGCATGTATCATGGTGGGCCGGTATAAGACGGCCCATGGCCCATATGAGTGAATGGGCGGTGTGCACATAATCATTTACACATGGTGGGCTTCACACCATCACAATTGGGCCTCACACATACAATGGGCCTCACGCATGTAATGGTCCTTACGCATGATGGGCCTCATACATCACAACCGGGTCTCATACAATCACAATGGGCCTCATACAATCACAATAGGCCTCATACAATCACAACGGGCCTCGTACCATCACAATGGATCTCATACAATCACAATGGGCCTCATACAATCTCACAATGGTCCTCACACAATCACAATGGGCCTCATACAATCACAATGGATCTCATGCAATCACAATAGGCCTCATACAATCACAACGGGCCTCGTACCATCACAATGGATCTCATGCAATCACAATGGGCCTCATACAATCTCACAATGAGCCTCATACAATCACAACGGGCCTCGTACCATCACAATGGATCTCATATAATCACAATGGGCCTTATACAATCTCATAACGGGCCTCATACAATCACAATGGGCCTCATACAATCACAATGAGTAAGTCTGATGTATATAACCAGGGGAGTCAAGAGGATGGGCCTAAGTACAAAGAGTGGGTTTCCTCACCCCCTCCATCACTTAATAAACTGGGATTCCTATGGGACCCAATAAGAACAAGATGGGCTTTATGGCTTGGATAAATCTACAAGACATGGTGGAAACACCAACAATAATGGGGGCCCAACGGTTTGGGTTGGCCCACTAAGAGAAGATGAGAATGGGCCTAACAACGGGCTCTAGGGAGGTTTACAACGTGGACATTTAACCACCATTACTCCCAAGGTGTGGCCCATTTGAGGTTTACAATGTGAACATTTAACCATCATTGCTCCTAGAGTGCAGCTCGCTATAGAATCTAACTTATGATGGGGCCCATGGCCCGTATACTACCTAGGGAAAAGAATGGGCAGCATACATATCATTTCACACATCATGACGGCCTCAAGAAACGGCCCATGGTCCACATACCTCAAGGTGGGCAAACTCGGGATAGCCTATAGCCCAAAAATACAATGGCCAAGGGAACGTACAATACATGCATCATGGTGGACCTCATGGGCAGCCCATATGCCCCAGAAAATAGTTGGGCTAGGTGCCATCACATACATATCATTGTGAGCCTTATAGGTCAGCCCACAATTTGGCAAATTGGATGGGCAACACATGCATCAAAGAGAGCTTTAAGGTTGGACGTCCAGCCCATTTGGACCTGATGGACATCCAAAAATCTGGACAACATGGTTCTACTTCAATTAGAAGAAAGATGGGCCTCACAAGGCATTAAAGGGGCCCATAATCTCAGAAAATAAATGTATGATGTGTATATATAACGCCTATTTACAAAACATGCCAGGTGGACTTGGTTACATGAGAGGTAAGACCCATACAATATAGCCCATACTAGATGACCCACTTAAGGTTTTTAAGCCCAACAATATCTGAGAGTTATTTTTCAGAGTTTAGATACTACACTAAATGCTTTGGGAAAGTGGTGGACTCTACCGACATGGCCCCACATAAATTCTATGTAAAACAGACCTTAGGCGTAGGGTTGGTTCTGGGTCATTTTAGAGTCGGATTCATGATCACGTGGGGCCTACATATGGTAAAGGAAACTAACCACCTGGTAGCTCTATGTATGGGCTTTACAAATTATAAGGCAGGCCTCATTGGTTAGATGAGTACAATTTACGGTGATGGCCTAAACATAGGTACTTGGAGAAACTGTGCAGGAAATATAGTGCATAATTAGTTTTAGCCCAATTTGAAGTATATTCAATGATCACAATGGACTACATTTCAGTGTGCCGCAGGTGCCCTTGGTTGTACTATATATACACTTCAAAAATTATAAGTTGGGAGCAATTGGTTGTGCACATGTAATATTTGGTATAGGGCCAAACATAGGCACTTTAATTTTCTGCACATAATTTTTTGCACAACCATACCTGGCCCCATTTTGGGATCTAATCCCTGATCATGTGAGGTCTTATTTGGCTCAATTAAAATATTATTCATCTATTCATTAGTGTAAGTTAGAGGTTCCAAGTAGTGTCCTACTCAAACCTCCAGCGTGTTGTCCGCTACAGAGGCCCAAACTTAGTGCAAAACACAAATAATCAGACAGTTTTCAGAAATGGGGTCTATCACAACTTAGGGCCCAATTTCCAGACACTTAGGGAATCATTCCTGACAAAAGGTGAGACATCCCAGCTCACTTATATAAGGATTAAATATCCCCCAAAGTGGGACCCTTAAATACAGAGTGTGGGGCCCACTATACGGTGTTAAAGTGGCCTACATGCAATACAGTTAAGTACTTAGAAAATTTTAGCAAACAGAAAATGTAAAGGAAATGAAATAGATCCAATGACAAGTGGGACCCACATACTAGCAAAGCATAAATAAGAGACACACATCAATACACATGGCTATCCAGATTAAATGAACTAATAAAGCACATAAATCAAAGTGGCCTTATTACCAGGTGGGTCCATGATAAGAGGATGAATGTTGTGGTCAATATACATACAACGTACAAGTAGCACATGAAATGTCTTGATCAAATATCTATGATCAGGTTCTATATTGGAAAATCTGAGCTAATGGTTGGTTTGGGAATATCTCATTCAGGTTGTATATAGGTTTCCAACCATATAGAACCTGGGATCCATCTGGACCATACAAAACAATTTAAGGTTTATCCTTACTGAAGTATTTATCGGTCCAGAATTCTCTAAATTTTATCATGAAAGAATCTGACCATAGAGACCATACATATGATTATTTATTATCTCAAGTAAGTTAAGAACAAATATCAAATACATCTGACCGTTGTAATACCGGATATGGTCCACACAAGAATGGTCATAACAAGCTCCCAAATACATCTTTCGTATAAGGCCAAGATCTTAGCCGTCCGAACTTCGATTGGTGCTTATTTTATACTGTTGAAAAGCTAGTTCGATTTTCTAGGAATCCAACAGAACATATATTCTTAATACATTCATTAAAGGAGTTAAAAATGGGTCCGTTTTAGGCAAATTGGAATCCTGCATGTGCTGCTAAACAGCAGCCCAGTAAACTTGATGTTACGGATGATTGGACCGTTGGATGGCTACGAAATTTGGCCCATAGTTAGATCATATTGTGTTTTATAATATTCCCAAGTTTCAACTCCGATCTTATCACAATTGATTTTATATGATTTTTAAAACCTGCTATCCAGATTTAAAAAAAAAACAGGATTATAGGTGAAGGGTGTGGATATGATTCTCATCATGGGGGGCCATTCATCAGGAAATCAGGTGGGAAACCTTAAACAAATGGCCTTAAACAAATATCAGGGCCTAAATGGCCTTAAACAAATATCACATCAATAAACATCAAGATGGGGTCCATGGAGAATGGCCCCATCATGGCTCATGCATGCAACAAGGGTGGGCCATTGGCCACACCCAAGGGACCAAGTAGGATCTCCACCATTGATTGGTGGGTCCTACATGCCCCTAAGCAAGAAAAATTAAAAATCTAGGTAAGAAAACATCAAAACTAACCCTAGAGAAGCACCCACCTAAGCTCTTGATCTCCTTCTTCCACCAATGGGTCCTAGAGCTCTAAGGAGGTGAGATTGATTTTTGAGGGTTAGATTAAGAGGGTTTGGAAGAGGAAGTTGTTGGAATTTTTTTGGGGTTGCTTGGAGTCGCAAGCTCTAGCAATGGAGAATGAGGAAGAAAGAGGGAGGGAGAGAGAGATGAGAGAGAGAGAGAGAGAGAGAGAGAGAGAGAGAGAGAGAGAGAGAGAGAGAGAGAGAGTAGCTAGGTAGGCTCTCTCTCATAGGTAAGTATGATGACTTGTAAGAGCATGGGGAAGAAGAATAATCATGAGTTCTAAGAGATAAGCTAGGGTAGGGTGGCTATGGAGTAGGGTAGTAGGGTGGCTAGGGTGTAGGGGTAATGTCATCCTCATAATGACCTAGGAAAATGTGCCATGGGTTAGGTGGGTCTCACAACATGTGGTCCACGACCATGATCATGTGCGGCCTACATCTCATGATCTAAACGTTGGATCGGCGCGCGAGATGCGGCGTCGGCGCGGTCGCAATGGCGCAGGTCTCGGGTCGAGAAGGATCGAGATTAAAGGACATGACTCAGGGTGGGGCACAAATGAAATCTATTGGTTGCGGGTCGCCGGAATTCGATCGGGAGGACCGCGGAATCCTACGGAATGGAATGATCACTACGACATGGGCCTGACAGAGCCCCCATCACTAATTATGGCTCGAGGCGTTCTGAACCGGGAAATGATATTTTCTTTTAAGAATTTAATAACCATTTGATGGTCATTGTTCTTGCATGGAATCGCTTTAATGCATTTAGTGACATAGTCTATTGCTAGCAGAATGTATAAATTCCCAAAGGATTGGGGGAATGGTCCCATGAAATCGATGCCCCAATAATCAAATGCTTTTATGATAACAATGAGGTTTAAGGATATCATATTTCAATGGGACAATGCTCCCAATTTCTGACAATGCTCACAAGCTTTGCAATACTCATGAGTGTCTCTGAACATAGTGGGCCAGTAAAAACCACACTGCAGAATCTTGGCCGTGGTCTTTTTAGCAAAAAAGTGACAACCACATGCCTGAGAGTGATGGAAGGAGATGACACTTTGGTGTTCATTATCTGGCACACATCTCGTTAAGATTTAGTCTGGGCAATATTTAAACAAATACGGATCATCCCAGAAAAACTTATGTACCTCAGTGAAGAATTTTTTCTTATTTTATGCAGTCTAATGTGTTGGCGTGAAACCTATGACAAGATAATTAGCAATATCAACAAACTAAGGTGAGTGAGAGACTTTAAACAATTGTTCGTTAGGGAACATGTCATTTATCTGTGTTGTCTCAAGGGAATCAGGAAGATTAAAGCGGGAAAGATGGTCAGCCACTACATTTTCTACTCCCTTTTAATATTTTATTTCCAAATCAAATTCCTGGAGTAGAAGGATCCATCTTATCAAGCGGGGCTTAACATCATTCTTAGAAAGAAGATACTTGAGCGTCGCATGATCTGTGTAGATGATGATCTTGGATCTGATCAAGTAGGACCTAAATTTGTCCAAAGTGAATATTACGGCTAAGAGTTCCTTCTCCGTAGTAGAGTAATTCACTGGGCAGGATTTAAGGTTTTACTTGCGTAGTGTATAACATTGGGCTTATTGTCTTTTCTCTGGCCTAGCATCGCCCCAAGAGCATAGTCAGACGCATCACACATAAGTTCAAAAGGAATGTTCCAATTGAGTAACTGCATGATAGGTGCGGTGGTTAGCATGCCCTTGAGCTTAGAAAAAGCTTCCTGGCATTGCTCAGTCCACTCATATGGTACATCCTTTTGAAGTAGATTGCATAAAGGATGAGAGAGGTGACTAAAGTCCTTTATGAATCTTCTGTAAAATCCAGCATGTCCTAGGAAGGATCCCACATCTTTTATGCTTTTGGGTGGAGGTAGGGTAGAGATAAGATCAATTTTAACTTTATCTACCTCAATTCCTTTGGACGAGATGATATGTCCAAGAACAATTCCCTTACGAACCATGAAATGACACTTCTCCGAATTTAGTACCAAATTCTTTTCCTTACATCGCTTCAGCACACATTTAAGATTCTCCAAACAATCGCTGAATGATGGACCAAAAATAGAGAAATCGTCTATGAAGACCTCTAGATATTGTCCCACCATGTCAGAAAAAATACTCATCATGCATCGCTTAAAAGTGGCGGGGGCATTACATAGTTTGAATGGCATCCTTCGGTAAACAAAGGTTCCAATGGGACATGTGAATGTGATATTTTCCTGATCTTCAAGGGCTATCTCTATCTGGTTGTAGCCCGAATACCCGTCAAGGAAGCAATAGTACGAGTGACCAGCTAGCCTTTATAAAATTTGATCAATGAAAGGTAAAAGAAAGTGATCCTTCCTCATAACGGTATTCAATTTCCTGTAGTCAGTGCACATTCTCCAACCAATAGTAACTTT
Source organism: Magnolia officinalis (assembly GCA_021015155.1). Lineage (NCBI taxonomy): Eukaryota > Viridiplantae > Streptophyta > Magnoliopsida > Magnoliales > Magnoliaceae > Magnolia > Magnolia officinalis. Next base: position 46,937,989 of record JAJHSJ010000010.1, read on the forward strand.
AGTTGGCACGAGTTCATTATTGGCATTGGCTACTATGGTGATTCCGGACTTCTTAGGAACCACCTGAGTTGGACTCACCCATTGGTTATCCGATATAGGGTATATGATACTCACATCTAATAGCTTAAGAACCTCGGCCTTAACTAGTTCCTTTATGTTTGGATTTAATCTACGTTGTAGTTGCCATGAGGTCTTAGCATTATCCTCTAGATAAATGCGGTGAGTACAAATCGAAGGGTTAATTCCCTTGAGGTCTGCAATCGACCATCCAAGGGCTCCCTTATGCTCAATGAGAGTAGAGAGAAACATACTCTCCTGTTCTTGCTCAAGGTGAGAAGAAATCACCACCGGGTATGTCTCATCTTAACCTAAATAGACATATTTCAATTCAGAGGGCAAAGGTTTTAGGTTAAGCTTCGGTGTCTTGAGGTTAGATGGTAGATGCACTACATCAGTTTGGGGTAGTTTTTCAAATTATGGCCTCCACCGGTTAACTTCAAGTACCGGCACAGTATCAAGCATGACATCCGTCTCCCTAATCATATCATCATCTAGATCATGGGAGTGGGCCAGGCACGTCTCTAGAGAGTCAGAGGATAAGGTCAGAAGTGTTCTATCTTCCATGAAAGAATTAATCAAGTTAACATCGTGGGCATCGTCATCATCCTTTGCCTATTTGCTCATATTGAAAAAAATATTGAGCTCTAATGTCATATTCCCAAAAGTCAAATTCATGACTCCATTCCTACAATTGATGATTGCATTTGATGTCGCAAGGAATGGATGACCAAGGATGACGGGAATTTGAGTGCTCATATCCACGATGGGTTGAGTATCCGGGATAATAAAATCAACCCGGTAGTAGAATTTGTCAACTTGGACCAACACATCCTCAATTACCCCTCTTGGTACATGGACTGAGTGATCAGTAAGTTATAATGTGGTCCAGGTGGGTTTTAATTCACCTAAACCCAATTGTTCGAAGGCCAAGTATGGGATAAGATTTATGCTCGCTCCTAAGTCAAGTAGTGCGTGCGTAATTCAATATTTCCTAATTACACAAGCGATTGTTGGGCTACCAGGATCTTTGTACATTTGTGGCACATCTTGCGTTAGGATGGCACTCACTTTCTCTGTTAAATTTTTTTTTCTTTTGAATATTTTACCGTCTTTTGGTCGTACATAAGTCTTTCAGAAATTTGGCATATGAAGGTATTTGTTTAACAACATCCAGTAGTGGAATGTTGACCTTCACTTGTTTTAACACCTCTAGAATGTCCTGAGAGTTAGAAAGAGGTTTTGGTGCAATCAACCGTTGGAAAAATGGAGCAATCGGCTTCCCTTGAGGTTCCAGTTCTAACTCATGTGGAGTGTTGCTAGGTCTATCAGTTTCATTTATTTCCGGGTCCTTAGACTTTTCAGCCCTTATCGGAATAGATTTGTCAATTGTTTTCCCACTCCTAAGAGTGGTGATAGACTTCGCTTGCTCCATTTGATTTGAAGAGCTCAGGTTGCTGACTTCATATTGCTATTTTGGATTGGGAAGAGGTTGAGATGGAAGGTTTCCCTTTTCCCCAATTGCATTTTTTGTCTCAAGCCCTTGTATGGCCTTTGTAAGGTCTTAAAAGGCTTGCAGCATACCCTGATTGAAACATTCTTGATTTTGAAGATGCTTTAGAACCAGATCCTCTTGAGGTTTCCCTTGATTTAGAATTTGATTAGGGAATCCTTGAGGAATAGCAGTTTGTCCATTCCTCCAACTGAAATTTAGATGATTTCTCCAACTAAGATTGTATGTATTTGAAGTGGATCCACTGAGAGGTCTTTGGTAATTATTCATGGCATTAGATTGCTCATTCAGTACCTCCTGAAAAACACGTATTGTTGGACGATTTTTAGTTGTGTGAATGTTGCAAGCACAAATACATTTAAACAGTTTCCGTAGCCTTATCCTTCTTTAGTTCCATGGCCTAGAGTTTTCTTATGAGATTAGCCACTTTAGCATTTATATCACCATCTTCTTTCAGAAGATAAATTCTGCCCCTCTCCTTTGATTAAGTAGGCCTAGAAGTGGTGCTTGATTTTGGGGAGATGTCCCATGATTATGTGTTTTCAGCAAGCTTGTCAAAATAATCCCACACATCATCGACCTCTTTGTTCATGAATTCCCCATTGCACATTGCCTCGACCATTTAGCGCATGGAAGAAGTCAGCCCATCGTAAAAAAAAAACTTGTTATTCGCCAAGTTTTAAAACCATGTTGTGGGCATGAATTGATAAGATCCTTGAACCGCTCCCAAAATTGGAAGAATGTTTCATTTTCCTTTTGGGCAAAGTTCATGATCGATTTTTTAAGGGTGTTCGTTTTATGGTATGGGAAAATTTTCTTTATGAACTCCCTTGTCATGTCATTCAATTTATCAATGGATTGTGGACATAATGAATGCAACCATGTCTTAGCTTTCTCTTTTAAGGAGAAGGGAAAGAGTTTCAGCCCAACCGTGTCCTTAGACACGTTCGAAAAATATAGAGTGACTATGATCTCATCAAACTCTTTCATGGGTAAATATGGATTTTTAGATTCAAGTCCATGGGATTTTAGAAGGAGTTGGATCACCTCTGGCTTGATATCCATATGTCCTGTATTTTTTAGAAAAATCATGCATGAAGGTGTGTTCACCCTCGCCAGTTGTAAATAATCTCATAAAGTACGAGGCGGGGGTGCTTGATGCACCTCATTCTCATCCTGAATTTCCTCAACCCTAGGTTGAGGTGGATTTGGAGGTTGATTAACCGGTTGATTGGCAGTCATAACTTCCATTAACTCAGTGGATCTCGAGTGGTGTCTAATCCTGTGATGGATAGATAACCCCTCAACCAATCTTCATTCACTCAAGAGACGTCGAGTGTTATCACGGACCTACTTGGGCATGCAACACTCTCAGCCCTCAATTTCAGAATCTAACCTAAACCTAAAAGGAAAGAAGGAAATAAAAATATAGAAATAGAAAGAAGTTACTAAATTAGAAGTTTCTATTTTGGGATCTTGCAGAAGAAAAAGGAAAGTGAAATAGTTTCTGAAAAAGAACTAAGAAAGCAACCTAGTTTCTAAAAAAAAATAAAAAAAATGAAAGTTTCTAAAAAGGAAAGTAAGTTAGTTTCTAAAAATAGAAAAAAGGAAAGTAAGTTTTTAAAAACAGAAAAAAGAAAGTAAATTAGTTTTCTAAAACCGGATTAGGAAAGTTTCTAAAAAATAAAAATTAGTTTCTAAAAACAAATTAGTAAAGTTTCTATCATAGAATTAGAAAGTAAATTAATTTCTAAAAACAAAAAAGGAAAGTTTCTAAACCTAGAAATAAAAAGCTAAGTTAGTTTCTAAAATAATTTTGAAAAAACCCTAACCTAAAAATAGAAGGTAGAAAAACCATAATCTTAAACTAATTCCAGAACTGGTTAATCTCATAAAAACGTAACCATTGATCCTCGGCAACGGTGCTAAAAACTTGTTCATAACCCCAAGTGTTGGGTCGTGATTGTTAAGGGTCAAATATTGCATATCAGACCCTAGTAATTACTCGATTTTACGAATATGGTACTGTTTAACGGCTCAATTTAATTGTATTTATGCTGCAATGTGTGTTTAAGAGCTCGGACAGACATAGGGTGCTAAAAGCATGGAATTAACACTCCGAAGTCACCAGATCAAGGGACGGACTCCAGAGGACTAAGATCAACAAATTTACATGCCAAGGATCTGAGGAAATCAAGTTGTTCACATTGAAAATGGCCCGAAACTGGTCCAGATTGCAAGATCATATGGTTCCCACCATCTGATTGACTCAAGACTTCATACATGAGCTGAAGATACTAAATTAACCGTATATATTGAATTTCAGCCACTGGATCCTTGCAAAAGTGGCCCAACGAATAGATGAGCCCCTAACATTCGGATTCTGGGCCCACCTGTAATCTGGATATGCGTAAAATTCGGTCCCAACCCCATAAAATGGGTGACACAACTGATGAATGGAATGGATCTTCTATACACAACTCAAGTGGCCCCTATTAGCCGTGCCTGTGCACAATACACAGGTACACCCAAATTGCACAGGACCAGGAAATCGGGTCAGCGCCCGCTGACCCGATCCGTTTCACGCCCGGAAACAACGGACGGACGCTGTCCGTCTGCTTTTACGAAGTGGACCCCACCCATTGTCCATACAAACAATCCAAACCGTTCATGACAATCATAAGGCCTCTATTACTCAAGGGTAGGTGGTGAAATTGCAAAAGATATCAGAGATATGTTTTTGATCGTCCAAAAAGCAAGACGGACGGTGGAGTATTAGATTTTGTAGGCCACAGCTAAACCAATACGAAACCATCCCTTCCTGGATGGTTTTTCGCCAGAAATACAATGGACGGAGTGGATTTCTCCATCACCGACAATCTTGGGCCCACCGACCATCACAGCGCAACGCCGGAAGCTCTGTTCGCAAACAGAGCCTGCGGACGTGCCTGGTGGGCCACTATCAAGGTTTCAAGTGGCTAATCCGGACCGTCTATCTTATTCGGGGCCCATTTTAATACAATAATGCAAGTTTTGGAGAATTCATACAAAATACAGTGTGCACAAGCTCAATCGCAAGGGAAACCGATTCTTTTCTTTAACTGGAGGATCCTAGTTATTCGGTGATTAGTGGGCCACTTTTTAGTGCGATCAAGACGGTGAAAGTTTCTCCCAGGGTACAACTGACCAAGGTCAAGAAGCTTGACTGGTTGAATCATGCATCTGGTTCTCTGTTTGCCAAGAAAAAAAATCAAACGCAAGTCTGGTTATGATTTTATTTACGTAGGGAGTGCGGAACTCTTTCGCAGCAGATTTCATCTATGATGCTGTCACAGCAGCTTCCAGACGGAATTTTTTGTCTATAAAAGGGAGAGGGCTGGGACGTGAACTGGGAAAAAAAGGAGGGCAGCGACTGAGAGATTGGGGAGCTTGAGGCAGCAGCTTGGCTTGGGCCGGACGGTTTTGGACAGATGGAGAGAGTAGTTTCTTTTTTTTTTTTTTTTTTTTTAATATTTGCTGTTTATTTATTTTTTTCTACTTTGGGTTTAACCCGTTCATGACGGACTAAACCTCTTAGCTAGGGCTAAGAGGTGAAGCTTGTAGCGTGATGGGATGATTCTTTGCTTGTACCTTCTGTTTAGACTGAATTGAAGTTGATTTTAGTTCGATTATTAAAGGAATGCTTTTAGTCGTTAATGGTCTGTTGTGACTGAAATTACAATGGGTCTGTGATGACTTTGAACATGTTTCTTTACTTTTTACGACGTCAGGAAGCCCTGTTGTTCATCATCGTCTCCTGGGCATGATTGGATGACGGCACCCTTCCTGATTCTCATATATCGTATGATTGGTTGGTAATTAGTTTAATTCTGTTGTTTACTTTGTCTCATGGGCATGGTTTGGTGATGGAATCCATTCTAATTCATATACCCTTCATCTCTAGAAAACTATATCAACAGCAGTTCAGTTATTTTCCATGATTCGTAAAGCAGGCATAAGATCTCCCTGATCTCTACAAGTGGATCCTCTAAATCCCTAGTTTCCCTCCTCTGAATTCTCTTAAAGTTTTAGTTAATTATTTCACCAAATATCCTTCAATCTACACTTGATTTAAAATTCATCTTGTTCTAGTTCTAGTTCTGGTTACCTTCAGATTACGTACAAGTTCCAGTCTCTTGGGATTCGACCTCGGTCTTACTGAGTTTATTACTACATCACAACCCTGCACTTGGGGAGTGAACAAGTTTTTGGCGCCGTTGCCGGGGACTGACGGTTACGATTTTCTGAAATTAACTGGTATTAGGATTAGTGTAAGATTAGGACTCTTTTAATTTTAAGATTTTTAGTTTTAGAATTTCCAGGCTTTCCTTTTAGAAATTTCCTATTTTTAGTAACTTTCTAATTTCTTTAAGTGTTAGATAGTCTTTGTTTCCTTTTTAGAAACTAACCCAATTCTCTTGTTTTGTAGACTCTGATAGACTTCTAAATTGGTAACTTTCTTCTTCTTTCCTTTCTATTTATAGAGTAGGATTTGTCTTCCTTTTTAGGTAATTTCTAATTCTAAAATTCTTTTAGAATCTAACCTTGTCTCCTATTTTATTATTAGAAATTTTCTGTTTAGAAACTAACTTTCCTACCTTATAGGTTTTTAAGATAGAAATTTCTAATTTGGTAAGCTCTTTTTAACTTTTACTTTCTAATTCTCAAATTTCTTTCATTACTCACTTATTTCCTAGTTTAGAATTTCCTAATTTGGTTAGAAGTTTTCTACTTTTTTTTTAGGGATTGCTCTTTTCTAATTTAGAACTTAGTTGATTACTATTTTTCATCTTAAGAAATTTTCACTCTTAGGCTTACTATCCTTAGAAACTAACTTGTTTTGTTTTATTTTGAAGGTTTTAACTTAGGGACTTCAATTTGGTAACTTCCTTCCAACCCTCTCTTCTTGCTAGTTTTTATTTTCCTTTCTTAGGATTAGGTTTAGAAATCAATTGAGGGCTGCGAGTGTTTCATGCCCAAGTGGGCTCGTGACAACACTCGACGTCTCTTGACTGAAGGAGGATTAGTCGAGGGGTTAACTGTCCATCGCAGGACTAGACATCGCTCGAATTCCCCTGAGTTGATTGAGGTTATGGCTGCAAATCAACCTCAACCACTACCCCAACATAAGGATGAGGAAGTACATGATGAGAATGAGGTGCATCAAGCACCCCCGCCTCGTACCTTACGAGATTATTTACAACCGGCGGGGGTAAGTACGCCCTCATGTATGATTTTTCCTGAAAACACAGGACAGATGGACATCAAGCCAATGCCATAAACAACTATCAAAGACCTTTTACTGGACCTAACTCCAATACATACAATCCTGGTTGGAAAAATCATCCAAACTTTAGTTGGAGAAATGGACAAACGGCTACCCCCCAAGGTTTTTTCAATCAAAATCCAAATCAGGGGAAACCTCAAGAAGAACCGGTTCAAAATTCCATACAAGAGCTGGCTCAGGCGATGCGAGGATTTACAGATTTTATGCAAAAGATAGATTCTCGTATGACGGTTATAGAAAAGGAGATGCTTCCTGCCCAACCTCTCCCCAATCCTAAACCGCAGTACGAGATAAGTGATCCCAGCTCTTCAAATCAAATGGGGCACGCTAAATCCATCACCACTCTTAGGAGTGGGAAGATCATTGGCAAAACCCTTCTGGTTAGGCCTGAAAAGCCTCAAGAACCAGAAGAGGACAATAATGATGGATCTAGTGATGCCCCACAAAAATTAGAACCGGAATTTCTAGAGAAGCCAGTTGCTCCGTTCCCCCAACGGTTGGTTGCACCAAAACGTCTTTCTAACTCTCAGGATATTCTAGAAGTGTTGAAACAAGTAAAAGTCAACATTCCTCTACTTGATGTCGTAAAACAGATTCCTTCATATGAAAAATTTCTGAAAGACCTATGCACGACCAAAAGACGACAGAGTATTCAAAAGAAGATTTTCTTGACTGAGAAAGTGAGTGCCATCCTGAAGCAAGACGTGCCGCTGAAATTCAAGGATCCCGATAGCCCAACTATATCATGTGTAATCGGGAACCATTGAATTGATCACGCACTTCTTGACTTAGGAGCGAGCGTCAATCTGATTCCCTACTCGGTATATAAACAGTTAGGCTTGGGTGAGTTAAAACCCACCCTAATCACACTACAACTTGCCGATCGCTCTGTTCGTGTACTAAGAGGGATTATTGAGGATGTGTTAGTCTAAGTCGATAGATTTTACTACCCTGTAGATTTTATCGTCCTGGACACCGAACCCATTAATAACATGAGCACTCAGATTCCCGTCATTCTTGGTCACCCATTCCTTACCACGTCAAATGCAATTATCAATGCAGGAATGGTGTTATGACTATGTCTTTTGGAAATTTGACATTGGAGTCAAACATTTTTTTCAATAACGGCAGCAACTCAGAGGATGATGACAATTTCCACGACATTAACATGATTGACTCTTTCGTGGAAGATACAACACCTCTGACCTTATCCTCCGACCCTCTAGAGACGTGCCTGGCCCACTCCCATGAGTTTGATGATGATATGATTAGGGAGACATGTGCCTTGCTGGATACTGCATCGGTACTTGAAGTTAACCGGTGGAGGCTACAATTTGAAGAATTGCCACAAACTGATGTAGTGCCTCTACCGTCTAACCTCAAGGCACCGAAGCTTGACCTAAAACCTTTGCCCTCTGATTTGAAATATGCCTATTTAGGTCAAGATGAGACATACCCGGTGGTGATCTCTGCCCACCTGGAGAAAGAACAGGAAAGTATGCTCATATCTACTCTCATTGAGCATAAAGGAGCCCTAGGATGGACGATCGCAGACCTCAAGGGAATCGACCCCTCGATTTGTACTCACCGTATATATCTTGAGGATAATACAAAGACCGTTCGGCAACCACAACGCAGACTAAATCCAAACATGAAGGAAGTGGTTAAGGCCGAGGTTCTCAAACTATTGGATGTGGGTATCATATACCCTATATCTGATAGTCAATGGGTGAGTCCAACTCTGGTGGTTCCTAAGAAGTCCGGAATCACCATCGTAGCCAATGCTAATAATGAACTCGTGCCAACTAGAGTCACTACTAGTTGGAGAATGTGCATTGACTACAGGAAGTTAAATACTGTCACGAGGAAACACCACTTTTTTTTACCATTCATTGATCAGATCCTGGAAAGGTTAGCCGGTCATTCCTATTACAGTTTCCTTGACGGGTATTCGGGCTATAACCAAATTGAAATCGCCCCTGAGGACCAGGAAAAGACCACATTTACCTGCCCTTATGGCACCTTTGCTTACAGAAGGATGTCATTCGGGTTATGTAATGCCCCTGCCACCTTTCAGCGATGTATGCTGAGTATCTTTTCTGACATGGTGGGGAAATATCTAGAGGTCTTTATGGACGATTTCTTTGTTTTCGATTCATCTTTCAGCGAGTGCTTAGAGAATCTCAAATGTGTGCTGAAAAGATGTGAAGAAAAGAATCTGGTACTTAATTGGGAGAAGTGCCATTTCATGGTTCATAAGGGGATTGTCCTTGGACATATCATCTCATCCAAGGGAATTGAGGTAGATAAGGCAAAAATCGATCTTATCTTTAACCTACCCCCACCCAAAAACATCAGGGACGTGCGATCCTTCTTAGGACACGCAGGATTTTACAGACGATTCATAAAGGACTTTAGTCTCCTCTCTCGTCCTTTATGTAATCTTCTTCAAAAGGATGCTCCATACGAGTGGACTGAGAAATGCTAGGAAGCTTTCACCAAGCTTAAAAGCACGTTAACCACTGCACCCATCATGCAGCCGCTCGATTGGAGCCGTCCTTTTGAGCTTATGTGCGATGCTTCTGATTATGCTCTTGGAGCGGTTCTAGGACAGAGAAAAGATAAGAGGCCCTACGTCATCCATTACGCGAGTAGGACTTTAAATCCTGCCCAAGTGAACTACTAGACTACGGAAAAGGAACTTTTAGCCGTAGTGTTCGCCTTGGACAAATTTAGGTCCTATCTGATCGGATCCAAGATCATTATCTATACAGATCATGCGGCACTTAAGTATCTTCTTTCTAAAAATGATTCTAAGCCCCGCCTGATACGATGGATCCTTCTACTCCAAGAATTTGATTTGAAAATTAAAGATAAAAAGGGAGTAGAGAACGTAGTGGCCGATCACCTTTCTTGCCTTAATATCTCTGATTCCCTTAAGGCGACCCATATCAACGACATGTTCCCTGATGAACAACTGTTCAGAGTCTCCCACTCACCTTGGTTCGCTGATATCGCTAATTATCTTGCTACAGGTTCCATACCGACACATTGGACCGCACAAGATAAGAAAAAATTCTTTACCGAGGTACGTAAATTTTTCTGGGACGATCCATATCTGTTTAAATATTGCCCAGACCAGATCTTAAGGAGATGTGTGCCAGATGATGAGCATCAGAGTGTCATCTCCTTTTGTCACTCACAGGCCTGTGGTGGTCACTTTTCTGCAAAAAAGACCACGGCCAAGATTCTGCAGTGTGGCTTCTATTGGCCCACTATGTTCAGGGACACTCATGAGTTTTGCAAAGCTTGTGAGCGTTGTCAGAAATTGGGAGCATTGTCCCGTCGAAATATGATGCCCTTGAATCCCATTCTTATCATAGAGGCATTTGATTGCTGGGGCATCGATTTCATGGGACCGTTCCCCCAATCTTTTGGGAATTTATATATTTTGCTTGCCGTAGACTATGTCACTAAATGGGTCGAATAGATTCCATGTCGAACTAATGACCATCGCACGGTCATTAAATTCCTAAAAGAAAACATCCTTTCCCGATTCGGAACCCCTCGAGCCATCATTAGTGATGGGGGCTCACACTTTTGTAATAGGCCATTCGAGAGTTTAATGAAGAAATACGGTATCTCTCATAAGGTGAGCACCCCATACCACCCACAGACAAGTGGGCAAGCTGAGATTTCTAATAGGGAGATCAAGCACATTTTGGAGAAAATGGTTAACCCTGATCGTAAAGACTGGTCAATCTGATTGACCGATGCCTTATGGGCTTACCGTACTGCTTTTAAAACCCCTATTGGAATGTCTCCCTTTAGACTCGTCTATGGGAAGGCTTGCCATTTGCCTGTGGAGTTGGAACACAAAGCCTACTGGGCGATCAAAAATCTGAATTTCAATCTGAACAACACCGGCTCGCTACGCAAACTTCAATTAAATGAATTTGAAGAAATCCGGAACGACGCATACGAGAACTCGAGAATTTACAAGGACAGGATGAAGGCGTTTCATGACCAACATATTCTACGAAAATCATTTATGCCAGGTCAGAAAGTCCTTTTGTATAATTATCGATTATAGCTCTTTCTGGGTAAGCTTCGATTTCGTTGGACCGGCCCTTACATTGTTGTTACCGCTTATCCTCATGGGGCCATTGAAATAAGAGATCCCGACAATGGCGAGGAATTTTAAGTAAATGGACATCGATTAAAACTATTTGTTGAGAAATTTGATTCAGAGGACGTGTCCATGCCTCTGACTGATCCTGTTTACCAGGAATGATCTCCTAGTCTGATGGAGGTATAGGTAGGTCTCCTGTTTGCATAGGAATAGGGTAGTTGCTTTGGTCTGGCTGAAGACGTTAAACTTAGCGCTCCTGGGAGGCAACCCAGCTTTGCAATTTATTTCATTTTCCTAGTTAGTTAGTTCAATGTTGTGGGTAACATTACTGCAAACCCTCACAAGACTACAACTCGTCCACTAGGGGCAGCCTAGGGGTTTAAAGGCTTGTTGCATGCGCTAAATATAATCGAGAGCACCTGCGAAAGTGGTATAGGTAGAATTTTATTTTTGTGTTGCTTTCTCTCTTGTGATGACCGGATTCCATGCTTCTATCTCTTGAAAAGTCTCTCTCGATTCATCATCCAGGTACTATCTTCCCATCACTTTGCATTTACTTTCGTTGTCCCATGTGCATTGCATGCTCATATCTTTCACATTGAGGACAATGTAGCTTTTAGGTTGGGGGTGGGAGATTAGGTTACCTAATCAGTGTTTTCTTCGTCTTGAGCAAAAAATGTGAAAATTTTTAAAATTTTTTGTGGACCTTCTGGTGAATTCGAAGTGATTTGACGACCATCTTTGACTTAGAATTACAGGATATGGAATGTTGGTGATTTACTACTCTTGGATTCAGTTGTCTATTAGATTTCACAGTTAAGTTTGAATTATTAATCCATAATTAGAAGTTGTAAACATTGATTGAGTCATGATTTCACATGTCACATCTCGCTTACCCATTAAGGTTTCAGTTTAATATTGAAGGTTTAACTTGGTAATCACTAAACATGGAAGGAACCAGCCTGAACAGTTACCCGTCATGATCAATTGAAGGAAAAGAAAATACAAATGCCTTTGAAAAGGGGTGAACGAATAATCTTTACCATAGGTTTGCTCCCTATAAGTGTAGATTTAATTCCCCATGGATGATATGTGAAAAGGGTTGGGTGTACGATCTTCACCATAGGTTTGCTCCCTATAGGTAAGGATTTGATTTCCCTCCCTGGCGTACTTTTAATGGAAAATCAAAAGCTAAAAGAATGAAAAGATGATCTTTGAGGCAAGTTTTGGTTATCATGAATTTTCTTGTTGGTTATCAATGATATCCTGAAATAGAGAATTGAATATTAATGTTGATAAGTCGAGACTACACTATACACCCATGGAACTCAATGTTTAGAATATTTTCTAATTTATGGTTAATACATTGAACTTGATGATGAAATTTATCGTGTGCTTGAGTCCAAGAGAAAGTGATGCTCAACAATCATGAACCTTAGAATTCTAGTATCTAAATTGTCCTTTAAAAATCACCGGGGTTTATAAAAATTGTCCTGTAATTCTCAATTATTCTTCGCATACTTTGCTCGGGACTAGCAAAATGCTGGTTGGGGGTTGTGTTAAGGGTCAAATATTGCATATCAGACCCTGGTAATTACTCGATTTTACGAATATGGTACTGTTTAACGGCTCAATTTAATTGTATTTATGCTGCAATGTGTGTTTAGGAGCTCGGACAGACATAGGGTGCTAAAAGCATGGAATTAACACTCCGAAGTCACCAGATCAAGGGACGGACTCCAGAGGACCAAGATCAACAAATTTACATGCCAAGTATCTGAGGAAATCAAGTTGTTCACATTGAAAATGGCCCAAAACTGGTCCAGATTGCAAGATCACATGGTTCCCGCCATCTGATTAACTCAAGACTTCATACATGAGCTGAAGATACTAAATTAACCGTACATATTGAATTTCAGCCACTGGATCCTTGCAGAAGTGGCCCAACCAATAGATCAGCCCCTAACATTCGGATTCTGGGCCCACCTGTAATTTGGATATGCCTAAAATTCGGTCCCAACCCCATAAAATGGGTGACACAACTGATGAATGGAATGGATCTTCTATACACAACTCAAGTGGCCCTTACTAGCTGTGCCTGTGCACAATACATAGGTGCACCCAAATTGCACCGGACCAGGAAATCGGGTCAGCGCCCGCTGACCCGATCCGTTTCACGCCCGAAAACAACGGACGGACGCTGTCCGTCTGCTTTTACAAAGTGGACCCCACCCATTGTCCATACAAACAATCCAAACCGTTCATGATAATCACAAGGCCTCTATTACTCAGGGGTAGGTGGTGAAATTGCAAAAGATATCAGAGATATGTTTTTGATCGTCCAAAAAGCAAGACGGATGGTGGAGTATTAGATTTTGTAGGCCACAGCTAAACCAATATGAAACCATCCCTTCCTGGACGGTTTTTCGCCAGAAATACAATGGACGGAGTGGATTTCTCCATCACCGACAATCTTGGGCCCACCGACCATCACAGCGTAACGCCGGAAGCTCTGTTCGCAAACAGAGCCTACGGACGTGCCTAGTGGGCCACTATCAAGGTTTCAAGTGGCTGATCCGAACCGTCTATCTTATTCGGGGCCCATTTTAATACAAAAATGCAAGTTTTGGAGAATTCATATAAAATACAGTGTGCACAGGCTCAATCGCAAGGGAAACTGATTCTTTTCTTTAACTGGAGGATCCTGGTTATTCGGTGATTAGTGGGCCACTTTCTGGTGCGATCAAGACTGTGAAAGTTTCTCCCAGGGTACAACCGACCAAGGTCAAGAAGCTTGACCGGTTGGATCATGCATCTGGTTCTTTGTTCGCCAAGAAAAAAATTCAAACGCAAGTCAGGTTATGATTTTATTTACGTAGGAGTGCGGAACTCTTTCGCAGCAGATTTCATCTATGATGCTGTCACAGCAGCTCCCAGACGGAATTTTTTGTCTATAAAAGGGAGAGGGCTGGGACGTGAACTAGGAAAAAAAGGAGGGCAGCGGCTGAGAGATTGGGGAGCTTGAGGCAGCAGCTTGGCTTGGGTTGGACGGTTTTGGACAGAGGGAGAGAGTAGTTTCTTTTTTTTTTTTTTTAAAAAAAAATTTACTGTTTATTTATTTTTTTCTACTTTGGGTTTAACCCGTTTATGACGGGCTAAACCTCTTAGCTAGGGCTAAGAGGTGAAGCTTGTAGCTTGATGGGATGATTCTTTGCTTGTACCTTCTGCTTAGACTGAATTGAAGTTGATTTTAGTTCGATTATTAAAGGAATGCTTTTAGTCGTTAATGGTCTGTTGTGACTGAAATTACAATGGGTCTATGATGACTTTGAACATGTTTCTTTACTTTTTACGACGTCAGGAAGCCCTGTTGTTCATCATCGTCTCCTGGGCATGATTGGATGACGACACCCTTCCTGATTCTCATATATCGTATGATTGGTTGGTAATTAGTTTAATTCTGTTGTTTACTTTGTCTCATGGGCATGGTTTGGTGATGGAATCCATTCTAATTTATATACCCTTCATCTCTAGAAAACTATATCAACAGCAGTTCAGTTATTTTCCATGTTTGTAAAGCAGGCATAAGATCTCCCTGATCTCTACAAGTGGATCCTCTGAATCCCTAGTTTCCCTCCTCTGAATTCTCTTAAAGTTTTAGTTAATTATTTCACCAAATATCCTTCAATCTACACTTGATTTAAAATCTTGTTCTAGTTCTAGTTCTGGTTACCTTCAAATTACGTACAAGTTCCAATCTCTTGGGATTCGACCTCGGTCTTACCGAGTTTATTACTACATCACAACCCTGCACTTGGGGAGTGAACAGTGATGTAGTAATAATCTCGGTGAGACCGAGGTCAAATCCACAAGGACTAATCAAGTGAATATTCTAAAAGTAACTAGAAGTAGAACTAGAAAAAGATGTGAATTTAAATATGAAATAAAAGGAAGTAATTGTGAGAGATTTAATTAGAAACTAAAGAAATTCAAAGGTGAGAACTAGGGTTTCCAAGGATCCACTTGTGGCAATCAGGGTGATTCCTTACTTAAATCAAGTAACACAATTGGAATTGAAGTCCTATCCTATCCAATTGGAAGATTTCTCAATAAAACTAAACCTGAACTTCCCTTGACCTAATTCTCAATGGATGAGAGTCATAAGGATTGGAAGTGATTTCATCAATTAGCCATGCTTTGGAGACGATGGCAAACAATAGGATATACCAATTCCCACAATCAATCATAAGAGAATTATGAAATTTAGAAGGAATTCCATCATTGCACCATACCCAAGGGACGATGGTGAACAACATGATTTCCTAATTTCACAATCTCAAAGCATGGAAAGAAGATACTCAAAGCTTTTGCAGTTCTATTGTAATTTGAGTCATAACAAACCATTAAAAACTAAAAGTATTCCTTATAATCAAACTAGAATCAAAGAGAGTTCAACATAAACATCAATCAAAGCAATAGAAACATTCCATCACGCTACAACCTTCACCTCTTAGCCCTAGCTAAGAGGTTTAGCCAACCATAGACATGATTGAACTAAAGTCGATCTCTTAAATAAAACATGAAAACGACTAAGGAAAAAGAAGAAAAACTCTTAGCGACGACTTCTCCACCCTTTTGCTCCACTCCTTAAACCCTAAAAGATGCCCAAGAACATCCTAGGGAGTCCTATTTATAGTTGTAGAACTCCAACTTTCGCACCTAGTTGGAAAACTCTAGAAACCGCCTCAAATTTATGCAATTTTCTAAAATAGACTTCACGATCTGCATAGTCTCTCAAAATAGACTTCTCTCTGCGCAATTTCACAAAATGACTCAGAGTTTCAGAATATGTTTTTTTTTTTCAGGACGATTTCAGGATTCGTTTTCTTCACTTCAAATCTTTGATTCTCTTCATTCCTCAATTGTTTTTCTTAGATCTTTGGCATGTAAATTCTTCAATCTTGGTCTCCTAAGATCCACGCAGGTGATATTCTTAATCATCAAATTCATGCTTTTAGCACCCTTTTCAATCCAAGCTCTTAAATTCATCTTGCAACACAAACATGAGTAAAATAGAACATTAAACATTATTATGTTCATAAAACCAAGATATAAATGGGGGATAATATGTAATATTCGACCCTCAACAATCATTCACGGAAAATGGCCAAAGAGTGCTCAATTTACAATGTGTAACCTATTTTCATCTCTATTGTCTTGAAAATCTTGAGTATAAATGATTTCCTCGATAACCTGAAAATCTCCAACCGATGACCTCATAGTTGAAAAAAATGAATTTTACCATTATCCCATGAATAGAGATCTGATGATAAAAAATGAGTAAACCATGAGATGTTTGGAAAGATGATTTTAATGGAAATCATATTGCATATTCATGAAGATAGTGAATTGGATTCGAACACCAAAAAACAGGTGGGGATTGAATTTCCTTAGTTGGGAGTTCCTTAAGCATAAATGAGGCGATTGAGACTTTTAGGTTGAAGTTTTCTAAAGCTCGGTGTTATGGGAAGATCCGAGTCTGCATAAGATCTGAGGACAAAGTACCGAGTCGAGTCGACTAGCGGGATCAGCATCCGAGGCTTAATCTGTCTGCCCTGATATGAGCATTCCAGAGAGACATGGCATTCAGAATACCTTCACCACGGCCGCGGGTCGGGGCGGTATCTGTGATCCGATTGGACGCAAAAACTACATGCTGAGCACCTCACACGGGAGCTATTCGCTCATCGACTTCAGTTACAGCAAAACCTTCGGCTCGGAGCCCCATTCGAGATATTGGCTCGGACCAACGTATCGTCCGAATTCAACAATACCCATCAAGAAGACTACACAAGTAGATGACTTCTAGTTGAATCGAGCCAAGCAGACATTAGAATTCCGTCTACTAAATGAGGAAACTACCATCACTGGACATGGCCGAAAACTTCGTCTGGATATACACGTTATGCGCTTGACGCGCTACACGATCTACGAATTACGTGCAATATCTCCACGATCTGAAAATCCCTTTGATTGTGCCGAGATTGTCGGACCCGGACAACTCAACTATCAGGTATAAATAGTCCATCACCCCATCGCTAGAGGTACGCAATAGCAAGCACTCTCTCTTCTACTCTTCACTTAGACCCAGATTCCCTTGACCTGACTGAGGCATCGGAGGGTCCCTCGGCTTAGCCAGGGTCACCTTTGCCCGTCTCCCATTATGCAGGTTCAAGACGAGGGGCTTCGGAGTGAAGGAGACATGAGGGGAGGGCCGACCAGATTTTGGCCTCAACATTTTTTGGCGCCGTCTGTGGGAATTCGATATAAAAAGCCAAGTTCCCGTTTCTCAAATCCAATGGCGAGGAAGAAGAAAGTGGTGGCCGCGGAGCCGGAGCCAAATGAATAAATGCGATCTTCTTCACCACTTCATGCTGAGTCTGCGCCGGTCATTCACAGCGCTCCCACAACCGAGCAAGCAAATATCGTGCCATGTAGAGCGAGATCCAGGCCCTGCGCGATGAAATAAACAGAACGAAGCAACAAATGGAACCACAGCTACATCCGATTCAAGGGAATCCTAACCCCGAGCCGGTAGGTCTGTACGTAGAGACTCACTCTGCACTGGGGGGTGTGAGGCATGAGGCGCCCTAACAATCTCGGGCGCCGCTTTCGGGTCAGAACCCTCCTGTACAAGTTAGAGTCTCTCCACAGAACACCTCCGCTCGAGCACCCACGAACCATTCGATCACCTCGGCTCTAGCGTCTACGGATCTCCGTCATCGGCTAGAGCGGAGGAGGGAGACGAGAACTCCAGAAATAGAAGATGTCCCGGAGATAGTCGCAGAGAATAAAGACCCCTGGGAAGCGCGATTCGGAGAATTCAACGATAAACTTCAAATTCTAGAAAAGAAGCAGCAAATGTCAACGGTTCCCACCACAGTACAAGCTATGATGGAAGAGACCGACCCTCCTTTCACTTCCACCATCATGGAGGAGGTAATGCCGCAGAGGTTTCGTATTCCTCCCGTCATTCAATACTCTGGATCCGAAGACCCGTCCTGTAACAACCCGTAAATTTCCGTACAAGGGCTTGAGTATCACCTCGACCAGAAATCACTTAGGATTAAATCCTTTAGAAATTTAACAAAGTTAACTAAGTGCTAAACTAGATTAGCCATGAAATCGGATGGAATCGCTTTAAATACGATCTGCAAGACCCAAAACTTACAAAATCATTGACTCTAGGTTACCCTAAAGTCTAGGATCAAACTCATTACCCGACTGCTCTCGGGAACGAATTGAAACTCCGTATCAGGTCTAGACCGCACATCGGGAGTCCGAATAATACGAAGTTAAGGAATCCGGACCGCCTCGCTGGGCTTGACAATCATCTCGGAAATCAAGTCCAGATAGTGTCCCACGGCCGTTCGCTCGAGTCTGGAGCGAGGGAGTGTGAAAACCTTTGTTTTCTTTACAAAATAAATATCTTGAATAGTAATCTGGCACCACTCGCTTGCGGATCAGTATTAAGTAACCAGACCGTCAGAATCAGACCAAATTACACCCTCGGATCAGGAAAAATTTTAAGAACATTTACATGTACTTGGAATTTCGGATCGAGGCCCACCGACCGTTGAACTGAAAATGGTCCGCCACGTGTGATCTGGGAATCCACCCAAGACGAAAATATAACCCCACGTAGATCCATGGGTTGTGAGCTTAAGTCTGACGTTTGGCTCAAGGAGGGCCGCCAGAAACCCTCTTTTGAGTTGGAACAACGCCGATTTGCTTATAATATAAGCATACCTTGAACTTAAGTCTATTCCGGTGAGTTTTTGGGCTATATAAGGACCTTAGAACAGCCCCTCTCATAGCCATACGAATTTGGGATAAAACCCTAAGGAGAGAGAGGAAAAAGAGAGAGAAAGCTTAAGAGTTGTGGGAGAATTTTCCTCCTACTGCTTTCGACCACCACACGGGCTGCACCACCCTTTCCTTGACACTTTCCCGGCGATACCGACTCCGTTTTAAGGTGAGAAACCCTAACCCTAGATCTTTTTGGGAGCGTGAAGGCTATAGGTTATGAAATAGCTAACCGGTTTCACTCTTTAGGCGATAAAACTGCCGAATACGAAAGCCCTTCAAACCTTGCTAATTTATTGTGATTCCAAGGTGCAAGGTGAGGACTTTAGGTGTATAAGTTACGGTTTTCAACGCTTTTAATGTCAGATAATGATAGATTCATGATCTGCATGTATTTTCACATTTACAAAGTGCTTTCCGTTTCCTGTTTCGATTAAAGATGCAAAATATAGAATTTTACATACTCTAGGTATACGTAGAAATATCGTATACGTACACATTTTGGAAATGTGTTTGCCATGATTAATTGTTGTATGATTATATAGTATATGGATAAAATACCTATTTGGCGAAAGGATTCGCCGTAATACATGTTTGCTTGTATACACTATGTATGTTGAAATTGTGTATTCTAGAAAATACCGTATATGTATAATTTTTGGAGATGTAATTGCCATGATTATTTGCTGTGTGAATATGATATATACGGATAAAATACTAGTTTGGTGAAAGGACAGCCCTAACACACATTTTACTAACATACGTCATGTATGTTGAAATAGTGCACTCTAAGTGTTTGTGAAATTGTTTGTGGGTGTAAGTGCTTAGATGTTAGTGCCTTAGGTAAGTGCTGAGATAGGGTTCTCAACTACTTTAGAGACACATATGATTCCCTCCATGTGGTTATCTACTCTAACCACTCACTTATAAAATATATGTGTTTTGTATCCCTATTTGTATAGTGCTTTATAACATGCTTTTTAACATGCTTTGTAACTTGTTTCATAACATGCTTTATAACATGCTTTATGACATGCTTGCTAGTGTGCTTGAATTACTTTGTTTATCATACTTTACTCCACACATTATGGTTGAGAATTGATTGAGCTTGGGACTATGTCCATAGTCCAGACATCCGGTACTAGACTTGAGATCGTGGTTGAGATTCATCTCGCCACACATGATGTGTTTGGCGAACCCGTGTCATACTTCGGTTGGCGATAGTGGTTGGCCACACGAAGTGCTTCTGCGCTT
This sequence comes from Magnolia officinalis, assembly GCA_021015155.1. NCBI lineage: Eukaryota > Viridiplantae > Streptophyta > Magnoliopsida > Magnoliales > Magnoliaceae > Magnolia > Magnolia officinalis. The sequence goes on from JAJHSJ010000010.1 coordinate 46,958,137, forward strand.
CATATCGCTCAACTTGTTGTGCGCTCGAGCTAGCCGAGCACGTCAAGTAACCCGTGTGTCTTATGTATGTTCACCATGTTTGGTCGCTAATGCTTGAACCTAGGGTACTAAACTTACCAGTGAGAATCCCGTTAACCATGGTACCTCGATCCGCTAAGATTCATGAGCCGGGCATGGTGGTATGGGACACTGTGGTCGAGCTGTCGGCCTACGCTAGGGCCACGTGCCTCCCCGTAGTGACCAGTGAGCAACCAAACTCGTGAACCGATTATGGTGGTATGGGACACTATATTCATGCTGTCGGCCTACATTGATAAGGTGATGGAGGAGCGGTGCAACCTTTATGCGTAACAGCCCTGACAGCCCTTTGTAGTGACTTTGAGCATACTCTGAAATCGCAGTGCGCCTTAGGGTTTGCTGCGGTATATAGAGTATGAACTAGGCATGTTTCTGTATTGTGATGAATCGTTTAAGTGGTGATGGGGGAGTGGTGTAACCTTTGTGCGTAACAGCCCTGGCAGCCTCTGCAGTGACCTAGAAAATACACCATCGTCTGATATTAACTAGGATTGACGACCCTAGAATGGATCATGTTTGGGAATGATACAAGGGAGGTACCTTAGTTTCTCAATCCTGCTGTTTGAAATGGACTAATAAAAAAAACTCGGTAATCATGCTCATCATGCATTGCATGTGCCTGGAAGATGTGGAGCACTAAGGGATGAAAGCATGCCGCGAGCGTGAGATGGTGTCGCATGAGGGAGTATGTCAGTGAGGGCATCCATCATACCTGCATCCATACTTGCATTAATAAGAGTAGCTAGGAGTGTTTGACTTTACTGCTTTATCATTACTGCTTGACTGTGTTGATAACATGTTAACCTATGCTTTATTGTTCCACTGAGTTAGCTACTCACTCCCACGTTACAGGACGGTGTTGCGCACACCAACCAGACTTTGTCTTAGGTTTAGATGAGCCGACGACACAGGAGGCGGAGCCTGATTATGACGAGGACCAGGAGGAGTTCTCTTATATGCAGTTCTATGGCGGCTTCGACTAGGCTGTCGGACTGACGGGATTTGCAGGGATCACTCCTTAGATCATTTTTGACATTTTGTTCACAAAACAAACTTATGTATATGGTAACTTAGATAGATTCATACTATGGAGAACAAATATGATTTTTGTTTCATTACATACATGTATATGTAGTTCAGTCTTCCGCTTGCCTTTATACTAATGATCTGGAGTATGAATTGCTATTTTTGGTATAATCTCACTCATGTTTATTGTTCTAACACAGACAACATTTAATCAGCATTATTTATGTTGCATAAGTGATGCGTTGGAACTCGGGAGTTGAGTTATACTCGACCCCCGATTTTCAGGGCGTTACACGTCCGAGCACCTGGAAGCCTATCGGTCCTGGATGCAGATCTAGACGGCCACAAATGCGATGATGTGCAGAGGGTTCTCAATAACCCTTGCGGGATCCACTCGGAGTTGGTACCGACAGCTCAAACCTAACTCCGTCGGCTCCTTCGCGGAATTAAGTCGGTTATTCCTTACACAGTTCATAAGTGGTAAAAGAAGCCGAAAACCTAATACTCACCTACTTACTATCAAGCAAGGTTTAAAAGAGTCACTGAAAGACTACGTTGTTTGTTTCAACGAGGAAGCGCTGCAAGTCGAAGACTATGATGACAAAATGGCATTAGCCGCAATACTCAGCGGTCTAAAAGAAGGACGATTTACATTCTCCATTGGAAAGAACCCACCGAAAACATTCGCAGACTTCATGACAAAAGCTCAGAAATACACCAATGCTGAGGAGTTCACTAATGCTCGCAGAGGTGTACAAGTAACCGACCCGGCCAATAAAGGGAAGAGGCCTAGGAACGAAGAATCCCAGCCATCCGGCAAAGGCACAGACGACTACGCTCTCCGCGATCGTCGACTGAGTCGGATGCCGGAGGAGAAATTCCTTTCCTACACTCCTCTCAATACATCCACCGAACAAATCCTGTTGGACATCCGAGAAGACAAGCGGCTCAATTGGCCAGTCTGCATGAGGGTTGATCCGGAGCACCGAGACAAGTGGAAGTTCTGCCACTTTCACCGAGATCACGGCCACAACACGGATGACTACGTAGACCTCAAAGATGAAATTGAGTCCCTCATCCGCAAGGGACATTTACGACGTTACACCAAAAAGGAGAGGTCTACTCAGAGGGAAGAACGACCGCAAGAGCAGTCGAATAACCCCACGGAAATTCACACTATTTTCGGGGGCTCGGCGGGGGGAGGGGATTCGAACAGGGCTCGGAAGACCCATTCCCGAAGGTCTGACCAAGAACATTACATCCATCTCGCAGAGCGGCCTAGCAAGGAGCTCCGAGTCAGTCCCTGCAGCCTAACTTTCATGGAAGATGACGCACGCAGAATCCAGCATCCGCATGACGACGCTCTAGTGGTCACCATGACCATAGCAAACCATAAGGTATATCGCATTTTGGTCGACACTGAAAGTTCGGCCGATGTGATATATTCTGAGGCCTTCGAAAGGATGGGAGTTCCACGGTCGCGACTCCGACCCATGAAGACGCCCTTACATGGCTTTGCTGGAGAAAGAGTAATCTCCGAGGGAGCCATCTCCCTCCCAGTTACAGCTGGGGAAGGACAACATCAAGCCAACGTCTTGGTGACTTCTTAGTTGTCAATGTGCCATCGGTATACAACGTCATCCTGGGCCGACCCTCCCTCAATGCAATAAGAGCAGTCATCTCAACCTACCACCTGATGATGAAGTTCCCGGCCGAAGGCGGGATTGGTTACCTCCGAGGCGACCAACGAGAAGCTCGGAGATGTTACGCCATAGCGGTCCAGAAGGAGCAGCCAAGCAAACTCTTACCATCAATACCCTGGACCCTCGAGGACCTGTGGAGAACTCGGTAGAAGAACTAGAAAAGGTGCCTCTCGACGAAGATGACCCGAGCAAAACTGTTTAGCTCAGATCGTCAATAAATCCCGAGCATCGATCTGCGATGTTGGCCTTCTTAAGGCAACACTGAGATATCTTCGCATGGTTGCATGCTGACATGCCGGGAATCTCTCTTGATGTTTTGGTCCACAAATTGAATGTGGATCCGGATTACAAGCCAATAAAATAAAAAAGAAGGCCATTCGATGCCGAACGATATGAAGCCATTGCCGAGGAGGTCTCCGTCCTGCTCGATGCAGGTTTCATAGAAGAGGTGTACTACCCCGACTGGATAGCAAATGTTGTGCTAGTGAAAAAATCCAACGGGAAGTGGCGAGTCTGCGTAGATTATTCGGATCTAAACAAGGCATGTCCCAAGGACAGTTTTCCTTTGCCCCGGATCGATCAACTAGTGGACAACACCGCTGGACATGAGTTGCTCTCGTTCCTGGATGCGTATTCCGGATATAACCAGATTATTATGCATCCCCCAAATAGGCAAAAGACCACATTCGTCACAGACAAAAGGCTCTACTGTTACAGGGTCATGCCTTTTGGCCTAAAAAATGCTGGGGCAACATACCAGAGATTGGTAAATCAGATGTTCGCTAAGCAGATCGGACGCACTATGGAGGTCTACGTTGACGATATGTTAGTAAAAAGTATCAAAGCATCCGATCATCTCACAGACCTCGGAGATACATTCAGTGTCTTCCGAGAATACCAGATGAAGTTGAACCCTACTAAATGTGTATTCGGAGTCGAATCAGGAAAGTTCCTCGGGTTCCAAGTTAGTCAGCGAGGAATCGAAGCTAACCCTGACAAGATCAAGGCTCTCCTCAATATGAGTTCTCCTCGGACCATAAAAGAAATACAATGCCTTACCGAAAGAGTTGCTGCGCTCAGACGCTTCATTTCCAGGGCGACTGATAAATGCCTCCCCTTCTTTCAGCTGCTGAAAGGTCATAAGAAGGCAGAATGGACGCCAGAATGTGAGTAGGCCTTCCAGCAATTGAAACAGTATTTAGGTTCACCCCCTATGTTATCCAAACCTGAAGAAGGAGAGCCCCTATTCCTCTACCTCGCGGTCTCCGCCTCGGCCGTCAGCTCGGCCTTGATTAGAGAAGTTAGGGGCAAGCAATACCCGGTGTCTTACGTAAGCAAGGCCACGGTACCTGCCGAAATGAGATATCCATCTCTGGAGAAGTTAACGCTTTGCCTTGTTATCTCGGCTCGGAGGTTACGACCCTATTTCCAGGATCACTCTATTATCGTATTGACCGACTCTCCCCTGAGACAAGTTCTCTAGAGGCCCAAGGTGTCCGGTCGGATAACCAAGTGGGCAATTGAGCTCGGAGAGTTCAACATCCAATTCCGTCCAAAGACGGTAATCAAGGGTCAAGCCGTAGCCGATTTCATCGCCGAGTTCACAACCCTGAGCACGGAGGAAGTCAGTACGGAAATCGAAATGACTCCGCCCTTTCTTCAGAACAGTCAAGAAGTTGAATTGGATCCGGGATGGGTTCTCTATGTTGATGGGTCATCCAAAGTCAAAGGGGCGGGAGCCGGAATCGTCTTGGTAGCACCCGATTCCACGACAGTCCAATACGCGATCAGGCTCCGGTTCAAAGCATCAAATAATGAAGCAGAATACGAGGCGCTGTTAGCCGGGTTGAGGTTAGCAACGAGTCTAGGGGTTCAGACTCTCCAAGTCCGAAGCGATTCACAGCTGGTGGTGAATCACATCTCTTCAGAGTACGAAGTCAAAGAAACTCGAATGATCGCCTACCTCGACGAAGTGAGGAAGCTGATTAAGAAATTTTGGAGTTGTACGATCCGACAGATTCCTAGAGCAGAAAACTCGTGGGCCGACGCCCTAGCAAGACTCGCCTCGGCCTCTGAAGGAAAAATCCCATGGTTCATCCCATTGAGTTCGTTGAACATCTGAGCATCGGCCAGTTAGAAATGGTCAACCCCGTTCACACCATTCCAAGCTGGATGGACCCGATCTTCAATTACCTCTCATCCGGCGGAGTCCCTTCAGATAAGCTGGAGGCGAGGCGATTGAGAGTCCGAGCGGCCCGATATGTCATACTGGATGAAGTGTTATATAAGAAGGGGCATTCTCAGCCTTACCTTAGATGCCTCCGACTAGATGAGGCCGATTACGTGATCCGAGAAATTCACAAAGGGATCTGCGGAAATCATTCTGATAGCCGAGCCCTGGCCCTGAAGATACTCCGTCAAGGGTACTTCTGGCCAACCCTCAAATAAGACTCGAAAGATTATGTTCAAAAGTGCGATGAGTGTCAACGCTACGCAGCCGTACCAAAACAACTAGCGGAAGAAATGACTCCCATGAGCGGGCCATGGCCCTTCGCCCAATGGAGGATCGACATCATCGGTCCCTTGCCTACAGGGAAAGGACAGGTCAAGTTCACGATTGTTGCTATCGACTATTTCACTAAATAGGTCGAGGCCGAGCCTGTGGTAAAGATTACCGAGCAGAAGGTGGTCGATTTCGTGTGGAAAAATATTATCTGTCGATTCGAAATCCCACGAACAATCGTATCTGACAATGGCCGATAATTCGATAATGACAAGTTCCGAGGTCTATGTCGGGGGCTCGGCATCACGAATGCGTATTCGTCGCCTCGGCACCCACAGTCAAATGGACAGGTGGAAACGGTCCATAAGGTCATTAAGCATCATCTCAAAACTAAACTGGAAAAGGCAAAGGGCAACTAGGCTAAGGAGCTCCCATTCGTCCTTTGGGCCTATAGGACTACCTCCTAGTCCTCGACAGGGGAAACCTCTTTTTCACTCTCTTACGGCTCGGAAGCAATGGTGCCAGTAGAAATCGGCCTCCCCACGGTTCGAAGAAGTTAGGAATGTTTCCAGACTCCGCGCCGCCACTCGACAACAACAGGTGGCCCGATTATACAATTCCAAGGTTAAGGCCAGACGATTTAGGCCAGGCGACTTGGTCCTTCGTCGAGTCTTTCAGAACATTGCTGAGCCGGGCGCTGGACCATTCGGACCTAACTGGGAAGGGCCCTATTGGGTGGTCCGTTCAACGAAACCGGGGTCTTATCATCTGGAAGATTTCGAGGGTCATCAACTCCCCCACCCTTGGAACGCCGAGCATCTAAAGGTGTATTACCCCTAATGGGATGACCTCCGAGCGGCAAGCCTTTAAGGTCATGAATAAATGTACGCCTCCAAGTGACTAGCCTCTAAGGCTCTCAATAAAATTATCCATTTTTACATAAGTGGGCTAATTTCTACGAAGGCACCTCCCCTTAACCGGGGTGAAAATCCAAAGAGGCGATCTGACTCCCCAGCAGGAGTCAGACCAATTTCTACAAAGGCATCCCCCCTTAACCGGGGGAAAAAAGCCAAGAGGCGATCCAACTCCCCCAGCAGTTGAGTCAGACCAATTTCTACAAAGGTATCTCCCCTTGATCGGGGGGAAAAGCTAAGAGACGATCCGACCCCCCAGCAGTGGAGTCGGACCAATTTCTACAAAGGTATCTCCCCTTGATCGGGGGGAAAAGCCAAGAGACGATCTGACCCCCCAGCAGTGGAGTCGGACCAACTTCTACAAAGATCTCCCCCTAATCAGGGATAAAAACCTGAAAGGGAAGTCCAATCCCCAAGCAGGGAGGTCAGTTCGACCAATATAAAAGATCATTGACGAAGGCAAAGCAAGCCGACCCCGTAAGGGTCGGACTAAGCGACGAAATTTTAACAAGTTAACCTATTAAATAAACAACTCAGATACCCATTTGAAAAAATCGGTTCATCAACCGTACAGAGTCACAATTAACAATACACGAAATTTTGTTCAAAATGATCAGTTTCATTTAAACCGGAAAGGTTCATTACACAGTACGTCATTGCAAAGTATACTAAAAAAAAGAAAAAAAAAAGAAAAGGAAAAACTCTTCAGGTTGTCGGAGGCGCCTGGGAATCGGTGGCTTGGTTTGGACGAGTCGCCTCGGTAGTATTTTCATCTTAATCTTCGGCCAGTAAGGGGTCGAGGTCGAGGTCCGGATACAAGTTCTGAACCGCGACAAGACACTCATCAAAGCCACGGTCAAAGAACTTGGCAGCTTCGACGTCTCTCTCTTTCGAAGTCTTATACGCGGCTACTGTCGCGACACTGCCGCAGCCCGAGAAGCCTCGTCCCCGTTCGTTGAGTCTCCTTCGCCTGAGAGACGGCTCGGCTTATTTCTTCGGCGGCCTCGACCTTAGTCCGCTCCAGGAGCTCACTAATCCAGGTGTTCTCCCCGGTAAGAGTATCAGCATGATCCCTAGCTCGAGTCAGTTCGGCTGTGGCTGCATCATTCCAGCTCTCGAGGTCCTTCACGACCCCCTGGAGCCGAAGTCCTTCAGCCTCGAGCCTACCCATTGCTTCTTGCAAATGACGCTCCCTGGCCTTTCCGTCTTCAAGCTGCCGATGCAACTCGTCCCATTCAAGTTGGAAGGAGGCGGCTTCATCCCGTAAGGCTTCAGCCTCACCCCTAAGAATTCCTGCCTCAGTGTCTCTCCGCTCCAGCTCCTTTTTTCTCTCCCGAACCAAGAGAACCTTCGCGACGAACTGAACAAAAACAAGAAAGTAAGTCCTCAGAAGAAATAGAATGTAAATCGACAAGAAAAGTTGACAAAATTACCGTATAAAATACAGAAGCCAAATCGTTCAGAAAGGAGGTGTTGGATTTTCCAAGTGTCCGGACTATATCCTCCTCTGGATCGTGCTTAGCGGCCCAGGGTACCAGGCATGATAAGTGATAACCCTGCTCAAATCTTTCTCCGCTCAGCCCCGCCCGGGCCGAATCAGCAGTCTCACCGACCCCTGTCTGACTGCCCGCTGAGGGCTGAGCCTCGCGCCCAGTATCCTGTTCGGCCCCATCATTGCCTTGGGGAGCAATCATGGCATCAGCCATCTGAACAGCCTCGTCCCGCTCGGAGGATGAAGGGGCGGCTATGAAGGGGGCTTCTAGGCGAAGCCCCTCGGTGGGAGGAATGACAGTGAAAGAAGGTGGGTGAGGGCCTGTACTCGTCACAGGAGTAGCCGCGGCCATGGTCGTATCGGCAAGCACCGCAACCATGGTCGTATCGGAGAGCACCTCAACCCGAGCTGATATGTTGGGAGGTGCCACGACAGGGGACACAATTGCAGATGGTGCTCCCGCCGATGAGGCAGCAGCAGAAAATGGACCTATATCCCGAGCTGTGGCAATCTGAGTGGCAGGAAATGGAGCTGTATCCCGAGCCTCGACAATCGGAGTAAGGACCGATGAACCAACTCCGCGGGGCGTAGCTTTCTTCCTCCGAACGACCTTCACCTGCGGCTCAGTATCAGTAACTCCTCCGCTGTCGGGACCGCTTTCCTTTTCTGAGAACTAGAAGCTTCGGCCATGCCTACGTATCAAAAATACCAGTTAGAGACCGAATGGAAATAACGTAAGGGAGACTTGAAAATAAGGAAACTCATTGATGGAAAAAGGCCGCGACTGAGATCGACACAACCCGGACATGTGAACATTAGAGGCCGTAATCAGACCCGACCAGGAACGAAGTTCCCCCGACCGTGCCCTGGATTTGGCTATCTGATTCTTCTGGTCTGAGGAGAGGAAAGACAGGTTCCTCGCAAAGACTACAAAAAAATAAGGAAAACCATGAGTTTACACCGAAGCAAGAAGGGCTATGTAACGAGGGAAAGGTTGCATAATCAGACCTAGAGTAGTGAATTTGGTGGGGACCCGATATGTCAGAGCCCTCATCTCCATAGCCGGCGCCTCCCAGTCACCCGCGGCCCAGAACCACTTGTTCTTCCAGTCTTTGTTAGAAGTCGGAAGATCCAAGACAAGCCCTGACCCCTTACTGTCTTTGGTCGTAAAATAGTACCATGGCTCGTTGCTGTCGTGCTTAGCCTGGTACAGGCTCATCAGCTCTGTGGGGGTCAGTTTTGGGTTCCCAACTTGGTGCCAGATGATGAAGGCAGAAATTAACACCCTCCAGGCGTTAGGGGCGAACTGTCCAGGAGCTAGCCCCAAGTAAGCAGCCAAAGCTCGGATGAAGGGGTGCATGGGGAGGCAGAGTCCACATTGCAGAGCACAGAGGAAAACGACAATCTCCCCGTCCGCAGGGGCGCCAGTTACATCGGTGGGCTCTGGGGCCCTGATCCGGACGGAGTCGGGAATTTTAAACTCAGAACGAATCCACTCTATTTGGGACACTGTTATCACAGAGCCCCCTAGGACTACCTCCGAGGCCCGGTCACTTAGTGGCATATCTCTGGTCTTAGCGACCGCGGCCCTGGGGGGTCGCACAACACTCCTCTTTTGGGCTCGGCGGGTCCGAGCCCCTGCCTCCTTTTGTCTTCGGGGAGGGGATACAGAGGGACGACATCGAGTGGGCCCTCAGAGGCCCCTCTCCTACTGCCGGAACTCTCCGACTTGGAACATCCATCGAAATTACGGACTGTATCCAGATCAGAAGACATCTTTCGAAGATAAGGAAAGTGGTGAAGGCAAGACTCACTGGGCACTAGCCAGAAATCGCTCCCACCAGGAAATGAAGATCAGTCGGAATCGCCTTCGCCAGAAATTGCCTTCTCCGGTAGCAAGTTGAGCACAGGAAGCAGAAATGGGCAACAGTCTTCGGAAGAGGTTTATATATAGACTCCAGAAGATCTTGGCATTAATTGACAAGTATTAATGCCCGCAGCCGAGCCGGCGCGAGCCGCTTCAAGAACCTATGTGGCGGGACATTATTGGCCCGAACTCTGCCGGGCGTAACGCCTTCTGCCTCGTTTATCGCGCACGCAAGGGTCGAAGCGACACCCGAGTAAAGGGAGTCACCTTACATGTTTCTCTCCGTGCTTATGTGGCGGCCCCTCATAGGCGGGCAGTCATCCAGGATCGTAACCGTCGCCACGCGTCCGCTCGAAAACAGCCCGCATGCGCGAAATCCCATGATGTGACGCTTCGATTTTGAAAAATCATTACTGCAGTATAGGTGGGAGTAACTCCTACATGATTACTCTCCGAGTCCATAAGTAAACTCGAAGAGTAGGGGGCTTCTGTTATGGGAAGATCCGAGTCTACATAAGATCCGAGGACAAAGTACCGAGCTGAGTCGACTAGCGGGATCAGCATCCGAGGTCTAATCCGTCCGCCCTGATATGAGCATTCCAGAGAGACATGGCATTCAGAATTCCTTCACCACGGCCACGGGTCGGTATCCGTGATCCGATCGGACGCAAAAACTACATGCTGAGCGCCTCACACGGGAGTTATTCACTCACCGACTTCAGTTACAGCGAAACCTTCGCCTCGGAGCCCGTTCGAGATATCGGCTCGGACCAACGTATCGTCCGAATTCAACAATACACATCAAGAGGACTGCACAAGTAGATAACTTGTAGTTGAATCGAGCCAAGCAGACACTAGAATTCCGTCTGCCAAATGAGGAAACTACCATCACTGGACGTGGCCGAAAATTTCGTCCGAATATACACATTATGCACTTGACACGCTACACGATTTACGAATTACGGGCAATATCTCCACGATCTGAAAATCCCTTTGATTGTGCTGAGATTGTCGGACCCGGACAGCTCAACTATCAGGTATAAATAGTACATCACCCCATCGCTACAGGTACGCAATAGCAAGCACTCTTTCTTCTACTCTTCACTTAGACCCAGATTCCCTTGACCTGACTAAGGCATCGGAGGGTCCCCCGGCTTAGCCAGGGTCACCTTTGCTCGTCTCCCATCGTACAGGTTCAAGACGAGGGGCTTCGAAGTGGAGGAGACGTGAGAGGAGGGCCGACCAAATTTTGGCCCCAACACTCGACATTATTTGGAACCTCCATTAATTGAAGTTAGGTGGGTGAGCACGTTGGAGTGTGACAGGCCACCTACGTAGGCCAAGTGGAATAGTAGTATAATGTATGAATGACTCCTCCATTGATCGAGGCTAGATGGATGAGCATAATGGTATCATAAGAGGCCAATTACACATGCCAGGTGAGATATTTGTGAGAGCGTTAGGCAACTGATGTAAACTGGCACCGGTATTCAAGAGGTTAATTATAACGAGCATTATGGATACTTTGCAATGCATCTATCCATTCATGTGTGTGTATGTGTATATATTACTTGGATTAAATAGTTGTTAATTATTTTCTCTTATGCACATGGTTTTCTATAGTCATTCTCAAGTAAATATGCTTTTGTTTTCAAAATGTCATGCAGAGGTTTACATACTGAGCTGTTAGCTTACTCAAGTTTGGATCAGGCCATTAATAGAGAAGTTGAACTTTTTATTGTAGTAAGTTAGGTTTGAACCTAATAAGCATGGATGATGTATTCTTTGAATTGAACAAGTTTAGTTTATGTTATGGGAATGGAAATGTGATAATTTTTTCCTTTATTTAAAATTTAGTTGGATATTTATGATATATAATTCGTAGAATTGTTACTGTAAACATAAAAATACTAAGTTCTACTCTCAGTGTGATATCAGCGTTGAATATAATGGAGTAGCAGAAGCATAAACTCAAGATCACGAGGGAGAATGACGAGGGCATTTTAGCCAAGCAAAGTTGAGTTGGATTGATAAGGGCCACGAGCATATTTGATTAATAGCGAAGATTAATCCAACGGACCGAATGAAGTTACACCTTCCTTCACAATAACATCGTTGGGCTTGGACTGTTGAAACATCTTATCTGTAGAGTAAATAGAAGATTTTGATTGGTGGAAAGTGTGGGACCCTTTGTTTTGAGATAAGTAGGGGAAGATATGCATGAATAACAAGCTCATAGAGAGTCATATGCATTAATAATTTAATAAAAATTCCCATGGGTCCCACCATTTGGGTAATATCCAAGCTTCTTATCTGTTTGCTCTTGGCGCGGTTTGGCTAGTGACGCTGCCACTAGCCAGGTGGCTAGTGGTCGGTGCTCTCTGAGCCCTGCCATTATATATGTAGTTTATCCACGCCGTCCATCCATTTTTAAAGATCATTTTATGGCTTAATCACAAAAATGAGGCAAATATAAAACTCATGTGGACAACACCACGGGAAAACAGTAATGATTGGATGTCCACCATTAAAAACCTCCTGAGGCCCAATGTAATTTTTATTTAACATCCAACCTGTTGATTAGGTATTAGAGACCTGGATTAAGGGAAAAAAGAAACATCAGCTTGATCCAAAACTTTTGTAGTCCTCAGGAAGTTTTTAATGGTGGGCGTTCAATCAACACTGTGTGGTCCACTTGAAATTTGTATATAACTCATTTTTGGTTTCATATAATAAAACAATCTAAAAAAAAATGGACGGATGGCATAGATGAAACACATACATCATGTTGGGCCCACATGGCACCGACCACTAGCCATTTCTAGTGGCAGGGTCACTAGCCAATCCGTTTCCGTGCCCTTTGCTGTGTGGGTTGTCAGTTCCGGAAGCGGATTGCGTACTGAGTAGTAAACTCTGTGGGGTCCACTTGATTTATGTATTTCATTCACTCCATTCATCCATTTTAACAGATAATTTGAGGGCCTGAGCCTGAAAATGAAATATATCGAAATTTCAGGTCGACCTCACCAAGGGAAACAGTGTGAATTAAAATTCTACCATTGAAAAACTTTTGGGCCCAAAGAAGTTTTGGATCAAGCTGTTATCTGTGTTTTCCCTTCATCCATGTCCATGTGATCTTATGAACAGGTTGGATGAAAAATAAACATCATTGTCTGCCCTATCAAGGTTTCAACGGTGGAAGTCATTATTCCCACTCTTTCCTGTGGTGTGGTTCACTTGAGCTTTTTATATGCTTATATTATGGTCTCAACGGCTAATATGAGATGAAAAAATGGATGGACGGTGCGGATAAACCAAATACATTCAAAGTTAGCCTAACTGAGTTTACTCAGTATGATAAAACCGTACTGAGTAACTCAGTACGCAATCCAATTTCGTCAGTTCCCTTCAATCAAGCGGTGTCCCGTGATGACACGTGCAGCAAAATTCTTCTTCAACCCTTTGCCTAAGCAACTTTTATGAGCTACTACAAACATCACATCGATCTTAAACCCATTGTTGCGTTGGAATACTTGGACAACCGTGTCCAATCGGATCCATTGATTAGGTCCAGCACAAGTTTCATGGGCTACCGTACAAACATCACATCGATCTTAAATATATTATTAATTTGAGCAATGATCTTTAATATGGATGGTCAGGATTGTTTATTAAAAAAGTCCAATCAACAATTTGAACCATCTCTTTATTAAGACCGTTCATGGATTGCTTATGATTGTAAAAAAAGTGTTGTGCTATGCAGCTTTAACAATCCCATTCATTGCTTACATGTGGCTGTACAAAATAAGGCAAAATCAAGGATGGATTGAATCATCTGATCATTGAGATTTTTGCATGGTAGCCATGTGAAACCTGTTCTGGACTTGATGTACAGCTCAGATCAATCTCTTGGACTGTCTAAGGGTTACCAATGCAAGTAGGTGCACTGTCACGTGTAGTCCACTAGGATAAAAGGACCATTTATCGGTAGGATTTATCCGGAAAAGTAAAGGATGCGGATTAGCTACTGACAGGTTGAGTAGCGAGACTGACTACTGAGTGACGTCACCCAGTTCTGTGTGCCCCACCATGACGTATATTTTGTATCCACACCGTCCATACATTTGGAGAGATCATATTAGTGTATAAACCAAATAATGAGTCAGATCCAAGGCTTGAGTGAACCCACCACAGACAATAGTGGGGAGAGTGATGTCCACCGTTAAAAATTTTTAATGGCCACAAAAGTTTTCAATTAATCTGATATTTTTATTTTTCCTTCTTTCATGTCTTCATTAACTTATGAACAGCTTGGATCTCAAATAAACGTCATGGTAGACCTTGGGAAGATTTTAACTGTGGGTGTCACTCTCTCCTTTGTTTTCTGTGGTGGGGTTCACTCCATAGGGATCTGCCTCATTCTTTGGATCATAACTTAAAATGATCTCTCCAAATGTATGGACGGTGTGGATATAACACATACATCATGGTGGCCCCACAGAACTTAGTGACGTCACTTGAGTAGCGAGTCTCGCTACTCAACCTGTCAGTAGCTAATCCGCGTCCAAAGTAAAACCCGACGTGAAAATACGAAAACCTCGCTGTGACACGTAAGCATGCACTAACGCTCAAAACACGTGAACATGAATGAAACGCATACACAAATGGTTGATGGGGACTTGGATTCGATAGCAACACGACCGTACCCACCTCTGTGCTGGAGAAGTTCTGTGAGGCCATCATGATGTGAAGTGGATTGGCTGGTGTCCCTCACACCAGCTGTATCAGCAAGTTCTATGGGTATTATCATGATATATGAGTTATATCCAAACCTTCCATCCATTTGGCAAGCTATATTAATGCTTGAAACGAAAAATAAGACAGATATAACTTTCAAGTGGATCACACTGCAAAAAGTAGTGGAGGATTGAACGTATACCATTGAAACCCTTTTTGGGGTCACAGAAGTTTTGGATCAGATGGAAAATAAACCTTATGGTGGGCCTTATGGACTGTTTAACGGTGAAAATCATTATATTTTTGGTGTGGTCCAAATGATCTTTGGATATAATTCATTGTTTGGATAATACTTTAAAATGATCTCTAAAAATAGATAAATGGTGTAGATATAATAAATACATCACTGTAGGCTCATGTAACTTTGGTCTCCTTTGAATGGTTCTAACAACTCATAGCTCAAGGAGCATCAGTGCTTGTCTTCGCACGACACGTACCTATAGCAGCTATATAGCTGGTGTGTGGTACATCAGCCAATCCGCTTCCACCATGATATATGTGTTTTATTCACTCGATTCATCCCTTTTAGATTCTCATGTTAGGGCATCAACTCAAAAATGAGGCAGACCAATATCTCAAGTTGATCACACAAAACAGGAAAAATAGTGATTGAACGCCTCATTAAGAGCTTCCTAAGACCCACCCACTATAAGGTTTATTTGCCATATGATTTATGGCTTATGTCACACGGACATGAGTGAAGGAAAACACAAATATCATCTTGATTTGAAACTTTTATGGCCCTCAAAAACTTATTAATGGGAGATCAATAATCACTATTTCCTATAAGTATGGTCCACTAAAATTTAGATTTACCATTTTTTTAGGCTCTTGCCCTAATATGATCTCGCAAAATAGATGGACAAACAGGATAAAACACATATAATCAAGGGGCCCATAGACCTTTTCCAGCCAAGATGGCTATAGCATCATCATCATCAACAACAACAACACTACTACTCGCACATCGTTAGAGCAATTACTTGAATCCAAGTAAGACACATCTTACTTGAATGTGTGTTAGTGTGTGTGAAAGTGTTTATGTCTAATTTGATCATGCGAGATCTAACAACTTAGATGATGCCACGTGGCAGTGAAATCTCCACAAGAGACAAACGAAAAATTTCCTCGACCGCACTAATAGTCGACTATAATCAGCTATTGGTATTGAATGTTACATATCTCATTCATGGTGGTCTCATGATAAAAAATGGCTATCGACCAAAATATGATCCCTACAAACGATAGATTCGGTCAATGCACCGTAGCATCACATAAAAGTCCTTATGACTGAAACTGCTTAAGGAGCGATGTAACAATAACGTAAAGTTGGCGAAAGTTTCAGAGCACATTACATGCTCGTGCGAAGAAAGAAATAACGACCATTAAAACATGACCTTATGAGAAAAATTCTTATCCATATAATAGGAGCAAGATGCACGCATAATCAATGGCCGACCCATGACAACGACTAGCACACACGATAAATGTTGGTGTCACACCCCAAACTCGGAAACCAAGCTCACAAAATTCTCGATCGCCGAATTCGGTGCCGACAGCCTCCGTAGTACCTCATTCTCGGCTCCCAGTGTTCATACGCCAGATTCCGATCCTGGGATCGTACAAGGAGGATTTTTCCAACGTACATTTATCTCGTAAGAAGCATAACCACAAGTTTACCCAAATCACAAAGGCAACATCATCATCACATATTCACTAATATAAACAATTGAACACAGTACTGAAAGGGAAATACATATATACAAATTAAAGCTCCAAAAGACAGCTGCATGCTCCAAGCTCAGCGCTGCTGTGACCTAACGCCACCTACACGCATCTATCGTGCATAAGCTTACAGAAAGCTTAGAGGGTGGTGTGTAAGTGTGTGTGATGCAGTGCCAAGCATATAGATATCAAAGTAAGCGAAAATACTAGCAATCCATAAATCGTACAATAACAGAGTAATGCGAAAACATGCTGGTAAGTCTATAAATACCATCAGCTTTATCTAGGCTATGTGATACAAAAAAAAAAACATAATAAGCCAATATCATATACTGAGGATGCAATGCAATATGCAAATCCTTACGAGTCCACGAATACCGTTAACCTCATCTAGGCCATATAAATGCAGAAACATAGCAACCCAAAATGCCATATGCCGCAGATGTAATGCAATATGCGGTGCGAATGAAATGACCAAGCTGGAGTGTGAAGTCGGGATGATAGTACGTAGTATTGTAGGCTATGGGGTCCATCACAAGGGTCTTCTATCTAAACCAGTCCCATACTTAAATTTGGATAGTCAGACTCAATGTGGTATACTCCTGATCTCAGGTTAGTCACACGCCCTAACTGAAATCCTGGCTATTGCGAAGGTATACAACAATTAGTTGCGCGCTACCAACCCGAGTGGATAGTGAATGAATGAATGAATGAGTATGCAACTCCTGCTCAATAAGTCCACATATCAGTACCGTACATCTCTGAGATCATTACCGGGGTCTTTTATACTTTACATTAGCTTGCCGCCTCTATTCGAGCGTACAACTGGGTAAGTGGAAGAGACCTCACTATCCGCCTGCCAATATCGAGCCCGGCTCATCGATGGCGGACCTATTCCTCAAACTGGTCAAACTCAACCTAGATATTGCCCCCTCACTCAGGCAGGTAAGGTCATATCCCCTCCCAACAGACCACAACATAGTGGGAGACGTGGCCTACTAGTATATGGTGAAAGTGCACCTGTTAGTGCCCTGGTTTGTCAAGTTACGTGAATGATGGGTCAGACTGTCTACAGAGCTTGATAGGAAGATCAATTTAAGCGTTTGCTTCATCCGGATGTGTGGAAGCTCGCTATAGGTAAATCATATCCTCACATCCCATGTCCCAAAACACTAGGTGATTAAAACCCTTAAAACACGATAGACATCTTAGGATTTTTAGGTGAGAAAAACTTTTTGCAAAATAGAAAAATCTTTAAGTTTTTCTCACCTTGTCGATTTTATCGAAGCACCCTCGATATGATCGACTTGCACTGTCGATGTCCTCGATACCTTAACGATATTATCGCTAAGAAGACAAAAAATATCCAGCAACTAAAAATTCATTTGGACGGATTTATCGATATATCGATACACCTATCGATATCATCGATAAAAGCACTAAATATGTCCAGTAACTTCACAACATATCTGGACGAATTATTGATGTGTCGATACACCTATCGATATCATCGATATTCAAATCTCGAGTCCATCGAGAGTGGCTCGATAAGATCGACAGGTAGATTTTCGGTGCCCCTGTTGTTTAATGAAAATCTCAAATTCCTTCGATATATCGATGACCGTCCGATATGATCTGAATTCAAATATCGATAAGATCGGAGGTCCATCGATGATATTGATAGTGGGCGTGCATTTCTTACAGCAGATATTTCAGGTTGTTTTTAATTATGATCAGGAGCCCTTCGATAGAATCGATATTCAAATATCGATGATATCGGCACCAGGTCGATTGCATCGAATAAGGACACAAATCGTCCAGCAAGCTTAAAGACAAATCCGCTGGATTTATCGATGCATCGACTCTGATCTCGATATCATCGACATTCAAATTTCGATGATCTTGACGGTTCCCCGATCACTCTTGAAAACCTGAAATATTTCAAAGTCAAGTCTCTCTCATGTTTCATGTGTCGATGGATCGAACCTGTCATCGATGAAATCGGAGTTCGAAATCCGATGACATCAACAATAGTTTCGATTCATCGACCAATTGCTAAGAAGTTTCAAAAGCGTATGACATTGAGTCTGAGTCATCGAGCAGATCATCGATGCTATCGAGAGTATACGCTCGATGATATCGAACTCTGTCATAAATGTGACCGTTTTATATCCATTGGAACTTTTTGCCTATATATAGAGGACTTGTCTTTTGTTGCTGTGAGAGAAAGAAGAGAGAGCTTTTGTGTGTTTTAACTTATATCTTATATCTAAAGCTCTTTCTCTCAAGGGAGTTCATCCTCCAATCCACCCTCACCATTGATATTTAATAGAGTAGATTGGGGAATGAACTTCCGCATTCAAGGATCCTCCAGCTACTACCTTAATGGCAAATCATTAAGCTGGGATGCCTTGAATGCATAGAGTGGAACTACTTTATCTTCCTTATAGGAAAATCTTTAGAGAGTAGAATTTCATCTTCACCTTGACCCAACCCGAAGCCGAGTATTGATATATCATCTTATGTTGCGGATCAAGGAGCAGAAGACTCTTCGTCAACAAGGAGTAGGAGATCTTCGGCAGTGTGTTGAATGAGACTCATCAACTTATCTGTAAGTATCTAGAGTCCAGAGGCACTTGTGATCATTCCTTTATAGGATTAGGTCTTAAGTGGTTCTCACCCTTTGAAGTCCTCAAGGAGGCCTCCGGCAGGAGTGTACATGGTGGGTGCATTGTGTAGACCCTTGCTCTGTGGAGAGCATAAACATCTGGTTAGGAGTGAACCAGTAAAACTCTCGGGTGCGTTGTGTGGACCCTTGCTCTATGGAGAGCATAAACATCTGGTTAGGAGTGAACCAGTAAAACTCCAGGGTTAGAGGTGAACCGAGTAGAAACCTCCGTGTAAAGGTTGAAGGTGAACCTGATTTAAAACCTTAGGTTTGAGGTGAACCCTGGGAAACCTCCTTAGTGAAATCTGGTACACTCAAGGGTTGAGTGCGGCAACCGGGGTGGAGTAGACAAGTAGTCGAACCACTATAAAATGATTGTGTCTGTGATTGATTCTTATGCTTGATCATTTGTGTGATTATGTTAACTGAATTCATATATGCTCACACTTCACACACAGTCACATCCATCATAGATTATAACTGCTTCATGCTTATTATTTGAATAGTTTTGTGATTGAATCCTCTACTAGGCTTGGAAGCCAGTTGAGTTACATTTGAGTAATCCTGAAAATTGCATACTTATTAGGATTAGAGTGATAGGATTTTTAATAACTCATAAATCTTTAAAAAGTCTTATTCACCCCCCTCTAGGACATATTGACATATTCCAACTTCAACTCAAGTGGTCTTCATGGCTATTTCATATGGCCCTCATGCGCTCACATATATCCACTTGGTCCAGACGTTAGTGCGTCTCCTGACCACGTAGGTTTAGGGATTTTCACCTAGGGACATCTATGGTGCCCGTATGCTAGAACCAAACATTTTCGGTGTCCCATTTGGCCATCCGCAATATGCCTGTGGAGGCCACGACCCTAATGTCGTTAGGGCGTACGGTGGTCATATCACAAAATACGAGAAGCATGAGTCATACCATCCAGTCATGCAGCAATCCTGTGTGTACCGTGCGCTCATATGGGCAACTCCTACTATCAGGAAGTCCCATAATAATCCGCCCTATAGCATATGCAATGGTTGACCACATCTCATAACAAACATACAGATGATGCGTATGGGCATATATCATGATGTTATGCTGTCACATACTCATAATCGGTATCGATAACCGGCACCGATAATCGGCATCGATAATTGGCCTCTACAATCGGCCTCTAAACCATAATATAAGGATCCGATCTAAACCATAATATAAGGATCGGCCCTCGGCTCTGGATATGCCAAATTCAGTAGCACAGAGCCATCTGTCTACGGCGATGATGAACCATGCAACATCAATGGGGTCCAATGATTTGGGTTGACCTAGAATAATGAGAATGGGCCTAATAAAGGCCTAAGGGAAGGTCACAATGTGGACATTTAACCATCATTGCCCACTAATGTGGACATTTAACCAACATTGCTCCTAAGGAGTGGCCCACATAGGGCCCAACATATAGTGGGCCCATGACCTCACATAAGGCCCTAATATACAATACCATGGGCCTCACTCAAGGGCTTATACACATCACGATGGACCTCTTGCATGGGCCTAATATACATCACAATGGGCTCCATCGCCTGGCCCTCAAATGCATCACAATGGGCCTTATCACATAGGCCTCATATACATCACATTAGGCCTTAAACACGGGCCAAATTCTCATCAGAATGGGCCTCAAATACGGGCCCAATGTACATCACATTGGGCCTCAAACACGGGTCGAATACACATCACAATGGGCCTCAAATACGGGCCGCATATACATCATATTGGACCTCAAACACGGGCCGAATACACATCACAATGGGCCTCAAATACTAGCCGCATATACATCACATTGGGCCTCAAACACAGGCCGAATACACATCACAATGGGCCTCAAATACAGGCCGCATATATATCACAATGGGCCACATCTCATGGGCCTTAATACGTCAAGTCGGGCCCACCGTTCTAGGTTATATCTACACCATACATCTATTTAAATAGATAATTATAGAGCATATCCCAAAAAATGAATCATAACGGAAGATCATCTGGACCATACCATAAATAGTAGTGGTGATAATGATCTCACCATTAAACAGTTCACAGGGCTGGGGCCCACCATAACATTTTCTTCCATCCAATTTGTGCATATGGTCACAAAGACATGAATTAAGTGGAAAGACAAATATCATATTGCTCAAAGCTTCTGTGTAACCAAAAAGGTTTCAAGGGTAGCCGTTTAATCCCCTCACTGTTTTTGCATGGTGGTCCACTTGATAACTAGTTAGGATATAACACATACATCATACGGTGGGCCCCACACATGGACGGTGTGGATCAAAAACACATACTCCAACCTGGGTCCCACCCGTCCAGAACGTTGGACGGCGTGAATCAAAACACATACTCCATGGCGGTCCCACGTGCTAGATACAGCACGGTAGGCCCCACCTGATATTTGAATCTGCCTCATTTTTTATAGGTGGACGATGTGGATCAAAACCCACACGTCAGGTGGAACTTGGTGACGTCTCTGGCATGAGGTGCACCAACCAATCCGCTTCCATTCAGCAGGTGGGTCCACGTGGGGCCCACTGTCATATATCATATATAATATATTGTATTATTATAATATTTATATTATTTTTTAATTATTTTTAAAAAAAAATCATCCAGGCTCTGGACGTCCTTTGATGGACGGACGATGTGGATATAAAATGCATTCATCAGGTGGGTCCCACTGTCCTGAACAGATGGACGGCTGGGACACCACGTCATCAGACCCACAGAACATGTTCGTAGGGCCCACGCAGATGGACCGCGTGGATGAAATAGATGGAAAGCATGGTATACATACATCATGCAAGGCCCACAGATCTTGAAGACGTCAATACATTAGCTACATCCCACCGTCCAAGATCTGGACGGTGAGGATGATACACTACATCATTGTGGGGTCCACATCCCTCGTTTAGGGACTGGACGTCCTGGATAAAACACTTACAGTGGGTCCCACGTCCCACGTGTGGATAGCCCACAGAGATTGCTGACGTTTATTGCAACAGTTATATGCTGCTGGGCTGCTACCCAACAGCCCAACAGATGGACAGTGCAGATTACGTGGGTCCACAAGCATGAACACCACATACCATCAAGGTGGGTTCCATGGTTGATGACCAGCGTGGGTAAAAACACATACATCACGCAGCCTCATGGCCTGGATGTTTACTCCCCAAGTATATGGTTGTGATGTAGTAATAAACTCGGTGAGACCGAGGTCGAATCCACAGGGACTGAAGCCTGTACGTAATCTGAAACTAAGTAGAACTAGAACTATCCTAAGATAAAATTTATATCAGGTAAAAGGAAGGATATAATTGTGAATTTATTTAACTAAAACTCGTGAAATTCGAAGGTAGGGAACTAGGGTGCCAAGGATCCACTTGCAGCAATTGGGAAGCTACCATACATCGATTCAAGGACACAACTAGAATCGAAGTCCTATCTTATCCAGTTGGTAAGAAGAGATTTGTTAGATATTTGAACGTCTCATGGATCTAGTCATCAACAGATAAAATTGGTGAAGAGTAGGAAGTGATTCCGTCACCTAACCATGTCCAGGAGACGATGGAAAACAACAGCAATTTACTAATCTCATAGCCAATCATAAGAGAATTGTAAAAGTTAGGAGTGATTCCGTTACCCTACCATGCCCATGGGACGATGGTGAACAATAGGACTGTCTAATTTCACAATCTCAATTCAGGAAGAAGATATTCAAAGCAATCGCAGATCCATTGTAATTTGAGTCACAACAAACCATTAAAAACTAAAAATATTCCTTCATAATCAAACTAGAATCAAGGAGACTCAATAAATATGGATCAAAGCAAAGCAACCATCCTAATCACGCTACGAGCTTCACCTCTTAGCCCTAGCTAAGAGGCTTAGCTAACCATAATCATGATTAACTAAGAATCTCTTAAAAACATAACAATTAAGGAAAGAGGGAGAAAACTCTTGATAGGTTGGCCGATTCACGCCTCTGCTCTGCTCTCTTTCTCCATACCTAAGCCTCCACGGTTGCCCCGAGATCTCTCTCTAGATTCCCCATTTCTCTCTCTCTTTTATAAAGCAAGGAGAGTCGGTCAGCTAGCAGAACCGACCTCTGTTTTTTCACATCGAGAAATGCACAAACAATTGTGTTTGAACTGAATTTTAAAAGGATTACCGTCCATATCCCTCAAAAACGACTTCTTGGACGGAGTTATGGCTACCCTATCTCGCCTCTAGACGGTTCAGATGGTGAATCTGATCACGGACATGATCATGGAATGGCCGGGAACATCCGAATATTTTGGACGCATGGGCTGCGAAAAACCGACTCTGCGATGATCGGTGGGCCCCACAGTGATGTTTTTTTATGAAATCCGACCCGTTCATTGTATTCTTGGCAAGATTTTAGTCGGGAAGGGGTGGTTTTTATCGAGTTTCGGTGCGGTCCACTATATAAAATCAATTCGCCGTCCATCCTGCTTTTTCGATGATCCACGTGTATATGTCTGTATGCGGCCAAAAGGACATATAGGCGAGGGTCAAGCCCACCCTCTGATCACATTGGACAGCTTTCATTGTCCATATGTACGATGGATGGAGCCTACAATAAAAAATTGGCAAACATGGTGAGGACGTTGTGTCCATTTTTGAATTGGAGGAGAGAGTTGGTCAGCGTGCGCTGACCGACTTGAGAAATTCAGTGCACGGCTGGTGCACTTGTGCACTGTGCACACGTGATGTACATGAGGTCTTACAGAGATGTTTGTGAGAAATCCGCTCCGTCCATCCGTATTGTCAGCTTATTTAACGTGTTGAGACCAAAATAGAAGCATATCCAGATATTAGGTGGGCCCAAAATCGATGGTTTATGCGCTGATTTGTCCATTGGGCCACTTCCACAGGGATCCAAGAGCTGAAATTCGACACGTACGGTCAATTTATGGTCCTCAGGTTATATATAAAGTTTCGAGCCGAACGGATGGTGGAAACCCTGTGATCTTGCATTTTGGACTAATTTCGGACCTCTTTAGCTTGAAATACTGGATTTTCTTGAATCCCGGGCATGTAAATTCTTCGATTTCGGTCCCCTAGAGTCCATCCCTTACCTTGGTGACTTTAGAGTGTCAAATCCACGCTTTTAGTACCCTTTTTTCACCATTGTCAGTCCTTAGAACCATTGTTTTTTGCCCTAAATATTTTTCCTCCATTTTTTGCCCTAAATCACATAGAGATGGATTTAGGATTGCAATCCAAAAGTACGAAGAAAACACAAGAGAACACAAAGATTTAATGTGGAAAACCCTTTCGGGAAAAAACCACGACACAAAACGACAGATCTTCATTATGAAAGTAGAAATTAGAAAGAGAAAGGACTTACCCGATTCGAACAACCTCGAATCTCACCCTTGCTACACCCTTTGCAAACCTTAGAACCCTTTTAGAAAACCTTTGAATACTTTTAGGAAGCCTTAAAATGTTTTAGAATGGCCCTAGGAACTCCTATTTATAGTTTATGAACCCTACTTTCGCACCGACTTGAAATAGTCCAGAAACCGCCTCAAATTTACGTAGTCCGCGCGCAGTTTGCGTAACCTTCGACTAGTTGAACCAAGGCTTCGGCTAGTCGAAGGGCCCTTCGACTAGTCGAATTTATCGAAAATTCCAAAATACATTGTTGCTAGACTTTCAGCCGAACTTTCTCTGGGCTAGTCGAATTTTCTTAGATTTAAGACATCTATTAACAACAATAAGCAACAACCGTTTTTGAGCCTAGACAATATTTCCACATTAGTAGACATGAAGAGTGGCTATAAAGATATATCTCCAACTACTACCTCAAAATTCTATAACTAGAAGAAATATCAAAGAGCTTCATGTCATCACCAACCCAACACAAATCAACTTTACAACCCAAAGATACTTATCTTATCTTAGTTTTTCCTTTCTTAAGAGTAGTGGCATTCAACACATCTATGTTAGACTGACTTTAGCCTATGAGTAATATAATTCAGTCCGTCTACGATGTTACACTAGATCGACTTAGCATAGGTGTAATTCCCTTTGATCTGCGCCAACCGATAGATCGTAAGGATGACCTTTACCATTTCTTTACAATAGAATAATTCCATTCATCTATGCTCAAGTCGTTGGACTATGTAAGATGAGTTATAAGACCTCACAATCTACACCATAGACGTGGGATCGCCGATGATTATTTTTGTAAGTTTTAATTTTATTTACATTAATATAATTAAGTTTCTTCTACTCTCACATTGGATGAGTCAGTTTTGTTAGTGCATCGGTTTGTCAATAACATGAGGTAGGGTTTCTTGAGTTGGTTGAGTGTTCATTATACGACATTAAAGAATTGAAAACTCAAATACTTGAAGCATTAAGGCCCAAAGACAACATGTAAATTGAGGTGCCTTGGTAAACATAATACTTAGATCATTTTAAGTTCTAAAATAACCTACATCTATATAATACAATTCAATAGGAAAACATTGGCTTCATGTGACCCAAGCCTTAGACCCTTAATTTGATCATGTTAAGATAGGCTTGGAAGAGGTTTTAAGCTGCTTACCAAAAAAAAAAAAAAAAAAAAAAAAAAAAAACAAAATTGGTAGAAAACGATAACTATCAGTCGGTTCTTGATCGAACCAACAGTCCATCGATCAGACTCGATCGACTGAAGATCCATCGCTTGATCAATTGAAAATGGACAAAAGTGTCAAGAGAACTTAATTGGTAAATCATGAATTAGTTCGATCGTTCAATCGATTGATGGACTAGCAGTTATTAATCTGTTAAAGCATTTTAAAAAAAAATAATAATAATATAAAACTAGCATTAGGATCTTTGACCAAATGATAGAATTTGGTATTTTAGAGACCCTAGTGTATCTCAAGCCTTCATATACATCCTAAGATCTATCCCAAAGAGATTCATGCTATTTTCTTAGTGATTCTTCACTTGAATGAGCATTCCAAGTTTCATTTCAAAAAGATCATGATATCAAGCATTCTCTAGAGATTAGACACCACACCCATATATAAATCTTTTGTTTAAACACTCTTTAAAATGCCCATTTAGGTGAATTTGTACTTGAAAGCAACTAACATTATTAGTTGTAGGATATTCAACCTAACTTCCACTACATTGGCACTTCATAGGTACATCCTCAAGGTAGTTGACTGTTTGAAGTCAAAGAAGATCGACATCAAAGTTAGAGGTGAATTTATTGTAAACCTTCGAAATAGTGAAATCCGATACACTCGAGGAGAGTACATCCGCCAAGAGTGAGTATGTATTTAACCGAAGCACTATACATCGTTGTGTTTATGATTGTTATGTGGATGTATTTCTATTATGCTTATGATTGAATTGTTCATTATAAATGTATGAATAGGTTGTATGCTAGATAATTAATTTGTAGCATATACAATTGATATTTCATATCTCACCATAGACTAGTTGCACATATAGTTGTAAGGTAAAAGGAACTCATTAGAAGGATGAATCATCCTCTTCCCAAATCACTTGATTTCATTTATATGTGGCTGAATAGACGACTGAACTGCTTCAGTTTTCAATCATAGATGACCACTCACAGTCTCTCTATCTATCTCGGCACTTGGGCCATAATAGGTGTTTCATTCAAATTGAACTGTGATAGGCTCCAGCACACTTGGCATAATATGCTCGTACCAACGGCTGAATTTTGAGCCAAACAGAATGTCCACCCCGTGATTCTCATTCATTCGACCATGACCCAGTGGAAATCTCTATTCATATGTGGCCAACCAGATGCCACGGCCTCAGATGTTGTCCATGAACAAATAGCTACAGATGCTGTAAAGAACGAAGGAAAAAAAATAAAATGAGGCCTTGTTTGGCCTTGCAAGTGAACTGAACTGCCAAATATTCCCAATAATAAAGTGGAAAAAAAGAGGCAGGCATTCGGTGGCACTTGCTTTAAGGAATTAGCACTCAAATTGTAGTTAGTTTTCTTTCCATTTCAACTTGAAAGCAACAAAACTGCAATTTGGTCCCTTACCCTGATGACTGGATACATTCTATTTGATTTGATGAAAGTAAAAGAGGAGAAATTTAGATAAGAAGATGAGACGAAATTTACTTGTGGGTTCTTCTTCCCTTTTTTTTTTTTTTTTCTTCTTCTGGTGCAGGGTGTGGTTCATCTTTTGTATTCTTTAAGCTGAGTGCCCTTTTTGAGGAAACAAAAGGTATCGTATCTAATCTTAAAAAAGAAAAAAAAAATGAAACTAATTAAAATTTAACTCAGATTCTATTGCTTCTTCTTGCTCCAAATTAAGGGAACATCTCTACTCCTTTTATAGTGTTTCAAATACACCCATCTCAATACACGCACATGTACGCTTTCTTGTTGCTAGACGACACTTAATAGCTACATGGAGGTAAGTAGCCCTTCCATCTTTGTTATGCATGCACCGTACAGTTTCTAAATCACTACTTAATGCATGTCGTAGAACCAAAGAGTCCTGTGCACAACTTGCAATGCTGACAAGAACATGCACAGGTTACAAAACATCCTACTCATGCATCTTACAATGCGTGAACACTACACGGAATTATATGCGTTTTTGCACATACAATGCATTAATTTTACGTACCCTCAATGTGATTGCTGCCAAGAAAAGAAAGTGATTTCAATATAAACTATTGATGGCTCAATTATTTTAACCCTAAGTTCTCTAACATGCATGACATTGGCATTGATAAGTAGTTATTAATCTAATGGTCCAATCACACACATAACACACATGGGCATAGACTGCAGTTTGGAGAAAACGGTCTTAATGGGCAGATGATGATGAGGATGAGGATGAGGATGATGTAGCAACAATGGGGTACTTGCGTGAGTTCTTGACAATCTTGGTGAGGGCCGCTTGACCAAGGTCTAGCCCACAAACGTCAGCGAGGCGAACTAGATAGAGTAGCACATCCGAAAGCTCTTCTTCCAAGTGCTCTTTATCCGAAGAACTCCAATTTGGAAGCCCTTTCGCTACTTCGCCCTTCCATTGGAATATTTCGGATAACTCGCCAACCTCGCCAACCTACCAAAACAAGCACCAAACTCATGATTTCTTATATGGGTGGGTCTAACCATGCATAGTCAACTTAAAAAAATTATTAGCTAGTGAAGGCTTACCAAAGCTAAGAGGAGGTTCCTAGGGCTATGGAATTGCTCCCAATCCCTTGCTCTAGCAAACTCTGCAAGCCTGTCTCTTAACTCTTTAAGCGAGACATCCTTTGAAGTTTGGGTTGGATATTCATAAGAATGCTCCATTCCTTCGACTTTTTTGCTTCTCATTCCCAACTGACCCATGCAAAGTGGAAGATTTAAAGAGAATGTAGGTATGGGGTTGGTGGAGATAATTTGCTATTGGATCACTTTTGAGTTAGTGGGCGCACTTGAGTATTCCATCTAAAGAGTAAAAACATGTGAGGAAGGGCAAAGGTGTTCTCATTTTCCCACTCATGATTTGATGCCACTTACCCAGAAGAGAGCATCTCAGACTCAACTAAGTTGGTGACGAGATTTTCGTGCAACTGCTGAGTGTAGGCTCACTACAGAATGTTATGACATCTAGACCGTCCAGCATGATTGCCTCCTCGTAAAAATAAAATGAATTAAAAATCATGCCAATCCAACCATAGGTGGGACATGCACCTTAAAAAAAAATTGACAACTATCCAAAAACCTTCAAATTTTCATGTCCGTACTCAGCCGATGGTTGGATGGTACTATTTTTTGGGCATCCCATTTTCAGTATGGACAGGTCGGATGCCATATAGTCACTATGGTCGGTCCTACCAGAAGCTAGTTGCGCATTTTTCTCATCTACAACTAGTTATGAGTGCGAAGGGTTCCCCACTCAAAGCGCATTTCCATGTGGACATAGCTCATTTTGTTTGGCTTTCCTGAGGTTCGGAAGTGAGTGTTTGCTGTGTGTTCCAGCAAAATAGATGGAGGCTGTCTTCAGGCAAGTGGGTTGCCACAACGACACCTGATGAAAGCTACCATCTAAAGGTCATTTCCAAAAGAGGATCTTTGGGGAAGCGGATTGGCTGGTGTACCTCACACCAGCTACATAGCTGCTGTATTGACGTCAGCAACTTTCGTCGGTCTGATCATGAGGTATGTGTTATATCCAAACCGTCCATCCATTTGACGGGCTCTTATTAATGTTTGAGACCGAAAATAAGATAGATATAACTATCAAGTTGACGACACTGCAAAAAGCAGTGGGGGATTGAACGTCTACCATTGAAAGCCATTTTGGGGTCACAGAAGTTTTGGATCAATATGAAATTTGTTTTTCCTCTTCACTAAGGTCTTTGTGACCTTATGAACAGATTGGATGGAAATTAACGTTATGGTGGGCCCTACGAATTTTTAACGGTGAAAATCATTATTTCCGCTGTTATTTGTGGTGTGGTCTAGATAATCTTTGGATATGATTAATTTTTAGGATAATACTCTAAAATGATCTCTAAAAATAGATGAACGGTGTATATATAATAAATACATCACTGTAGGTCCCATGTAACTTTGATCTCCTTTGAACCGTTCGTACAATTCGGAGCTCGAGGAGCGTCAGTGCTCGTCTTCTCACGACGAGAACCTACCGCAGCTATGATCTTTGGTAGCCAAAAAGGTTAATAGGGGTTACAAATTACACAAAACCATCATTCCTGCTATAGTTCTTGAGCTTTGCTATACATGTGCACACGCGTGTGCAATGAAACTCCCACACAAGCCATACATGTGCCATCGTAGTAGATACGTGCGATGTCTAATCCATCCGTCCGTAGTTCCGACATTGAACTTGTTTTTACCAAAAATGAAATCTGGTCCACTAACCATATGTGCACAATATCAGAAATGTGTGAATGGGTAAGAAAACTTCAGCCAAGTTTTTAGAGCTGTACATTTATTTTGCAAATCGTGGCCCACCTGACCAGTGTACCAACTTGATTCTTGGGCTAGGGTATTGATATAGTGGTGCCGTTCTGATGGATGGAAGTGGATATGATCCGACCTATCGTTCAATGCTGGCGAATGTGTGGCGTATAGTTGAGCTTTATTGCACACGCGTGTGAGCAAAGATTATACTTCATAGATTCTTAAAACTTCGTGGGTCCACTGCAGCCGTCCATATTTGGAGATGACAAGCCCGCAGGCATCTTACAAGCATGCGAGAGTTGTATATTCCAAAAATTGGTATACGGATCTTCTGAGATCGCCCATATTTGGACCTGACAAGGCCGCACACATCAGGTATGCTACTGTTTCTTGTAAACTTGTATTTAGTGCTATCTATGCTTGTATATTCCAAAAATAGCAATACTGGTTCCGTATGGTATATAAGCCTGCATTAATCATCACGCAAGTTTGCTAGAGTGTATTAATCAGTGCACTTGCTTGCACTCTATGCATCTCACAAGCACGTGAGAGAGGTTGCATTGGTAAATCTACTTAAACCCTATCAAAATTTACATTTTAGTCCCCTCTTGTTCACCATAGGGCTAAAGACTTAAGTTGATTCAACCCTTAGTTCGGCCATACTATAAGAAAAAAAAATGTCAAATCATGTCAGGATTGATCTTGTTGATGCAGAAATCTGGTTAGCCTTCCCTGGACTCGCAAACATGCACAAGAGACAGACACGGAAGACCCTAGCTTGGGTAGGGGACCCTCCTATGCCTAAGTCAGGAACCTAGGTCTAATTGAATATTGAAGGTTTATGGCTAGAGATTGTGCGTACCTTTCACCATTAGAGGTACCTTATTTATAGTGAGGAGAGGCGGTGTCGTAGAGGGCACTTATTTATGTTTGGCAGTAAGTGATTATAGTAGGATTCAGACTCCTTTCGTAGCGGATCTTTCTACATCCTTGGCTAGAATTTCAGGGTGATCCGTGTGGAAGTCGGTTTCCGTGATATTTGGCTGAAAACGCGGATACACTTTATTAAGGTCAAGTCGGATCCCACGGAGGGTAGGTTCAGTCCTGAAGTAGTCTGAGCTAGGGCACAACCGAAGTCTGTGATGTGTCCGTCTGAGGATGGCTCTCATTGACCTGAGGTGAGTTAGCTGGCTTCACATTGCAGTTTAGTAAATGCCTCAACTTTGTGCTTAGAAGTCGAGCTCAGCCTTTCCCCGTACTTACTCAAAGAGGTCGAGCTCGACTTTTCTCCACACTTGGTCGAGGAGGTCAAGCCCAACCTTTCTCCATACTTGGTCGAGGCGATGGAGGTCTAGCCACTGTATCACACCGGTCGCTTGTTTGAATTGTTAACCTGGCCCGTTAATAGTAAGTTGGCCTATTTCCCCCATAACAGTAAATCCCCCCTACTTACTAGTTTGCGTTGTGGACTTGATAAGTATGAGTTTGGCCAAGTCAGACAATCTTAAATTAACCTTGAAATCGAACCGAGCTATGATGCTAAGCAGGTCAGGAAGTCAAGGAGGACGGGTTGCCTATTTGCTGCCATGAATGATAGGGGGCGGTGGATGTGGAGCTTGGGGTGAGGGTAATGATGATGGCGTATCTTCGGATGATAGCGTCGCATGGTCTTCGGACGTGTGATAGAGTGCTAGCTATCTGTGGCTCAGCACCCTATGTCACTACCTGCCACGTGCGTTGCAGAGAGTGCGTTCTTGTGCGACGTTACAGTTCCTTGTGCTCAGACATTGATTGAGTCTCATTAATGCGTTGGACTGGATGTGTATAAGAGGGGGCGGAACGCTCAGAGCTCCTCACTTCTCCTTTCTCTTTGCTCTTCACCAGACCAGGCGATTTCCGGTAAGTCAGAAATCCTCTCTATTTCCCTCTTTCCGACAGTTTTCCTTTCTTTGGCATCTTTTTCCTCTTTCCAGCTAGCTTTTTCTTTATTTTCTTGTTCAGCCAAGATGTCGGACTGGTTAGAGTTAGGTCAGTGTCGGAGGCCTTCCACAACAATCCGTACTACTCTCTCGAAGACACTCGCCCAAATAGAGTCGTTCCCTCTTATTCAGACATGGGGGATGAAGAGGTGCAATTTCAGGGTTTGAGCGACAAGGGAGCTCGGCCAGGACCAGGGTGTAAAACTCTGAACTTTTCAATACCCGAGTATTGAAAGTTCTCGAGTGTTACCATGAAGTTTAACTTATTACGTACATGTGAACGATACCAATCTAGCCATCCTAACCTTACATCTAGCCTCTAACACGAATCTGACCCTTGAGAATGATCTTCATCTGTAGATCGAGCCATCCCACCGTCGAATTTCAAGTTGAACCATCACACATCTAGAGATTTGCACTAAACCCCAGAGGACTTAATTCTAGGGTCTCAATTGGCCTACAACGTCTGTCGTCAGATAACACTTTGTTAGATTGATTAAGTTGTACCGAAACCATTTTCGAGACTAAGGGTCACTTGATCCATAGTTCGGCTTTAAGACCCTAGTAGTGCAAATTGCCGCTTAAATACACAAATTAAGCCTAGCAAATTTTGGTAACCACCATTAGACTTTCTCTAGAAAAGGTAAAGGAATTGTATAAACCTTGGGGATCGAATTTGAAAATAATTCAACCTTAAGGTAGATAGGAATCACGATCTGTACATAAAAATGAATGCGGTAGTGGCCCATTCGTGCAAGATGACATCCACTTAGAATAAATAGTGGCCCTAGGTGGCTCACTAGTTAGGTAAACAGTGTTAATCGAGGGATTGAGCCATAGAACGCCATCAAATCAACAAAGACTTGCAATTAAAGTCTAAGATTCCAAAGTATAGCCCACATGAGTTTAGGATCTGCCTCATCTCAGGTCAGGGGTCTTAACGAGACCAGTGAAAGTAGGTGGATGGCGCAGATTGCACGAACTATTCGTACGGGCCCCAATTTTAGCTGTGCATGTGCACAATACACGTGCACCGGACCACCTGCCCTAGTAAAAAATGGCTTGACCCGTGCTTTCTAAGAGAGAGAGAATCCCCTCTTTGTTTCTTGTTTCCCACTAGTAACATGTTCGAATGAGCAGTCGTCACTGGCATCGTGTTGTGGCCCACCATAACCCTCCATCAGGGCAATCGGGATTGTCCATCACGAGCAGACCCCACCCCCGACCAAGGCTTAGCGAACGACAGAGCATGATGCACGCCATGATCAACTGCAGGGATCATCAGAACGCGAATCAACTCCAAATTTGGAGTCGTTAACCAAAATCTCTCTATCAACCTTATGGATGAAGTAAATCTTTCAGAAGGGAAGTAGGAATGGTCCCCTAAAAATCCCATCAAGAAACCGACCGAAAACCCTCCGCACTCGTTCTGCCTTTCTCGTCGCACACGGTGCCAGAAACCAAATCCAATTCAAACTCTCTGCATAGGAAATCCAAAGGGGGCCTACTTAGGTTGATTGGAATCGTCCACTCCTTGGAGAAAAGAAGTCCGACCACACCCACGTCAGTAGAAGGAAAAGGGGAGAAGAGATCGGTGTCCACCGACTTTCAAGTAGATAAACCGCAAGACATGGCAGCTGCGTTGAAACAGGGCCACATTTTGATTGGTTGGATGGACGTTCTTGCACCTAAGAACAAGATCCTGACCTTTCATCTGCAAGCCCTCTCAAAACTGACCAAACTCCTTGAAATGAGGGTGAAACGTCCCACCTAAAAGAAGAAAACCAAGATAAAATGGCCACCAACAGAGATCGTCCGCTCGACCTTACGCACACCACCACGCACCCTCTACGTAGAAAGTTTTGGAATTCCAGACTTGCATAAATACATGCCTCCCACGTTGAGAGGCATGCCAACAAGAAAAGAAGAAAGAAAGAGAAGAAACAAGAGAGAGAGAGAGAGAGAGAGAGAGAGAGAAGAAGAAGAAGAAGAAGAAGAAGAAGAAGAAGAAGAGAGGAGAAGCAAGCAAGAAAGAAAAGAAACATCGGACGACAGCAGCAACACCAAGCTGGGCAGAACACTCCAACTAGTGTAAATCCTCCCCTTCCTTCTTCCTCCTTAACTTCATAATTCCCTTCCTTCAAACTCCTTTACTGAAAGAGGTGGAGAACTCCACCATGATAAAACCGAGTCGACTCAATGGAAGGACATGCCCGAGTCCTAAAACTTGGATTAATACATGACATAACTTAGAACCTCTAACATTCACTCTAGTCAAATTCAAAACAGGTGAATCAGAATAAAAGGTTGGTTCTATATTACCCGAACATTTAACCTTAGAGGACGTTCAGACAACCAAGGTGAGGGTTTCTCCTTTAAGCTTGCATTAATTTAAGTTGATATGAATTATCTTGCCTTTTACATACTTTCATGATATTATGATTCTCTCTCCGTAGTCGTTAATTTACTTCCAACAATTATCTATTCTTGAAAATTATAGTATGATGTTAATTACTAGTGAGCTTCGTTATTTTTATGTGGGGCGATGGATACAAGCATTGCCCTTGCCTTTACCAATTTGTTGAGTTAGCCCTTCCTACTCTTCTCTTTATTGAGTTGGCCATTGCCACTCTCCTTATTATTGAGTTGGCCATTGTCACTCTTCTCTTTATTGAGTTAGCCATTGCTACTTTTCTCTTTGTTGAGTTGGCCATTGTCACTCTCCTCTTTGTTGAGCTAGCCATTGCTACTCTCCTCCTTATTTTATTAGCCTTGTGCTATCTACCTTTAAGGCTTGGGCGTGAGTCTTGGATTTCGAAGCTCTCACGATTCAGTTACTTTCTCTTTGATGTAAGTGGTGTGTTAAAGGTATCACAACTAGTGATTCAAATATTTATCATGGACGTAATGTGTTACAGGTAGCGGCCCTCTTGGTCGGCACGTAATTCCATGGCTTGGTTGGCATGGTGCATAAATGATGTAAGTAAATCTCCATTCTTGTTACATCACTTCTCGGGATTGGATGTCGCAAATAGTCACTCCATGAACACATAGTGTTATGTAAATTCCCCAATTGCGTTGTTGTGTCGCCTTCAGATGTTCGTTTAAATCCACGTTAATGTTGGACACATCGGCGAATCTTCGTAGTGTGAGAATGCGGGGCGAGTTGGATATTTTGAACTACATTCCACATTGTGATATGAACACTACGTATGATGAGCCGCACACACTTTGTTAGGCATGCATTCATATATACATTAATTGCACATACTGATACCTCTCGTAGTGTGGAGCACAAGACGTATTAGAACCCTTACATTGCTTTTATGAATCTCTTGAATTATTATTGATTTTAAAGGATGACTATCACTATGAGTAGGGTGTTGATCCTCTCCAATCGTACAGATAATGCAGGTGATGTATAGATTGAAGACTTAGAGGACCATCTCCCTATGGAAGATTTTACTGAAAGAATAAGAAGATTATACTGAATAAACAAGAAATTAGTCTCATGATTTATTTTTTTATTTATACTTTCGCGGAGAACTCGATAATGTAATAAGCTCCAATTGAGAGGGCATTTGATGACTTGTTGAATTCTTTTACTTTAATGATAATAAATACAGTGATTTTATTCTCGTGAATGGTTACCTTCATAAATGTAACTGGATGTGATTATGATGATATATATATATATATAAGGTGTGATTTTTGAATAAATATTAGCTTATTCCGGCATGTGTGATGCAGCCCACTATGATGTATATGTGGCCCATGCGATGTATATGAGGCCCATGTGATGCGGCCCATTGTGATATGTGAGGCCCACATGATGAGGCCCAGTGTGATGTATGTGAGGCCTATGTGATGAGGCCTGATGTGATGTATATGTGGCCCATGTGATGCAGCCCACTTGATGTATATGAGGCCCATGTGATACGGCCCATTATGATATGTGAGGCCCATTATGTTGTATGTGAGGCCCTTATGTGAGGCCATGGGCCCCACTATATTTTTGGCCCTATGAGGGCCACTCTTTGGGAGCAATGTTGGTTGAATGTCCACATTGATGGGCAATGATGGTTAAATGTCCATATTGTGACCTTCGCTTAGGCCTCGTTAGGCCTATTCTTGATATAAGTAGGCCATCTAGGCCCATCCTTGACATGAGGAGAGTACATCATTATCATATAACATGCTTAGTATAGCTCCATGATCTATGCCCATATGCATCATATGTATGCTTGTTATGAGGAGTGATTGATCATAGTGTCATTGGGCAGATTATTGCATGACTGGATGATATGACTCATACATCTCGCATTTTGTGATATGACCACTGTACGCCCTAGCGACATCAGGGCCGTGGCCTCCACAGGCATGTCGTGGATGGCCATATGGGACACCGAAAATCTTTTTCTACATGGGGAGCCAGAGATGTCCCTGGGTGAAAGTCCCTAAACCCTCTTGCTACCAGAGGACGCCCCAACGTCTAGATTGAGTGGATATATATGAGCGTATGAGGGTTGTATACCAGTAGGTCGCGTCTCCCACGTTGTCGTGGTCGGTTGGGAGGGGGTGTGGCTTTACCCACCTGAGGGAATAGGCAATGTTAGGCTGAGTCTGACCAGCTCATAAATGAGTCTGTTATTGATGAGCCGGGCCGATATTATTAGGCAGATAGTAAGGTCTCTTCCACTTACCCAGTTGTGCGCTTGATGGGGTGACAGGTGGCGTAGAGTGTACTAGACCCCGGTGATGATCCCAGAGATGTACGTTATTACATGTGGACTTATTTAGTAGGAGTTGCATACTCAACATTTTACTCATTCATTCATTCACTATCCACTCGGCCTGGTGGTGTGCAACTAATTGTTATGTGTACCTTTGCAATGGCCGAGATTTTGGTTGGGACGTGCGACTAACCTGAGATCAAGAGTTTACCACAATGAATCTGGCTATCCAAATTTAGGTATGAGACTGGTTTGGATAGAAGTCCCTTGTGATGGACCCCACAACCTGCGATACTACGACTATCATTCTGACTTCACACTCCAGCTTGGTCATTTCATTCGCACTGCATATTGCATTGCATCCTCAGTACATAACATCTGGTTTATTATGCTTCTATTTTGCATAGCCTGAATAAGGTTGATGGTATTATGGACTCGCTAGGATCTGCATATTGCATTACATCCACGGCATATGACATTTGGGTCACTATGTCTTCTGCATTTATATGGCCTAGATGAGGCTGATGGTATTCGTGGCTCTTAAGAATTGCATATTGTATTGCATCTTCAGTATCTGATATTTGGCTCATTATGACTTCGCATTGCATACTTTGATATTGAATGACTTATAGACTTGCCAGTATTTTCGCTTACTCTGTTTTGTGTGCTTGACACTTATCTTACGCACACACTTATACCACCCTCTAAGCTTTCCATAAGCTTATGCACGATAGATGCATGCAGGTGGCGTTAGGTCGCAGCAGCGTTGAGCTTGGAGCGAGCAGCGAACTTCTGGAGCTTCCAATATTGTTTATTGTATTTCTTTTTTATGTTTTGTACTTAAAAGTTTTGATATTAGTGGATGTGTGATGATAATGTTGCTTTTGTGATTCGGGTACACTTGTGGTTATGCTTGTTTACAAAGAAATTCATGTTAAAAATCCTCCTCGTAGGATCCTAGGATCGGAATCTGGTGTATGGGCATTGGAAGCCGAGAATGGGGTACTACAGAGGCTGTTGGCACCAGATTCGGCGATCGGGAATTTTGTGAGCTCGGTTTTCGAGTTTGGGGTGTGACAGGTTGACTTCGGGATATCGTCCTCCGAAGATGAGGCTAGCTTTGCCAGTACGTTTGCCTTACAATTTTTCGATGTGGGGATTAGGTTAATATTGTGCTTCGGGAATTTGTTGATCATTTCTCAAACTTTCTGTAGGTAGGCTTTCATCCTTTCCTTTTTAGCTTAATATTCATTAGTTATTTGACTAACGACGAGTTGCGAGTCGCCACAGATTTTCAGATGTTGAGCTCCCATTGCTGCTGCTAGCCTGAGTCCGGCCAACAAGTCTTTGTATTCTGCTGCATTGTTCGATGCTTGGAATCCAAATCTTAAGGCATATTCAATGCAGGTCTGGTCAGGTGCTTCTAGCACTATCCCGGCCCTGCTGCCTTTAGAGTTGGATGAATCGTCTACGTGCAGTGTCCATGTCTACCCTTCTTGCTTGGCCAGCTGGTCTTCAGTTTGTTTGATCTGCTTATCGAGGTTGGTTATCTGATTGTCCTTGGTAATGTGCTCGATGATGAAGTCAGCCACTGCTTGGACTTTGATGGTTGTTCGGGGCTCATAACGGATGTCGAACTCGTTAAGTTTGATTGTCCATTTCGTTAATCTCCCTGAAACTTTGAGTTTCTGGAGTACCTGGCAGAGGGGTTGGTTGGTTGGGACCACGATGGTGTGGGC
Source organism: Magnolia officinalis (assembly GCA_021015155.1). Taxonomy (NCBI): domain Eukaryota; kingdom Viridiplantae; phylum Streptophyta; class Magnoliopsida; order Magnoliales; family Magnoliaceae; genus Magnolia; species Magnolia officinalis. The sequence continues at coordinate 46,996,355 of JAJHSJ010000010.1, forward strand.
TTGGAAGTATGGCCGAAGATGTCGAGCTGAAATAACCAAGGCTAGGGCAAGCTTCTCGATGTCTGGGTACCTGCTTTCTGCTGGGACCAAGGCCTTGCTGCGTAGTATACGGGCAATTTCTTTCCTCCCTGTTCCCTGATGAGGGATGAACTAACCGCAGTTGCAAAGACTGCTAAATATAGTAGAAGCAGTTTGCCCTGCTTAGGTTTCAAAAGTAATGGCGGAGACCCCATGTATTGTTTGAGTTCTTGGAAGGCAAGCTCGCATTCCTCTGTCCATTTTACTTTTTTGTTTCCCTTCAATAGTTTGAAGAAAGGAAGGTATTTGTCTGTAACTCGGGATACGAAGCAACTGAGTGCAGTTATTCTCCATGTGAGGCATTGGATTTCTCTCGTTGTTCTTGGTGAGTTCATGTCGAGCAAAGCCTGGATTTTTTTTGGGGTTTGCCTCTATCCCCCTTTAGCTGACCAAGAACCCGAGGAATTTTCCTGAACCGACTCCAAAAGCACATTTGCTCGGATTTAATTTCATTTGATATTTTTTTAGGATTGTTAATATTTATTCCAAGTCGGAGAGGTGATCCTCAGCTTTGATACTCTTGACTATCATGTCGTCAACGTAGACTTCCATAGTGCGCCTGATCTGTTGGGCAAACATCTTATTAACAAGTCGCTAATATGTGGCTCTAGCATTCTTTAGTCCAAAGGGCATGACTCTATGGCAGTAGAGGCCCTTGTCAGTGATGAAGGTTGTCTTTTGCTTGTCATGAGGGTGCATTGCAATTTGGTTGTAGCCTGAGTAGGCGTTCACAAATCTCAAGAGCTGATGCCTGGTCATGCTGTCAACGAGCTGGTCGATCCTGGGGACGGGAAAGCAATCTTTGGGGCAGACTTTATTTTGGTTGCTGTTATCTACACAGACCCGCCACTTCCCATTAGCTTTTTTCACCAAGACGATGTTAGCTATTTAGTTTGGATAGTATATTTCTTCCACGAATCCTGCTTCGAGGAGTTTTCTGACTTCTTCTCCAATGATGGCATATTGTTCGGCTTCGAATGCTCTTCTTTTCTGCCTGACCGGCTGGTGGTCTGGGTCGACATTTAGCCTATGAACCACTACCCTTAGATCGATTCCAGGCATGTCTTGGTGTGACCAAGCGAACACGACGGAATATCGTTGGATCAGGTTCATTATCTCTTCTTCTAGTGCTAGAGCTAGAGATGACCTAACCTGGACATTGCAGGTCCGGTCGGATTCAACAAGCAGGATTGATATAAGGTCCTCCACAGGTCGCCCTCTCTCGATAAAATCTTCTCGAGGGTCGAGGGAAGTTATGGTCATTGCTTGTTGATTTCTAGATGCCAAGGAGTAGCATTGTCGAGCTTCTTGTTGATCTCTTTTGATTAGCCCGGTGATGTGGTCAGTTGGGAACTTCATCGCGAGATGATATGTTAACACAACTGCTCGAAAAGTGTTGAGGGAAGGTCGTCCAAGGATGACGTTGTAGGAGGGGTAGTCGACTACCAGGAATCAATCATTGTTGTTGATTGATTTTTTCCCTTCTCCTGCGGTGATCGGAAGCTGGATTGACCCTTCCGAGGTGATTTTATCTCCCGTGAACCCAAGCAATGGGGTCTTGATAGGTTGGAGTCGGGACCTTTCGATACACATTTTGTCGAACACTTCAGCGAAGTGGATGTCTGCCGAGCTACCGGTGTCCACCAAAATTCGAAATAGCCGACGGTTGACTATGGCCATAGCCACCACTAGTGCGTCGTCATGGGGGTGGTGGATACCTCGGGCATCCTCTTCGATAAAGACTAGATCGCAAGGTATCATTCTCTGCTCCTTTAGAGGTCTGCTGGTGACGTAGATCTAGTGTTCTGAGCCGCAACAACAGATACTTCGGACGTGGGCTCTCCAAGCTCTGTTTGAGTCGCCTCCCCGGATGAGTCCACCGAAGATTGTGCGAATTTTTCTGATGGGTTCGTTGTTAATGGGCTGCTCGTTCTTTGGGTCAGCTCGTTCTTCCTTTCTACTGACATATTTACGCAGGTGCCCGTTACGAATGAGAGCTTTGATTTCCTCTTTCAAGTCGAAACATTCACTAGTTGAGTGACCGTGGTCTCGATGAAAGTGACAGTATTTCTACTTGTCCCACTTATCTGCATCGGATTTCATCTTGTTCAGCCATTTGAGGATACGTTTGTCTCTGATTTCCATAAGAACCTGCTTGGCCGTAGTGTTGAGAGGGGTGTACGAACTGAACCTACTGTCGGGTCGTCTGCCTGAGCGTTGGCTTCTAGGAGGCTCGTCGTCTTTCCTCCTTTTGTTGTTGCTGGTCGAACTCGACTCCTCCTTGGGTCGCTTCTCCTTGGTCGAGCTTTCCTTGTGCTAAGCTGCCCTCCATAGGCTAGCTACTTCCTCGGTGTTGGAGTATTTATGAGCCCTGTTGAGGAGGTTGGCCATCGTCGTAGGAGGACTTTTGTCGAGTGAAAAGAGAAACATTCCTTCTCTTAGACCTCCCATCATGGCAGTCAAAGCAATTTCATCTGAATGTGCATGTACTTACATTATTTCCAGATTAAAACGCTTGATGTAGTCTTTGAGTAGCTCGTCTTCCTTCTAAATGATATGGAGGAGGTGGGAAGCCGGTTTGAGGCTTTCTTTCCCCCGATAAAGTTGGCGATGAAGGCTTTGCTGAGCTATGTGAAAGAACTAATTGATTGTAGCTTCAGTTGTCGAAACCACTTTTAAGCTACTCCTGTCAGAGTTAGTGGGAATGCACGACACATGACCGTGGTGGATTCACTGTGCAATTCCATCCAAGCCGTTAAAGATTCTAAGTGCCCGGATGTCAAACAACCATTCACTCCGAAAGCTCAAGTTGTTAGAGTGTGGTGTATCAATGTATATCAAGGGACTTTAATTAATTACTTCAACACCCCCCCCCCCCCCGCACGTGCGGGGTGGGAACTCCTCACGGGAATATATTGACGAGGGTGGAGGGACACTCACACCATAAATAGACCGGGCTTTATTTCTCGGTCCCAGAGCCAGACCTGATTTTCCTGGTCCCCCGTGGGAGAATAATATTTTAGGATCTTCCGCTTTGATACCATGTCAAACAACCATTCACTCCAAAAGCTTAAGCTGTTAGAGTGTGGTGTATCAATGTATATCAAGGGACTTTAATCACTTCAACACCCCCCCCCCCCCCCGGTGGGAACTCCGCACGGGAATATATTGACGAGGGTGGAGGGACACTCACACCATAAATAGATCAGGCTTTATTTCCCGGTCCCAGAGCCGGACCTGATTTTCGCGCATATTTTCGTTGTGACAAGACCAATTTGGATGATGAGCGAGCAACTTAAATTCCGAGGAAGTAGCGAAGAGGACCAAGGTCCTTGATTTCAAACTTAGTTTTCAAAAAATCTTTGACCTCCCTCATTCCAGCAGAATCACTACCAGACAAAACAATATCATCCACATAGATAATGAGAACCATGATGCCCGTCGATCGACGACATATAAAAAGAGAATGATCGGCATGACTACAAACAAAGCCAAACTCCAAGAGAGCCTAACTAAATTTTTTGAACCATGCACGTGGGGATTGTTTGAGTCCATAAAGAGCCTTCTTCAACCGACATACAAGTGCAGGATTGTGAGAAGTAACAAAGTCAGGAGGTTGATGCATGTAAACTTCCTCTGAAAGATCCCCATGGAGAAATGCATTATAAACATCAAGCTGAAACAAGGGCCATGATAAATTCACGGCCAAGGAGAGCACAACGCGAATGGAATTAAGCTTAGCCACCGGAGAGAATGTCTTGAAGTAATCCACACCATGAGTCTGTGTGTAACCTTTAGCAACAAGACGAGCTTTATAGCGATCAATTGAGCCATCTGGAAGAACCTTGATTGTATAAACCCATCGACAACCAACAGGTTTATGGCTTATAGGAAGTGGCACAAGATCCCAAGTATAATTCTTGTCAAGAGTAGACATTTCTTCCATCATCGCCTTTGTCCAATCAGGACTCTGAAGAGCATGTGAGAGAGATCTAGGAATAGTCTGTGATGAAAGGGAAGCTGCAAACGACTGAAAAGACGGTGGAAGATGATCATATGAAACAAAATTACTAATGGGGTGTTGAGTACAAGATCGTGACCCTTTGCGCAAGGCAATGGGAAGATCTAAACTCGAGTTGGGAGAGTCATCTGAACCAACATCCAAAGTGAGCGGAAGGGTGGATGACTGAGCTTGTGGAGATTTATCTCGAAGATGATAAACCCACAGAGGCTTAGGCTCACCCATATCACCAACAGGATGTTGAATAGAGGGGAGAGGAGTTTTTCCATGATCACTAGTGGAAAGAGGATAAGAGTCATACTCCCCCTGACTCGCAAGAGGATCACAAAGGGAACGACCTGGAGAGGAGAAAAAAGAAAGATTCTCAAAGAAGGTGACATCAGCAAAAACATATTTCTTGCGAGTCAATGGGTCAAAGCATTTATACCCTTTCTGACTCTGAGTATACCCTATAAAGACACATTTAATCACCTTGGGGCTAAGTTTATCATTATTCCCATTCAAAATTTGAACAAAGCATGTACAACCAAAAACTTTAGGTGGTAGAGGAAATGGATTATCATGAGGATACAATATAGTAAATGAAGATTTGTAAGACAGAATACTGAGGGTATACGATTAATAAGAAAAGTAACGGTTAAAAGAGCATTGCCCCAAAAATGTTTGGGTAGATGCATACCAAGCAGAAGGGTGCGAGCAATTTCAAGAAGATGACGATTCTTTCGTTCTGCAATACCATTTTGTTGAGGAGTGCGAGCACATGATGTCCTAGACAAAATATCACATTCCTGCAAGAAGGACAGAAAGGCAGTAGACATGTATTCTCTCCCATTATCAGAATGGAGGGATTTGATGGAACAATGAAATTGAGTGCACACTTCATGATAAAACACTTTAAAAGCATCAAACACTTCACTTTTAGATTTCAAAAGATAAATCCAAGTCATGTGGGAATAATCATCAATAAAGGTAACAAAATATCTAAATCTAAAAGTCGAGGTAACCGGAGCTGGTCCCCAGACATCCGAGTGAACCAAAAGAAAAGGTTGAGATTTCCTCCCAGAAGAGCTAGGAGGAAACATAGCACGATGATGTTTAGACAATTCACCAATATCACAACATAATGGTTTAGCGACAGATAAGGAGGGAAATAAAAGTCTCAATCTAGCAAGGGATGGGTGGCCTAAGTAGCAATGCCACCGAGTCATGAACTCTCGATCTAGAGAAAGGGTACTAGAAGCGGCAACAGGTGTATCATCGAGAAGATAAACGCCTCCTCGCTCATGCCCCCCACCAATCGCTCTCTTCGTCTATAGGTCCTGAAACAAACAATAAGAAGGAAAGAAGGTGATGGAACAATTGAGAGATTTAGTAAGAGAGCTAACAGACAATAAATTTAATGGAAAATGAGGCACATGCAATACGGAGGACAAAGACAAGGAAGAAGAGAGAGGGATGGAACCAATCCCAGAGATGGGAGATTGGGTTCCATCTGCGATTGTGACATATTGAGTGGAAGAAGACGGAGAATAAGAAGAAAAGAATTGCAACTTACTAGTCATATGGGAGGAAGTTCCAGAGTCGATGACCCAGGAGGTAGGAGAGGATGACACAAGAAGGGCAATACCTGACTGGGCCGAAGCCGCGTGAGAAGGCTCAGGAATATCTCGAATGTGAAGCCGTATAAGGGCATCATATGCCGCCCGAGAAATGATAAGAGACTCCCCTGAAGTAGCCTGCTCAGCTGTCGTGGTGGAAGACTGTCTCAGAAGCAACAGTGGAAGCAACAGAAGCAGCGGCATACATAGGACGACCATGTAGCTGCCAGCAATAATCAACAGTGTGATTAGTTCCACCGCAATGTGAACAAATGCGGGAACCATCATGTCCTCGTCCACGTCCACCATGACCACGAAGACTACGGCTGCCACGACTGCGATCTCCCTCATGGCCTCTACCATGACCAGCAAAACTAGAAATGCGCCCAGAGCTTAAGGATGGTATCCGAAGACCAAGGGAGGACTGATCGCCAGCAAGATGTGTCGAACACTCGGGTGACACAAATGAATGAGAAGGAAGAGTACAGGCCATAGCACGCTGACACATGGCACAGACTGTCGTCAATGGGGGAAGAGGATCTTGTATAATAACTTGATCGCGAACATGAAAATAATCAGAACTCAAACCAGTGAGGAACTGCATGATACGAGTATCATCCCGCTGCTTATGAGCATGTTCATGATCTTCTTTACATTTGGAAGGAAGAGTCTGATACATATCCAACTCATCCCACATATCTCGAAGCGTCGAATAGTAGTCTTTTAAGGATCTGAAGTTTTGTTGAAACCGACCAATTTCTTGAATAAGCTGGAATACCCGTGAAAAATTCTGAGATTCCGAGAACATATCATGAATCGTATCTCAAATGCCTTTAGCCGAGGATAAAAACATCACTGAGTGGCTAATCGAGGAATCCATGCTATTCAACAACCATGCAATAACTTGATAATTCTCTGTTGAGGGTCGAATATTGCATATTAGACCCTGATTAGTACCTAATTTTATGTACATGATAGTGCTTAATGTCATATGTTGATGGTATTTTGCTGCATGATGCAATTATGAACGTAGACTGAAGAAGGGTACTAAAAGCGTGGATTTGACGCTCTGAAATCACCACAGCAAGGGACGGACTCCAGAGGACCGATATTGAAGAATTTACACGCCAAGGATCCGAGAAAATCAAGCTGTTCACATTAAAGAGGCCTGAAATTGGTGCAGAATGCAGGATCACATGGTTTCCACCATCAGATTGACTCGAAACTTCATACATGTGATGGGGGCCGTAAATTAACCGTACATATTAAATTTCAGCCATTGAAGATCTCGGGAAGTGGTCCAACGGACAGATCAGCCCATTAATCTCCAATTTGGGGCCCACCTGATATTTGGAACTACTTCAACTTTGGTATTGACGGCTTAAATGATATGGCAGAATGAATGGACGGAGCAGATGTCTCAAAAACCTCTCTGTGGGACCCACATGTACAGCACATGTGTACAGTGTACAAGTGCACCGGGTGTGCACCGAACCATTCAAAAGTCGGTCAGTGGCGCTGACCGACTTCTCTTCTCAAAAAATTCAAAAACGGAAATTTCCGTTTTCTGTTTCGCAACCGAAACCGTCGGTTGATGCTGTGGGCCCCATCCATTGTCCGTATGGAGAATCCAAACCATCCATCATATTCATAAAGGCCTGCTTACCATCACCTAGATGACGGAATTGCAAACAACAATAAAGATCGGATTTTGATCGTCCGAATGGAAGACCGACAGTGTAAGAGAAAATCTATGGGCCGCATCGAATACAATCTGAAATTGACCATATGCGATTGGTTTTTTCAAGCTGAGTCCAATGGACGGACTGGATTTCACCAATGAGGCAGATCATGGACCCCACCACTGTCACAGCGTGACGTTTGCCTTGTTTACGCAGTCCGGAGAAAGCTGGATTTTTCGGTCTGTTGTGCATTCATAGATGAGATCGGATCACTGATCCGGACCGTCAATTCGTTGTATCAGGTGGGCATAACTCCAGCCATGAAGGCGGAATCAAAAATTTCTCATCCATCCTGTTTCACAGGCCCTTTGCACGAGTGAGTAAACAGATCCGGACGCTACAGCTGCGAAAACAGCTATCCACCAACTTTGCTGCGGAAGCTCTTTTAGCCAATCAACACACCTATAAAAGAGAAAGAAAAGAAGAGAGAGAGAGGATATCATTCCACGGCTGGAGAGAAGGAGATTCACAGATAGAGAGAGAGAAAGAGAGATAGGGAAGAGAGAGAACTCTTCTTTATGTTTTTGCGGTTTTTTCCTCCTTTGCTTTGGCGTGATCTAGCCAACATGGTTGGCTAAACCCCTTAGCTAGGGCTAAGGGGTGAAGCTTGTAGCTTGATGGGTCTGCTTCTTCATAGACTGAATTGTTGATTGATTGCAGTTAGATCAATGGGACTACTTCTGGTTTTTAATGATTTTTTGTGACTAATATTACATTAGATCTGTGATGGCTTGATGTTTTCCTTTTGCTTAATTCTGATTATGGGGTTAGGAAGCCCTGTTGTTCACCATCGTCTCTTAGGCATGGTTGGATGACGGAACTCTTCCTGACGTTCATACATCATACAGTTCGGTTGTGGATTGGTTGAACTCTGTTGTTGGCTTTGTCTCATAGGCATGGTTTTGTGATGGAATCCATTCTGATTTATAACCGTCTGATCTATTGAAACTGCATTAACCAAGGTTCAATCTTGATATCTTTTACCATAGAATTCCCTGATCTCTACAAGTGGATCCCCTGAATCCCTAGTTCCCTACCTTTTGAATTCTACATATTTTAGTTTACTAGTCCACCATTATTCCTAAAATTCACCCGATTTATATTTTATCTTAGCCTAGTTCTAGAGCTGGTTATTTTCAGATACCGTACAGGCTTCAGTCCCTGTGGATTCAACCTCGGTCTTACCGAGTTTATTACTACATCACAACCCTATACTTGGGGAGTGAACATTCTTTTTTGTCCAAGACTTGTAGGTAACATCTGTAGAGCTTGGGGGATCATCCAAAATATACGACAACTTGTCACGGACTCCTAAAAATACTTTTACAGATTGTGTCCATTGAAGATAGTTGTCATCATTCAACTTAATGGAGGTAATCTGCAAGGGGTTGGATTCAAGAGATCCTATGCCAAGAGATGAGGGCCCTTTGTCAGCCATAATAGAATCCAAGAGAAATAAACCTATGCCAAGAGACCCCCTATGCCAAGAAAAACTGATTTAACAACTCTTATCTCACTCAATCCTTCAAGATGACAAGAGATAAACCTCAAACAAATATCAATCATAAAAAAAACAATGAAACGCAGTCAAAGGGGGCCTGACAGAGTGAAAAACGGCCCAGCCGCACGCCTGTTTGAGGTTAAAAATCTCTCAAACATTGATCTTGAGTAAAAAAATCCACCATGGATAGATTGGGAGGAAGATTTTGGTCCATCTTGAGTAAAGAAACCAAAGAAAAGCTTACCGATTTGAGGTAGATCGAAGAAAAACGGAATCTGAGGCCGATTTTTGAATTTCTCTATTTCGCCCAAAATACCATGAAATGAGGTCCAATAAATTCTGAAAAAATCATGATAAATCTTCTAAAATCAAGATCTATCAAACCCCTAAACTTTCAGCTCAAACGGAATTTATGCGTCCGTACAACGCTGACGTCAGTCGTACGGCTGCTAACATCAACAAGGTGACGCGTCGCCTCTCAACATGTTGGATGCGAAATGCCTGGATCTTTGCTCTAATACCAAGTAGAAAATGATTTGATGAGGATAATGTGAAGAAGAGATAAGAATATTGAGATAGAAGAAGAAGGAAGAGGAGAGTTTGGGAGAGATAATGTGTTAGGCTTGCTTGCCCTAACACATAATATTTTATTATGATAAAGCATATAGTACACTGCAGAAGAATAGGGAAGTGTGCACATGCACTTACACTAGAAGACCCCACTAACTAGTATTCGCTATACCGGATGGGTCGGTGGTCCTAGAGTATGAGGCTATCAGAGGCATACAATCATGCCCCAAACCTAGAGATCAGACTCATAGGAATCCTCATCGCCGAATCCAGTGCCGACAGCCTCCGTAGCACTCCATTCTCGGTTCCCAGGGCCCATAGGCCAGATTTCGATCCTGGGATCCTACGAGGAGGATTTTCCAACGTACATTTATCTCGTAAGAAGCATAACCACAAGTTTACCTAAATCACAAAGGCAACATCATCATCACATATCCACTAATATAATTATATGAATACAATGCTGAAAGGGAAATACATATATCAAAAATCAAAGCCCAGAGGTCCGTTGCATGCTCCAAGCTCAACGTTGCTGCAACCTAACGCCACCTGTACGCATCTATTGTACATAAGCTTATAGAAAGCTTAGTGGGTGGCGAAAGTGTGTGCACAAGGAAAGTACCAAGTATTCAATACAATGCCATAATCATACAATATCGGAATTACTGGCAAGATCATGAATCATACGATATCAGAGTAAGCGAAAATACTAACAAGTCCATGAGTCATACAATATCAGAGTACGCAATACAGATCAGCTATGCAAATGAGGAGTCATAAACAGCCCAATATCAGATGACGAGGATGCAATGCAATATGCGGTGCGAATGGAATGGCCATACTAGAGTGTGAAGTCAGGATGATAGTACGTAGTATCGCAGGTTATAGGGTCCATCACAAGGGACTTTTATCCAAACTAGTCCCATACCCAAATTTGGATAGTCAGACTTAATGTGGTAAACTCCTGATCTTAGGTTAGTCGCGCGCCCCAACCGAAATTCTGCCATTATGAAGGTACACGTAACAAATAGTTGCGCACCACCAGCCCGAGTGGATAGTCAATGAATGAATGAATGAGTATGCAACTCCTACTCAATAAGTCTACATATCAGTACTGTACATCTCTGGGATCATCGGGGTCTAGTACACTCCAAGCTGGCTACCGCCCCAGCCGGCCACATAGCCTAGCGAGTGGAAAAGACCTCACTACCTGCCTGCCAGCAGTATACCAATGCCTACCCGGCTCATTGATAGCGGACCCATTTGGGAGCTGGTCAAACTTAGCCTAACTTACAACCCCCTCACTCGGGCGGATAAGGCCACGCCCACTCCCAACTGACCACGACACAGTGGGAGATGCGACCTACTGGTATTCGGCACTCGGGCGCTCATGTATCCACTCGGTCTAGACGTTGGGGCATCTGCTGGCCTCGGAGGTTTAGGGACTTTCACCCACGGACATTCAAAGTGCCCAGATGCTCGAACCAAAATATTTCTGGTGTCCCATCTGGTCATCCACGACATGCCTATGGAGGTTACAGCCCTGATGTCGCTAGGGCATACAGTAATCATAATCACACAATGTAAGATGCATGAGTCATGTAGTCCAATCATGCATTAATCCTGCGCATACCTTACACTCATGTGGGATAACTCCACCTATCAGGGAGTCCCATAAATCATCTGTACTATGGCATATGCAATGGTCAATCACATCTCATAATAAACATACAGATGATGCGTATGTGCAAGTATCATGATGTTATGCTATCTCATACTCATAATCAGTATCAATAACCGGCATCAACAATCGGCCTCGACAATGTGGACATTTAACCAACATTGACACCAAGGAATGGCCCACATAGAGTCTAACATATAGTGGACACATGGCCTCACACAAGGGCCTAATATACAATACCATGGGCCTTACTTAAGAGCTTAATACACATCACGATGGGACTCTCACATAGGCCTAATATACATCACAATGGGCTTCATCGTCTGGCCCTCAAATGCACCACGATGGGCCTCATCACATAGCTCTCATATACATCACATTGGGCCTTCAACATGGGCTGAATACACATCATAATGGGACTCAAATATGAACCGCAATACATCACATTAGGACTCGATAATCGGAATCGGCTTCGACAATCGGAATCGGCCTCATTAATCAGAATTGGCTTCGACAATCGGAATCAGCCTCGACAATCGGAATCGGCCTCGATAATCGGAATCGGCTTCGACAATCGGAATCGGCCTCGACAATCGAAATCGGCCTCGATAATCAAAATCGGCCTCAACAAACGGCCTCGACAATCGGAATCGGCCTCGATAATCGACCTCGACAATAGGACTGGACAATCGGCCTCAAAAATCGGCCTCGATAATTGGTCTCGATAATCAGCATCAGTCTTGACAATCGGCCTTGATAATCAGAATCGGCCTTGACAATCGGAATCGACCTCAACAATCGGAATCGGCCTCGGCAATCAGAATCGGCCACGACAATTAGAATCGGCCTCATCAATCAGAATCGGCCTCGACAAACGGAATCGACCTCGACAATGGGAATTGGCCTCGACAAACAGAATCGGCCTCGATAATCAAAATCGCCCTTAACAATCGGAATCGGCCTCTACAAACGGAATCGGCCTCGATAATCGGAATCAGTCTCGACAATCAGAATCGGCCTCGACAAACGGAATCGACATCGATAATCGAAATCGACCTAGACAATCGGCATATAAATCAAGCGAGGTCTATAGATGGACAGTCGATCAACCATAATATAAAGATCGGCCCTAGGCTATGGTTACGTCAAATCCGATAGCACGAAACCATCCCTCTATGGCGAATGGGGCCCACTTATTTGGGTTAACCCACTGAGAGAATGATGAGAATGGGCCTAACAAGGTTTAAGGGAATGTCACAATGTGGACATTCAACCATCATTGCCCATCAATGTGGACATTTAACCAACATCGCTCCCAAGGAGTGGTCCACATAGAGCCATACGTATAGTGGGCCTATGGCCCCACACAAGGGCCTAATAAACATCGCAATGTGCCTCACTCATGGGCCACATATGCATCACATTGGGCCATGCCCATGAGCCTCGAATACATCACAATGGGCCTCGCCCATAGGCCTTGGATACATCATATGGGTCTCATACATATCAAGTGGGCCATATCACATGGGCCGCACCAGTGGGCCTCATATACATCAAGCGGACCACGTCCACGGGTCACACTAATGGGCCTCATATACATCAAGTCGGGCTGCATCAATGGGCCGCACTAATGGGCCTCATACACGTTAAGTGGGCTGCATCAATGGGCCTCATACACGTCAAGTGGGCTGCATCAATGGGCCGCATTAATGGGCTTCATATACATCAAGTGGACTACATCAATGGGCCGCACTAATGGGCCTCATATACATCAAGTCGGGCCCACCCTTATGTATTTTTGAGATCCGACCTATTCATAAGTTAACATAGAGATAAACGAAATGAAAACCAAATATCAACTTGAGTGGAAACTACTGTGGCTCATAAGAAGTTGAACAGTGGATGCCACTATCCCATTTAATTTCCAATGGTGGGGTCCGCTTGAACTTAGATATGATGTAACACCCCGAAAATCGAGGGTTGAGCAAAGCTCAACTCCCGAGTTCCAACACATCACTTATGCAACATAGATAATGATGTTTAAATATTGTCCATACTAGTGCATTAAACATGAGTGGGATTACTCTAAAACAACATATCATACTCCAGAGTTTAAGCAAGCAGAAGACTGAGATAAATATATATAAAGTATATACGTGTTTCATAGCCTCTAGAGTATGAACGTGCTACTGGGCTGAATGTATACATAATTTGTTTCAAAATTATAAAATGACAAAATGTGAATGTACAACTAATCCATGTAATCCCTGTAATCCCGACGACACAGCTCTAGGTCTACACAGACCCGCCCGAGAGCTGAACGTAGGAGAACTCCTCCTCTTCAAAGAAGTCTGGCTCCGTCGCATAACCCTCGCCATAACCTGCATCTAAATCAGAGTCTGGTTGGTGTTTTAAAACAACGTCCCAGAGTGGGAGTGAGTGATCAACTCATTGTACCATAAGGCAAAGGTTAACATGTTATTAATTCAGTCAAGCAGTAATGATAAAGCAATACAGCAATCATATCCTAAGTACTCTTGTTAATGCGGGAATGATATGCGTAATGATTCATGCCCTTGCCTGCATTCCCTCAGCGACATCATCTCACGATCGCACATGGAAAACTCCCTAAACGTGCACTTCCTCATAAAGCACATGCAATGCGGTGCATGAACGTGTTAGCCAAGTAATTTATTAGGCATATTCATACAGTAGATTTGGGAAGCTAAGGTACCTCCCTTTATATTACTTACCCAAACAATGATCCATCTAGGGTCATCAATCCTAGTTAATCACATACGGAGGAGAGGCTCGTCACTGTTAGTGTAGACCTATTTTATACTTGAGGTCACTACGGGAGGCTCATCACCTGATTGTAGGCCGATAGCTCGAATACGGTGTCCCATACACCACCATATTCGGCTCACGAGTTTGGGTTACTCACTGGTCACTACGGGGAGGCTCGTCACCCCAGTGTAGGCCAACAGCTCAACCACGGTGTCCCATATACCACCATGTCTAGCTCATGAGTCTTAGAGGATCTTAATACCATGGTTAAACAGGCTTTACATTGGTAAGTAGTACCTTAGATTCAAGCAGTAGCGTCCCTACATGGTAAACACACACTATGCCAATCGGGTTATTTGACAAGTGGGATTGGTACGAGCGCACGTTGAATTGATCGATATGGAACGCATGAGCACTCCACGTGGCCTAACCACTGTCGATAATCACCGTACGACTTGGATTCCTCGAACGTATCTAATGTGGCGAAACTAGTTCGGCCACTCAATCTGGAACCATTACCGATTGCCTGGACTGCCTAGTAGTCCCAATCATACTCAGATGTAATAGGCAGTCACGTACGTTAATCATAACATCATTTAATGAACAATTCAAGCATAATTTCCATTTGAGCATTTTATCGAATATATTGAATCATATAGTTATACATATGCATTTCAACCATAATCACGTAGTAGCAATTTATGTTACATAAAAGAAATTATAACTGTGGACAAGGTAGTTGAGAATCCTATCTCAACACCCTTGTTGGAAGCAATTTATCAAACACTTTCTCATTCAGACATTTTATCAAACACTTAGACTACATAATACTATATACATAAACTAAATTAGTTATAGCATATATTATGGCAAATCTTTTCACAAAGGAGTTGTCATCCACACAACAAACATGTATTCTAGGTTAATAGTCCTAGCAAGCATAAATCATAATTTCACTTTCATTCAAACATTTCAACAAACACATGGAATACATTATATAATCACATAATTCACACACATATATAGTTTATCGAATACATCGTAACTACGATCA
The DNA here is from genome assembly GCA_021015155.1 of Magnolia officinalis. NCBI lineage: Eukaryota > Viridiplantae > Streptophyta > Magnoliopsida > Magnoliales > Magnoliaceae > Magnolia > Magnolia officinalis. The sequence goes on from JAJHSJ010000010.1 coordinate 47,011,387, forward strand.
TATGGCAGCAATCAAGTCAGACATAAATCTTGTTGACATTAAAAGCCTTGAAAACCATAACCTAAATGTTTATAGTCCGCACCTTTCGTCGGTGTACTCGTCGCAAACTCGGATCGTACACTACGTCTCCTTCTACAGAACGATGGTTACCTGAATCACAAGATAGGGTAGTTATTTCGTCGATTCCTCTATTCGGATATCCAAAACAAGATTAGGGTTAGGATTTCTTACCCAAATCGAAGCTAGAATCGACAGTGTAGCGATGGTGGGGTGGTGATTCGGTACGTGGAGTAGTGGGAGTGAATCCTAGCAACGATCTCCTTATCTCACTCTCTTTTCCTCACTCTTTCCTCCTCTTTTCTCTCTTCTCTCTCCTAGGGTTAGAGAAATTCGTATGGAATGAGAGAGGGGTGGTTTAAGGTCCTTAAATAGGCCCAGAACTGGTTCAAATGGCCTAAGGGTCATGGTATACTTAGGTTATAGTCAAAGGGCGTCTATTTCCGGCAAACAGGACTCATCTGGAGGCCCCTTTCTCACCTAAGTCATGGAGTAAATTTTCTGACAATGGATCTACGACAGGACTGTGTTTATGGTGTGCTGTGACAAACAAATCGACCGTGGAGGACATGAATCAGATCAACGGTCGTCGTTCCTCGATCAGGGCCACAAGTATACGGATATGAGCAGCTAAATTTCCTTGATCCATGGGTGTATTTGGGTCAGAATCTGACGGTTCGAAGTCTTCGATT
>JAJHSJ010000010.1:47012235-47063370 GCA_021015155.1 Magnolia officinalis
TGATTCTCTTCCAGCAAGCTTAGGACTTTTCGCAAGTGAACCTCGTGTTCTTCTTTACTTCGCGAGTAGATTAAGATGTCATCGATGAAGACTATAACGAATTGGTCGAGGAACGGTCTAAAAATACGGTTCATGAGACCATAAAAACGGCTGGGGCATTTGTGAGACCGAAGGGCATTACCAGAAATTCGAAATGTCCGTACCTTGTCCTAAATGCGGTCTTATATATATCCTCATCCTTAATCCTCAGTTGATGGTACCCCGATCTCAGATCAATTTTTGAAAAGAATTGAGCTCCCTTTAGTTGGTCAAATAGGTCGTCGATACGGGGGAGAGGATACTTGTTCTTTACTATTGCTTGATTTAGGCGACGATAGTCAATGCACAATCTCAGGGACCCGTCCTTTTTCTTGACGAACAACACTGGCGCGCCCCAAGGAGAAACGCTTGGTCGAATAAATCCCTGGTTCAAGAGTTCTTCTAACTGTCTCTTAAGTTCTGCCAACTCGACCGGTGCCATACGGAAAGCGGGTAGGGCAATTGGGGCGGCCCCAGGCATTAGGTCGATACTGAAGTCTACCTCCCTCCTGGGAGGCAGTCCGGGTATCTCCTGGAATACCCTGGTGAATTCTTTGACCACGGGGATTTGTTCCACGGATACTTCTTCCAAGCTCATTATTCGTTGTAAGGGCTCCTCCCTCTTTCTTCCTTGTATTGTGATAGGAGATCGCCCCGCTGTGGTGAAGGTGATCCTCCTGGTCTTAATCTCAATGATTGCCCTAGTTTCACCCATCCAGTCCGTCCCAGGATCACGTCGAAGCATTTCATGTTTATTACCACTAGGTTAACAGATATTACGAGGCCTGCGATAGTGATGGGGCAGTTTTCGCAGTATTTGTTTAATTCCACCACTTTCCCTAAAGGCGAAGCCACAGTGATTGTCTCCTTGGTGCGTTTTAATCCCAAATTTAACCGTCCTACGATCGAACTTGAGATAAAAGACATGGTAGCTCCGCAATCAAATAAAATTACAATAGGGGTATCTTGGATAGTAGCCGTACCTTCTATTAGTCCTGAGGCAGTGTCTGCGTCTTCCGGTGTCCTCATGGCGTATAGACGGCCTTGGGATTTTTGAGGCGCACTTGGGCCAGGCGGTTGCTTCTGAGATGGAACGGGGCGCCCTTCGTCTCTCATTTTCTTGTAGCAGTTCTTCATATCGTGTCCCAACTTCTGGCAGTAACCGCATCCCGGGCGACTGTCCCGCGGCTTCTTGTCTTCGGCGGTTCCGGCTTGTTGCGGGGCAATCCTGGGTCTTTTGTCGGAAAATGGTGGCATCCCAGAGTTTGTTCTGAGCCTCTTCCCAGCTTCGTGTTGTTGTATCCTGGCCCGTGATCTACGATCGTCATCATTTTCGGCTCGAGTAGCCTTGTCAATCGCGTCGGCATAACCTTCCAGATTTAAGCAACATATCTTGGAGTGGATCGAAGGTCGAAGGCCATCTTTAAACCGCTTGATTTTGAACTCTTCGTCATCGACTAATCTTGGCGCATAGCGTGATAACTCCGTGAACTTAGCCTCATACTGGGCGACGGTCATCTCGCCTTGGGTGAGTTTCAAGAACTCGGACATCTTTTCGTCTCGGTACGATCTTGGAAAGTATTTCTCAAAGAATCTTCTCTCGAAGTCTTCCCAGCGCCAGGCACGGTTCTCAGGGACGGCCCTTTCTGTTGTCTCCCACCAATTGACTGCTTCCCCTTCGAACTTGAACGTAGCTAAAGAAACTTTGAGGTGGTCCGGGCATCCCATGGTCCTAAGTATTCTTTTGGTCTGTTTTACCCAACGTTCAGCTGTCTCCGGGTTTGGGGTACCCGAGAATACTGGGGGCCTTAGCTTCAAAAATTTTTCTAACATGAAGGTTTCGTCGTGTCGTTCTGTGCGAGGGGGGGTTGGTGTAGGGGTGTGAGCAGGCGGAGACAGAGATGTTGCGGCTCGTGGGGAGTTATTGCCAGCCTGTTGTTGTAGTCTGTCCATGGTCTGCTGGGTCTTTTCCATAAATGCTTCGATTCGTCCCAGGATGGAGTAGAATGGTGCCCATGCTTGGGTATCTGGGGGTACCTGCCCTAGGGGTGGCCCTGGTAGCGTAGCCCCTTGGTGGGTTGCCGATAGCGAGGGCGTGGATTCTCCCATGGCTGCTTCTTGAGGGGTGTCTCCCTGTCTTGTCTGCATTGGGGGCAGGGAGTTAGATCGGGTAGTCTTCTTTTTAGGCGTCATCTCTCCTGTGAATGGAAAAATACGTTAGCGTTGAAAACAATGCCCAGGGGTCCCTTAAGGCATTAAGAATGTGTCTTACTTACTGGTGTCTCTAGTTTTATCATGGGGGAGTCGTAGGATTCCATAGCTGCTAAGTTTCCCGCCTTCCTTATGGGGAGCCTAAATGTGGTTTTCTGTTTCGTAAACTATATAATTCCATTGCGGATCTAATTTTCATATTTATGTGTTATGTGTTCAATTTAAAACAATATATATATTTATCTCTAAAGCTTATGATGGTCCATCCCCCTTAGGCCCGGTTAATCTCAAACCTGGCTCTGATACCAACTGTAACATCCCGAATTTTCACGGCCAGAGTATGCACTCGTGTCCGAGGAAGTCGGGTGTTAATATTATAAAGAGAGAACGTCTCAAGGACTTGCCCTGAGATTTTCTTTCATCAACATTACATTCATCTATATATTTGATGGAGACCATCCAGAGAATGAAATTAACTATCTTTCTCATTCTAAAAGTAAACGATTAAATTGTCAAAGGCCCTCACAATGGGAGCATAACACAAATCCTGTTAATAATAGAAAAGTAAACAAAACTAATTCCTATTCTCCGTCGGGTTCTCCCTCAAGTCGGTGCTCCTCTGGTTCTTCCATCTGTTCGCCACCTGCATCGTCTGAATGGTTGGGAGAGGGTCAATGCCCTACTCATAGTGAAGGTTATCCTTTAAGATTAACAACAATTCAAATGATTCATAACAGGTAGAGTAAGGAGCACTGATACGTCTAGTCTAATGCATGAGATATCAGTATGAGTAAACATTCTACCTGAGATGCATGCCTAACATGGTGTGTGCGGCTCATCATACGTAGTGATCGTCATAATGTATAATATAATTCATAGAAAACCCGGCTCGACCCGCATCCCATAACTACGGATATTCGCCGGCATGGCCAACGCTAATGTGGATTTATGCGAACACCTCAAGGCAACACGACACGCGGTTGGGGGATTTACGTAACACGATGTGTTCATGGAGCGACTAATTGCGACATCCAATCCCGAAAAGTTGATGTAACACGTATGCCGATTTACATACATCGATTGTGCACCACGCCAACCAACCCACGGATTTACGTGCCGACCAAGAGGGCCGCTACCCGTAACGCATTACGTCCATGATAAGATAATCGATTCACTAGTCGTGATACCTCATAACACATCACTTGCTCTTATAAAGAATATAACTGAATTATGATGAGTATAATACGAAACATGAGGAATATAAGCTGAATCATGGAGGTTCTGGAATAACAAGTCACATGCCCGTGCCTTCTAAAGATAGACGGCACAAGGTCAATATGATAAGAGGAGAGTGACAATGGTCAACTTTACAAAATAAAGTGGCAGAGCCAACTCAAATATAAAGATGAGTGGCAGAGCCAACTCGGTAATGGATGAGGCAGGGGCAAGGCTTGTACCCATGGCCTCACATAAATTCAGAGAAATTCCTTTATGTTTTACATTAGATCATAATCCCAAAAGGGTCAATAAATCAATTGATAAGAAAATTCCCAAGGAACACGTAAATATGGAATACTTGATAATTCATATCATAAAAGGCATGAAAAGGCCTAAATTGCTGGTAAAACATATAATAATATGGAAGATTCAAATTGATGTATAAAAGGAATACGTGTAAAGGCAATATCAAATTCATGAAAGCATATATAGAAGCCAAAATAAACTAGTATGAAGACAGATAAGAATTACTGTAAGTTTAAAGGATAGAACCCTCACCCTTGGTTATCCGTCTGCTACTACCAACGTTAGATGTTCAGAAGCGCACCTTAGGATTAAATCTCGTCCTCATTCACAAGGCCTAAACGATTAATATTACTGTTGAAGTACAATTTAATTTGGCAAATTACAATTTCAGCTTTATATCTTCCAACTTAGAATAGAGGTAACCACCTAGATATATCTCAGTTATACGAGTGTTATTCCACCGAGTCGACTCAACTTGCCTCAGTGGAATTCTCTACTTCTATGGTTGGGACGAAAGGAAAATAAAGAAGGAAAAATAATCAAACAAGGTCAGCAACTTACCTGGCCTTGAGTCAAACTCAGTGAGTCGACTCCCCTCAACTCGGATCTCCCTTTTCTTTTCTTTCTTTCTTTCTTTCTCTTTTTCTTTTTCTCCTTCCCTTCTTTCTTCCCTTCTCTTTTTCTTCTTTCTTCCTTTCCTTTCTTTCCTTGCAACGGCCGACTGGTTCTTTTGCTGAACGTCAGCCCCTGATTTCTTTCTCTCTCTCGTTTTCTCTCCCGTTTCTCTCTCTTTCTCCCCCACTATCCTGTTTGACGGTGGGGAAACCTAGATTTATAATACGTGTGAGAGTTCTTGAACTTTCCATGCGAAAGCTTTACGCACAGCGCGTTTCACGCCGTCCATATGCAACTCTGTTTCTTGCGCAGCGAACCTGCTTGCGTTGGGTTTGTGTTCGACGTGAATGGCCCACCAATCCGACCAATCCGAATCCAAGGGAGCGGTCGAAACTCCTTTTCCCAGCGTTTGGACGGTATAGATCTTCCATCCCTTCAGAGGCGGTGGCCACACGTTCCCAGAACGTCCGGGAATCACGGACGTTCGCACAGGAGTTGCGCTAAGCGTCTGATGGGTCCGTGATTGGCCCTTTCAGAGAAATCCACCCCGTCCCTTGGAGTCGTGGCGAAAAAACGGTCAGGAAGGGCTGGCCCATCTTGAGTTTGGTGCGGCCCACTATAGCTGATCTTCTCGTCTTCTGTCATTCATTTGATCGCGATCTACATGTGCACACGTCCCTGGGACGCATAGGATCACCATGGTTGTCGTCAGCTGCACCGTCCGGGCCCAGTGGACGGTTTGGATCGACCATCCGGTCGAAGAGGGTGGCCCACCACTTGTCACAGCGAACGTTGGTCCGCTCGTGCGCAGGGAAGGAGAGAGACTCCTTCTCTGGTTACACTTCACGGGTCAACCCGTATTGACCGGGTGTTCCGGTTCAGTGCATGTCGAGTGCACTTGCGGATGTGCACATGAATCGCAAGTGGGTTTCACAGGTAGGTCTTTTGTCCAATCTACACCGTTCATCCGTTTCCCTATCTAATTTAAGGGGTTGAGCCCAAAATGGACACAGATCCGAATTTCAGGTGGACCCCACGGTAGTGTTTAAGGGCTGATCTCTATCTGGCCCACTTGTACTAAGATCTGGTGGTTGAGACTTTAAACGTACGGTTGGTTTATGATACTTAGATTTTATACAAAGTTTCATGCCAAAAGGATTGAGGTAGTCATAAGCTCTTTTGAATTCGAGGATTTAGATTAGTGGTATCGTCGTAATTATTTGTGGTCTAATGATTTTGTGGAATCTACTGTTCGAGGTGGTTTAAGGCAAATTTCTAAGTATTTCTTATGAAGGAACCTGTGTCTAAATTCTTATGGATATCCGGTTATTCTCAAATATGTTTAAGGGAAAATACGTATGTTGATCATATGATGAATAGGCTTGTCTTTAAGATCAACGGTTAGATGGCCGAATTTATTGAATAAATGTAATTTCCAATGGTTAGATTTATGTAAGGGTAGGATAATTGGATTGGTAATGTACACACATATCTCCAGTTGAATCTTATGGGAACGCTCGAGGACTTTCGATACCCGAGTATCGCAAAGTTCGGGGCGTTACAGAAGCTACTGACATTGGGGTAAACTATCTTAAGGAGAAACAGGCTTGTGACTTGTGTTTGCACTCATTGGGTTTGACTCTTTTTTTTTTTTCTTTTTTTGGACTGCGTGCTTTATTCGTCCATTTTCTTTATTTTTGTCTTTTTTTTCTTTTAACCCTTTATTTTTTTGGAACACTTATTGGAGGGAATGAATGATGATGGAATGTACCTCAGGATGCTAACCTCTTGTTGTTTGACTTTAGCTTTATGATTGTGGTTGTTGACATAATCAGGTAGGATTACCCGTGACAGGTCTTCTCATTGTTGGCATTGATGGGCTCTGGAAAATCTTCACCCCTCATGTTGGTGAGCCGAAGGGTACCTCCATATTACCGACCTTCATCTTTGGACCTGCTTGTCATTGGTGTTAATGATCCTCTTTTGATAGAGTTGTGAGCTGCTTAGCATGTGCACGTGGTTTTATGTCTGTGAGATGCAATTGTCGTATTGAGCTTACCACCACTCACTTTCCTTGACTTCTCTTTTCATTTGTACCGATAAAGTAGGATGTTGTCACCACCCACTTTTGTCTGCCACGAGAATGCACTCTTGACCATTGGATGCATTTGGGTTCATTCTTTTGTTGACGTCCACACCCCATAATGAAAAAGGGCTAGGGTGTTGCCAGGTTATAAAGACTCGAAGCATACACATGGATCCGTTATGCAAACTTCGGATACTTGAAGCACTTCCTGATATGCTACAATAGTCTGTCCCCATCGTCCATCAGTAATAACTCAGTCACAAGTTCTTTCTTGGACATCACATGTTCGTTTATGCATAGGCTGCCTACTCCATTATGGACTTCAGAGATGACCTTAATAGCTTCTGCTTTATGGTCTTGACTTCAGGCTTCATAGCAAATAGTGTATGACTAGTTCTTCATTAGATCTGGATAAGGCTTCATAGGAGAATGCGGGGTTGGATAGTCCTAGCCTCAAAAATTCTATCATCCCCTACTTGTATTCAAGAGGCGAGTATCTCTTGATGTGTACTTTTCTGTGGAGCTCGAGGGATCCCAAGTTCACAATTTTAAAATCATCCACAATGACATTGACCTTTGTACTAAACTTTCTAAGGGAATCCTCTACTTCAAGAGTCGGATCATCATCTTCACATCCCGAGCTTTGTCCAAACCCATGAGTTTGAAGTCTAACTGCAAATCTAAATCATATGAGTCAACTTCAAACTCAAGTGTTTTAACGAAAAAACTTGGCACATTATTACTTATAATTTTTGAAAGATTTCTCGTGTTTTTGTATTTTTGGCAGATATTTAATTTTTTCGACATTTTTGAAATATCTAGGTTTTTTTTGTATTTTGGAAATATTTGGATTTTTTTTGGTATTTTAGAAATATCTAATTTATTTATTTTTTTGGATCTTCTGATTTTTGGTTTTTTTTTTTTTTCTTTCTTTCGAACCTGAGCGAGACGGCGATGTGAACCATGGAATGCCTGATTTGGCTTAGGGAGCCAAACATTTTTTTTATTGTGTCGTCAAGGGGACTGCGAACCAACTACTGTCCTGCACTCCCTCCCCTCAGGAGGCAGGGCCAGACGGATCAGTAGGTGGGCCCTCACCGTTGTGCCCAAACGTCATGATGAATTCGAGATTGGGCTTTGAGTTGGTGTTAGATATCACTTTTTTCAGCTCATTTTCAATGTATTGTGACTCTTTGGATTCTTCCAGATTGGGTGAAACCCAAATTATGGTCCAGTCGATCAAGAGCAATTCTTGCCCCTTGCCTAATTCCTTTTCAAACAGCTCAGTTAGGCTCATTAAAAACCGCTCATTTGATTCACTACGGTGGGTCTCGGCCTGCCAAATGAATAGATGATCCCTTCTCTGATGGATCTGATTGATGTGTGGATGAAGGGATCATCCTCCTCTTGCCGACTTTGCCCTCCTTCGATACATCTGTGCTTTATTATCTCACCCATAGGAGGTTGATATTCCAGTCCTCTCATGCCCACATTCTCTTGATATTCGAGCTGATAATAAAAATGTTGGCACTCAATAGAGGAAAGACATAGTTTGATCCGATGGGACATGCAAGAGGAATGTAATTCACAGTCTCAATCTTGAGACTATGGTATGGGATGTCCTCACCGGAGCATTGTATGTCTATAATTGGGATATGTAGCTCTTGATGGTTGGTTGATTTTATTAGGAAGATTTGTTCGGGACTATCCGAAATGGTTAGCACTTTGTCTCTAAAAATGTACTTGACCTTTTGGTGAAGAGTCGAAGAGATAGCCTAGACTTTGTGGATCCATGATCGTTCAGGGAGGAGATGAAATGAAGCTGTGATGTCGAAGACCTAAAAGGTGATGGTTGATGTTTTGGGACTAATCAGCATCTCGACATGAATCTCTCCCTCGACCTGTCTCCCAGAGGCGGGAACCGCTCAGTCCTAGACTCCTCTTGAAGGATTGAAGACTGAGTAGACCTAGGCAAAAATGTCATTCTTGAAAAGTTACCGCATAATTAAAGTTGGGCCATGATTTTATTAGGGAATGCGGTATGTTGATCGAAAATGGGCATTTTCTTGGAGTATGACAGTTGGAGTAGGGACCAGATAATTAGGTGGTGCTCCTTGTAAGACAAAGGATGTATGAGCTGGATTGATTGGGGTTGGCTCTTGTAGACTTAGGGGCATGGAGATTGGATTGTCTAGAGATGCCCCTTACATATTTAAGGGCATAGAGATTGGTCTGGCTGAGTGTGCCCCCTTGTAGAACTGAAAGTATTGGTGTTGGGCTAACAATGATTAAATGTATGCATTGGACTGAATGATAAGGCAATTCTCCCTAAATGATATTGTTGATAAGGGTTCCTGATGAGATGGGGCATACTTGATGCGATGGTAGGGAATTCTGGAGGGTATAGTTGGTGGTGGCAACAGCAGGAGAGGTAACCACAATCGTTTGGTTGTCAATTAGATCTTGGATTGTATGCTTAAGGGCGAAACAATGGTCTTTTGTATGGCCTCTTAATTGGTGGTATGCACAGTACTCATTCTCATTATACTTTAGTGGCAAAGGGTTTGGTGGGGGCCTAAGCAGTAGATGTGTAAGTATTTGCCTTTGGACTAGCGTGACTAGTATGTCACTATAAGTTTGGGCTATTGGTGTGAACTACCTAAGTTCCCGGACCATCTCCATCTGCTAACTATGATTGAGGTACCAAGGAATCTCCCTTTGTTGTTATTGTTGTCATTGTCCCTCTTAAGGGGTGAATTGAGTGCCTTGGGTAAAGGCAACAAGATTGTCTTCTTCCGTTGGATGGAGTTCAGGAACACTTCTGTTACCGTTCTTGTATCCAGTAGGCCTTCCTTACACTATCCGTTGTACTGGGGAGGCCTGATGAGGCCACAAATGAGAGATCATCCCATCCCTTATTCCGACTTCAACTTGTTCCCCGACGCGGATGAGTTGGGTAAAGTTGGCATATGGATATAAGACGAGGTATCCAGAGATACTCGGGTTTGCCGAATGGATAATCATGTAAATTTTCTCCTCGTCATCAATGTATGTTTTCATTCTGACGGCCATGGCCCACCACCGTTCAACGTAAGTTGATAATGACTTATCATTCCTTTGCCTTAAGGCAGCAAGATCCTCCCTTATGGGCGCTACATTAAGATTGTACACGAAATAATAAATGAAAGCTTGGGAAAGTTGTTCCCAAGTTTTAATTCGATGGTAGTCTAATGGCGTGTACCAATCTAACGAATCGCCTTTCAAGGATTTCTAAAACAAACGGATCAACGCTCTGTCATTATCTACCACAGTATTAAGTTCTCTATAGAATGCTCTTAAGTGGTCCATAGGACACCCTGTACCATCATATCTTTTGAATTTTGGTACCTTAAAGTTTTGAGGTACAAAGATCCCTGAATTTGGTGGGTGGGAGATCTACCCCCCGCTGCCTCCATAACTTCCTCTACATCTCTTATAATTGTTCACGGAGTTCTTCGATTTCGGATGGATCTGATGAGAGGTGTTTTGCCCCTTGGAATTGACTGGATCTCCTACTAGGAAGAGGATGTTGGAATTGGTTGGGATTCCTGGTTGCGGTAGGTTAATTTTGGTAATGGCTCTTATTAATGAGAGGCTGTTGGAAAGGATTCTCAGCTGGAAAAAATTGTCCTTGAAGGTGACTCCCGTTATGAAGCGTGATCTAGTATGAACTGGATAATTATAGCCAGGAATTATGAAGCGTGATCCAGTATGAACGTTCAACAGTTGCTTCCATAGTAAGGCCCAGTTATATGGTCTGATGCCATAACTTATCATTGTTCTAGTAATGATATTGCAAGTCTCCGGTACAGTTTGGTCAAATCCAAATTGACGAGCAAATCTGTTTGGATAATATGGTTCATGCCAAAATGAACTATCTTCCCTCAATGGAAGAGTACTGGACCCGATGGAGACAAGAAATGAATGTTTGCCAAAAGAGATAAAACCATCATCAGTCACTTCTATGACCTCCGGAAAGCTAGTAAATAGAAATTGAAAGAAGTGTTCTCTATTTTTCTAGTGACCCAACCATTCAATCTTTCAATCATCCTTCTCAGTTGATAATGTTGGAGTGGAAGCCGATGAGGATTTGAATAGGCTCTTTCAGAATTAGCAAAGGTCCAAGGAAAATACACTCCTAGCCAGCCTATGAAGAAATGATAAGGAGCACAAACTAGAAAAGATTCAGCGGTTAAGCTTTTTGAGCCGGAAATGACATCTCCAAAAGCACGATATAATGAGCAAAGAATGCAACAAATGAAATGCAAAGCACGCTGACAAGCACAAAGATGGAATGACCAAATCATTGTTATATTGCAAATATTATAATCATTCTAAAATCTTTCAATATATTTCAAAATTATCAATACTTCATGAAACTAAATTGGAAAATTATGATATCTTGAGATACTAATTTCGATTAATTTGACAGGAAAGATTACCATTCGAAATCCTGGATTATGCAGACTATGAATAAAGAAGACGTTTGAAGAGATTGTTGTAGCAGGAGCAGCACTAAAGAACAATTCCCTAGCCACGAAGTTCAAAGAAAGAGTTGCCGGATTTGATCGAAGATATTGTTGCAGTAGGATCCGCATTGAAAGACAGCTCTCTGATCAAGTTACTCAAAGATGGAGTCGCCATAGCTGTTATAGTGGCAATTTCGATGAAAAGAGAATTGTGCGAATAAGGGAGTTAAAACTGTGGAGGATGCAATTGTGTCCATGTTCATAGAAATGAGCTTTATCTGATTGACCGCTATGAAGACAGTGTGCTTTTGTTGCTGTCGTTATCCTCCCTATTGAAATATTCATTCAATGCTTTTGATTGGGGGCATTCAGTCTTCTGTTCGAGCACAATAATTCAGTCTTCCGTTCGAGCATGATCATTCAGCCTTCTGTTCAAGCGCGACCATTCAACCTTCTGTTCAAGCGTGATCATTCAGTCTTCTGTTCGAACTCGACTATTGGAGATTTCGTTCAAGCGATCCTTCTCTGATGTGAAAGGATTTTTGTGCAGAAGAAGATCGAGACACCATTTGATTTCATAAAACAATCAAAGAAGGATCGAGGGGGCATCTGTTGGGGCACAAAAAATACTCAAGTCGATAGGAGTTTGGTTTGTTGCGCATCAAGGACCCAAGATAGGCATCCCTGGCCATTACACGGCCCTCTCTTTATCATCCCTCTTTGGAAAATCTGCCGCGATGAATAGTGCTACGATGAATAGTGCTACAATGAATAGTGCTGTGATGAATAGTTACGCGAAATATCAAGTTGCGCGACAAAGAGCTCCAGTTCGGAAAAAATTTCAAATGAAAGAAAGAGGTTAAAGGTACAGTATTTATAGGAGGAGCAGACCCGAGAAGAATTGTATGAGACCCGATCCAGACAAGTTGCGCGGGTCCACGCAACTCGAATCCTGAGCAGAAGATTTTAATCATTCATTTGACCTGATGATCAGCCAAACATCAGATCAAGGGGACATCTGTTGGAGCATGAAATTTGATTAAGGGAAAGAAGATCAAAGAACGAAGATTGAAGAAATGGACTGAAGAAAGCCGAGTTGTTCGGTAAAAATTAAGTTACACGAAGATTACAAGTTGCATGGGAATATAGCAGGATAGCGCAACTCATCATAGTTGCGCGAGTCCGCACAACTCATGATTTGGATGATTGAATAAGAAGCGTGTGATGATGCGAAGTGGGCCCATGGCACAAGATTCGAGTGTTCGCATGTGTGGAAGCCTATAAATACCCTCCTCCCCCTTGATTTGAGGGACTGGATTTCCAGAAGACCGATATCTCTGGCAGGTATTGAAGAGAGAAGAGAGGCAAAACTGCGCAATTCACATTGAGTTGCGCGAGCACACGCGACTCAACAAGGAGTTGCGTGGGTGATCTAAAGGGTAGCATATATACATTATTTTTTGGAGTTTTCTCCAGGGCATTCCGATATCCCTTCATAATATTAAAGACATATGTATGAAAGAAGAACCGCACAATTCTTCTCTCATGAAGACTCGAAGGATATGAGCCGAAATGCTGTCGAAATCAATATTAAATTCATTCAACACTTGTATTTTTATCATAAAGACTTCATCTTGGAATCAAAGGATAAAACGGATGTAAACGAATTCAGAATAAATAAAATGTGATGATTATTCTCTTCATCTCTTTTCTTTGTTATTATTAAGTGAGATAATTCCCAAATCGAATACCTTTCGTTTCTGGTCGAAGCAATGGGGAGGATAATAGAAAGTTGAGATGATTGGGGCACTAGGCGATGATACTTGTATAGTTTGGGCAGCCCCTCTTTGAATACATAAGAAAGTCCTGCAAAGCCTTGAGATTTTGGGCCACATCGGCCATTGATGCAGTAGTTGCTATATTACCAGCCATGAGCTTAGGTGATCCGGAGGGTGCCTTTTAAGCGCAATGATTTTTTTCTTCTTAGTTTTTTGTGTTATCTCTGGATTGGGTAAGCATGGGGTGTGTGGAAGCCTTGCATTGGTGTAAGCCAAAGATCGATGTTCATCTTCTTTAAAAAAAAAAAATTATGCAAAGTATGAATGCAAATGTTTATATGTAGAAATCCCCTAAGATTGGATTACATACTCTTTCGAGTCGCGTCGCAGCTAGTGCGAGCTAGTAAGTCCCAGGTGGAGTCACCATTCTATGAACGCTAGAAATCTGATCCCACGCTGATTTATGTTTGTTTTGGTTTGATGTGTGAACTGATTTGGATTGATGGTGCAATAGACTTGGAGTTGCCACTAGCCACTTAACTTAAAATCCAACAGTCGGCTAGAGCCCGCAGAATATGCAAAGCTTGAGAATCCGGAGACTCTTTCTTTAAGTTGACTCCTGATCAGCGACTTGGGATTTTGAGTAAGGGACCTCGGTTACAAAGAGGGAAGGTGTTAGGCACCCTCTCTGCACGTACGGATGTACGGTCTCTACTTCATGTGGTAAGATGGTCTTAAGGGATGGGATGATAAGATTGAAATGGGACTAGGCAGACTCGGATTTCTAAATGGCAAGGTCCGAAACTCCGGTAATCGCATAGCATACGTCCAGAGAATGTTTGGAGGGGTTTTTAGAATAGATGTGATGATGCTAAAATATCATTTAAAAGGGACTAGACTAACATGAGCTTCTAATGTGACAGGATCCAAAGTTCTGACAAGTCATAGAGCATACATTCAATGGTAACCTAGAGAAGCAAGGGGTTTGCGAAGGGAGGTGTAATGATGCGATATAAATACTAATGATGAATGTTGATCATTAGCTTGCACTTGAAAAGTTTTGAATGTTCTGGTCACTATGGTTGGGAGGTTTGGCTCATGTGAAGATGAGAGGTCATGGCGCAGCTAAATGAGACTAATGGAGGTTTAGAAAGGATGAAAGCTTTAGGACTTAAACACTCTTCTCTCTCTCTCTCTCTCTCTCTCTCTCTCTCTCTCTCTCTCTCTCTCTCTCTCCCTCACTTTCCTTCTCTTTGTTGGATGGTAGTGTTGTTTTTAAATAAAGAGAGGAGGGGGGTATTTATAGCCCCTTGGGATGGCTTTTGTGTAATTTGAGGGTTTATGAAGGGAAAATGATGACGTGACAATTTTGAATTGGTAAAGAAAAGAGTTATGCCATGTGGTGCTTTTTGTAGGTTGATGGGCTTGGTAATATGGTAAAAGTTGTAATTCTGGGGTTAAATAGGTCCTAAAGAGTTGACTTTTGAGGGGAGCAACAGTTGTAGCTCGGGGGGCACATCTGTCGAGGTGACACGGTAATTGGATTACCGCCAGTGGTAATTTGATTACCACCTCCTCATGGTTGCTTCCGAAGTTTAGCTAGTGGGCTTTTTTCGGGCTCGGAGAGTGGTCCAAAGCCCCTTTTTGGATATTTGGATAAAAAATTGCTCGAAACTAGCTCGAGTTGACCCAAAAATGGCTCGAAAAATGGATTGATTGTGGGTGAAGGTTTGGGCATGCTTTGGCTTGGGTGATGGCTTGAGTTAAGTTAGGGTTTGGGGTAATGGAATGGCTCAGGTTCGGCTAGGGTTTGGGAAATGGTTGCGGTTTTGGTAGGGTGTGGGGTTTAGGTTCAGTTCCTAAGGATCATCCATGCCTTATCAAGTTGCTAGTCTGGGTGGGGTGTCTACAGATAGGATCAAGTCATTGTAATTCATTAACAAAAACATATCGCGACGAAACAAAATACAACTTTTTAAAGAAAAAACATTAGATTGAAGTTTTTTTTTAATACATTTTTTTATTAAACTCTCCACAACCAATGAGAGAGAGCTTCTTATATATTTGTCATCATGGTAGGTTTCAATCACTGTAGTTCATCATCATTAAACTTGAATTGCAATTAATTTTATTTTCTTCACATTTAGATGATGTAAAGAGGAAGGAGAAACAAGTAGCCCACACAAGTTCCATGAGAAAATGGGCATATTTGTGTATGGATAAACTAATAAATTTCTAATTACATAATTAAGATCATCTGTTAGTGAGTTGGGTTGACCAAAGGAAGTGAGTTCAAATATTAATAAAAGATCTCCACAATGTAGTAATAAATTTATTAGTTGAACTATATACAAAAGATGTCAATTTCCTTGTGAAAATCTTACATGTTTTTTATGTCTCCTTCATGTTGTTATTCATCTAAACATGAAAATAAACAAAATATATTGGATTCCAAGTTATATATATGATGATGAATTACAATGACCCAAACCTATCATCGTGATAAAATCAGGTTATTGCAGTTCATTAACAAAAAGATGGGATATGTTCATGGTTAGAGATACCTAGGACTCAAAGTGAAGGAGCACCACTATCATCATGTGCTAGAGGAGTGTCATCAGGTGGAGCCTATAAACAGTGTTACTTTGATTTATTATATAAGGAATTACAAGTGTTAAAATTCTCAGTTAAAAAGAAATGTGGAATAGGAAGTAGTTACATGTGTACCACGTAGTATACAATCTATGTCCATAGGATTGCCGAGCCGTGACCAATGTATTACAACAATGCATCGATAGTTACCTGAAGTTGCGCTATGTTTTGAAGCGCTTTGTTGGCCTTCTTTCTTGCCTCAGCGGCCCTCTGTTCTGAATGGACAGCCCGCACCATAGACTCTTGATGGTTGGGTTAAGGGCCCCATAATGTGGAGGGACTAACTCCCATCCCCATCATCCTCACATGGCCATGCGTATCTTCTCTTATGACCTCGGAGAAGATGTTGTTTCTGGCCATGCTACTCTTAGAGCCTTCTAGTTGCTGGGACTCCCTTTTTTGTATTGCGCGTTGCAATTGATTTAACATAAACAATATAACATGTTTGAAAAACAAATATATATATATATATGTGTGTGTGTGTGTGTGTGTGTGTGTGTGTGTGTGTGTAAATGTAATTTTTGACACCTATACTTACAAGCAACTATTTCGTATCCCTATCTACAAAATTCTCATCTTTTCTTGTATGGGTTACTTTGAACATCTTCACCCGAGATGGCTTTGCTCCGTTGGAGAACTATATTTGTTAATAAGCAGATAATAATAAATTAAAGCACACATCAATACAAAAAAATAACAAGTTTCAATCTATCATATTTTACCCATTCATGCTTCCTTGGGAAGCTCTTCGTGCCGGTGGTATGGGGAAGCTTTCAAATCGCACAATTTTATTTATTTTTCTATTTGCACATCTACAAGGTGAAAAATGGAAAAGTGGACCAGCCAATCCCACTTCACTTGATCGGCATTCTGTGGGCAGTGTTTCTGTAACACTCCGATTTTCATAACTCGAGTATGGAACTTTACCCATGAAAACCTGAGTATTAACCCAGATGAATATAATATACATAAGATTCATATAAGTGGGCATCAAAAGTAAAGGGGAGAGAACTAATCATGATACACCATCAAGCACCATGGTTCACGCAAAATGTTAGAAAATACGAGTCCGCTCAACTAGGGACTCAGTACAAACCCAAAGTATCAAATGTCATAACAAAACTGCTAAAAGGAAAGATACTAAGAAGTTACTGGTTGATCCCATAGAACTTAGCTACATCCCGATAGGACTCTTCTTCGACATGCCTCTCTGTCTCTCTCCATAGTAGGATCATCTTGAGGATTTTCTTCGTAAACTCCACCATCTAACTTTATATCTACTTTATCTGTACGGTAGTATCATTCAAAGCATGAGTGGCCAGTTCAGTGAAAATTCTCCTCAAGATTACACACCATCGCATTAGTCAAATATAATTTTAACCAAGAAAACATACAAAAAAAATTCACAATGCAATCTTATTTAAATGCATGGACGCGCGAAATGCACAATAGCCTAGGGATGCATATCTAGTTGGCTTTGGTCAAAACCCACAAGTGGGGCGAAACCTACATGTGATCCCGAGTGGCTAGCCACCAACGAAAGTATATCAAGTACGAGCTCAAGTGACAAGCTCACACAAATTGGGTCAATCAATGGTAGTCTGAGAGCTAGCGAAACATAACACGACAAAGAATATGTGTTACAACATCCAGAATTAGCTATCAATAATCACATGTATGACATTAAATGCATGATTAGCCTAACCTTTATTGGTCTAATTACAAACAACCATTTTAAGAAAGCTCAAAGGTCACTATAGGGGGCTTGTCACCCAGCATAGGACGACAGCTTGGGCATAGTGTCCCATACCACCATCCCGGCTCATGAGACTCCAACAAGTGGGATGTCTAATGGTAACATCTTCAACTAGCGGCTATAATGTAGCAAGTGGACATTACCATCACAAAGTTATCCAAAATACTTCATCCAGAGCCCCATAGGCATGAATGATTCACGAGATAGTAAATCCACAACCAAGTTTCCCTCTATTTGATTTTCCAAAATGGCCACTAGTTCGAGGGACCATTCTATATAGATGACCACTACCCTTCAAGTTTATATTTCAAGTCCAATTTTTCATTATTCCACATGATAATTCAAGCTTCATAAACAATCCATAGGGTATGTGAAGGTGTTCATGTGTAACATGTAAGTGCTTATGCTAATTAAACGTTGTGCAAACAACTTGAAGATTCGTTTAAATATCTATCACAAGTAAGCATAGAATAAAACTATCCATTATTGATGAAAATAAAAAGTAAATTATCACTTAACTAATACAAAGGCGGAAAGCCCAAGGGGAAAGATCACCTTATGAGTCGAATTGCCTACTAATGTCTCTAGGGAGTGCACATGCCCTCGGTATCAAATCCTTGATTATTATCCTGATTGAACTCAACTTGGTGAAAGACTAAGTTATCCTTCACGCTAGACTTCTGACCAAGATAGTTGCTTGAGATTCAAGTCCAATCCTATGTTAAAAGCATTCTCTAATTAGATTGAAATGTGGGATATTATATTGAATTAGAACCAGAAGTGGCATGAGTTACAACCTAGATTTACATGAATCTAAATGAAGTGTTTGGGAAAAAATAATTTTCCAACATAATAAAGTTTAATTCCTGACTAAATCGGATTTAAATGTTATAGCTCATAGTTTCCACTACCCTTAGGTGAGTGGACTTAGCTTGACTCAACTTGACCAAATCGAGCTCAACCTCATTCGACTCAAAGTAATTAGACCTATGCATGAAATTTAAAATCTCAATCACTTGCATGAAATCCAGTAATTCAGACATTGATTTAAGTGACGATTCCAGATAAAGAATCATACCTCGATCACTCGAACTAGTTCGACTCGATTCTAACTTGATCGCAACTCAGTGAAGAGATTCGAATCCCAATTAGACCCCCAACAATGCCCCACTCAGAAGGACTTACTGAGTTAACTTAGTAGTGAATTGGAATAACCCGATGGTGAACGGAACAACTTGGTTTCTGCTGAGTTGCTAACCTAGACCGGCCAGAGCTTTAATCCAGGCAACAAGACCAGTGCCTGGACTCAGTCAACCCCAAATCATGCTCGAACTCGGTGCGAGTAATCGAGTTGACTCGTCAGCAACTCAGTGCTGCTACCACCTCCTCTTCTCTTCCTTACTGAAATGTCCAGCAATGAACTTTAGGTGAATTAGGCCCAACCCAAAGGCAACTTGGTCCCAAGGACTCGACAACTTTTGGAGAACAACCGCACACCCCTCTATCTGGTTCTTCTCCTTCATTGTCTCAGTAAAAGTCAATTAGAACTCTGGATGGATCAGAGTATGACTCAGCACCCTGATTGGGTGGGGACACGCTAGGTGTGACTCAACATAAGACAATGACTTAATAGCGAGTCAGGCTTCAAGGCGCAACCTGACGGAGGTAGAGCTATGGGAAACTTGAACTAGTAGCCTCTCCATTTGATCTTCTCCTTTGCGATCACACTCTTTGGACTCTTGAAGACTCGAACTCGCTCAGAAAACTTGTTTCGAGCCACAACTCACCTCGATTTAGTGCGGCAGAGCCCGAGTTGATGCTCTCTCTATCTCAGAAATTCTAGGTTTTGAGAGGCTTGCCTGAAAAGGAAAGAGGCAACGTTAATTATGTTTTGGAACCTTCGGATGTAACTAATCGGAGGATTAGTCGTCAAGTCAAGAGCCTTAACACGTACATTTGAAGTGATGAGATCTAATTCCACTTGTATGGGTGGAGACTAATGCTAGAGATGTATTTTTGGCAACATGACCCACCGAATGAATGTCCCGGATCAGGGAATGGGGCCCACTAATCACGAAGGATTTCATAGTCAATCGGAGAAGATGAAGTGGTTGATCATGGCAACTTCTGATATGTGGTTTGATTATTTGGTATATTGCTTCTAGATGGACTGGATCGGTCAACTAATCACTGTGGAACTCACCCATCATCTAGATATTCACAAAAATGTTTTGGGTTTTGAGATTGTTGACCGAGGGCAATAACTCGTGTATAAATAAGATTTTTCGTGAGAACTTCATCCCAAGCGAGAGGATCTGTTGGTTGCCCTAAAATCAACTACTAGGATGTGTTGGACAGATTTTAGAAACTTCCAAATGGCTAGGATCGAGCCACACCTTACAATGGAAAGATTCTTTCACCAAGCGAAGGTTACAGGTGGAAGCCCTAAAAGAGGGGGTGGTTGGAAGGTTGGGATGGAGTGAGGAGAGAGTGCATGGTTCGCTAGCAAGGATTCCCGATTTTGGCAAATCAATCCGCATTTAACTCCTATTTATGCTGGAGATCATGTGCACGCACACGTGTTTCAATGAGTGGGGAAAGTTGGGTCTAGTCGAATTCATCATCCGCACCCGATGGACGGCTTGGATCATCTAGATGTCTACTCAAAGTGGGCCAAAATTCAAACAGTGGGGTCCCTTGCTATGACAGGAAAAATGAAAGAAGGAAGATGACCGAATCAGGTTTGGTCGGGTCAACCCACTTTGACCAGATTGGCTATACGGTGCACAACAGGTGCGCCTATGCTGTGTACATGCACACATTCAAGGTGCCATCCACAGTGACCCATCAAAACATCCACACCGTCCAACCGGTTCTACTTTACCTGCTAGGACTTCCCTCCAACTATCAGGTAGATCCAAGGCTCAAGTGGCCCACAACCCCCAAAACTTGTGATCATTCTCCACTTTCAGAAAATCTGACGGTCAGAACATATCATAAAATTAATGTCTTAATGATCTAGGTTCCTAGGTTTATTTACATAGAACATAATAGAAAATGCTCTAGTCATATAGAGTGATCCTATGAATGGTCTTCACTGATCATATTAAAGGCCAATGATCAAATGGTTAAAATCAGTGGGATCAACATGATACTTGCATGCCAGCCGAAAAAATTTGCTCTTAACCAAGTGAAGAGTCTAGATTAAAGGATTAGATTGTTTATACCAATGCAACAAGGAGAACTATAATGTACAGTGCTATGAGAAAAGGCAACTATACCACTACACTGAAATCGCTCTTTAGGAACGGTTTTCAACTATGGCTAAATAGGGTGTCGCAAAAAAAATTAGGGACGGTTTAAAACCCTCTGAAAATTTAAATTTTTGAACAGTTCTAAACCGTTCCTAAAATAGGGTGTCGCAAAAGATTAGCGACAGTTGAAAACTGTCGCAAATTTTTAATTTATTTTTTCTTATTTATGAATTTTTTTCACATAGATCCTGTATTTTTTTTAAAATATTTAAAACTCAAAAAAATGTTTCAGTATAATTAAAAATAAAAAATGACTGTAGAAATATAAAATAGAAATGTAAGAAACAAAAATCAAATTTTTGTTAACAAAAAATATCCCAAATATCGCAAATCATATAAGATAAATCTATCAAAATATAAGCTAGTTCACACTTTTGTTAGTTAAGGTAATGATTACATTCAAACTGAAGTGTAAAGAAAAGTAAGATTAAGAAATAAATTTTGGATAGTTTGGATTAAACCACCAAAATGATTGTAGTTGAATTCCAAGTCTTGAATGGACCTGAGTTTTGGGATATAAGAAGAAAATGTGGTGGCGAATGTGATGGACAAATTGGATATCAAATGCACAACTTATGGTATCTAGTGTAGATGTGTCATGAACCAAAAATTAATCTTCGTAGTTGAGGGTCCAATTATCGATGGAGAATCGCTCTAAAATCACACTAATCCAGGCATCCTAACCATCCATTTTTAAAGGGCTATCAATTGCATTGTTAAATGTAATATTGTGGGTGGTTTAAATCCAAAGGAAAAAACTTGAAGGTTAATATAATTTGTGCAGTTTTTTGGTCATGTTCCAACCACAGCTTGCACCTCCTTATGGCCTGTGTTAATGCATGTGCCAAACATACTAGTTTATTTTAAAATATGAGAAGAGATCAGAACTACAAAGAGAACAAATCTAACTAAAATTTCATGTTCGTCATGACACCACCATAAATGGATACACAAAAAAATGAAAAAGCAACTTACCTTAGTAGAGTCAATTATTCCAACAGCCATCAAATCCTCATATTTTTCCTGTTGCAGCATTGTAGCCATACTTCGGATTGTGCTGGCAAGAACCTGAAGGGAACAACAATCAAAATGGCACTATTCAATGCAACAGAATATAAAAAGCTTCAAAAAGTTTCACCAGCCTTAATTCAGTTTGATGGTGTAAGCATCTTCTCAATGACTACACTTTCATTGACACCTGCATTTTTGGCAATCAACTTAAGTGGGTAGCTTAGAGCCATCCTAATAATCTTTGCTCCAACCTACAGACGAGTCAAAAAAACTAGAATCAAGACCCATATTACAAACACAAAATAGATGTGCAAACCAAACATCAAACTCTTTTTCTTTTTTTTTCATCAAGCATTCATTTACCTACCTTCTGCTCATCATTTTTAAGAGTATCCTTGATAGAATCCACCTTGGATGCGAGTCTCAACAGCGTATAGCCACCCCCAACAACAACAATACCCTCCTCAACTACTACCTGAAAACATCACACACATCAAGAAAACAAATGATCCTGGTTTGGTTGAAACATCAAGCATGGAAATAGCTCGAGACTGAAAAATGGCCCCAAATCTGGAAAGAAGAAGATACCTTGGTTGCATTAAGAGCATCTTCTACCCTCAACTTCTTCTCTTTCAGTTTTGTCTCTGTTTACGCTCCAACCTATCCAGTAGTGCCAAGAATGTTGGGGAATTGAACACATTTATACCAATTTGTAGTTCAATCATAACCATCATGTTTGAGGGAGAAGAAAATTCCTAAAGAGTACCTGAATGACAGCAACACCACCAGAGAGTTTTGCTATTCTTTCATTAAGCTTATCTCTTTTATAATCCTGTTCAGCAGCCTGTAAAACCCAAAATATATATGCCACTAAGGATGCTCAATAGCTGAAGGATGATGGAGAAGGAAAGGCCAAGAACAATTTAATTCTTGAAAAAAGAAAAATGAAAAATAAAAACACCTCAACCAAAAATGTAATTTGCTCTTCTCAAACTTCACCTAAAAGTTAAACACTATGTAACAGATGGAATTTACTCTTCTCAAAGTAGTTAATCTCCATTTGAAAATATAAGTATTTAAGTGAAAATTTGAGGAAAAGGACTGGTTCATATGGTTATCTAGCACCTTTTTTCTAAAAAATGAAATAAAATCGGATATATAACCAAAAAAAAAAAAACAGGGAATATGTAGGTTCTAGAGTTCCTGTTGCTGGAGCCTGATGCAATTTGAGATGAGATGTGTAGTTATATAATGATTTAATTTCCTCAAATATGAAAGTGAATCATCACAATTCAGGCCCTTCTAAGGCATCATAGTAGCGATCTACTGGTAAAACCTCAATTTCAGCAGTCTGTGTACTATTAACCTCTGGTTCTGCTTCCTGATGCTTTCCACGTAAGTTTGAGAGCTGCCTCTTGAGTCTTCCTGACCATGTCTTGAAAGAGTCGTAGCATTTGTCCATAGGCTGATTATTCTTCAAATCCATCTGTTGTTGTTCCAAAGGATTCAGAGGAAGCTTTCCCTCTATAACTGCCTTAGCATATGCATGGCCTGCAGGTATGGGTTGAGAATGTAACTTTTTCCTGTTCTGGCTATCGTGTGTTAGAAACAGGAGCTTTCTTGAAGGTGTGTGGTCTCATGGTTGAAATTAGATCCACCTTTGTCGCTGAAGAGAATTCTTTTGGTTCCTTCTAATCTTGTTTGTTCTTAATTCTCTAACCCTACATTCATGGTGGTTTTTTATCGTTCGTTCCACCACAATCTCCACTGAAAATAACTCAAGGAAAAATATACAAATAAAGGTTGCAGAGTCCAACCTTTAGCCGACCCCAATTAGTTGGGATAAGACTTAGATGATGATGAGATAATCCATCCTTTGTCTTGTTTCTTTTGGGAAGGGAAGTTGCAGTTAAGGAAACCAGTTAGTGGTGCCAATCAAGGGACTCAGAACTCAAGATCGTAAGGCAAAAAAAAAAAACTTTCTTTCCACAAGGCAAAGTCATCTTATAACCCATTAACCAACTGAAACGTGAAAACAAATCCTTCCAAAAAAAAATCACTGAAGAGTGCAAATAAGAAGCCTAAAATCTGGCAAAGAACAATTTTATGTAATCTTTAAAAAGAAAAAGATGGACTCACAAAGTTTTCAAGCTTTTCATTTACATATGAAGGGATTGGTCCAGAAAGATTGCAATTCCTCAATATCCTGCGAAATAGAATCAAACATTTATGTAATTTGTTAACACTAGAATGTTAGCTTCATAAAGAAGACAAAGATAGAGCAAAAATAGAGGCCTTTGTGCTCTCTATGTAAGACTTTTCAACAATGCAGTCACAGATTCCAAGCATTGCACAATCAGAATACAAGAGAATACTAAAGAAAGAAGCAAATCTAAAAAGATCCAGAAACAGAAAACACATATAAAGAAAGGTCTAATGATCTCTTTGTAAAACCTTTAGTACAATGCGATCACCAAATAACCAAAATACATAAAAATACAACAGCAAGGTTTGCCAATGTCAGCACATGAGATAAAGAAATACACACAGAATATTACCGACTTGCTGTGCGAAACTGTAAACAGATTCTCGTAACAAATACAATAGTAAAACCCATAACAGACACGAGAATATATTCATGACAGATGCACCAATAGATTTACTACTTTTCACAACAATGGTCCTGAACCATGGGCCCCACATGTTGAGTGAAAATGAATGTACTGCTGTGGAAAACTAGAGTGAAATTTTCTAACCACCCACCTGTTGGGCAGACCAGATTAATTTTTAGCCCAGTCATTTAAAAGACACTGGTAGTTCTTCTGTCTTCCAAGTCAGAAGCATCACTGTTGGTCTGGACACCATTGGAGCCATTTGCCATGCCTACAAGATCAGCTGAATTTTCCAATTTGTCGGAGGGAATGCTGTCTGCTATAGTCTGAGGGCCTTCTATTATATCTTCAAAATTTTCAAAATCATCATCGACAGACATTTTGTAACATCATATTCCTGAAAGATGACAATTCGTGTTTGTATCAGAAACCAAATTATAAAATGCAAGTTCACAACCTAGTTATCTAAATAATCTTCAGAAGCTCTTAACATAGAGGTGGCTTTGCTTTTAGAACTTCGGTAAGTATAAAGAGGCATCCACAAGCATATTGAGGGGGTTGCTGAAGTGCAACCTGTTCAAATAACTTTGCATATCAGTATGCTATGATGTGGACTTAAAGATTAAAGAGTACGTCTTACTCATATGCAAGTCAGAGGTGGTGACCTGTTAAGTCAACTACCATTTTTCCTTTCGATGAATCCAGGACAAAAAAAAAAAAAAAAAAAAAAGATTGAAAATACAAAACTAAAGGCGCTTTATGAAATAACAGACGATCCCCTGAATCAAATGTAAACCTAATGCTGAATTTGGTTGGCCACGTGCTCTCCATGTCAAATTTGACGCACTGAATTGGCACTTTCCTCTGCATTATTGTGATCTTGGAAGTTCTTGAAGAACTAAACACACCAACAATTGCAATTGAGAAGAGCAAACCTAATGTGGAGAATGGGGCCTATCAAAATCAAGATTAGTCTAATCCAAATTTGCATGAACTGCTACCAAAATAGACACTGGATCTATTGACAATGTGTCCTTTTCCAAAAATTTTAATGTTTGGGGTTGGAAGCATACAATAGATTTTATTTTACTGTTTAAAGAATTGTAATTCATCTGTTAAATATGCATAATTCTAACTGATATGCTGCCATTATAAACATCACTATCAAATGATTCATCCCCAAAGCAACATGAGAGAGAGAGAGAGAGAGAGTCTGAAACAGATGATTTTCTGAGAAGTTTCTGATCAGGATTGATTAGCTATCCCTTCAAATAGAAACATAGAAAACATATTAGGATTCTATTACTATTTCAAGCAAATATTCATCCTCTAGATGCAAATTCTAGTTAATTTCTTTACTTCATTGCATATAAAGACAAACAGTTGTATTTTTTGAAAAGTTATAAATAGAAGCACTTGTTTGCTAAAGAATCTTGGATTAGAAAAAAGGAAAAAAAAAAAAAAAAAAAAAAAATCTAATGCATTCAACATAAACAAATTATAATCGTTTCATTAATGACCCACAAATTCAATATGTAATTGCAGAATTGAAATTATCCTGAAAAGGGAAGCAACTATCATCGAGACATTGGAATTATTGGACTGAAATGGAATTCATCTACACTTGAGAGATAATTGCTTTCTAGGTACAAAGGAAAGAGTAAGAAGCCCTTCAGAATTTGGATTCATCCAGAGAGAAAAGGGCATAACACATTGCATCCACCACAAAAGGCGTAAATACTCAAATGCACTAACAAGAATATATAGATTGGTGTTGCTGATATCCGACTCTCAATATTGCAAAACCAGCTTAAGTACAAAAGCAGGGAACAATAAAACTGAAACACCTCCCTCCAGGAGTGAGGCTTGATTAGTTGGATGCCACTCGCATAAGCTCTTATTAAAAAGTTATGAAAGTCAATTCTACTCAATACGGTTGGCATAACATTGGGATTATCAATCCACACACACTCATTGACCTATTTGATGCTTAAACACTAAAGAGATATATGCCAACAATACTATTGTAATTTGGAGACTGCAAAAGGTACCAAATGCATACGGACTTCATTAACCCCAAGTGCAGTCTTCAGAACCAGTTTTGTAGTTTTTCACTAAGTAGATGCTTCAAATATTATTTCTACAATGCTATTAAAAGAACAAGAAAAAAAATTTCTTTATACAAAAGGAAATAATTAGAAAGACAAAAAAGATTCCAAGGCTCAAAGAGTATTACCTGCAAATAATAAGTGTACGCCAGACCTTCATAGGTGCTCAAACTTCTTGTAACGTCCCAAATTTTATGCCAACTTGGAGATAGACGTCCTAGGCAATGGGTCTATCATAACACATTATCGACTTCTCAAAACTCAATCCCAAAGTCTCAAATCCCCTTTCCAACCCATCTCCTTCAAAAATCTCACCTTTCACCACCTTGTTCTTCAAATTGTTCTAAGTACTTTCATATTAGACACTAATCTTAAAGTTTAAATGATGAAAGACAATACTTAAACTAAAATTTACTACAAATAGTAAATATACAAATAAAATGGGTTTTTGATCATTAAACTTATGGAATCTCATGAAATAAATAGGTTATTTGGATAGATCAGCTTCTCCTACCCAAAATCATATATTGCACGTCGAATAACTTATTCCTGTTTGCAAGATACACTCGTTTCAAAAGTTGCGTGACAAAATCACCACCAAACAGCATAACGGGGTGTAGCGCCACCGCCCGGTTAGCGGCGTGCCGCCAATGCACCGAATTTCGGTGGACCCTCGCTGCAATTTTCTACACTTTTCGACTAACTTCAAAAAGTCATATCTCCCTCAATATAACTCCGATTTAAGTGATTCAAAAGTCAGATTGAAGCTTGATAAGTTTAGTTTCATATAAAACTAAGTGAAAAGTAAAATAAAAAATTTTAAATAGTTGAATTTAGGTTGATGTGACAACTGTCCAAAAATTATTAGTTCGGACAGCTACTACTTCTAGAATTTTTAGAATTTTTCTAGAATACGAAATCTAATAAAATTTGGTGGAGATAAAGTAGACTTGATGATGAACTACTAGAAAAATAATTAAAATAATATACTAACTAAAAGTGCCAAAAAGGGACATAGAACTATCCTAGGACCTTATTCTGTCGTAATTAGGGCGGAATTTAGTTAAGTACTAAACTAAATAAGTAGTGGATTTAACTCGAACCACCATTTCCACAAATGGCAAGACCTAAAATCATTAATGTCATTGACTCAACGTCCCTTACAAACTTAAGAGAAATCCCAAGAGCCTATCGCTCTCGGGAGTACATTGAAACTCCGTATCGGACCTAGATCGCACGTCGAAGGTCCGATGACCGCGAAACTATAGGATTATTTCCGTCCTATTGGGCTTGACAACCATCGGGGGAATCGAGCCCAGATAGTATTAAGAAATGCACAACTTGAGCCCTGAGTGAAGTGTGTAAGAAACGCGAATATGTTTGGAAAATATATGGGAACTTAAGTGAATTGGGTCATTCGCTCATGCACGAAATTGAGGATTTCGGACCGTCTATTTCTGACCAAAATTCATCCATGGGAAAAGGAAATTTCCCTACACATATCCGTATACTTGTGGCCCCGATCGAGTAAGTATGATCGTTGATCTGACATGGGTCCTCCACGGTCGATCAGCTAATCCGACCACACTAAAATACACAGCATGGCATAGATCCATTATCAGGGAACTTACCCTACGACGTATGTGAGTTGTGGACCCTCCTATGGGTCCTGTGTGTCAAAAATAGTCACCCTTTGGATAGAAACCAAGTATACCATGGCCCTGGGGCCATTTGAATCAGTTTTGGGCCTATATAAAGCCCTTAAACCACACCATTTCTATTCCATACGAATTTCTCTAACCCTAGGAGCGAGAAGAGAGAAAAGAAGAGAAAAGAGTAAGGAGAGAAGAGAGAAATAGGGAGATCGTTGCTGTGATTCTTTCCCTCTACTCCACGTGCTGAATCACCTCTCCTGTTTCGCTACACGATCCATCTCAGCTACGATTTGGGTAAGAAATCCTAACCCTAATCTTGATTTAGAGATCCAAATAGAGTAATCAATGAAATATCTAACCTATTTCATTGTTTAGGCGTTCGACGTTCCGTTTTCGGGAACGTAGGATTCGAACCGTATCCAAATCGAGTATTCCGATGAAAGGTGCGGACTATAAACGTTTAGGTTATGGTTTTCAATGCTTTCAATGTCAGCTAATGATTTATGTCTGACTTGATTGTTGTCATATTGTTGTAGATATGCCGATTCCTGTATAATATACATGTTTGAACTGTGTTAGATAAAAGATCCATTTCATGTGTTTGTTGAAATGTTTGAATGAGCATTTGAATATGATTTGAGCTTGTCGTGATTACTGATCTAGGGTTAATCATCGTCACATATACGTTACTCTCTCCGTATAAGGAATTGCTAAAATATATGTTGTAACTAACCTAGTCTATGTATTTGGTATAGTGTAGTCTAAGTGTTTGTTGAATTGTCTAAATGAGAAATTGTTGATGATTTGTACTTATTACGAGTATTAAGATAGTATTTTGCATTACCTTGTACGTATGTATAATTTATTTCATGTAATCATATTTGCCTCTACGAAATTTATGGATAAAATGCAAGTGTTTGTTAACATGTTCAAGGTGTTTGATAAAATGCTTAAATGAAGTATTTACTTGGATTGTTTGTCAAATGTTGAAATGCCTATCACATGTATTTATTTGTTGCATCTGAGTAAGATTGGGGCTACCGCATAGCTCAGGCAATCGGTAACCTTTCCTATTCGGGTGGCTGAATTAGTCACGCCACATTTGGGAAAATCAGATGAATCTGGGTTGTACGAAGATTGTCGACAGTGGTTAGGCTACATGGGGTGCTTATGCACTCCACGTCGATTAAATCAGCGTATGCCCGTACTAATCGAACTTCCCTAACAAACCGATTGGCATATTGTATGTTCACCATGTTGGACACTACTGCTTGAATCTAAGGTACCCCTTACCAATATAAAGACCCGTTTCAACCATGGTACCATGATCCGCTAAGACTCATGAGCCAGGCATGGTGGTATGGGACACCGTGGTCGAGTTGTCGACCTATGCTAGGGTGACGAGCCTCTCCGTAGTGACCAGTGAGCAACCCAAACTCGTGATCCGGGCATGGTGGTATGGGACACCATGTTCGAGCTGTTGGCCTACACCGGCGCAGCCTGGCTGCGGTCCCAGCATGGGTTGGGGTGAACCGTCTGATCCGGACCCCCTTCGAAAATAGCGCTCTAGTTGGTAGGGCATTGGTGGAGTGACCTCGATTATAATCTTTTGAATTTGCCTATCGACTACTTTTCATTAGGGGTGATGCCCTACAACTTGCCTATCGTATGTGACTAACTAGTATTGATGACCATAGATGGATCCCCGTTTTGAGTTAATGATGAAAAGGGAGGTACCTTAGCTTCCCGAATCTGCTGTTTGAATAAGCCTAATCAATTACTTGGCTAACACGATCATGCACCGCATTGCATGTGCTTTGGCATGGAAGTGCACGTTTAGGGAGTTTGTCATGTGCGAATGGTTGAGGAAGTCTCTTGAGGGAGCTTTATGCGAGGGCATGCGTCATTTCAGCATACCATCTCTGCATTAATAAGAGTACTTAGGACATGATTGTCGTATTGCTTTATCATTACCATTTGACTGAATCGATAACATATTAACCTTTCCTTTATAGTTCCACTGAATTAGCTACTCATTCCCACCTGGAATGGTGTTTTAAAACACCAACCAAACTATGGTTTAGATGCAGGTACTGATGTAGTCTATGGTATGGAGCAGGACTACATGAATGAGGAGGAGGAGTTCTCCTACTTTCAATTATCAGGCGGGTCGATGTAAACCTAGTGCTGATACGCAGGGTAACACTGGGATTTTGGTTTAGTTGAACACTTTACATTTCCCTTTTGTATATTTTGAAACAATACTTGTATATATTCAACCTGGTTACATACTCATACTCTAGAGTTGGTAAACCACCCACATATTTAAATATATATGTTTCAGTCTTCCGTTTGCTTAGTTTAATTATATCCAGAGTATGATATGTTGTTTTAGTATAATCTCACTCATGCTTAACCCATTAATATGAGTGAAATCTGAACATTTTCATCCATGTTGCATAAGTGATGCACCGGATCTCAGGAGTTGAGCTTTGCTCGACCCTCGAAATCCGGAGCGTTACACTTCTGGTCGAAAGGGCAAGTGAGCTTCATTCAAATTCCACAATTAGTCATGGTGTGTAGTAACCAATAGTTCCTACAAGGAGCATCCATTATATGAATAACACCAGAACAAAAAATGAAAAAAGCCCCTAGTCAACTTCAACTCATTCTATAATAATTCAATAGCTTTAACGCAAAGCAAGTAGCCACCACTGAAGTTTTTAAGCTGAGAGTCCATAGCATGAAAATAGCAATTAATGTTATTAACTCACTCATTCTGTAATAATTCAATAGCTTTAACACAAAGTAGTAGCCACCACTCAAGTTTTTAAGCTGAGAGAGTCCATAGAATGAAAATGGCGATTAATGTTATTAATACAGTTTACAAATTTGCAATTACAACAGTAAGGATATATCATGACATGTTTAGCAAGATGCGTGAAGTTTTAAAAAGTGCATGCTTGTATGTATGTATTGTCACACCCCAAACTCAGAAATCGGGCTCATAGAATTTCCGATTGCCGAATCCGGCACTGACAACCTCCGTAGTACCCCATTCTCGGCTTCCAGCGCCCACACGCCCGATTCCGTTCCTAGGATCCTACAAGGAGGATTTTCAATGTGAATTTTTTTTTGTAAAGGAGCGTAACCACAAGCATAACCAAGTCATAAACGACAATATCACCACATATTCACTATAATAAAAAAAAAACTTTAGACTACAATACATAAAGGGGGAATACAAGACAAATATTAAGGCTCCGGAAGCTCAGCCGTACGCTCCTTCCTCAGCTCGGACTGCGTCCTAGCGTCATCTGCACGCACAATCATGCATAAGCTTATAGAAAGCTTAGAGGTGGTGTAAGTGTGTGCGCAAGGTAAGTGCCAAGTATGCAATATCAAGTAATACGAAAACATGCTAGTAAATCCATGAATGCTATTAGCCGCACCAAGGCTATGTAATGCAAGGCCTACATGGCCAATGTTATATGCGAGATGCAACTCAAGCATACCAATCATCATCCAAATCCACATATCAATACAGCTCAACTTTGGAATATCACCGGGGTCTAGTACACTCTACACCAGATCGCCGCCCACTAGATGCACAACCATGTGAGTGGAAGAGACCACACTATTCGACAGACCAATAATCGGCCAATATCTACCTGGCACGTCGATAACGGATCCATTTATGAGCTGGTCAAACTCAGCCTAGCTATGCCTCATACCCTTGGGTGGATAAGGCCACACCCCCTTCCAACCGACCACGACACAGTGTGAAATGCGGCCTAATGGTATACGGCCCTCGTGTGCTCATGTATCCACTCGGTCTCAAAGCTGGAGCAACCTCCTGGTACCATAAGGGTTTAGGGACTTTCACCCAGGGACACCCTTGCGCCCTAGTATTAGAACCAAAATATTTTGGTATCCAATCCTGCCATCCGCGATATGCCTGTGGAGGCCACAACCCTGATGTCACTAGGGCGTACAGTGATCATATCACACAATGCAAGATGCATGAGTCATACTTTCCAGTCATACATCAATCGTGCGCGTACCGCGCGCTCATGTGGGGCAACTCCGTATATCAGGGAGTCCTATAAACAATCTACCCAATGACATATGCTATGATCAGTCACTCCTCATATCAATCATACATACGATGCGTATGGGCATGTATCACGATGCTATGCTAGCACAAACTCAATGTCCTACTAGACTAAGTACACTAGCATGATTATCAAATATAGCAGGCGATGATCAGCCTTAACCGGTATGTCACTTATAAGAGTAGGGGCTGAACGATACGCCCCATTAGACATATAAAAGTCTATATGGAATGGTCTATGTTAGACTATCATAACCTACTCTAGGTACTAGCATATCATATGCCCTAAGGTGGGGTCCACTAAAGGACTGTGGGTCTAACCCATGCATTAAGGTAGTTTTCACACATTGGATATACCAAATATGATACCACGTATTCTTCCGTCTACGGCAAGGGGTGATGATGTACTAAACAATGGTTATACCAAATCTAATACCACATATTCTTCCGTTTACGACAAGGGATGGTGATGCACTAATGTCAAGGATGGACCTCACACTTGTCTCAACAAGGAGATGGATGATGTGGAAGATATGTACATGTCATGAGGTCCTAGCAAATGGGGTACAAGGGTAGGATACGTCTCTCGTGGGGAGTGAAGTGGGTACACAACAAGGTTTACAGGGTGACCTAACCGGATGAACAATTGGGCTTCCTTAATTTCTTATCATGAATAAACTGGGCTTCCTTATGGGGTCTGTTACATACACAAAGTGGGCTTGGTGGAGTTCATACATCTAGGATGATGTGTCCTTTTAAGTGGATTGGGTGGCTCGTTCAACACCTAAGTGGGTCGTAGGTATGGTCACTGATCTTAGGTAGAACATGTATCTAGGTGGGACACATTCCTCTAGAAGGCCCGATATGAACATAATGTGGGCTCCAAGGTTTGGACAATCCTACAGGGCATGGTGGGAAGGTACTAGCATCAATGGGGACCCAACGGTTTGGGTTAGCCCAACAAGAGAAGGTGGTTTACCTCTACATCAATGGGGGCCCAATGATTTGGGATAGCCCAATAAGGGAAGATGGGTTGAAAATTGGGTATCACAGTGGGCCCTACAAGGTATTATTTTCAATGGTGGATCTAACTCTCAATGGGGCTCATGGCCCTATGAGATCTAGAAGAGTGGATGAACATCTTATAAATAACACATACATTATGGTGGGACTCATAAGGCAGCCCATGGTCCAGAAAATGGATGGACAGTGTACATATAATACATTAATATGGTGGGACTCTACTCAAGGCTGGGGTAAAAAGAGAGGATGGGGAGACGGGCTTGATGGTGGGCCCTAAGATGGTTCCCAATGGTGGACATTTTGTCACGACCCAAATCCAGAAATCGGACTCACAAGAATCCCGATCGCCGAATCTGGTGTCGACAGCCTCCGTAGTACCCCATTCTCGACTCCTAGCACTCATACGCCAGATTCCGATCCTGGGATCCTACAAGGAGGATTTTCCAACGTACGTTTATCTCGTAAGAAGCATAACCACAAGTTTACCCAATTCACAAGGCAACATCATCATCACATATCCACTAATATAAACATTTGAATACAATGCTGAAAAGGAAATACATATGTCAGAATCAAAGCTCCAGAGGTCCACTGCATGCTCCAAGCTCAACGCTGCTATAACCTAACACCACCTGCACGCATCTATCGTGCATAAGCTTATATAAAGCTTAGTGGGTGGTGAAAGTGTATGCACAAGGTAAGTGTCAAGTAAGCAATATTAGATTAATCAGCGTAAACGGAAATACTGACAAGCCCATAAATACCATCAGCCTTATCTAGGCTATGCGATGCAAAATATAATAAACCAATATCATGTACTGATGAAGCAATGCAGATCAGCTATGCAATGCGGAGACAGCAAGCCAAATATCAGATGCTAATGATGCAATGCAATATGCAAAATCCTGATGAGTCCACGAATACCGTCAGTCGTATCTAGGCCGTATAAATGCAAAAACATAGCAACCCAAAATGTCATATGTTGCGGATGTAATACGACATGCGGTGCGAATGTAATGACCCTGCTGGAGTGTGAAGTCGGGATGATAGTACGTAGTATCGCAGGCTATAGGGTCCATCATAAGGGACTTTTATCCAAACCAGTCTCATACCTAAATTTGGATAGTCAGACTCAATGTGGTAAACTCCTGATCTCAGTTAGTCGCACTCCCCAACCGAAATCCTGGTCATTGCGAAAGTACGTGTAACAAATAGTTGCGCACCACCAGCCCTAGTGGATAGTAAATGAATGAATGAATGAGTATGCAATTTCTGCTCAATAAGTTCACATATCAATATGGTTCCTCTCTGGGATCATCATCGGGGTTTAGTACACTCCAAATGGCACTGCCCCTCTCCCAGCAGCATAGTCCAAGTGAGTGTAAGAAACCTCACTATCCGTATGGCCAATAGTCTGCCAATACTATCCGGCACGTCGATAGCGGACCCATTCACGAGCTGGTCAAACTCAACCTAGCAATGCCCCCTATGCTTGGGCGGGTAAGGCCACACCCCCTCCCAACTGACCACGACACAATGGAAGACGCAGCCTCCTGGTATTCGGCACTCGGGCACTCATGTATCCACTCGGTCTCGACGTTGGGGCATCCTCTAGTACCAAGAGGGTTTAGGGATTTTCACCCAGGGCCATCTATGGCAACCCGATGCTAGAACAAATTTCCGGTGTCCCGTTTGGTCATCCGCGACATGTCCGTGGAAGCTACGACCCTGATGTCGCTAGGGCGTACAGTAATCACAACGCAATGCAAGATGCATGAGTCATACAATCCAGTCATGCATCAATCCTGCGCATGCCGTGTGCTCATGTGAGATAACCTCCGCCTATTAGGAAGTCTCATATCATCCTACCCAATGACATATGCAATGGTCAATCACATCTCATAACAAACATGCAGATGATGCGTATGGGCATGTATCATGATGTTATACAGTCACATACTCATAATCGGTATCAATAACCGGCACTGACAATCGGCATCGACAATGTGGACATTTAACCAACATTGCCCCTAAGGAGTGACCCACATAGATCCTACCATATAGTGGACCCATGGCCTCACAAAGGGCATGATATACAACACCATGGGCCTCACTCAAGAACTTAATACGCATCACGATGGGCCTTTCACATGGGCCTAACATACATCACGATGGGCTCCATCGCTTGGCCCTCAAATGCATCACAATAGGCCTCATCACATAGGCCTCATATACATCACATTGGGCCTTAAACATGGGCTGAATACACATCACAATGGGTCTCAACTACGAGTTGCATATACATCACATAGGTCTCGACAATCAGCCTCGGCAATCGAAATCGGCCTCGACAATCGAAATCGGCCTCAACAATCGGAATCGGCCTCGACAATCAGAATCGGCCTCAACAATCGGAATCGACCTATACAATCGGCCTCGACAAATCAGAATCGGCTTTATACTCGGCCTCAACAATCGGAATTGGCCTCGATACTCGGCCTCGACAATTGGAATCGGCCTATACAATCGGAATTGCCCTCGATACTCGGCCTCGACAATTGGAATCTGTATTGATAATCAGAATTCCGCAAATTGGTCACGTTAATCGGAATCAGCAATCGGTCGTGACAATCGGAATTGATCGACAATCAGAATCGGCAAATCGGTCACGTCAATCAGAATCGGCAATCGGTCGTGACAATCGGAATCGATCGATAATCAGAATCAGCAAATCGGTCACGTCAATCGAAATCGGCAATCGGTCGCGACAATCGAATCAATCGATAATCAGAATCGGCAAATCGGTCACGTCAATCGGAATCGGCAATCGATCGTAACAATCAGAATCGATCGATAATCAGAATCGGCAAATCGGTCACGTCAATCGGAATTGGCAATCGGTCGTGACAATCAGAATCGATCGATAATCAGAATCGGCAAATCGTCACGTCAATCAGAATTCGGCAATCGGTCGTGACAATGGGAATCAATCGATAATCAGAATCGGCAAATCGGTCACGTCAATCGGAATCAGCAATCGGTCTTGACAATTAGAATCGATCGATAATCAAAATCGGAAAATCGGTCACGTCAATCAGAATCGACAATCGGTCGTGACAATCGAAATCGATCGATTATCAAAATCGACAAATCGGTCATGTTAATCGGAATCGTCAATCAGTCGTGACAATCAGAATCGGTAAGAATATGCCTGACAAGGCCTAAGGGAAGGTCCCAAAGAGGACATTTAACCATCATTGCCCATCAATGTGGACATCTAACCAACATTGCTCCTAAGGAGTGGCCCACATAAGGGATTCATACACAACGTAACGGCCACACATACATCACATCGGGCTTCGCCCATGGGCCTCGAATACATCACAATGGGCCATAACCCATGTGTCTTAAATACATCTCAATGGGCTCCATCATATAGGCCTCAAATACAAGGCAGGTGGGCCCTATCACATGGGCCTCAAATATACATCATGATGAGCCTCATGAATGAGCCGCACCAATGGGCCTCAAGTGAGCTACAAATATATCAAGGTGGGCCTCATAGGTGGGCCACAGAATACATCAAGGTGGGCCTCATTAATGTCAAATCGGGCCCACCGTTCTAGGTGAGCAACCTACACCTTTCATATATATATATATATATATATATATATATATATATATATATATATATATATATATATATATATATATATATATATATATATATATATATAATTTTATTTTTATTTTTTAGATCATTTTAGAGTGTTATCCAAATGAATCATACCGGGAGATCATTTGGGCCATACCACAAATAACCATGGAGATAATGGTTCTCACTGTTAAACTAGGGCCCACCATAAAGTTCATTCCCCATCCAATCTGATTATAAGGTCACAAGGACCTGGATTAAGGGGGAAAACAAATATCATATTGATCCAAAAACCTCAGTGACCCAAAAAGGGGTTTCAATGGTGGACGTTCAATCTCCACCGTTTTCTGCAGTGTGGTCCACCTGATCACTACATCTGTCTTATTTTTAATCTCAAGCCTTAAAACGAGCTCACCAGCTAGGTGTACGGTTTGGATGTAACACACCTCAAATCAGACCCACGAAGCATGCTAACGTCCTGATAGATGGACGATCTGGATGTGAACATCCCTCATGGTCGGTCCACAGAACTTGCTAACGTGGTTGCGACAATTATCTTATTGCTGCAAGGTGGATGGATGGCATGGATGAAATCCATATCTCAGGTGGCTTACGTCCAAATGGACGGACAGTAAAGCACATAGATCAGGTGGGACCTACGTCTCTGTAACGGACGTACGGAGTGGATATAACACATGGGCCTCACAAGGCACACCGTCCAGAGATGGATGGTGTGAATACAACGCATATGTTAAGGTGTGGTCCACCGTCCAGATAGGTGGATGGACGGTGGATATGGAACACATTCCAAGGTGGGTCCCATCCTACACGTGCCACACGTGTGGGATGGCCACACACATCTGCTGTATAGATGGTAGAGATAAAACACATAATATAATGTGATATTATATTGTTAATATTATTTATTATCATTAGGCCCAGCAAGGATCCAACGTCCAGGGATATCCAGCGTCCATACCCTGACGCTGGACGGCTTGGATTTTAATACATGCATCATGGTGGGTCCCACATACGTGGCCCACCAAACTTGGATCTGCCTCACGTCCAGATGGACGGTGAGGAGAATACATGTATTAAGGTGGTTGCCACACACGTGGCCCACCACAGATTTGGATTTGCTTCAATGCAGTCTCAAGCCATAGGACGGGCTTACCAAAAGAATGGACGGTTTGGATATAACACATCCCATCCCTCACGGTGGGGCCCACCATCCAGAGCATCTGGACGGCTGGGACAAAATACAGGTGGCCCACGTGCTGGACAGCACTCAGGTGGGTACCACCGTCCAGATGCTCTGGACAGTGTGGACGAAATACATATGTCACGGTGGATCTCACCGTCCAAGTTGTTGGATGGTGTGGATACACCACATTCATCAAAGTGGGCTCCTCCGTGATGGATGGCATGGATATGTCACACGCATCAAGTGGGCCACATGGCATCAAAGGCAAGAGAGAGAGAGAGAGAGAGAGACGGTGTAGCGGAGGGACCCCGCCATTATGGGCCCCTCCATTTCTTACAAAACAAACATCAAGATGGTCCCACTACAAGTGGGCCCTCAAATCATAAAAAAATCACCCACCTTTGATCTCTTCGTCCTTCTTCCATCAACGCATTCTATAGCTCCAAAGAACGTGATCTAACGGTTGAGATGATGCTCCAAGGGTTGGATTGGGTGGTAGGAAGGTGGGCCACACAAGCTCTCCCATGGAAGCTTGCTTGGACGTGGGAAGCTTGCTTGGAGAATGAGAGAGATGAGAGAGAGAGAGGTGTAAGAGAGAGAGAGAGAGAGAGAGAGAGAGATGGGTGCGATGGGTGTGATGGGTGTGATGTGTACTTGTGTAAGAGAGAGTTAATTTTAGGGGAGGGGTGGTTGTACTTGGGGATGGGTGAGTGATGGAGTGTGATGTGTACTTTGATTGATAGGATTGATATGATAGA
The DNA here is from genome assembly GCA_021015155.1 of Magnolia officinalis. Classification (NCBI taxonomy): domain Eukaryota; kingdom Viridiplantae; phylum Streptophyta; class Magnoliopsida; order Magnoliales; family Magnoliaceae; genus Magnolia; species Magnolia officinalis. Next base: position 47,050,898 of record JAJHSJ010000010.1, read on the forward strand.
TTCACTCAAGATTGCAATGCGTGGCGTTTTCCTCGAACCGAATGCCGACGCACATCTCCTGGCCCAGGAATCACCTTAGCGCGCAAGACGAGGTGACAGCGCGGTCACAATGATACAAGTCTCGGGTCGAACCGATTCTAATATACGGAATACGACTCAGGATCACACGCAAACGTGATAATAAATCGTGGGTCGCCGGAATTCGACCGAGAGGACCGCGAAGGCATACGGAACGGTATAGGTTATGATACGGGTCTCACACATTTAACCACCACTATTCCCTATGGTGCGGTCCATTTGAGACTTGGATCTAACTCACAATGGGGCCCACGGCCCTACGATACTAGTTATAATGGTGGGCAGCGTGCTTATAGCACATACATCATGGTGGGCCTCATGAGACAGCCTAAGGGAAAATGGGTATTACTATCATCAATGGGGGCCCAACGGTTTGGGTTAGCCCACTAGGGTATCGGTGGAAATGGGCTAAACAATGGGCCCTAGGAAAGTTTACAACGATGGACATTTAACCACCGTTTACAATGTGGACATTTATAATGGGTGGGCAGCGTGCTTATAACACATACATCATGGTGGGCCTCATGAGACAGCCTAAGGGAAAATGGGTATTACTATCATCAATGGGGGCCCAACGGTTTGGGTTAGCCCACTAGGGTTATCGGTGGAAATGGGCTAAACAATGGGCCCTAGGAAAGTTTACAACGGTGGACATTTAACCACCGTTTATAACGTGGACATTTAACCACCATTTCTCCCAAGGCGTGGCCCATTTGGAACCAAGAATCTAACTACAATGGGACCCATGATCCATATACTAGCTAGAAAATGGATGGGCTACATAAGTATTATCACATACATCATGATGGCATCATACATCACAATTGGGCCTCACTCAAAGGCATCATATACATCACGATGGGCCTCACACAAGAGCCTCACATACATCACAATGGGCCTAATCACATGGGCTTCATATACATCAAGGTGGGCCTCACAAGCCAGCCTTATGGTCCAGAAAACCGATGGACAGTGTGCTTACAACACACATCGAGGTGGGCCTCACACATCACCAATGGGCCTCATACATCAAGTGGGCCTCATATACAATAGCAATTTGACTCACATACAGCAGGTGGGCCTCATACATCAAGTGGGCCTCATATACTTCACAATGGGCCTTATATACATCACAATGGGCCTCATCACATGGGCCTACTGGGCGTTACAAAGGTCGGCCTAGGGTGAAACACACATCACAGTGGGCCTTACACGTACGGTAGGTGGGCCCTACACATACAGCAGGTGGACCCTGCATGCGGCAGATGGGCCCCACCGAGTGGACAGCATGGATATGAAACACGTGTATCATGGTAGGTCCCGCCGTCCCTTGCTGGACGGTGGACGGTGTGGATCAAAACATACATCATGGTGGGTCCCACCGTCCTTTGATGGACAGTGTGGATGAAATATATAAATCATGGTGGGGTCCACGTCCAACTGGACTAGACAGCTAGATAAAACACATGCAGCATGGTGCGTCCAACACCGTCCCACGCTGGACGATGTGGACAGCACACACGTGCCACAGCAGGCCCACCGTCCCTACCTTCGGACATTGGGTATATACAACACATTATCAAGGTGGTCCCACACGTGGGAGGGTTCCACCATCTAGAATGCTAGACGGTGTGGATGTACAGATACATCAGGGTGCGTCTAGCACCGTCCCACACTGGACGGTGCACAATAGGTGGACCCCACTACTGCTAGGCAGCGTGGATAAATAGATACATCAAGTGGATCTGCACGTGTGGCCCACCAAAGTTTCAGATCAGCTGATATTTGTGATTTCCTTCATCCAGGCCTGTCCAAACAAATAGGCAGCAAGGTGGGCCCACAAGTGGACGGTCCCACTGGTTGAACGATTTGGATCAGGTGGGCTACATGTCATCACGAAGGAGAGAGAGAGAGAGAGAGAGAGAGAGAGAGAGAGAGAGAGAACGTGATGATGGAGAGCTCCGCCACTATGAGCCCTCCTAGGGAGGCCATGGAAATACAATACATACATCATATGGGGTCCCAAAATAGGTGGGCCCTAGATCAGAAAATAAGGTGGGAGATCCTTATCCCCACCACAAAGATCAGGGCGTAGGTGGCCATTACAAGATGGATAACAAGTAAATATCATGGTGGGGCCCATAGAGAATGGACCCCTCATAGAATGAACATATGAATCATGGTGGGCCATTGGCCACACCTTGGGTCCCAAATAGGACCCATACCATCAATCGGTAGGCCCCACTTGGCCCATCATCAAAATCACAAATCTAGTCTTATAAACAACCACCAATTCCACTTCTTCTTAGTTCCTTGGAATGTTAAGCTCCTTGGCTTCTTCTTTGATGGAGGATGATGAAGATTGAAGGGCTAGGATGAGAGATTTGGGGTAGGGAGTGGGCCACACACTTGGCTTCTTCTCCTTGGAATGCTTGGACGGTCACTCTCCCTTGGGTTGCTTGGGGAATGGGTAGAGAATGAGAGAGAGAGGATGGGTTGTAAGGGAGATGGGATGGAGTGATGGGTGTGAGTGACATGAGAGTTGACTTTGGGGAGGTTGCTTATCTTGGGGAGAAAGAAAGCATGGGTTGTGATGGGATGTGTACTTGATTGATTGATGTGATAGGTGGGTAGAGATTCTCTCGAAATTCGCAATGCGCGGCGTTTTCTCGAAATACATGCGGGCCCACAACTCCTGGCCTGGATATCACATCAGTGCGGAAGACGTGGCGTTGGAACCGCAGCGACTGCACGGTCACTAAGGTACAAGCTCGGGTCGAGTCGACTCAGATTACAAGATGTGACTTAGCGTTGCGCGCAAATGTTGTCTACAGGTCACGAGTTGCCGAAATTTGACGGGGAGGATCACGGGAGTTGGCGGAACGGTACGGAACTAGAACATGGGCATTACATGTATGATGGATGGAGCTGATTCAATGGGTGAGTTTGGTACTTCCAAAAGGTCAGAATCCTCCTTTCAAGAAGCCTCATAGTTTGATGAAGATGTGGAAAGTCAGGTTGCTTATTGCCATGATCAAGCACATGTTTCCTAATGTTACAAAGATCAAATGCAAATCAGAAATCGAGGTGTCTCCAAGATAAGATGACTTCCAAGGAAAGATCAATTTGGTTGGGTGTATTGACCAGTGGGGAAGTGTTACCTTGGAAGCTCGGTGGTGAAAATGCGGCATCTAATGTAACTGAGATGAGGCTCAACGATCATGGGAAAAGAAGAAAACCTACAACAGATAGCAGTTCTGATTATGATGTCGATGGCTTGTAAGATAAGGGTTTTGTTTCATTGAAAGATTCTACTAGATAATTCCTAAATGCATTAAGACAAGGAAAATCGATCAATCATGAATTCATGATTTCTATGACCTTCTTTGCATATATACACTTGAAATGCATAAGAAAAAGAAAAACATCCATGGTGACTACTTATAGAAGCTGGCGTGTTTATTCCAAACTCATATTTGAGCATACATGATTTCAATTCATGAATTAAATGGAAGATTAAATTTAGAAGCCAAGTTGAATTTTATAAAATCATGCTTAATCACTCTGATAACAAGGGAACTGAAAGCGGGTTCAATTTATGAATCTTTAACATGACTTTTTTTTTTTTTTTGAAAGTAACGGTTTTATTAAAAGAAAAGAAGGAAGACAAAAAGGATCTGCCGAGGAGGCAGAAGCAGAGCTAAATGCCTAAAAACAAGAGATTACAGCCCTTAAGAGGAGGGTCATTAGCTGCCCATTCGAAGAGGAGATTTTTTGCCCGAGATTTGACAGCATGCATCGAAGACTGAGTGTTGTTAAAGCATCGATCATTCCTTTCCGACCAAATAGCCCACCAGATAGCTAAGATTTTCATTCTCCAAATATGTTTTCTAGTCTTCCCGAAAGTAAACTCGTGCCTATAGAGTAACAGGGCAGAAGCAGTTTCAGGGAGACAGCCACAGACGCTGAAGCGTTGGAAAAAATCCTACATGATGGGAGAGGTGAAGGCACAGTGAACCAACAGATGATCGGCTGACTCTTCAGCGTTCATACAACATAGACAGATATTAGGGAGTTGCATGCCTCTCTTTTGCAGATTATCGATAGTTAGGATTTGCTTCCTTGCCACCAACCAACTGAAACAGATAAATTTGGGAGGGGCGTGATACTTCCAAATGAAAGGGTGTGTCGATGAAGCGAGCGTAGTGGGGGAAGAGAGAATAGAGTACAGCGATGTGACCGAGAAAAGGCGGATGGATTTGTCTCCCTTCCAGAAAATTTCATCCGGTTCATCACTAATTGGAGGGGCCATGGAGAGGCTAATTGAGGAGAGCAACATATTCCTCCATCTCCCGATCGTACAAATTTCTAAAATAATTAATTTCCCAAACCAAAGTCGAACCAATTTGAGAGAAGAAACTACAGATTGGGCTATCTTTAAGGGTAGCAATTTGAAATATGTTGTGGAATCTGTTTTTGAGGGTCGTTTCACCGATCCAAAGGTCCTCCCAAAATCTTATAGAAGCCCCATTCTCGAGTATGAAGCCAGTATTCTGCATGACTGGCTTTTTAGCACGGAGAATTCCTTTCCACAAGTAGAAAGCTCTATACTGCAACGAATCTTTAGTCGAACCATATTTTCCTTTGACCACCAAATTCCATAGGGCATTCTTCTCTGCTCCCAGTCTCCAAGTCCACTTGCCAAGGAGAGCGTTGTTCATCACCTTTAGACTCCTAATACTAGCCCCTCCTTCCTTAAAATGGGTACAAACTTCTTTCCAGTCCAGGAGGTGGATTTTTTTCTGATTCTCCTTGCCACTCCGAAGGAAGTCTCGACGCAGCTTGTCTATTTTATCCAGGACATGGGGAGGACATGAGAATAAAGACATGAAATAAATAGGAATGTTGGACAGAGCGGCCTTGATAAGAGTGAGTCTTCCCCCTATTGACAGATACCGACATTTCCAAGTGGCGAGCATTTTGCTAAATTTGTCAACCAGTCTGTCCCACATAGGCTTCGGGGGGGGGGGGGGGACCTATAGCCAAAGGGAGGCCCACGAACAATGTCGGAAATGAGGCGAGGGAGCTGAAAAGGCCTAGCTATATGTCCTAGAGGGGGGGTGAATAGGATAATGCCAAATAAAACTTATAACAGCGGAATTAAAAAGAATATGATAGCCAAAATAAATCACAGTGCAGGAAAGTAAAAACAACCTCAAAATTTAGATCTTGAGAGGTTGATACAAATGTTGTTCTAAGGACAACCTACACCAAAACCAGAGTTTATGGTAGGACAACCTTATTTCTAGAAAGATCTTTGTATCAAATCTCAAACCAAAGAGGAATACAAAAATAAACACAAACTGAACTGAAATAAATTGTAATCACAAATGTATTGTTCTAGGGACAGCCATACACCATAAAAATGGCAAGGCAACCTTGCTGGAACAACTTTAAAGGAAATTGAATATCAAGCTGATAAAGGAATAGCAGAAAATAAATTCTAAACTATTACAAAATTCCCACAATGCTTGAATTAAATGATTACAACATTCACCACCATACATACATCCCACAAATGAATAATTAAAGATTAGAAGTATAAATCATTCAACCACAACACAAGGGATTATAGTGGTTCGCCTGTGTGTTCACCAACTGTTAAACAACAGCTACACAGAATGCTACTCCACTCCTAATATCCTCACTCAGGGGATATTAGCGTTCACTAACAAAATAGGTTTTCACAGGTTCACCAAAACCTTTACAATTGTGTCTATGTCTGTGGGCTTACACAATTAAAAAACCCACTTCTGAGTTTCCTGGTTCTCCTCAGATAACCAATACAACAAGATTTTTCTGGCAAATCTTGAAAGAAACCAAAAAAAAGGAATTTACAATTAAATGTAAAATACCTGATTATCTCCTTCGTTGTAGCAGCTGGTAGAACCAAGTCAGAGTAGATAATTGAATGTCCAAGTTCAATGTCCAGTACTCAATTACAATGGTTCTAATTCTAATAGATTTTAAATTAAACCAAGTAGGGCTTTCCTTAATTGATTTTGATTCCAAAGAAAGGAAATAACTATTCCTCTTATCAAAATTAGATGGAATAGCAGAAAACAAAATCAATTAAATAAAGCTAAGGAAAGAGAATATTAAATAAGCACACTTAGCTTAGATGGAGCACAGAATTATCTCTCAGAAGTTCGACGAAGATTAGCTTGAATGGATTAATTAATTCAATGATTTCTTCTGAGATTCGTGCTCTATTTATAGGTGAGCAGATCGCGTCTTCGACTGGTCTAGAAAGCTCTTCGACTAGTCGAAGCAATAACAGATATTTGAAAAATCAAGCGCGATAAGCTTTGACCGTTCTACGACTGGTCGAAGGTCTCCTTCGACTGGTCGTAGGTCACTTTCGACCAGTCGAAGGTCGAAGAACTTAAAATTCATCGCTGGACTTTGAGTCAAAGACTTTCGACTGGTCGAAGATGCAGTCGACACTGTTCCTTCGACTAGTCAAACAGATTCCTAGACTAGTCGAAGCCTAAAAGAAATTATCCGAATTTTGTAACAAACTCACGACTGATCGAGGAATTTCTTAGACTGGTCGAAGCAAAGCTAGGACTAGTCGAAGAAGGCCTAAGACTAGTCGAAGAACAGACCAAACTCATGTAAAATAAACATCCGACTTATGTATCCAAAGTGACCTACTTCTAAGGTCAACCTAAGGTCAGTCAAACCTCAAACATGAAGTAAGGACATTGAAACATTAGGAACAAGTGACCTTGAAGTTTAAGCCTTGAAGTCTTGATGTAGTTCAATCTTGAAATCTTGATGTAGCTCATCCTTGAAAGTATCTTGAGTTCTTTACGAACTGCCTTATACTCTTCTTGAAGTCTTGCATTCTTGAGTCATGTCTTGTGAGCAGTTCTTACAGACAAGGTTGATCTTTGTACTTGTGAGCTTTGCTTGTTGTGAGCTTTGCTTGTTCATGAATGTTGATCTTTGAGAGAGCTTCACTTATGCAAGTTATAGTGATTTTGGCACCACAAATTTGACAACAGACAGGGATATAAACTATAGCACTTACAGGAGCAGCCGAGGATGTTAGCATACGAGGATAATTCAATACCAGAACAATTGACGCCGAAGACACGGGATTTAGCCATGTTAATTCTTAAACCTGAAACCGCCTCGAAGCAACGGAAGGTAGTCTGCAGATTTTGCACTGATTCAAAGTCTGCCTCCACCATGATTAGAGTATCATCAGTGAATTGGATGTGCGGAATCGTGAACTGAACTCCTGGGATCAATGCTCCTTTGTAAAGCCCGTCGCTTTCACCTTTGAGGAGCATCTGGGATAAGGCTTCTCCGATCATGAGGAATAGGAGAAGAGAAAGGGGGTCACCTTGGCGAAAACCTCTAGAGCTTCGGAAGAAGCCTTTAGGCGTACCGTTAAGGAGAATTGAGAAATGAGCCGATTCGACGCAGGCCTGCATCCACCGTTTACATTTGGCGCCGAAACCCATCCGATCGAACATGTAGAATAAGAATCCCCAATCCGTGTGGTCGTATGCCTTTTCGATATCCAATTTGAGAAATAAATATTTATTTCCCGACCTGTGACAAGAGTGAAGAGCTTCGTTGGTAATCAACGCCCCGTCGATGATTTGCCTACCCTTGATGAATGCATTTTGATTTTTGGAGATGAGGTGGCCCATGACTCTCGATAATCTGGAGGATAAAATTTTAGCCAGGATTTTGTAGGGACTGCCAATGAGGCTGATGGGTCTGAAGTCAGAAAACAAAGATGCTCCCGCCACCTTAGGAAGGAGGGCAATGAAGGAGGCCCCGAGTCCTTTAGACAGCTTACTTCTGGAATAGAATTCATGTAAAAAGTTCATAACATCGCAAAGAACCGTAACCCAAAAGGTTTGGAAGAAGGAGATGGGAAACCCATCAGGGCCTGGCTATTTGTCACCACCCATAACACTAATAGCCACCAGGGTTTCTTCTTCAGAGAAGGGATTTCTAAAAGGTCTGCTTCTGCAGCTTGAAGAGAGTGAAAAGGAATACCATCGAGTAGAGGTCTATTCCAGCCTTCTACCACATAAATAGAAGTAAAATGGGCAATCGTGCAATCGACTATTTTGTCTTTGTCGTCGATCTACCTCCCATCGACTGAGATGCTAACGATAGCTTTGGCCCGAGCTTTCATGGTGGCTATGTTGTGGAAATACTTTGTGTTTTTGTCGCCTTCAGTAATCCATTTCGTCCTAGCTTTCAGCTTCCAAGAGATTTCGTCTTCGAGGGCCCTAGATGATATTTCCTGAATGATTTGGATGCGTCTGGACAGGATATGCTGTGAAATATTATTGTCGTCGATGTTGGAATCAATTGACTGAAGTTCCGATAAGAGGGCTTCAGTTTCACGATCTCTCTTACGGAGCTCCTCAACCTTCCAGAGTTTAATTTTTTCCTTCAAGAGTCTTAGTTTGCACAGCAGACTATGCCCAGCGAAGCTGGGAACTTGAAAAGAGGACCACCACTCCTCAATCCTCTGTTTGAACCCGTCGATCAAGAGCCAAGCTGAATTGAATTTAAAAGGTTTTCGAGCCCCAATCAAGATCATCCGAGGAGAGGAGGATCGAGCAGTGGTCAGAAGTTGTTCTGGGGAGCGCTAACTGAGAGATAGAAGGAAAAGCTTCGATCCACTCCGTCGACAGGAGGAACCTGTTGAGTCTGGACTGAATCGGGTGACGACGTCCATTCGACCACGTGTATTTGGCAGTCGAGAGAGGGAGATCAATTAGTTGCAGGTGCTGGATCCAATCCGTAAAAGCTTGCGTGGCTAGGCTGGCTCTCCTATAACGAGAGTGTTCCTCGGCGAAACGGAAATGTTGAAGTCTCCTACCACGCAACAGGGTCCTGAAAATAAATGTCTAGCTGCAGTCAACTCGTCCCAGAAGTTAGGTCTAACAGAATCATCATTAGGACCATAAACGACAATGATCAGACATCGAAAAGAGGATGACTTATCTTGCAAAACGATTGATGCGGAGAAAGCGCCTGTGACCGCGTTCTGCAGATCCCATTGAGATGATTTCCAGGCTATAAGGATGCCTCCTGAAGAGCCATCTGCGTCCCGAGTCACATACCTGGCGTCCTTAACGTGCCAAATAGTGCCCAGGAGACGATCGGAGAAAGAAAAGACTTTGGTTTCTTGAAGACATAAAATATCTAGTTGCTTACGCCTGATGGAGTCCTTGATGAGATTCCACTTGTGCTTGGACCCCACCCCTCGAACATTCCAAGAGAGGATTTTCATCGAGAAACTACTCTTCCCCGTGAACCCTTTCTTTTGCATCTAAAGGTGGACACGGGAGATGTCGCTGATGGAGATTGCAGGTTAAGGAGTTCCCTGTTGGATAAGGACCAGTTCAGATGTTTGACTTGAGTCTTGGGTGGAGGAAGAGGTCTTCCTCTATCTTCAATGTAACGAAATAGGCCGATATAATCTTTTGAGCGGGTTCCAAATGATAAAGCTAATGACCGACTGACATGGCCGACAACGTCCCTGATCCACCTCTTGTTCTGCATCTCCTCAAATATATCCTCCTGGCTTTTTCCTACCGTGGCGAGGGAGGATTTGTCGATCTGTAGGTGATGGGAGGGTTCTGCTCTCATCTGAAGTGGTTCAGCGATAATGATCTCGCTAGGATCGTCCTCGTGGAACAGAGTCAAGGGTCCCATATCCGCCCAATCATGTCCCTTGGAGACAGAGGAGAAAGGACAGGGAGGGCAAGACTCATCTTCTTGAGATTCTGAATAAAGGCTTTCCGAAATATCCTCTCAGGATTGAGCATCAACCATCGAGGTTATGTGGAACGCTTGTGATGAGCGGTTGTGCTGAGTGGAGACTTTCGTGCGAAAGGGAGATGAGGGCAGGGAATGCAACGCGTCAGATGAGAATCTGGGATTAAGGAGAACTGAATCTGCCACTGTGATGGATGGCCCGGATTTATGCGGAGGCGGATTCGGGTCGAGACCAGACCCGCCTCGACTAACCCAATTTTGTTTAGGGAAGTAAGGCGCGGCGATGAAACTACGTGGATGGTTGAGATGTAGTCTGTGGGCCGTTCAGAGGCCACGTGACGAGTTAGTGAGCTGGATGAAATTTCATCATGGTGGCAACTCGGGATTTGCAATGGAGGCAGGTTGCATGGCTACGTGATCGCCGTCGGATCGTCCAAATGCGATTCAAATGTGGATGAAGATCCACGTGTCGCACTCAGCGGAAGTCGGCGAGACGTCTCGCGCACAGAATGAGGCTCGTCTGAGATACGGCCTGAGGGATGGTTCGGGGAGCTGGCACGTGTTGCGTCTGACGTCATACGGTCATAATGACATTCGGCAGTAGCAGTCGAATTGAAAGGCCCCCGATTCGGTACTCCTCCGCCGTATGGAGAGGGTGCTCCGTCGTTACCGCTGTTCGACTGCAATTGCTCCTGCAGAAGACGATCGGTCTCTCTGGACCTCCAGACGTCGCCCCATCTCAGATGAATGGACCCATAATCTTCCTTTTGAACCGGGAAAGAGACTACCCGATCGTCCGCCTTGACTCGGATGAAATCAGGGAGGGGGATGCCATTCTTCCTTCAGATCCTAGCTCTGATGACGCCTAGTTCAATCCCTAATTGGGTTTTTGTATCCATTTCGAGGATAAAACCTAATGAGGATGCCACTGATATGAGGAATTCATCGTACCAAAATTCCAAGGGGACGTCCCACATAAGAACCCAAATATTTTCTTTTCCGAATATGGAAAATTCCTCCCATGGCATAATGCTTGCTATCGGCCCAGAAGCGAGAGACTTCCCTACTGTTAAAAGGAGGTCAGGGCTAAGCCCTGGACAGACTTTAACCCAAAGGGTGTCAAGACCAATAGGTTTGAAATCCGAATTACTGTATTGAAACCCAGTTTTATCCTTTAACCAGAACTTGACGGAGGGGATAGACGCTCCCTTATGCGTGATGATGACTACGGATTTGGCCAAGTCAGCCCTGTTTTTCTCGAACTTTGCTTAATCGATAGATAAGGTGTCGAATGAGGTGGATGCTCCGTCCAACTGATGGCCGTGGTGAGTGAAGATGGGGGTGGGATCCGCCAACGTTGGAGAAGGAGTATCGGGAACTTTTTTCGAGGTGTTGCCATTTAACAGGAGCTTCCTTGAAGGAGAGGGATGGATCAGAAGTACCCGTGAAAGAGTTGGTGGAGAGAGGCTTGTATTGACGGGATGAGCTAGTGGGGATGCTGGAATGGGTGCCAGACTGTTTACGAAAAGATTGTTTGAGAATAGTTTCAGGACCATATCGTGCTTGCTGCACCAATAGTTTTCGGCCATTAAAGTTATCGCCATGGAGCATATCCACTGCTCTAGCCAGCTCTGTTTCACTCCCCATACGGATTAACGCGAACCCTTGATACTCCTCGTTGTTTTTATCTCTAGGCATCACTACATCCATTACTGCCCCCGCTGGGCCGAAGATTTTTTCAAGGTTAATGGGAAACCAGTCTTGAGGATATCCTCTTACGAAGAGGGTGGGGTAGTAGGCGTATTTGTTGCGAGTATTGGCGACCGGGGCCTGCATGCGTCTTCTGTGGGGTACCTTTGTCCACTCACCTTCCACCTGGTCGATAGAACTATGTCCATTGTCAATCAGAGGGTCCTTCCTGAAGGATCTAGGGATGATGGGGTCCATTATTTTAAGGCTATACTGAGATGAAATCGATGCTCATCGATTGAGGAAGAGGAGAATCATCGGAAGAAGACCATCGGAGGGTCATCGGAGGAAGGTCGTCGGAGGGTCATCGGAGGAGAAATGATTGAATGAAGATTTAACATGACTTACCTCTTCATATGCAGAAATGATTGAATGAAGATTTGGTATTGAATCAACACTTTGGTGAAACAGCCAAATATAAACGCTGTTTGAACAAACGAATTCCAGAAAGTAACAATGTTTACCTCACAGAATGCCATAAGGCTAGGTTTGTCCCCTACTGGAGGAGTTTGATTGCACACCATGATGGCAACGGGCAACCTGGCAGAGGCACCATCACGTGCAAGTGCACGACTTCGGCCAACAACCTCATCCATCCATGCTCCACCACGTTTTTCGGAAGGCCTAGAGTAAGGGTCAAAATAGAAGTACGAAATCGGATTGCCCGCTGAACCTTTGACATGGTAAAATCTGAATCTTTGTTCCAAACCTGGAAAACAAGCGAAGCTGTATGATCAGCATGTATGTTAACATTAAAAGGACCAAAAAAAGTAGGCAATGATGAGGACTGCTTAGATGTTACCAAGGCTAGGCCATCAACTGAT
>JAJHSJ010000010.1:47063470-47134869 GCA_021015155.1 Magnolia officinalis
CACCGAACAATAAGTTTTTATTAATAAAAAAAGAAAAAAGAAAAAAGAAAAATTAGATCGGATGGAGGTGTAGAAAACTTGACTTCTAAGACAAGGGAGAAAATTAGGTGGAGCAAATAAAAAAGGCACTCAACATTAAATAAATAGATTTTGTTTGTTAACAGACCAAGGGAACCTTCAATGAAACTAGACTTCGTAAATTAGTTGACATGTATTTAGAGGTGTACATGAGTCGAACTGAGTCGAGCTAGGCACGACTTGACTCGGCTCAGCCACTTGCTGACCCCAGCTCGAACTCGGCTCAGCTTGGTCCTCGAGCTTAACTGGCCAGCTCAGTTTGGTTCGGTCAGCAGCTTGGGCTAGTTCGAGCCGAGTTCACTTGTGCAGCATTTTCACAAACACATGGACTGCACCTTCAAAATCTCATTGTATGTAAAATAACAATAGTGGTTTTAGAAGTATTTCATCAAGCACCTTCTAAGCAACATAAAAATCAAGAAAAAAAATATTTGTTTTATATACATACCTTCCTTGTCACCAGCCACACTTCATTGAGTCATTTCATCAAACACTTGGTGAGCAACATCAATATCTAAGTAACCGAGTCACCGAACAATAAGCTTTATTAATAAAATAGAAAAATTAGATCAGGTGGAGGGGTAGAAAACTTGACTTCTAAGGCAAGGGAGAAATTTTGGTGGAACAAATAAAAAAGGCAGTCAACATTAGATAAATAGAATTTGTCTGTTAACATACCAAGGGAACCTTCCAGGGAACTAGACTTGGTAGATTGGTTGACATGTATTAAAAGAAAATCTTTAAAATGGGGGGGGGGGGGGGGGGGGGGGGGGGGGGACGAGAAAAGACTGGACTCTATGAATGGATCAACCTCAGGTGGCCCACACCATAAATGAAAATGAGCCAATCTGACCCAATATGCAGGTTCAGCCAGTCTAACAAATCAGATTGGTAGAATAATTTTTGTTCTCTGATTTGTGGACACTTATATTGAAGCATGACCATCTGATATTTTAATTTAGAACCGTCTAGAAATTGTTCATTAATCCAATAAGAATTTTTTTTTAGTTCATGATACATCTGAACTATAATGTACAGTTAACATAAAATATAAATGGACATACAAATACAAAGAAAATCCAAGAGAGGTACGTATAACCATTTTGATATGTAGATGATCAAATAACTAACGCAATATAGTAATCTAACCCTTTTCTAAAAACTGATACTATGCTTCAGGCCCAGCTCATGTCCAACTATATACCCTTTTTTGGCCCCAACACACATCCAACTTTACATGGATTTCGACTATGATTGGACGATCAAAACTGTACATATTTAGATACAAAGGGATCTATCCTAGCAAATTCCATTTTTTTTTTTTATTTTTTTCTTGTGCGAAATGCTCACATCCAATCAGTTGAATGAAATGTTGCGGTCTACCAAGTTGATAGCTTTCAACCTATCACGTGTGTGGGACATCCACCCCGTCCAATAGGTTGGCTCCACTATGATGATGATCACCTTTTAAAAAATTTGTCCTTATCAATTCATCAGGTGGACCACCTACAAAAAAAATACTGTATAGACATGATAAATAACAAAATACAATTGTTTTCCACTTGATGAGTGGATAGGGATGATTTTTACACTAGGTGTTCCTCGTGGTGGGACCAACCTATTGGGCGGGTTGGATGTCGTATGCATGTGACAAGTTGGAAGTTATTCACTTGGTAGAAGGTAATTTATTGTCCAACCTCTTGGATATGCACATTCTCCTTTTTGTTGTTTCAAAACTATTTCTTTGGAACCGTAGAATCATGAAAGATGGACTGCGAAATTTACCAATTGCGAATATTTTGATGTGATTGAGTCTGATTATAGTTCACCATAGCTACGAATATGAAGGTGACTGACTCATCATCCTCGCATGCAGCACTCATGTCAAGCTATCTAGCTATCTAGACCATTCAAATTTTGGAGCACGTCTCAAAAATCAATTAAGTAATCTCAACCTTTTAATTCATGTGTATCAAATGAATGGTTCAAAGTAAAATAGTCAGTGGTCCAAATTCAGTAAGCAAAGTGAATGGTTTCCATCATCCATTTAGTGTGAGTATGGTAGTGCATCCACTACACCAAAATTATCATTTAAGAACGGTTTTAACCCGTTCCTTAAATGCTTCAGGAACGGTTTAAAACCGTACCTAAATGAGGCGTCGCAGAAAAACGAGTTCAGCAGAACCGTTTTGGGTACCGTTCCAGGTTTCAGAGACGGAATTTTAGGAACAGTTTTAAACCGTTCTCGTGCCAACGGTCATATTTTATAAACGAAATTTAGAAACCATTTTAAACCCTGATTAATGAGTAAAAACCGCCGTTGACCAGTGCTCATACCAGTGATAATGCCAATGAAGCTTTAATGCCGGCATTAAGAGCAGATTGTCTAGCGACGCAGCTATCTCTCTTCATGATTCAACACAACGATTCATGATACAAAAATCCACAAAAATACTACCCAAATACTTTCAAATTCTCATGGTGGCCCACTGAGTGGTTGGGATAGCCTGATTTTTCTTTGGTAGCCAACTCCAATTTTCATGTTGGGCCAAACACACTGTTAGGCATCACATACAACCATTGTAGAATAAGCTTTTTCTATATTAGCTATATTTCCAACGAAAATAAAATAAAATAAAATAGAATTGACTTTTATCACTCGTAAATATCCAGTGTAGATGAAGCAAAAAGATCTAATTTAGTATGTATTCTTGGATGGAATACCATGAAAGGCAATAGAGCCATCAGGACCATTTATCTTGTGGGCCCTCGTCATGGATGGCCCATGTTTGAGTTGATCATACAACAGGAGCCATTCTATACTTTACTGCACAGTTACGTGGACCATTAACCATTTGATTTTATTTTTTTTGTTGGATTCCCACTATTGGAATTTTGGGCTCGAATCCCTATCACCATCCAAGAGAGATCACACACTCAAGTTAAGGTACGGGCACCGGTGCGACTGGTTTCAACAAAGGAAAAATCAGGAGTGACTTCTAGCCTCTCAACTCTCCCTCTCCATCTCTTGCGCCTGCTCCTTTCTCCAGTTGCATGACTTCTGCTTCTTGGGGACCTACCACAAGTTCTAGACTGATGTGTTTCACTGGTACTGCAATCATCCCGGTTGCCTGCTACCTCATGTGCATATATGACCATGAGACAAAGCTTCCTTTGACATGTATGCTGAGAGAAGTAGAAAAGTCATAAATTAAAAAGTTAAAAAATTTACTTAATACACCAGGTAGCTTTTGGTACACAAGTTACTTTTACATCGATGCTTACCAAACTAACTTAATAAAGAAAATAACTTAATTAATGTTAAGTTTAAAAGTAACTTATTTAGAAGTCAAAATGTTTTATGCCAGTCTAAAATCAATCTAATGATTATATTAATAAATAAACGACACTAATCAACAATATTTTGACTTCTTTGGGATTCACCAAGCTTTTCTGATATTTTATAAAATTTCAACTCCATAGTTTCCATTTGATGTTTTCTACATTAAATAAGTCAGTCTTCTATGGTGGCGCACAAAAGTGAAAGTATGATAACGCATGCTTAGACAGCTACAACAAAGGAGCTCCAACATAACCATTGACAACTAGCTGGCGATGTGTTCTGATTGAAGAGAAATCTACAACACACCAATGACAATCAGATGGGCCCCACCATCTAGTGGGCCACACATAGTGGGCATGTGAGGCCATTAACATGGGGTGGCCTCTATGTGGGCTTAGAAATCATAAAGCATGCGTAAAAATGATGATATTTATCAGAAATAAACAGCTCCAATGGTACAGAAGACGAGACTAATCATACCACAGCATTTTCCCCCTTTTGAAGGAGAGGAGCAGGAACATAAAGGTTGCATAGTGGTCCAACTGACTGCAAATAAGTCACCCAACAACATTGTTCAAAATTTAATTTTGAATCCAGAAAGAGAAAACAATAACCAAAAGCAATCTTAAATGCAACTACTAAAGCAAATAAGTTGCTACTTTACCGGCCAGAATCTTCCAATATTAAAACCATTGACAAAAGCAATCCCTTTATTCTAGCCTATTAGTGATATGAAAGTGTCTTTAACTTGATTTATTGGATCAAACGTGAAATGTGCTCTTCGAAAAGTAACTTGATCACAATCATTGTTATTAGCACCTGATAGTTAACTGATGTGTGCTTGTAACATGAGATAAATCGCAGAAAGCAACAATCATTGAGATATTGGAGACAAACAGATAAAACTGGAATCAGCAATTGTCTAGTTACTTAGCATACACAAGATTTCCTTTTTTAAGTGAAGACTATATACAGCAAATGATTTCCCAAATCCCAAGTCAGGCTGTCCCAATTTTCTGAGTATAGTTTCTAGAAGTCCCTGATTATGGAATTTGGATGACACCACAGGCTGACCCATTAAGCCAAGTTGAATCTGGCAAGTCCCAAGTCAGGTCACTGAATTTTCAAAGCCATACTGCAAAATTTTAATAACCGACAACAAATGATAAGCATGCAAGTCGCCAATAATAAACTTACAGGCCAACACCACTTAAAATTTATAGAGCCCTGACCCAACCTGACCTGACCCATTTAATTATAACTTGGTCGGGCTCAACCGACCTGATATGGCCAGTTCAAGAATATAAGCTAATATGCTGCTATTAAAAGTGAGATGCCCGCCATATGCCAATGCCATGTAAAATTCAAAAGCGGAATGCATCCTGACCTTTCATGTTGAGAGGAGCAATCAAGGCCTCGAGTGCTGACAGCATCAATAGTAACTTCTTGAGAACCTTTCATGTCAAAATTATTAACAGAGGTTTCACCATCTGAGTTTCTACCAGTTCCACAATCCATGTTGAGAGGAGCAATCTCTCGAAGAGCTTGATCCAAGATCCGCCGGGTACACTTTTTGAGGATCTGGTAGGGGTTTGCAGTCCTGATGCTGAAATTCAGAACATAATTATAATGAGAAAAGTACACACATTAAAAAATTCTGTATTATAGATTAAAGACATCATTCAAACATGATGTTCACCTGATGGTAGTGCAAGGCCACCATCCACAATTCCCCTATAAACACAGTACTTGTGAACAAGTTCATCAAGCATTGGAACATCAAGTTTTATCCAGCACAATTCATTCTGAGACAAAAAATCAGAAGACAAAAATAGTAAGGCAAGACAGGCCCTTCTTGTTCCATTTCTAAAATAACACCACATAGAAAATGCATTTCAAGAACTTTAACAATGAATAGCAGGCCAGACATAGCTGAAATTCTTCTCTACGTTTAGAATATCTGGACTGAAGATGATATAAAAGTGATATGTTCAAGCAATTCTCAACTCTAAGCAGTTAAACCTATAAGAACAAGAATATTTTATGTGACTAGTCTGATCAATGGAATTTGTCTTTCAGACTTCAAGCACAAAATTTTTCTTAATGAAAATAACAGATTATAAAATTTGTTTACCACATTAAATTGTGCAAAAGCCGCCAATAAGAAACAGAGCCAAATAGTTTCCCGTGATTAAATAAAAAATGAAAAAAGAACCTGAAATGCCTGAAATATATCTCCTTCAGCAAATCTCAAGCTGTCGACTGCCCCTTGTCTTGTTAGCTCCACAGCATGTGCAAGGGAAACATAAACTCAGAAAATGACATAAACTCAGCATGGGGTCTCGCTCCTCAAGAAGCAACCTTTCAGTGAGATCTGACATTGGATAGATGGGAAACATAAACTCAGAAAATGACAATAATACAGCCTTTTTTTTTTGTTAGCTTGTTAGTACACCCATTGTCAGTTCACACTTCGCTGTTCGATAATACAGCCTTTAGTCAGTACAGTAAGCCATAAAATCACATTGGTTTACAATCTAATTAGAGAAAGTCGATTCATTAAAAGAGACAGTTATGTAAAATGACAGATAAAGTTAATGCAAACACTATATGGCACCAATTAGAACAAAGAAAAGCTACTTTCTAAGATCAGATCGCATGTCACAATGTAAGCTATCAAACAGTGCAGGAGATTCTTGGGCAAAAACATTCTCAACCAAAGATAGAAAACAAAATATTTAATCATATTCAACTGACAGCTAAATCAGAAAAGCCCCATCCAAGAATATTCTGATCTAGAGGGAACTTTGGGGCATTCCTCATGCATGTCGTACCCGTTAAATCAACAGTCTACATCACTAGACCATAATTTGATGATGCATTGTAGTGCTATATGCATTGGTGTGCGTCTAGACATGATAATAATTCTTGACTTGAATCTTAGAAAATACCATGTACAACAGAAACACAACTAAATCAGAAAAGCCCCATCCAAGAATATCCACAACCCATGTCTCCAATCCAGCATCCTCAAGTAATGGATATGTGTATTTCCATCCTAAACAAGAGCCGAGGAAAAAAGATAAAATGATATCTATAAGGTAAGCATATTATAAACAAGAGCTGAGGAAAAAAGATAAAATGATATCTATAAGGTAAGCATGCCCAGAAGTCTGTTGATTTCATGGGCCCTGCCATGATGTATGTGTTTTATCCACCTCAACCATCTATTTTTCCAGCTCAGTTTAAGGCATGAGTAAAAAAAAATGAGGCAGATTCAAAGGACCTTTCTCAGCATTAGACCACAAAGCAGTTTTCAAGGAGAACTCAAGCGAGTTTTGTACACAATCATCTTAAACTGTCATTCTAACAACAAAACCTACATGATATAGAAATGTTAAAACTCTAAATCTACATCAAAACTAGCAGTTGTCTTAAAACTCTAAATCTAAATCAAAACTGGTAGAGTCTACTTTCAGTAAAGTGTTTTATCTGTGATATAATTCCTTACCATGCAGTGATGATCGAAGCCATCAACACATTTGTCACAAACCTGCATTACATCTATCATGTTACTTAATGACGACATTCTGCAACAAATGAGATAATCAAGTCAATTTTGATGTTAAGATGATGGTTGGACCCTAACAACTAAATGTGTTTAAAGTGAATAAACAAATTCTGATGCATGCTTTAGTGAAATAAAACAAGTTTTTTATTTCCATTTTCAATCGCAAGTATGATAACAAACTAAAATAAAGTGTTTTAGATTTTCCTAAAACTTTGTTTTAAACGCAAACATCAGATGAGCTACCATCAAAGACCTTTTGCATGACAGCCAATATCTTTTTGAACATGGTTTCATGCCATTAGGTCCTAAGGGCGTGTTTGGTAACAACAAAATCTTTGGAAAAGAAAAGTGCAGATTTTTAAGATTAGGGCTGTTGACCGCTTAAAATTTCCATGGAAAACAGCCATTCAAACCAAACAAGGAATTTTCTGTTGGATTCTGCATTTCTCTATTAACAAAGGAATCCACATGGGTTCTCCATGTCCATGTTTTGTGTTCTCTATCCAAGCAAACAAAATAAGAAATATGGCCATATTGCTTGTTCTTAAATCATTAACTGTATATACACTTCCATAGACAAGATAGTGTAAGCCAACGATCCGATCATACAAAATGTTCCGAACTATCCACATTTGTCGAATGCCCAGAATTATGCTAATTTTGTTCGTCAAATGCCCAGAATTATGCTAATTTTATCTAACCATTTGCCCCAACAGCAATGCCATGTTCATATTAACTGAAGAAAACACATGCAAAGGTCTATGAAAAACAAAATCTACCCAGGATGGAAACAACTATAATCATCATCATCAGCATCATTGTAACCTTGTCCTAGCTAATTGACGTTGGCTATATGAGTTCCCATATTGCTAGGCAAAACTTCAACTACCATCTACCTGACATCAACCCTCTACCCATGCAGGGGATCAGTTAGCGGATGGCTATGTTGTGGAGTTTTGGTGATATCATTACATTGTACATTTAATAAATTAAATACCTTGAAGTAGAAAATTAACAAAGCAACAAATCATGCATGTAAAGAACAAAAAACCTATCAGGTGATAACTGGAGACCTTGTTGAACATCTCCCTTTTTATCTTCTCCTTTTTTTTGTTGTTTCTTTTTTCTTTTTGGAAGAGTGATAAAATTCAGTATGTAATGATGGATCAATGGAACAAAACTATTAAAAAATGTCACAAAATATATTAAACATTTAATTATGCAAAATATGGTTAAAGTTATTTAATGTTTTTATTTTTATTTATGAAAAGCCGCTTGAAGTAATCTTTAAAAGCAAAGTTCAAGGCCTTGAATATCGTTCTGGCAAAGCAGTCCCCGATTCCCTTGTAGGGCTCTAAGAGCTTTTCTCTCAAGAATGCTTGTTGACGTACCCAACGATTTCAATCAGAAAATGGAAGGTTGGAGGAGCTTTTCTCTCAAGAATGCTTTTCTGACAACCTCTAGCACGGGCTTCATCATCTCCAAGAGTAACAGTCTCAACTCCCCCAACCTGGATATAAATTGACTCAAGTCAAACTGAATAAATAGTAGAAATCGTTGTCTCAAGCTTGCAACCCAAAAGCTATATTCATTGAACAAATCCAACATCCGACTTGATACAAGTGCGTGCATAATCAGAATGGCTCATCAGTCGATCACCAAACGAGGTTTCTCACCTGTCGGATGTTCAGATTCCATTGCTGACTCAGGTCCAGTCCCAGATTTGCTCTTTGTTTTTGTGCCGCCATAGACAAAACTCCCAACTATTAAATGTACAAGACCAATAACCATCTGGTTTTGTTAAAAAATATAAGCACTTCCCTAATCAATGCTAAAGATCCACATTTTTCAGTAACAGAGTTACTATTCATATAAAAAATGCTCCAGATAACCAAACTGCATCAAAATGTGATTAACCATTGCCTTGATAACCAAGTTGCATTAAATGTGATGTGTCGATCTGTGCATGTGTTTTTCCTGACTTCATTGTGTTCAACACGCATGATCCTTGTTAGCATCACCCACCTGTAACCAAAAATAAAAACTCGCATTGCTCTGTTTTCTCTACTTCTCTTTCTTTCAAGCCTCTAAAAATCCCAAAAACCATTTTCATTGCTTAAAATCTTCAACAACTATAAATATATATATTTTTTAAAAAAAAAAAAAAAAAAAAAAACAGCTTTTTGTCTCTTATTCCTCTTTTCTTCTTAAAAAAACTCCAAAACGTTATAAGAACCAGAAACCAACATTCCAATAACGGCTGGAAAAACCCAGCAAAGAAATCCCAAAAAAAAAAAAAAATCCCAAACAAATGGAAAATACAAATTAAACAGCTTTTTTTCTGAAAAGAATCAGAGATCCCACATGAGAAAAAAGAAAAAGAAAGCAAATCCAACCCAAAAAGAATTAGAGAAAAGAAAAAGCAACATGCACATATATGGTGTTTGGATGAGCAGTAGCTTTGAGAAGATAATCAGTACCCCAACGAATAGCTTCCTACAACGAATATCATCATACAGAAAAGTTATGCAGCAAAATTGAAAAACTAAAAATATAGAAAAGATAAGGAGAGATGTCATAAAGAGAGAGAGAGAGAGAGAGAGAGAGAGAGAGAGAGAGAGAGAGAGAGAGAGAGAGAGAGACAATACTTCAAGAGCACATGCACATCTTCTCAATTATAAACTCTGAAAAACTAAGCAAAATCTGCATTATCTAAAAACCAAATAAACATCCAACAATTCATGGGCTGAAGTGAATGCTTCCCCATACTTTTGTTCAAATATTAATCTTTCCCGTTCTTTCTTTAGATCCATAGGTGCCTCAAACCTGTTGGACAGTCATGGCCTAAACAAAATCAGCAATACATAGCCTCCAAAACAGATAGTATTCAATTATCAACTTTCTTTCAGAAAGTTTTAAATCTCAAGTTTGTAACACTGGAGTAAAATGTGAAATATGGCATGGACATTTCAAACATGAGAATTATCTTCAAATTACCCCACATTATGATCCCAACCATTGAATGAGTGGGCCTTTCTAAAACTTGCTGTCCAACTATTTTTGGGCACTCAGAAACATCCAATCAGTAAGATATTACAATGTGTGACCCATAGATTGGTAGATTTGGAAAAGCCAAACAAATGCACCAAATGGACAGAAAAGATAGCTTATGTGTTCAATGTCTTGTGCATCTATTTTTATTTCATGTTGGGAAAACACTACTTTTGCAATTGGTGCAATATTTGAATAGAAAGTTCTGTTCTCGCACCTTATGTTATATTGGTTCATGCGGCTGTATGTTGTTGCAGAAGGCTCTACCCATGTGTGGGCTTAGCAAACTTCACCTAAAAAATATGCCTAGGTCCAAGAATCAGGTTGGTGTCAAACTAGGTGAGCTAAATGTATGCTAAAGAAATGGACAGTCAACATTTAATCTATATATATGGCTTATCAAATGATAAGAGTTAGACTGACCTGAATTTTGGGTAGGGAAGGCGGGATTGTGACCTGCACCTGCACCTGTTGGGCAACTTTGATCATGGACCTATGTAAACTCCCCGGTGAAGCATTGTGGACCTCCTCCCGAGCCTACACTCTAAATAACTGTTTCACTTTGAATGAGCATATTACATCCAAACATAGATAAAGTATTAATACATCTCAAGCATTACAGAAACAACTTATTATATTGAAGTACTGAACATTAGTAGCCAAACCAAACCACAAAAAAAAAAAAAAAAGCGCACACACCCACCAAGTATGCACATTGTCATACTACAGTGTGAAAAGATCATCCAAATATCCCAAACCATTAATACATGAAGAAGCCAACAGAGATAACATAAGAGAGATATAAGTTTTCATTCACAGCCATCCTCTACATCCCATCCAATCGCCTCCTGCGTGCCACTTAGCTTCTCCTGTAAAAGCAAGAGCTCATATATCAAAAAGAAAAAAATCTAATTAAACTGTAGCCCCTCCTACAAGAGCAAGAGCTTGAATGTCAAAAAATTTCTAGCAAGAGCTTGAATGTCAAAAAATTTCTAACTTGTGCTAAAACAACTCATGAGCAGAACAGAAGTACAGGGCCGTGCTGCATTGGGGCATGAAAACTGTCTTGAAGTTGCATACAGTTTTTCCATCCTGAAACAAGAGAAGTGCAATTAACAAAAACTCACCAGCAAAGTAGCTAATTGCTCCACTAATTATCAATGTCACTAAGTAGGACTATATAAATTGAACAACAACAAAATGTAGTTTGAGCATCCAAGTGTGAAATTTTCCAGACAAAAAGGTGGAAATGGTCTAAAAACTCATATGAATGGAATACCTGCTCATTTCCAGAACTATGGCGCATTTATGTCAGGTGACTGAACATTTGTAGAAGGAAGCCTTCTGCATGATACAAATGAAATAAACACAATTAAATCCTTGTAGCATGTTTGTCTACATATAACATATCTATATAACATTATATAAAAAAATCACAAAAAAAAAAAAAAAAAAAAAAAACCCATGAGATGATGATGCAACTGTTGTCCAGGCCCAGAAGTCAGTCTGATCCGGTAATCAGATGGCCAATACATGTAGGAGAAGATGGATATATATACTCCTAGCCATATCCCAGAGAGAATACGATTGGACTTCAGGAACCCTCACACAAGTGGCCTGCCAAAGGAAGAGTCAACAGCAGTGATCTACACTCAACAAAGTAAAACTCACAACAATTGGATAGTCAAATAGTTGTCTCATCATCCACATATATTGTGGCCCACCATATCAACGTAATCAAGACAGTTTCACCACCAACTATATTATTGGAGAAAAGCGCAGGAAGCCATCTGAATACTACTCTTCGCGATCTCCGGACTGTTGATCTGGTGGTGCTTCTGCATATGCATTATAGCAAAAAAAATCAGGCCAGATATGTCGTTCATTTGATCCAATTTGTATTTCTTGTACATGTTCTAGTGTGGCATGTGTTTGATGCAGGGCCATTGATCTAGTGCCGCTTGCGCATATGCACGGCCCAAAAATCTGGCTGGACATGTCCTTGGTTGAGTTCATGTATAAGATGGTTAAGGGAAAAAAAAAAAAGTCTAACAGTCCACACCCTTAACGTACATGTTCCCCCAGCTGATGACAGGACTGTTCTGATTTTTGCGCACAACACATGGTGGGGCCCACCAAATGAACGGTGCATATGCAGAGTTGATTCCTGATAACCACCCGTGAGCAGCTGTAGCAGTTTTTGAAACCCTTCAATTATGCAAATAACAAGAATACTTGAAACCCTTCAAAAACCCACAGAAGCTCACAACGAACCCTAGAAACCACCAAATCATTCAAAACAAAAACACCACAGAAAACCCTAATTCTATGAATCTGCCCTAAGAACCCCGGAATCTGTTACAAATCGAGGGAATAAAAACTTGAAAATCACCGAATCTGCTAAAGGAACCTTCAGAAAGCCTGAAATTAACAATTCTGCAGCGTCCTCTTACGAAAAATCGTCGGAAAGCGTGGTATTCGTCTGTCTTTTGCTTTAAACACGCCTCATTGCAGGAAAATGCAAGATCTGAGAAGAAATCTGACATTTCCATGGCCATTTCCACTCGGATGTATGGATAGAGAGAGATGCTTCTGACTGAAACGAAATTGAAACGTCTCCCAACGAAAAGATAGATTGAAAATAGGGTTTTCCTTCTAAAAAGTTAGATCTTGCTTAAGATCTACTGCCATTAACGAATCTCTCACTCAGTCTCTCTATCTCTCTGTGAAGAGGGAAAAATGCATTTGATTTCGCATCTACGGAAAGAGAGAGAGGAAGGAACAAAAAGAGGCAAGAAATGAGAAAGAGAGGGAAATCAGGCGTGAGGAGCGGGAGAGAGATCGGGAGTGATGGAGAGAGAGGGAAATCAGGCGTGAGGGAGCGGGAGAGAGAGAGAGGGGTGAGAGTCAGAGAACGGAGACGAGTTTGGCTTGGATTAATATTATTATTATTATTATTATTATTTTTTTGCTGTGGTACGGCTCCAAATCTGGAACGGCTTAAAACGTTAAACCGTTTCAGAACCAAAATCATGTTTGGTTCCAGAAATGATATTTTGGTGTAGTGATCATCACAATTTGAATTAAAGATTTCGAAGATCTAGATTTCTATATAACTATACCATATGTACGGTTAATGAGTCACCATCATTTTAAAAATGAAAGTGAACTACCACGAGTATAGCACCATTTGAACTTTTACAACTCTCGCATTAGATGGCACACTATAAGAAAATGAATGAATTAATTACAAAAGCATAAGCAACTATTTCTTTAAAAAATTGGGTCACGCCCATTATATATTGAATTACCTTTGTAAATTCCAAATTTTTAGGTTTAAAGGGACCGATCAAATTTGTCCACAATTTTGGTACGGATGGATGATCAAATCTATCCAACTTTTTAATGCAGGGATGAACTTGATGAGGTCGATCACCATCTTCCTCAAGGATAACTACTCCGAATCCACGGAGCTTCTCTGGACTGCTCACAGAGACTTCTCGAATCCACGAGGAAAGAAAACAAGAAAATAAAAATAAATCCTAATAAATTCGAAATTTAATTGATGAATGAGAGAAACGAGTTCACAACCCTTTAAATGGGGATACCAAGCAATGGGAGAGAAATCAGAAGCAAACTACAACTAAAACTCTTAGAATTCGCAACTTACTATAAATAGTAAACTTAGTATTTATAGACGGTCATGAAGTCTACTAGTGCGCAAGGTTTTCGGCTAAAAATAGTACGTGTCCTATTTAGCTTCACCAAGATGTTCTCCTAATTTTTCTAAGCTCTTTTCGCGTTGAGCACAACTCCTAAAGCCCAACGAATAAAGAGTTATAATCAAACTAAAACTTGCTATTTATAGTAAAAACTGAATTAAAATAAGGAACCAACCATCAACTAGGGGTATTTCGCAAATCTGCTTGCGCAACCCGGCGTATTTGTGTTGGTTGGCTAAAGTAGCTCGTTCTACCCCAAAATCATATATTTTATGCCCGATAACTTATTCCGGATGATGAGATACGCCCAATCTAAGGTCCGACGGTCCGAATCACTTCTGTCGTCGACTGGGCCTCTTTTGATCGATATTGGCCATGAAACTGTCCACGACCCGCTCTACATCACTTTTGGTGTGTGTTTGGTATAGAAATTCATGGGCTCATTTGATGGATTCAAAAATCCAAGCAATACTTCTAATTTGGACAGATCCATATGTTCAATAAATGGGCTAATTACGTGTCTATCAGATGAGCCACATTGGGAAGATTTAAAGATCATCTAATTATCTATTTAAGCCCCAATTTTGGTCAGAATTACTGTCCATTTAATGGCTCAAATGATGGCACTATAGGAAATTGTTCTTTTACCGACGAAAAAATTCGTCGGTAATGAGTATTACCGATGAAATATGTCGTCTGAAAAATCGTTGGTAGAAGACCGTGGGTAAAGGCTTTTACCGACGAAAAATCACTTTGTCGACAATGGTAAGACTTTTACCGACGAATTTTTCATACGTAAAAAATGTGGATGAAACTTTTACCTACGAATTTTTCGTAGGTAAAAATGTGAAGCTTCTTCGGAAGACTTTTATCTACGGAATTTTTCGTAGGTAAAAAATGTGAATGAAACTTTTACCTAAGAAAGTTTTCGTAGGTAAAAATGTGGATGAATGTTTTGCCTACGAAATGTTTCGTAGGTAAAAAATGTGGATGAAACTTTTACCTACGAAAGTTTCCGTAGGTAAAAATGTAGATGAATCTTTTACCTTCGAAATTTTTCGTAAGTAAAAAATGTGGATGAATCTTTTTACCTACGAAAGTTTTCGTAGGTACAAATGTGAATGAAACTTTTACCTATGAAACTTTTCATAAGTAAAAAATGTGGATGAAAGTTTCGCAGGTAAAAATGAGGAACTCTTACCTACGAAAGTTTTCGTAGGTAA
Organism: Magnolia officinalis; assembly: GCA_021015155.1. Classification (NCBI taxonomy): domain Eukaryota; kingdom Viridiplantae; phylum Streptophyta; class Magnoliopsida; order Magnoliales; family Magnoliaceae; genus Magnolia; species Magnolia officinalis. The sequence goes on from JAJHSJ010000010.1 coordinate 47,078,459, forward strand.
AAAATGTGGATGAAACTTTTACCTACGAAATTTCGTAGGTAAAAATGTGGATGAACTTTTTACCTACGAAATCTTTCGTAGGTAAAACATTTGGATGGATCTTTTACCTACAAAAGTTTTCATATGTAAAAATGTGGATAAAACTTTTACCTACAAAAGTTTTCGTAGGTAAAAATATGGATGAATCTTTTACCTACGGAATTTTTCGTAGGTAAAAAATGTGGATGAAACTTTTACCTACGGAATTTTTCGTAGGCAAAAATGTGGATGAATCTTTTATCTACGAAATTTTTCGTAGGTAAGAAATGTGGATGAAACTTTTACCTATGAAAATTTTTATAGGTAACAAATGTGGATGAACCTTTTACCTACAAAATATTTCGTAGGTAAAAAATGTAGATGGAACTTTTACCTACGAAAGTTTTCGTAGGTAAAAAATGTGGATGAAACTTTTACCTACGAAATATTTCGTCGGTAAAAGTCTCTTCTTTTTTTTTTTTCAAAATTCAGGCAAAAGTTCCTGATATACACCTGTTATAATATATTTTATCATATTCACATTCACATCCATCCAAACACAAACTATATCCATCCAAACACAAACCACATCCATACATATACAAACAATCTTATCCACATCACATTCATCCATGCACAAATACATATAAGTTTAACATTCGTATATAAAATAAATCATAAATAAAATACAAAAAATCACAAAGATGAAGGCGGAGGTGGTGGGGCATCGGTGGGTAAGCGTGCAACGATAACCTGAAACATTCCTCCATTCGTCGCTCAGGCTCCACCCGCATCTCCTCGATCCTCCTCTTCTGCTCCTCCCTTTACCTCTCCAGCTGGTTTTTGATCTCGTCGATGATGACCCGTAGCTACTGAACCTCTCTTTCTCTCTCTCTCTCTATGATATCAGCTCGGCATAGGGCGCTCTCGCCAGCGACGGATCGGCTGGAGGCAGCTCTAATGGGTGTCATGAGCTTGGCACCATGGCCAAGCCCATGCACATATCCAGGACGGGTGCCAAGCACCTCGCTCAGGATCTCTGGGTCACTCCGCTGAGTACCATCGGGAGTGGGCTGACTGCTTATGGTGTCCATCGCCGCCTGTAATGAAAACATATGAATTTTCATAACGAATGACATTATTATAATTCATTGCAATTAAATTTTACAATGTAAGGATTTTTACCCAATTCTCGCTGGCTCTAGGATGTACCCAAGATCCTATCGCCTGCCGACAGTGAGTCCCTCTGTAGAGGTCTACTGGTCCGGGCTCCTGGCCAGTGACGGAATCTCGCTGTGCAATCGAAAGGACAATAGAGTTAATATAAATGCATGGAAAGAATATATTAACTTAATAATCACCAGTAATTTCTTACCATGTCGTGACGAAGTTGTACAAATGACTTTGAACCAGCTACGTGGTTCACTTCTAACTTTTCCTTGTTCACAGAATTTATTCTGCTCTTCTTCTGAACACATTATTTATAATACATTGTTATTAATTGCGAATTTAATTGTTACCTTAAGATATCGTAAATATGTAAATATTATCTGAAAAGACTCAGACGAAAATCTCTCTCAGAATTTTCGTCAGTCGTCAAGGGTCACGTGCGGCAGTGGGGACAGTACGACCTCCTCGTGGCTCTTGGACCACTTGTACCGCTGGTGTAAGTCACCGCGGTACTTCTTAAACCGTTTCTTGACCATGTCATCGACGACATGGGAAATGTACGTAACACTCAAATCCAAGACAAATTTATCGTGTTCCATGTATCGATGTTGCGGAAGTGTGGGTCAGACACCATTCCAGTGATTGATTGACAGCCCCTTGAGGTCCGTGAGGATGCTTCTTACATTGAGCAACCTATTCGCATCCTTGATCGGAAGGAGCAGGTTCTCAGGACCAAGGTCATTCCCCTTGTGAAGGCGCAGTTGAGTCATCATTCGGAGGCAAAGGCGTCTTGAGAGCGTGAAGCGGAGATTCGAGAGCACTATCCCCATCTGTTTGTTGATTGATTGCTTGTATTGCTCTATGTATTGCCTTCTCTTGTGATTGTTGATTGATATATATATATATATATATATATATATATATATATATGTGATGATGATGATGATGTTTGTGCATTCCCTTTTGTCATGGATTTGGCAATTTCGAGGACGAAATTTCTTTGTTAGAGGGGAAAGATGTAAGACCCTAGCCTGAGTATCCATTTCGTTCCTCTAGGTCTTGCGGTCCTACGAGTTGAATCCCGACGACCCGCGACCTGTAGATTCTGTTTGCGGTCATCCTCAAGTTCCATTTTACTTTCCTGACTTGGATCAACTCGAAACCTATGCCGTTGCGACCGCATCGACGTCGCGGTTCCAACGCCATGTCTCGTGCGTCCATCCGATGTGTACATCGTAAGATGTAGCCCGCACCATTTTTAGCCATTCATCATGCATGTGGGACCCACCTAGGTCCTTGCACGTTTCCCAAGAATGGGCCCCACATAGCACTCTATCGTAAGCAACCTACCCTACCTTTTCCTCATGCCTAATTCCCTAGCTAGAAATGATGGGTTTCTTAAAAAGAAAACCCATCATTTCTTTCCTCTTATCTATACTATCTCTCTCTTCCCAAGCAACCCTCTCCCAAGAAACAATCATTCCTTTTCTAGAAACTCTCCCTCGCTCTCTCTCCTCTCTCATTTCTCTCATTCTTCTCCTCTCATGGTGGAAAATGTCCACACCTTCACCAATTTCCAGCAAGCTTTTCCCCCATCTTCCTCCCAATCCCACTCTCAAATCTTCATCTCCACCACTAGATCATCTCCTTTGAACCATTGAAGCTAGCACCTTGAAGTTTGGAGCTTGAACTTGGAGGTGGGTGCTTCTTGAAGCCACTTCTTCCTTCTTTCTTTCCCTTTTTTAGCATGTTTGGATGCATGTAGGACCCACCAATCAATGGTGGAGGTCCTACATGGCTCTAAGATTAGAGGTCAAGGGCCTACTTCATGCATGTTCTCTTCCATGGTGGGTCATTCTCCATGGACCCACCATGATACATTTCTCTTTGATCTAGTCTCTCGTTGGTCATCTAGACCTTGCTTGCATGGTAGGGATGTCATCCCTACCTCAACAACTCTTTTTGATTGAAAGATAGTATGTATGTAAGATCCACGTATAGTGTAGCTGTGGATGTGAAGGTGGAGGGTTCATAGTGTCGGAACCCTCCACTATGGCCGTGGTCTCTCTCTCTCTCTCTCTCTCTCTCTCTCTCTCTCTCTCTCTCTCTCTCTCTCTCCATTTCCTTCCTTTTGTTAATAGAGATATGTGGCCTGCTGATGTGGTCAGGGAAATCTTAGATTCACCAGAAAAGTGGGACGTCCAGGCCCACCTGCTGGACGTCCAGGCCCACCCTGACATGTGTGGGTTGGATGGCCCCTAAAGCATGATTTTCTTGGGGATTTTTGCAAAGTAATGGATTTGGATTTTTTATGACCCATCTAAGTGGACCCCACTTGATGTATTTGGGTATAAAACCCTTTGGATATTTTCTATGGACTGAAATATGGATAGCATATGTTGCTGTCCAAATTTCAGGCCCATCTGTGGTATGATTTTTGGGCATTGTTTGGGACTGTTTGTATGATTCTTTTTCCCTGATTTCCTTGGGGGTTTTCTGAGGTATGGACCCCACTTTGATGTGGGATGGGGCCCACATCAGTTACCCTTGATTGAGACCTATGGGATGGGCCAAAGTAGGCTGGACATCCAGAAATTTCTGGACTATCCAACAAGGTTGCATATTGGAAATGAACAATTTTCATCTTGATTTTGGGAAAAGTGAGTCACTCCAGTGGACCCCACTTTCTGTCCATATATGGGAGCATCAAACCCATCTATTTTCCCATGATTTGGGCCAGCCTAGGCCCACCCCATGAGGTGTCAAACATAGGGGCAACAACATTTTCTGTAGCAGAATTTTCTGGATATGCATTGCTGCCCGTTTTCGTAAAAATATTTAGCTCGTGTATAAGATCTTAAAATTTATTTCCATGGTGGCCCACCCTTACTGGGACCCACCTTGCATGATCATAGGCCATCAGGGCCATCGGATTTTGGGGAGGAGTGGCTGGACCAGCCACCTTGCTGGGCATCCCATGGTGGTTGACGTCCAGCAAGGCTGGCCGTCCCACCATTTTGTGGCCCACCTCGATGTATCGTTTCATCCATTGTTCATCTATATGGTGTGGCCCACTTAGACGTGGCCCACCTTTAAGTGGGACATCCAAGGTGTGGCCCACCTTGAGCTTTGGTGTGGGCTTGCCGTCCAGGCCCATGTGGGACGCCCACTACTTGGGCTGCTGCTGGACTGAAAGTCCAGCAGCAAGGCCCACTTGTTTATGTGTTGTATGTGCACTCCCTATGTGGTGGGACCCCCTGTACATGTTGCTGGACCACCCTAGATTTACATCTCACTCAGAAAATTTATTTTACTGGGCTCCAACTGGCCCAGATAGTTGTTGGGCTGAAAATCTAGCTGGGTACCTTATTAAAATGCACTGTTTATGGCTAAAGTTTAAGGATGCGGGGCCCACCATATTGTGAGGAATTGTGGGGATATTTTCATGTTTTTATTCCCGTAGCCTTTGGGCTTAATTAATGCTTTTTGGAGGCCCACTTTGGTTGGGTTATATGGACCTATGTGCAACCAGATTTTTAGGACTCCTTGTAGGCCCAACTGGGCTGGGACATCCTAGCTTGGCCCAGTGGATCCATGGGCTATGTCCACCATTATGTTGTGCTGGTTGGGATGGAAATGTATGTGTGGTTGGGCCCTTGGTTACCCACCAAATCAACTAGCTTTTGGACTGAGGTTGTAAGGCCCAATTAGCTTAACTTGAATGTGGTTCTTGCCCATGTGTTGGCATAATGGGCTGCCCACTAGGCCCACCATAATGTATGGACTTGGTGACCTTATTCTTGGGCCTTAACCTTCCTTATGGGCCCATATTATATATGTGGATGGGCCATATATATTGCCCCTTTTGACCCATGTTATGTATCTAGGCCTTGGGCCATTTTATTGAGGCCCATCATGTGATGAATGCGATATATATAGCTGCCCATTTTATATTTATGGTTGTACTCGGGCCATGGGCCTCAATTCTTGGTAGAATGTTATTGGGATACCTTCTTGGGACAAATGTTGGTTGAATGTCCACATTTGTGGCCCCATGGTAGGCCCAATTACATCTATAGGTGGTTAAAGGTCCACCATAAACCCTTACTATGCCCATTCTTATTATTTAAGCCCATGCCATTGTCTATCCTAGTCTTGTGGCCTACCCCAAGCTATTGGGCCCCCACTAGAGGTTGTATTCCTTTTGAGAAACTGTCTAAGTACCTAAAACCTACTTAGTTAGGAGGAGAATACATCATCACCGCATGACATACTTGCTTATCTTCATAACTCATTTCCACATGCATCATATGTGTTTTTGGTTGAGATTATGATTGGTCATGGTTATGCCATTGGGCAGGATATTATGGTATTCCCTGAGGGATGGAGTTGCCCCTCTTGAGTGCATAGGATGCTCGGGACTGATGCATGGTTAATTTATGTGGTTCATGCATCTGATATTGCATAGCACGTGGATATTCACCCTTGCTTCATCAGGGTCGTAGCCTCCACAGGTATATCATGGATGGCTGGATTTGGACACCGAAAATGTTACATGACCATTTAGGGTACTTAAGATGTCCTTGGGTAAAAGCCCCTAAACCTTCATGGTACCAGGAGACGCCTTAGTGCCGAGACCAAGTGAAAAACATGAGCGCTCGAGTGCCTTATACCATTAGGCCACAACTCTCACTGTAGCGTGGTCGGTTGAGATGGGGTGTGGCCTTACCCGCATGAGTGAGGGGAAATAACTAGGCTGAGTTTGACTAGCTCGTGAATGGGTTTGCTACCGTCGAGCCTTGTTGGTGATTGGTTGTCCACAGGCGGGTAGTGAGGTCTCTTACGCTCGCTAGGCTATGCGGCTTGGAGAGAGACAATTGGCAGGTAGTGTATTTGACCCCGGTGGATTTCCCTAGAGAGGAACTATATTGATTTTGTGGACTTGATATGAGGACTGGCATGATTGCATTGCACCTTGTATTGGCATTTGTCTATGTAGGCCCCTGTTGCATTGCCTCGATATGGCATCCAGTACTCATGTGTTCCATTGCATGACCTTGTGACAGCTTATAGCATTCATGCTGGTATAACATAGCCTTGATATGACTCATTGCATTTAGGTTTGGTTTAGCATAGCCTTGGTATGGGTGGTGGCATTAATGATATTCATGGTTCATGCCGCATTCCGCATTCACTGATATTGCTTTCCCGACACTAGTATTACACACACTTACACCGCCCTCTAAACTTTCTATAAGCTTATGCACGATTAATGTGTGTAGGAAATTCTAAGCAGCAGCAGTAGCTGAGGAGGAGCGAGGAGCATGCTGAGGACCTTTTGGAGTCACCGTTATTTAGATCTTGTATTCTTTTCCTTTGAGCCATGTATCTTGTATAAAGTTTAAATTCTTAGTGGATCTTGTAATGTGTTCCTGTAGTTATTTCCTATGGTTACTATATTATGATCTAGGGTATGCTCTTATGGATTGGACTTATGTTATAAAAGTCCTCCTTGTAGGATCCCAGGATCGGAACCTGGTGAATGGATGCCAGGAGTCGAGAATGGGGTACTAAGGAGGCTGTAGGCGCCGGAATCGGCTATCGAGATTCTTGTGAGTTCCGGTCACCGAATCTGGGGCATGACATACCGTGCGATCATGTGGGGCAACTCCGTCTCACAAGGAGTCCCATAATCATCTCAGCCCAATTGCATATGCTATAATCAACCACCCCTCATAACAGGCATACCAATGATGCGTATAATCATGTATCATGATGTTATACTAAGCATGTATCATGCAATCATGTGTATAGAGTACATAGCATATAGGGATTCACATGCATCATCAATATCATGACTATTGTCCAATACTATCATTATACATGCCCTATGCATATTAGTTGTCTATCATGCATAAGGTTATCCTTACGTCTACCAACATCATTTATTTATCATTATCCATTTATCGAGTAAAATATGGTTATCTTATCCACATTATCATCATGACAATCAATACGTGCATTATTATCACTTGCATATCAAGCATGGTGGTCAACTAGCATGTTTTGTCATCATGCATATACATACATAATATCATCATCATCATCATCATGAGGATCATTTTCACTTCATGATTAACAGAAGAAATGTCATAAGTAACACGAATAATTACTCATCCACCATCAATACATATGTCATAATTAACTATTCATTAAATCATATATATCATTTCAACCAACAACTCACTATCATCATTATCATGTTACTATACATATATCATCATCTCACCCATCACTAGGTGCATCCTACTTAGTGTGAGTTCCACATTGACCTTGGACTACATGCAATGCATGGGGGTCGTGTATGTCTAGTGTGAGCCCCACTTGGTGAATCAATAAGCCAACTCAAAGGCATAAATGTCCAACTACAAGGCTTTCAATGGTGTGAATCTAATTCCACAACTAAGTGGGTCCCACTAGCTAAAGGTGTAAGTTCATCACATGGTTGTGCCCCACATTTTACCACAAGTATGGTTAATGGGATTTTTTTGTTGATTTAACATTCTTGTGGTATGGCCCACTTAGGTCTAGGTTTGGTTTATTAGTGGACAACGGTCCCACACCTAGGGAAGTGTACATGGATATATGCCTCTAAGGTGGATCCCATAATGCAACTAGGACCCAATACTCTAACATCAAATAAGAGATAAAATTACAATCCCAAACATAAGACTCACATGCCAACATTGCACAGACTCCACATTGTGTTGGGCCCATGTACCTCATTCACAAGTAAATATTAAGGCTTGTCTATTATAACTTATATAATCCAAATGGAGCCCCTTTAAGTGTGGCCTAACTAACTAGTGGTAGTGTGCAAGGCATGCTGCCTACTAGGCAATTGGCCTACCTAACGGGCCTAAGAATATTTACCATGACAGGCTTTATACTCCCATGTGTTTCTCTTAGGATTAGGCCCATTGGGCCTTAGTTTTAATTCATTTGGTTTGGCCTGGTGCCACATATGACCTAAGGAAAGAAATTGGGCAGCAAGGTTGTCCATCACATGCTCCATAGGGTAAAAGAATAAATTACACGATATACGAAGTGGACCTTATCTGGCAAGGATGCGGCTCATACAAGGTAGAACCACTTGGGCCTTAGGATTGCCTCATTTATATGGGCCCAAGGTCATCCATATCTTAAGACAACAACTGAGCAGCAAGATCAATCCACTACATATTTTACAAGTTATATAACACCTGTTTATAAAATATGCTAGGTGGGCCTCATCAGATGAAGGGAATGACACATACAAGACAACCCATACTGGATAGCCCGCTTAAGGTTGTGGGCTCACCAACACCAATGGTTTCTTTTCTATAGTTTGGATGTTGCATTAAATGCCTGGGGAAGGTGGTGAACCCCATTAATGTGGCCCAGATGAATTCTATATCAAATAAAACTTTTGGTGCAAAGTTGGTTCTAGGTTATTTTAGAGTCAGATTCACGATCACGTGGGGCCTACATATGGTGAAAGAAAATAGCCACCTGGTGGCTCTATGTATAGGCTTTACAAATTATAAGGCGGGGCACATTGGTTAAGTGAGTATATTTTATAGTGATGGCCTAAACATAGGTACTTAGAGAAACTGTGCAGGAAGTATAGTGCAGAATTAGTTTTTGGCCCAATTTTGAATATCTCCTATGATCACAAGGGACCACCTTTCAGTATCTCGTTAGCTGCCCTTGGTAGTACTATATATGTACTTCAAAAATTATAAGCTGGGACCAACTGGTTGTGCTAACGTAATATTTAGTATAGGGCCAAACATAGGCACTTTAATTTTCTACACATAATTTCTGCACAACCATACCTGGCCCCATTTTAGGATCCACTCCCTGATCATGTGAGGTCTGATTTGGCCCAATTAAAATGTTATTTATCTTTTCATTAGTGTAGGTTAGAGGTTCCAAGTGGTGGCCTACTCAAACCTCTAGCGTGTGGTCCACTACAGAGGCCTAAAGTTGGTACAAAACACAAATAATAAGACAATTTTCAGCAATGGGATCTGTCACAACTTAGGGCCCAATTTCTAAACACTAGGGGATCATTCCTGATAAAAATGTGAGACATCCAAGCTTACTTATATAAGGATTAAACATTACCCAAAGTGGGACCCTTAACTACAGAGTGTGGGGCCCACTATAAGGTGTCAAAGAGGCCTACATGTACTACAGTCAAGTACTTGAAAATTTCAGCAAACAGAAAGTGCAAAGGAAATGAAATAGATCGGGTGGCAAGTGGGGCCCACATGCTAGCAAACCATAGATAAGAGACACACAAAGATATACATGAGTTTTTAGATTGGATGAGCTAATAAAATGCATAAATCACAAGTGATCCCACACCCAAGTGGGTCAATAAGAGGATGAATGTTATGTACAATATAGATCCAACATACACATCAAGTAATACATGAAATGAATTGATCAAATCTCTATGATTAGATCCTCAATTGGAAAATCCCATCCCATGGATGGTTTGGGAATAAGTCATTTATTCTTTATATAAGATCCCAACCATACAGAGCCTTGGATGCATCTGAACCATACAAAACAATTTAAGGTTTATCCTTACAGAAGTATCCATCGGTCTGCTCTAAGTCGCTTAACTTCCATAGGAGGTGGCGCATTTCATACCTCCGAAGTAGGAGCCAATGATGGATTACGTTGTAGATGTGACATTGGCAGCAACAAAACGAGTTGCTGATCGAACTTCCATCGACGCTATGTTGTGCTGTCAGTGACATTCGTTCTGTTATCAAAGCTACCAGTCATTGCATAGTTTCAGTTCGGCTGGCCATGTAACAATTAGTGCTCTTGGCCTGAATACGGAATTATTTCTCTTGGGCTCTTTTGTATTCTTGCACCATCTGAATACTCATCTGAACATCCCTGAGTACCATGGACACCTCGTCCGGGAGCATGGTTTAGGACATGGATGGCCCGGATGGGTCTCCGGTCAAGTTGTTATTCAGATTTAACGCCTCATGGGGCGCAGGGACCGACAAGTCCTCACTTGGAGGTGGTGCAGTCGGTGTTGAGGGCTCAACCCCAACAATATGAGAACTTCTTCTATGCAATTTTTTTGCAATATCATACTAGTAATCGAAAAACAGTGTCCCACTGGACGTACCAGAAAATTGTTCATTGTTGTTTCTACACTAGGTATGCAGGTGTTCCATAATTGGAATTGTGACTCCAATTTGAACCCAACAACAATGACCTCAAACACCGAGGTAGGCAGACACGTAGTGTAACAAACTTGGAAAGTAAAGATTGTGCTGGAAATGTAAACTTGCTTGATAAGGAAAGTAATAGATTACACTAAGAAATGTAAATTGATAGGATAATTTGAAAGATAGATTTGGTTTGTTTGGGTTGGTGCGAGACAATTTTTCTTGTTGAATTCTTTTTCTATTTATAGCTTTGCTCCGGCCATTCTAGATCTTTCCCACGTTCCGACGATTACTACAATCGCTCTCCACTACTTGGCTTCTATATGTTTTCATGTTCTGCTTCCTTTGTTTCTCTTTTCACCATCTGTCATGCGACTGATCGAGCTCAATCACTTCCCTCTCTACCGCTCTAGTGATGCACGACACTGCCTGTTACATCCTAGATCCATTCAACGAGAAATCTCCTACGTACATATATGAAGATCTCCAAGCACACCATGTGCATCCGTACATATCACACATGAAGCCCTCTGATTGGTCGTTGCAGGGTACGACCGTAATAGGGACGAACAAGTCTGAGAAGCAGAAAAAGAGAGTTTGAGAGAGAGAAAGAGGAGATACACTCAATCCTCTTCCTTTATTGGTTCACTTTGTGGATGGTATATGACTTCCTCGACACCTACCAGAGGACTAGACATTATGCCATCTTAACTTTCCAGTACTAGGATAGATCAGGGAGAGACTCCTTAATCTAGGAGATCAATAGTAACAAATTTATACCATAAACATCTCTATCATGCATATCGCATGCAGATATGATCTCCATCGTTCATATATTATTATATATTCTATAAATCTAATGTTCTTATATACGGGTATCTTGGGATAGTTTCCTTGATCATATCATTTTATATGCAATTCTATGTATACTAGTGACCCAACTGGTGGTATCAGAGTTATCCCATTCTGCATTAACTGTCAATTTATGATTAAATCCAGAAATTTCAACAACTTTTTTAGAGATGGAAAGTTTATTAAACAATGATCACAATTCTTTTCATTTCATGTTGATCGAATTCTTGAATTAGGAAATTTAATTTCTCGAAGTTGGCCCTATTGGGCGTGCTTTTTTAGGATCTGTTTTTTTTATTTTTATTTTTTTTATATGTTTTTGATCACCATGTTCGGATGTTCCATTCTCTCTCATTTTTTAGCACATAATATTATGTATGTATTGCCATTTTGATTGGTCTTGAATTGCATATATGGGGTGTGAATAGGCCATGATAGAAGATTGTACGTTTTGAATAACTCTCATTGTGTACATGAGATGGGTCATGGACTCATAATTTTAATAAGAGAATCATTATACATGTTGTGACCATGAGGTCATCATAGAGGGCCTGAATTAACTGAGAAGATTGTACTTATATGACATCTTAGATCATGAATTCCACACCATCCACATGCATCCACCCGTTTTTGGCATCTTAATTGAGGGGAGACCCACACTCCTGGGCCACTTTAAAATCGTGTGTGACCCACCCGTTTTTGGCATGTATGCATCTAACACTATACCTTGCTAGACAGAATAACTGCAGTCTAATTTTGACCCACCTATTGCAATCTAAATTGAGTTTTTCTCTATTCATTTGAAAGTACTCGTTGATGCTTCGAAATGAGTGGCCGCGCTTGTCATGCCCTGAAATCTTGCACCTGGGTTGGCTAGACCCTTATCCCGCATCTCAGGACACTTAGTATTTGTCATTTACATTACATGGTTTAAAGGCATTTTATCACACATGTACATATAATGATTCAAGGAAAGAAATGGCCATTCTATAGATTATTTCAAAATGAATAAAATCACCATTCACATTTAACAACAATACAACTTAAACTCATTACATAATATTTTAATTAACAAAATAAATCAAATATCTTCAATTGCTTTGCATTTCTTCCGAACTTGTGAGTCATTAACTACAAATTAGATGAGCTAACATCTTAGTAAGTAAACATCTACGTAGCTCTTTTCCAAAAATCAAGAGATAAACCAAAATGTAAGATAATAAAGAAATTAATGAAAATGCAAGAATTAATCAAACCAATGCATGTATGTTGGAATGCATAAAGGGTTCGCCACAATATTCAATGCAGTTGATTTTCATTGAACACATGGGCCACTTTACTACAGTTGAACTTAACTTTCATCACACCTTAGCCGGCCTACATAGATAGTCCGATGCACTTTTCAATGTACTCACCCAACCAATCGACATTAATCAATGAGGGGACTCATTTATACATTAACAGTTAAGCTATATACTATTACTCTACTCGGCTTGCATAACTGATCTATTCAATCTCTAATGTGCTTACCCACCTGACCTCAATCAATGGAGGTCCAATTAGTACCAATTTGGGATTTACAGACTTTCAACCTAGGGAACTAAGTTTCCCCACCTCTTCATGCTTTAGGGACTTTCAACCCAGGGAACTAAGTTGCCCCACCTCCTCATGCTTTAGAAACTTTCAACCTAGGGGTTTTGACCGCTCCACCTATTTTTTGGTATTCCAAAATGATTCATAGATTTTATTAAAATGTAATATGATTACCAATAAAATTATTTTTTCAAGTATCTCACAATCAATACTTTTTGATTATCGAAAAATCAAATCAATGCATAAATATTTCATATGGAACATATTACTAAAGCTATCACATGTGCGCATAATGATAGGGAACAATATAACTCAAATCTTTTTGGGTCTCTATCTGTGAACCATTGTATGGTATAAATAACCCATCAACCTAGTGAATATATGCACGGATAAAATTTTGTATTCAATCTAATAATTTAGTTAGGGTACTTTTGCTCACTAATTCTTAGCCAAACCTATACGAAATTCATAAGTTATATAATGGGTCAAATTGCACACAAATTCATGAGTAAAATTATACCCGAGATAATAACAATTTAACCAATAGTTTGTATACTAATGTACAAGTTTTACACTAACAATACAAAGGCACTGTTATACTACATTTCCATACTAACAAAAATACTGTCATACATTACAATGCAAAAATTATTCATTAGAGGATGTAAATTATTATACATACACACACATTGATCACATCCATACACACTATACACCCTTTACGCACTATACACAGATCACACACACCACACATGATGTTTGTATATGCATGTTGATTACACATGTCACATACACACGTTGGTCGCATACACAAACCCGATCACGTGCATACACTACAAGAAAACTGGCCTTTACCGGGGGTCAAAACCACCGGCAAAGGCCCAGAAAACCGCCGGCAAATCATTTGCCCGCGGTCAGCTAACAACCGGTAAAGCCTCGGTTGGTAAAGGCTTTACCGGCGGTTAGAACCTTTACTGACGATTGTGCTGGACACCGCTAAATCGCCAGTTTTTTGCTACACTACTAGAAAATTGGTCCAAAGCTACGGATAAAATCCATAGCTAAAGATGAGTAGCCCACAGTGCGACCGTAGCCATTGGCACCATAGCTCTTTAAAACTTTACTACGGATTAAATCTGTAGCTATAGGGATCATATCAACTGACAATCCGTAGCAAAAGAGAAAATCTTTCTTATTAAAAAGTTTTTTTTTTTTTTTTTTAAGAATAATAAAAGATGTTAGATATGCATGCTCATGTTGGACAAAAACAAAAACAAAAAAACCTGCACAACCTCGGCTGCAAAATTTTCTACCCAGGTGCCACTGTCACTTTGATTTGTGCTCCTGCTCTTGCCTCCTAGTTGTTCATACTTGCTAACATTTTGAAGAAATAATGTGGGGTGGCAGTACAAAACCAAAACAAAATTCATGCAACTATTGATAAAACAATTCACCTTGTGTGATTGGATGATCCCATATATGATGTCAGGTTCATTGATTTGTGTGACCACTGCAACTAGTAATTCAATGTGGGGTGGCAGCTGGAAAAATTGAATGTACGTTGGTGAGTCAGATCATGAACTTGAAAAAATCAATCAATACAATTTAACATTGCAAGTCATGAAAAACTCCCCCTGTACTTCAATCAGTCAAAAATTTGATCCCTATAATTTCCCTCACACATAAAGCATATAAAAGGTCAAGACCTGAGTAATGTGGAAAAGGGGAAAAGCATAGTAGTTATTTCAATACTAACAGTTTCAATAGCAGTGAAAGGGATATGTTGGATTACTTCCAAAAGCTAAAGCAGAACCAAACAGACCTGAATTACTCTGTTCAAGATAAATTTCGATATTGGAAATGGAAGAATCTCTATTGCAGTCCAATGTAATTGTGACAAATGTTCCTCTGTGATCTTTTGCAGCCCACAAACTTCTTTTATCTCATGGTATAGACGGTCTTTTAACAACAATCGGAATTAGAAACATATAAAACTGAAAAGGTAAATATGAAGAGATGATTGAATCTACTGAGAGAGCTACTTGATTCTTGGGGTTGGGCTCTAGCTGACCCTAAAATAAGGTTTTAAATACCAGTAACAGGCTTCAATCACTGATATGATACAGCCCCACATCTGCCTATATCGCCCTCTGACTGCCCCTTCAAATGGTGATATACTTCGCCACCTATCTTCATGCAGGTCCATAGCTAAAATTTCTGCATATTAATATTTGTCATATTATCTCATATTAAGTCAGCCCCATGTCTGGCTAAAGATCCACAAGAGAGAGAAGCATACTAGACTAGCTCAACCAATAGCTATTAAAAACACGAATGAATCTCTAAAAATATTAAGTCAGCCCCATGTCTGGCTAAAGATCCACATTTGTGTATTATTTTCAGATAGACATTCGCCTATCCATGGTTTTTTTTTTTTTTTTTTTTTTTGTCCTTTATAATTATTCAAGCCAGATAAGCTCTAGTTGATTATTTGAGGTATTATGTGCTTTGATTGGTTAGAGAGGACTCTAATTCAAGATTTTGCCCTTAGCATACAGATTTATTCTTCACTTGTTAACTCATCTTCAATTGTTATTGTTGTTTTTTTTTCATTTTTATGCTTTTTTTTAAAGACTATCTTCAACTAGATATTCAAAAGATTTTGGTAAACAGGAGAAACTTGGTTGAGCCAAGTTTAGGAGCCCAAGCCCTGACCAATGTATTGCCATCCCTAGCTTATGTCACTAGCTATTATGTGTTGCGCAGCACGCCAACAATGCAGTGAGCCTAGATCCAATCTCAGGCCTCACCCACAAACGATAAACAAGAAGAAATATAAACTAGAAATAGATCAAAGCAATCCAAACAAACCACGAGACAAGATATACGTGAAAAAACTTCAAACTAGGGTAAAAAACCACGGATGCAAACTTCCACTATGAAGAACGAAGATTATAAGGCAATATACTAACCTCTCCCTTGGAGATACAGAGAAAACCCTTTTCTCACACCTTAGAATAACTCCTCAATATTCACCTTAACCCTATAATAGCCCTAGGGACCCCAATTTATAGTTTTGACAACTTCCCTTTCGCATCCCAGTTGCGAAAGGACTTGCGACACGAAATCCGCGAAACTCCTTTCCACATCCTAGTAGCGAAAGGACTTGAGACACGAAATCCACGAAACTCCTTTCTGTATCCCAGTTGCGAAAGGACTTGCGACACGAAATCCACGCAACCTCGACTGGTAGTGGGCAGTCCCAGATGTGGCTCCACTTCTCAACAATCTCTCACTTAGAGACACATCACCATAAACATTTGTCTTCTTCATCCGGAGTACACCACCTCCCCGTCTTCAAGCCTGAAGACTAATCAAAGCTGAACAGAGCTTCAGCTTCTCCCTTGTGACTGCCTTGGTCAGCATATCCACAGGATTCTCACTTGTATGAATCTTCTCCAGAGCAATCGATCCACTTCCAGTAACGAACGTATGAAGTGATATTGATGACAATATGCTTGGTCCTTGAATGAAAGGTTGAATTCTTAGCCAAGTGTATTGCACTCTGATTGTCACTGTACAGCTTGCAATCTGCTTGCTTCTTACCCAACTCTTCCATAAAACCTTGCATCCACACCATCTCCTTGCATGCTTCTGTAGCCGCAACATATTCTGCTTCTGTCGTACTGATAGATACTATCTTCTGTAACCGAGAGACCCAACTGACTGCAGCACTTCCCAGAGTAAAGACATAACCTGTAGTGCTTCTTCTGCTGTCGATATCTCCTGCCAAATCTGAATCCACGTAGCCTTGTAGCTTAATTTTCGATCCACCATAATATAGCCCTACATCCTTAGTACCTACCAAGTATCTAAGAATCCACTTCACAACTTCTCAATGTTCCTTCCTGGAATTGTTCATGAACCTGCTAACAACTCCCACTGCTTGAGCAATGTCTGGCCTCGTGCTCACCATAGCATACATGAGACTCTCTATAGCTGACGTGTATGAGACTTTAGCCATGTAATCCCGTTCCTCCTACGTCTTTGCCCCTTGCTCCTTAGATAACTTGAAGTGGTTGGCTAATGGAGTGCTAACCGGCTTAGCACCTTCCATATTGAATCGATCAAGTACCTTGGCTATGTACTCTGCCTGTGACAACACCAGTTTCTTGTTTTCCCTGTCACGCTTTTTCCTCATGCCTAGGATTTGTTTTGCAGCTCCTAAATCCTTCATGGAAAATTCTCTAGACAGTTGTCTTTTGAGATCTGAGATGTCCTTCATGCTTGAACCGGCCACAAGCATATCATCAACGTAAAGAAGAAGGATGATGTACGACGTATCAAACTTCTTCAAATAACAACAGTGGTCTGCATGACATCCCCTAAAACCGTTTCCCGACATGAAACTGTCGAACTTCTTGTACCACTGCCTTGGGGCCTGCTTCAGGCCATATAAACTCTTCTTTAGTCTGCACACCTTGTTCTCCTTTCCCGATGCCACGTATCCTATCGGTTGATGCATATATATCTCTTCTTCAAGGTCCCCATGAAGAAAGGTTGTCTTAACATCTAGATGCTCTAGATGTAAGTCCTCTGTAGCCACTATACTTAAGACCATACAAATCGTAGACATTTTCACTACTGGTGAAAATATTTCAGTGAAATCGATATCTGCCTTTTGTTGAAACCCTTTCACAACCAATCTGGCCTTGTACTGTTTCGAACCATCGTGCTCCTCCTTCAGTCTGTAAACCCAGTTGTGTTATGAAGAGCTTTCTTATCCTTTGGTAGAGTGACTAGCTCCCATGTATGATTAGACTCAAGAGAGTCCATCTCCTCATCTATGGCCTGCTCCCACTTAACCCGTATATTTGACTGTAATACCTCTTCAAAACACTCTGGTTCACCATTATCTGTCAGTAGTAGATAATATAAAGAGGGTGAGTATCGGATCGTGGGTCTCCTCTCCTGAGTAGATCTCCTCAATACCGGTGTCTGTAGCCCTGCCTCATAATGCTCCTGTGCATGATCATCCTGTGGCACTGTAACACCCGTGTCCGGTAACTCTTTTAACTCTACAATTTCTTTCTCATTAGTCTTATTTTCATGCACACTGTCCTTATGCATCACTTTTTTATTGAAGACTACGTCCTTGCTTCTAATGATTTTTTTGTTTTCTGCATCCCAAAACCTATAGCCAAAATCATGTTGTCCATAGCCTATAAACGTGCACCTCCTAGACTTCGCATCCAGCTTGTTTCTGTGCTCTGCATCAATGTGAACGTATGAAGTGCAACCGAACACTCTGAGATGTGCTAGGTTCACTTCTTTCCTAGTCCACGTTTTTTCTTATAGCCCACCATCTAATGGTGCTGAGAGACTTCTATTGATAAGATATGCGACAATATTTACAGCATCCGCCCAAAAAGTCTTGGGCAACCCTGCATGTAACCTCATGCTCCTAACGCGCTCAAGGATGGTCCTGTTGATGCGCTCAGCCACACCATTCTGCTGTGGTATCCCTAAAATCGTTTTCTGATGTTTGATTCCATTTACTGCACAATACTCCTCAAACCTCTTATCACAATACTCTCCCCCATTATCATATCTGAGACACTTTACTGTTTTACCTGTCTCATTTTCTACCATGACTTTCCACTTCTTAAATACATCAAATACATCAGATTTATACTTTAAGAAATAGACCCACAGTTTTCTACTAGCATCATCAATAAAGGAAACAAAATAACGTGAGCCACCAAGAGATAATACCTGTGCCGGTCCCCACACATCAGTGTGTACAAGCTCCAACAGATGAGTCTTTGGAGCGCGTCCCGTCTTCTTGAAACTTACCCTCTTCTGCTTACCATACAGGCAGTCCTCACAGAATTCCAAGTCAATAGACTTTAGCCCTGGTAGCTTTCCTTTTGACAATAGCACTTTCATTCCCTTTTCACTCATATGTCCCAACCTCTGATGCCATAACTGCGCATTCACTCCAGTTGATGCGACTGCGAGTGAACAATACGATCCTGAAGTCACATATAAAGTACCTTCCTTCTTGCCTCGAGATATCACCAATGCACCTTTTGTAATCTTCCAGAAATCACTGGTGAATATCGTCACATAACCGGTATCGGCCAACTGCCCCACTGAAATCAAGTTACGTTTCAAACTCGGTACATGTCTGACATTCTTCAATTTCAAAGTTGTTCCGTCTTTTTGACTTATCTGAACATCTCCCTTTCCAACAATACTGCATGGCTCATCATCAACCAGGTATACTCTCCCAAAGTCACCTGACACATAATTACGCAGAACTCCCTTGCATGAAGTGGCATGAAACGAAACACCTGAGTCTATAACCCAAGACTCATTCCTCACATCAAGAGACAAGATCAACGCTTCTGTGTCACTCTCCTCAGATAGATTCACTGAATCCTTCCCACCTTGAGAGTTTCCTTCTTGTTTCTTAAGCGCCCTGCAATCACGTTTCATGTGCCCCTTCTTGCCACAATGTCAACAACCATGTTTGTCTTTCGGTCCCTTGAACTTCTTCCTCGACTTAGAACGCCCGTGTTTATTGCCTCCTTTGTTCAACGATCTTCCTCTTCCTTCAATGTTTAGAGCATTCCCTGAATCCCCTGAAACTCCTAATGCCTTCCTTCTAGATTCTTCACTGAGAATTAGACCGACCACATCATCAAATTTCAGCTTTGTCGACCCTGAAGAATTGCTCACAGCAATCACCAAACCATCCCAACTGTCTGGTAAACTGGATAAGATCAATAACGCTCTGACCTCATCCTCAAAAATAATGCCAACGGATTCCAACTGGCTCGTGATTGTATTGAACTTGTTTAGATGCTCAGCCATGCTCCCACCATCTGACATCTTCATGTTGAATAACTGTTTCATAAGATGAACCTTGTTAGATGCTGAGGGCTTTTCATACATGGTGGCTAGGGCTTCCATTAATTCTTTAGTAGTTTTCACCTTGGATATATTGAAGGCGGCGCTCTTAGACAAAGAGAGTCGGATCGTTCCTAAAGCCTTCCTATCTAGTAAAAATCATTCATCATCTGTCATCTTTTCTGGTTTCTTCTCTTTTCCTCCTAGAGGAATGTAGAGGTCTTTCTGATATAGATAATCCTCCATCTGCATCTTTCAGAAGGCAAAGTTTGAACCATCAAACTTCTCAATTCTAGTTTTTTCATCTTCCACCATCGCTCCCAATAGAACTAAACCAATAGCTCTGATACCAGTTGTTGCGCAGCACGCCAACAACGCAGTGAGCCTAGATCCAATCTCAGGCCTCACCCACAAACGATAAACAAGAAGAAATATAAACTAGAAATAGATCAAAGCAATCCAAACAAACCACGAGACAAGATATATGTGGAAAAACCCCAAACTAGGGTAAAAAACCATGGATGCAAACTTCCACTATGAAAAACGAAGATTACAAGGCAATATACTAACATCTCCCTTAGAGATACATAGAAAACTCTTTTCCCACACCTTAAATAGCTCCCCAATATTCACCTTAACCCTATAATAGCCCTAGGGACCCCAATTTATAGTTTTGGTAACTTCCCTTTCGCATCCCAGTTGCGAAAGGACTTGCGACACGAAATCCATGAAACTCCTTTCCACATCCCAGTTGCGAAAGGACTTGCGACACGAAATCCGTGAAATTCCTTTCTGTATCCCAGTTACAAAATGACTTGCGACACGAAATCCGCGCAACCTCGACTGGTAGTGGGCGGCCCCAGATGTGGCTCCACTTCTCAACATTATGCACTACCCAATAAATACATTATACCTTCCCAAGTCTATAATCTTCAATTTCTTCAATATCATCATCAGGAAAGCATTAAGATCAGGTTGGGTCCATTGGGTACCTTTTGGACAAAATCCAAATCAAACGAGGTAAAGCAATCAAAAGTAGAACATCCATATTGGAGACTGCAATACCTGAAAATGAAGCATGAGCACCTAAAATTAAGCAAACAAATTTAAATGTTAAAGCCAAAAACACCAAGCTCTTTGCCAACTGAGCAAACCACTAAACTGTATGAAGATATTGCCAAATGCAAAGGCAGTCTGAATCTAAGACAAATGAGTACAGTAGCTCAGTAAAATAGCTAACATTAACAAAAGATATGTGATACTTTAGCAGTGTAAGAATATGCTTTAGGATTGAAACATTCTTTCAAAACATTTAATAATATATTTGAGACTCATGAGTATGAGTTTCTACTTTCTAATTTTTGTAAAAGAACTAGATTTTTTTTGTAATGTTTAAAGCCATGAAAACTGTGGTATATTTTGATCATGGTCTAGTTAGATGGAATTTCAGTGATTCAAATCCGACATTGAGGCATTTAATGCATTCACATGGATTATAGAAAATTCAATAAGCAGTACCAACTATATACAATAACATGTTACTGTTAGTGACATTTATGGGGTGAAATCCTGATTAGACCTGAAATTATTAGAAGAGTCATAAATCTTAACCTACTGGGAACCGTCATGCACCATAATGTTTTACGGCAGAGCAGGTACTGAGGAGTTACAAGTTGACCCTGACGACAGCATATAAATGAGCGATAAAGATATAAATGATTCAAGATTAATTTAAGTTTTGAGAACTTACATCTCTTTTAGTTGAAATATTTTTTTTTTTAGAAATAACAAGAGAGAGAGAGAGAGAGAGAGAGAGAGAGAGAGAGAGAGAGAGATCTCCATTTAGCTCAATCTATAGTTGTCACAACCTACAAAACAAAATAACAAAAAGAAATTAGTCTCATCAAAGTCTTATATAAGAAGTTTTATTGTATATGCAAAAAAAAACAAAAAACAAAAAAAAAAAATCTTACCAAACAACAACAACAATTAGGCCAACAAATTGCAGCCGCATCCCTAATTGTTCTGTATCGTCCATAGGGTCTCATCAAAGTCTCTTCACGTACAATTGTCACCTGAATATATACTTCCCAAAAATCATTTCCAAGTGGGAACCCGCCTACTTTTGTGAGCGGATCAGGCATGAATATTTAAATAGATTATATGAAAGCATACTATCCATCTAACCTTGAACTGTCCAAAATGGGACAATTTAAACGATTTCTATGCCACGAAAAACACACCATATCTATGTATGACCACATAGAAATCCTCAAATGGGTAACTAATTATCTAACTTACAAATTACAATCACAAGTCACAATTATAAACTAACAAGTCACAATAATAATTTAAGAAAAAAAATGTAATACATATTAAGCATACTGCCCAAGTAGTGTAAGAGTAGAAACTTCAAGAGAGCTGCCTAGAAGTTTTATTATTTAAATTCGTATGGAAAATGATATAGCTAATTGAAGTAGATAGAATTTCATTAAATGTAAAGAATTGTGTAAAAGGGATCCTAAAAGGCCTATATATACATGTAGGGGGTCTTCATTTTAACATGATAAGTGAAGAATATCCAATACAAATGAGCTTTTTCTATTTCCAAGTCTTTTCTCTTATTTGTCATAGCAATTATGCAAATATGTGAAAATGAACATCGGGGAAACAGGAAGTAAGAAATTCAGGTATGCAATTGGAAACATGTTCACCATAACTATTTGGGCTAAAAACATTCAAACAAGGGTGAGAATTCTGCTTTGAAGCCAATGATTATTTGGGCCAGGCCAGGGATTTTATCTTCTTAATGGCCTAAGAAGCTCACCGATTATGACTTATTTAAACTCTCCAAGCCTCTAGTACTTGCTAGTTGACTGAGTCAGGCCAAGATCCTTAACTAGACAGACCGAGGCTGCAATATAATAGATCAAATAGGTAAAACACTAACAACAAGTTCCATCAAGCATAAGCAAATAGGCAACAGAAATGAAAGCAGAAATGCATTAGAGGCGCCACACAAAACTCCAAGACAGTTTAGGTACAGCTACACTAATCACAAAAATCTGAAAGCATACTGCTGTCAAAAAGTCCAGTTCCTAGAAGCAACAAGTAGACAATCAACAACTCCTTCAAACACAAAAAATAAAAAGAGAATTGCTTCCAAACAACAATTCAGAATAGGTTTTCTAATAGGAAAAAAAAGTATGCATATATGTGTTTTTTTTACTTTTTATTTTGCATGCATGTGAATGGACCTTTATGTATGCATGGATGAGTTCAAGGTGCATCCCATAGTGTGGGTAAACCGATGACAATGTGCATTTCATTCAAGGTGCATCCCATAGTGTCGTCACATAAACTCTTCATCAAGTAGAAATCAATTTGAATGAGCATAGCTGTTCTAAAACACAACCCCAAACCAACAGGTTCTGACCCATTTAATGGAGGGAAAACCATTAGCGCATAGCCCACCTACAATGGAGGGGGAAATAGCTATTGAACATTTAACTGGACCCTCATTCCCATCAGAAAACCTCTAGTGTAATTTCACATGATTCATGAGATTTTTGTAAGATTGCGCAGCGACTTAATTCTTTTTGGTCATTCAATTACTAATCCATCTTAAAACATTATTTTTGAGAAAGGCCTCCATTTTCAAGCCATGAACTCATTTCCTTGGCACAATACAAGGCTCTAAGATAGGTATAGAGAAGGGCATCATTGCCAACTTACCATTCGGCATCCTCAATAGTCATATTATTTGGTTTTTCAACAATCATCAAACCAGTGACTACCACAAAACGGACACATTTTTCTTCTTGTATTACTTGCTCTTAAAATCTTAACCTTGTTGTAAGAGAAGTTGCCAATTCCCTGCTTTTAAATGAACATGGTCCTAGAAGTTAAAACATTAAAACATAAGGAGAAGAAAACAAAGTGGAATAAAATAATAACATGTTTCAGAAGCCTATAAATGTGTAGAAGGTTGAGTAATACCTTTCCGTGGGAACTATAATCTGCCTCAGAAGAATCAGCCACTGGAATCACATGCTCATTAAGGAGAAGAAAACAAAGTTATAACACACGCACTTTCAGCATTAGATAAACATTGTTATCTCTATTTTAGTTTTAGTAGAAATGCACACATTTTGCTGAACCATGGACCCCATTTATACAGAAATCCATCACTGTACAAATTTCAACTCGTGCATTGTACAAACAGTTTGGACCGCTGAACCCTCAACCCCATTTGTATAGAAAACCCATCACTGTACAAATTTCAGCCCGTGCATTGTATAATATCTCATGCGAAATTACTTTCTACCTATGTTAGACATACTCAATTAAATGAAGTCTGTCAAGCAGATGAAGAGCTCCACAACATGATGCAATTTATGTACCTAACTAACAAGCAACAAGTAAAAAAACCCATCAAAATTGGAGTGTTGTTTTACAATATGGAATTTTTATCCAAACTATCCGAATGAAAATTAGCAGAAGTTTCGAAACTGAAATTGACAAATCAGATATAGATCTTATACATGGAGAATCATCAACAACAAAATAGCTGGTGGGATGATGATGGGCCAGCTCACAGTAATTTCAACAAACACAATCAATGCAGGAATTTATTAAGAATCTGATTTCAGCCATTTTTCATATTGACTTTTCAGTAATATTACAAGTGATCGATTAAACAAAGGGGAAGTCTAGGCTAAAAGGATTTGATAGCCAATTAAGGCATCTATGGTAGGAGATTTACTTACATCTGCACCTGCATTGAATATATTCGAGTAATGTAAAAGATTCTCAAACCATCAGATCCATCAGATCTCAAACCCACAAGACAAATAGGACAATTGATGATTCTTAAATGCAAATGAAGGGCCCAAGATCCATAAATTAAATCCTTAAACCAGGCAACATGCCACCACATTGACAACAACAAAAAATTCCAGCAATGCTTCAAAGTAATGAAGTATTAAAACTAAGCAAAAAAAAAAAAAAAATCATGAATCAAGTCAAAATGAAATCAAATGGAAAAATAAAGCAATCATATGTGATGCACTGAAATTGCAAATGGCTTAGCATTTATGGCCAAATTGCACATCCATGACTATAAGCATTTGTTGAATCAAGAAAACCAAAAGCATTTTTAATAGGCTCACTTTTCCACCAAGCAATAGGAGTTATTCAGTACACTTGCTGAATATAATGATCGAAACAAGTGCAATCCAATCGATCAAATTCCTCTTAGGAATTTCATCGAACACCCCATGTGCACACCCAATCACTTGGCATTTTGCATAAAAATTTAACATCCCAGTCTGTACAAACGGGGCTCATGAGATTATACAGCAACATGTTCTGCAGCGGCCAGCTTTCTGTCCTAGCATAGGAATCTGATTCCTAATCAGATCCATCAATTCCTTAAGGGAAAGGGAAAAAAAAAAAAAAAAATTTCAAATACCTATACATGCAACTGGAAACTATCTGACAATATACCTGGGAATAAAAGCATGCTAACCCCAAAAAGGGTTTCAACAATGCGAATCCCTAAAAAGGGATTCGAAATGCAAATCCCTATTTCGGGATTCGACAATGCAAATCCCTAATCAGGTATTCTAAATTGCAGAAAGCAATAGCAAGAATGGAAAAGGTTTACATCATACTTGAGAATCGGATATTCACGAGCAGCGGAAGGCCGAACTGCAGCAGAGGATCGAGGAGATAGAGATAGAGAGAGAGAGAGAGAGAGAGAGAGAGATGACTAGGATTTGGAGAGGGAGAGGGAGAGGGAGAGGGAAAGTGAGACGGAGAAGGATCGGAGAGGGAGAGGGAGATGGGAGGCAGAGAGAGGGAGAGCGCGCGAGAGGGAGAGGGAGAGGGAGGAAGAGCGAGCGGTGAGGGAGAGCTTGAGGGACTGGAGAGGGAGAATCAACGCGCGGCTGGAGATGAAAGGGTGAAAATGAAGGTAGGGTTTTTTTTTTTCTTCTTATAGGACCCTTTACCCGCAGCTGTTAAAACCGGCTGCCAGCCAACGGTAGCCCTATCAGTCGGCTAAGCTACACTTTCTTGTAGTGACATGTTAATTACATGCACAAGTCACACATGCATACCATGCACCACGCTTATCTAATATGTGTAAATCATGTATTCATACGTGCACACCGTGCACAACTCAGACGTGCATACTAATCTCAAACATGCACACCATACGCAACTCGCATCTGCATTACGTGCATACATCAAGACACTCATACATCATTCACATGTACAGACCCATGTATGAATCATACCATTCACACATGTACACAGAAACATGCCAAGTCCAAACTCATATACCAATATGCAATGTTTACACACACTCTTATACACATGAGCATGATATATATATATATATATATATATATTCATTTTATATACGTGCATGTCGTTGTACACATATGCAAATGTTCCACGTATACGCATTATATACACACATTATCCATGCACAGACACTGTCCACACACACATGCTACACATGCGCACTATGCACACATGTACTACCTACATTTATGCATGCTGCCACATGTGCACTATGCACATGTTGAAAATGTGTGAATCACACCGATACCACAAAGTGAATATCTTAAAGTTATGGCTAAGTCCTGGGGGGATGAACAGGACCTTTGAAAAGTTTAAAAATATTTCCAAACCAAACCATATGAACGAGGTGAAGTGAGTAAAAAATCATGGACTATCAAAAGTAAAAAATATATATGGAATAGTGTATGCTGTGAAATATAGGTATCGAATGAATGTAATAAAGCAAACACGAAGCATATGATCTATTTATGCATCCATAGTGAATAATAATGAAGTTATAAGAACAAATAGAAATGCATCAACACATTACAAACGCGATAATATATAGAGGTTCGGTAACTTGCCTACTCCTCTCTCAGATGATAAACTCAAACTTGAGTTTTTCAGAGTTCACTATTTCACATGTTTTTAAGGTTCACCACAAATCATTACAATAGGAAATCTTACACAAGGACCCACACATTCACACATGTCAGTGACCTACACAAGATCTTGATTTTCGAGTTTGGATCACAAACTCTCGAATAGTTCTACACAAGAACTAATTACGTACATACCCATCGATAGCCTACAAAACGAACTGATTTTGAGTTTGTGACACAGGGAAGGACGTGATGAGGTTGATCACAGTCTTCCTCAAGGATAACTACTTTGAATCCACAAAGCTTCTCTGGACTCTTCACAGAGATTCCTTGAATCCATGAGAGATGAAAATAGAAATAACTTTTACTAAATTTGAAAAAAAAAATGATTGATGATATAAAAAAAAATGAATTGACAATCCTTTAAATAGTGAACTAAAACCTAGGACAGAATTTCAGACTCAAACTCCCTAAAAACGTGACTGACTATAAATAGTTTGGCCTAACTACTTGACTTCATGGTTTTCAGCAAAAAATAGTAAGTGTCCAATTTGGCCTAACCATGTTACTCTCCTATTTTTAAAGCCTTTTTCATCTTGGGCATGACTCCTAAAACTCAATGATTAAAAGTTATAATGGAATTAAAACTTACTATATATAATAAAAATGGAAATAAAATGGACTTTCGACCGTTGATCTGATGGAATCTCATAAATTTGGCAGGGGCAACCCAACATAGTGGGTTGGTTGGAAAAAGTAGCTTCTCCTACCCTAAATCATATCTGGTACGTCGAAAAACTCATTATGATTTACGAGATACTACTATTTTAAGGTTCTGACAGTCATGATTACTTCCACCTCCGATCGGACCTTATCCTGTCCATCTTGGCAATGAAAGTGTTCGCGATCCACTCTACATTAGTCCCCTCCACTTCCAAAGAACTTGTCACCGAGTTCTCATCCCGCTTCGGTTCATGATACTTAGTCAAGTCCAGGATGTTGAAAGTACACGAGATCTCTATGTCATCTGGAAGATCAACAACGTAAGCGTTGTCATTGATCTTTCGGAGGATCAGTACCGGTCTAATCTTCTTATTTTTCGACTTGTTGTTCGTCCCAGTCAAAAATCTATCCTTGCGTAGATAGACCATAACATGGTAGCTCAGCTCGAACACCTTTTGTTGACGATGCTTGTTAGCTTGCTCTTTGTACTTGTCGTTCGAGGCATGCAACTTGGCTTGCACATCCGATTTTGTCCATCATATGTTCTGTTACAATGCTCATGCTCGAGAGTTTGAGCAAAGGGACCAAGTCAAGTGTATGGCGGGGCACTCGACCATAAACAACCTAGAATGGGGACTTCCCTGTCGAGCAGTTTACCATATTGTTGAATGCGAACTCCGCTTGAGACAAGGCCAAATCATACTACTCAATTTGTCACCTTAAATACATAGAAGGAGATTTTCCAACGTGGGATTCACAACTTCAGTCTGCCCATCGATTTATGGGTGGTAGGCATTTCTGAACCGAAACTATGTACCGAACCGATTCCACAAAGTCCACCAAAAGTGACTAATGAACTTCGTGTCATGGTCAGAAGTAATGGTCTTGGGAAGTCCGTGTAGCCATACGACGTCTCTTAAGAATAGATTCGTCACATGTGTTGCATCGAGAGTCTTCTTACGTTGGATAAAATGCATCATCTTTAAGAAATGATCTATCAACACGAATATTAAATCCATGACACGTTATGTTCGTGAGAGACCATGCACAAAGTCCATAGATAAGTCCTCCCAAGGGTCGTCAGGCACAGGTAACGGGGTATAGAGGCCTATATTCTGAGACTGCCCCTTGGAAATCTAACAAACATGACAAAGGTGTAATCTTTACCCACATCACGTATTAATTATGGCCAGTAATACCATTTCCCAATAAGAGCCCATATCTTGTCTCGCCCAAGGTGTCCACCAAGGCCACCTCCATGTAGCTTTTGAATAATCTGATCCCTTAGAGAACTTTGGGGGATACGCAATCGATTCCCTCTGAAGAGGAAACCGTCTTGTATATGTAGGTCACTAGGATGACCCTCTTGGCACCACATCCATCCTTCCTTGAAGTCCTCGTCCTCAGCATACAACTTCTTAAAACAGTCAAAGCCGACCACATCATTGCTCATTGTAACAAGTACTGATGCACGACGGCTAAGGCATCAACCACCTTGTTTTGATGCCCAGACTTGTGCTTCAGAACGAATGTGAACTCCTGTAAAAATGCAACACATCTAGCATGCCTACGATTTACATTAGCCTGACTATTAATAAACGTTAAGGCTTGATGATCAGCGTAGAGAATAAACACTCTTTAAATCAGATAATGTCGTCAATGTTGTCGTGCTTAAACAATTGTGTATAGCTCGAGCTCATATATCGACCACTTCTTTCGGGCTTCGCCGAGCTTCTCGCTGTAAAAGCCTATCGGCATGCCTTCTTGTGATAAGACTCCTCCAATTCTGACATATGAGGAGTCACACTCAACCTCAAACAGTTTGTCGAAACTGGGAAGAACCAAGACCAGTGTTGTGGACATCGATGATTGATTTCAGTAAAGCTCTTGTTAGCCTCATTGGTCCACTAAAATGGACCTTTTTCCATGCTATCTGTAATGGTTACGACTATAATGCTGAAATTTCACATAAATCCACGATAGAAAGTCGTTAACCCATGAAAACTCCTCACTTCATGAATATTCATCAGGATCAGCCATTCCCCGATGGCTTGTGCCTTTTCATCATCCAAACGGATGCATGTGGAAGTCACAATAAACCCTAAGAATAACAGGCTGCTAGTTAAAAAATTGTATTTCTTCAAGTTGAGGTTCAACTTATTAACTGCCAAGACTTGTAGTACCTACCTGAGATGTTCCATGTGCTTTGTCTCACCCTAGTTATATATCAAGATGCCATCAAAATATACTACCATAAATCAGTCAATGAATGGCTTCAGCACTTGATTCATTAGACGCATAAAAGTGCTTGTTGCGTTCGATAGACCGAACACTCATACAACCCTTCATTGGTCTTAAATGTTGTTTTCCACTCATCACTGGGCCGGATACGAATCTGATGACACCCGCTCCTCAAATCTAGTTTAGAGAACACCTTGGCATCTTCTAGCATATTAAGCATGTCATCCAACCGCTGTATTGGGAACCAATATTTAATAGTAATCTTGTTAATTGCCCGGTTGTAGACACACATGCGCCAACTCCCATCTTTCTTAGGCGTTAACAATGCTGGCATGGCACATGGGCTCATACTCTTTCTTATAAGACCCTTACAACTCAATTCCTCCACCTACCCTTGAAGTATCTCACACTCTTTCGAACTCATCTGATAGTGAGGGCGGTCGGGCAATCTAACCCCGGGGATGAGGTCTATGTGATGTTGGATGTCCCACATGGGGGGCAATCCATGGAGTAACTCTTAGGACCAAATTTCTTTGAATTTGTCTAGCAATGGCCTTAAACTTTAAGGAATGTTTAAGGGTTCTGATTCCTCGCCCTTTACCACCATGGTGTATACCTCACTGGTTTCCTTGAATTCCTTCATGAAATTCTGAATGGTTAGAAGGGAGCTCCCCTCCACTTTAGAAGCTTCAGGGTGGTTTGTCGGTACCATAGGGGCAAGGATCATCTTTCGACCATTCTTGACGAAGACGTAAACATTGTCTTATCCTCGGTGGGTTGCATCACGGTCCGATTTTCATGGTCAATCGAGTAATATATGACATGCTTCCATGTCAACCATGATTTGATCCTTATAATTTCTACCAATTAAAAATGAGACAGTGCATTGTTTAATACCTTAGTTTTATTCATCTTTTTTATCCAGTCAATCGAGTGAGGGGAAGGATGTTTTGTCGTATGTAGCTGCAACTTGTCCACCATCACCTTTGAGACGATGTTCACAAACTTTACCATTAGCGGTACACCACGTAAGGAATATATTGTGTCACTATAGGTACACCTCATTTCTTGGAGTGTACAATAATCACCTCACAACCAAGGACTTACCATGATCCTCGGCCAACCACTCTTCGTCACTAGCTCCTTTAGCAGCTTGTTCATCTTCATCAAATCCATGGCCTTCTTCCGTCGCATCACCTTCAGTGCCCCCTTCGTTAATGGCCAAGTGGGTTGTGGGGCATTAAGGGCAGGTGTTTGATAAGTGGCCCGATTGGCCACGACGGTAACAATTGTTTAGCCTTGGCCGACCATAAGGATTTGGGATCCTACTCGAAACCGCTATTGTGGGTGCCGCATGTTGAGGCCTAAATGAACTGCTCCTCATCACAGTTTGCAGTTGTAGGAGGTTGAGGACGTCCTCCTACTGGTTCCTTTCTTTTGGCCAATATTAAATCATGTGTGAGACCCATTATGGGGGGTCGAGTTGAAGGATAAGGCCGAATAGGGACTCTTAAAAGCTCCATTTTTGCCCTACCTTCCAACTGAATTGCTTCATCCACAGTCTCGACCGGGTGCATCTGAACTCGGTCTTGAATTATTAATCATAACCCGCCTATGAATTACATTACCTTCCATGATTCGTTCTCCAACAGGTCATTCCATGTTGCCAACCACTGAAATTCTTCGGTGTAATATGTGACAGTTTGATTCCCCTATCGGTAATTTTGGTATTGCTGGAACAATACCTGCTCATAATCACTTGGGAGGAATCTTGATCGAAGAAGGCATCTCATCCGTGGCTAAGATCGGATGGGTGCGTTGTTCTGTCGAGAACGTGAGAGTTGTAATTGCTCCTACCATATAGAAGCACCAGATTTTAATTTGAATACTACTAATTTTACCTTTTTATGTTCCGGCACATCCACGTAATCAAAATATCGTTCTACTTTAGTTAACCAGTCAAGAAAATCTTCTATGCACAATAAGCCATTAAAATTGGGAAGTTTAGCCTTACCTCAATAGTCTCTTTCAGCATAATCTAATCGATTGCCTCCATGTACCGGTTTTCGAGCAAAGCCGTCATTGATGTCCTTGTCACTGGAGCTCGAATCATCTAGGGTAGACCTACGATTCACCTCTGGAAATTAGGGTTGTGTCATATAGTGATCTCGAGTGACTGAGCATTTCCTTGGATTCAGGGCAGAATTACTGCATCTACAATACAGTCGAGGGTTACTTGTATCTCTTGCATGGTCAACTGACTCTCCCAATGGAAAACTTCCTTTATTCCCAATAGATAATGAGTCCCTGGATCACCGTCCACAGGATTTTGGTCCATGTCGTCGTTAGTTGCCATCAGCCCAATGAGAGTCCTCGCTCTAATACCAATTAATGCAAGGAAGCACACGATGAGGTTGATCACTGTCTTCCTCAGGGATAACTACTTCAAATCCATGGAGCTTCTCTGGACTCCTCAAATCCACGAGAGATGAAAATAGAAATAATTTCTAATAATTCGAAATAAATTGATTAATGATAAAAAATGAATTTACAATCCTTTAAATATTGAACTCAAACCTAGGATGAAGTTTCATACTCAAACTCCCTAAAACTGTGACTTACTATAAATAGTAAACTAACTATTTATATATAGTCATGATTGCTACTAGACTTCATGGTTTTCAGCCAAAAATAGTAAGTGTCCAATTTGGCCTTACCACGTTATTCTTCTAAAGTTTCTAAGTCATTTTCATGTTGAGCACAACTCCTAAAACTTAAAGGATCAAAATTTATCATCAAATTGAAACTTACAATTTATAGTAAAAATGGACTTTCGACCGTAGATATTATGGAATCTCAAAAATCTGGTGTGGGAAACCTAATATAGCGGGTTAGTTGGCTAAAGTAGCTTCTCCTGCCCCCAAAATCATATATGTTACGTTGAAAAACTCATTCCGATTTGCAAGATAGACTGTTTTAAGGTTTGGACGGTCTTGATCACTTTCGCCTCTAATCGGGCCTTCTCTAATCCATCTTAGTCATGAAAGTGTCTGTGACTCGCTCTACATCAGTTTGGATCACAAACTCCAAACTCAAATATCTACAATAAGTGAGTTTATGGACTCTTAACAACAACAAAAAACTTTTACAAGTTTGGATGAGCTCCTTAATTGCTGGAGTTTTGAGAAGCTCCTTTGTAATACCTGCACCCGAGTTTGGTTCAACCCAAACATTTGCACTCGAGTTCGGCTCGACCGAAACATCCCATAACACCTTCCGAGTAAGACCGACATTTTCGGTGGGACTCAAATTGTGCGTGTGACCGCACACTCTATAGAATAATACCACGACGACCCGAGATTCACATCAATATATCCGTAACATCACCCCGATCCAATGGTACCCCTCGCGAGGCGAAATGTGCGTATGATCGTGAGATATTGTACAAGGAACCCAACCGCACTCAAATGCGCAAATTTCTTATCCCAAAAATACTGTTAATTTTTTAAAAGTCATTAGGGTTAATTAACCCACTCTTTATTAGTCAAACAAAGGCTTATCATAAGTTAAAGTATTATCATTAAGAGTTTATAAAGGTGAGAGTCAATTTTCCATAAAATCATTAAGTGCTAATTAAGCACCTAGTAGACCCATAAAATATAATATATTAACATAAAGTGTGAGATATTAACATAAAGTGGGAATAAATCAAGAAATAATAAAGTTGGTGATATGAAAGTCAACAACACATCCCTTAAAATGAGAAGAATCATGTTACCTATTCCCTTACTTTTTTATAAAAATAGATGGGCCATAATTGCAAGGTGTTTAACCTACCCTAAACCATGAACAAGATAGACAAATTGCTCTTGGAATAAAGAGAGAGCCCCACCTCACTAAAATCTAGAACTTCTCCTAATCACTTGCATGCCTATATAAGGACATGGCCCAACTCATTTTTGAGACATGTAAGTGCCCAATTCCAGCAACACTTAGTGGGAGAGAGAGAGAGAGAGAGAGAGAGGTGGACCCTTCATCATAAGATCCAAGCCATCAAGAGGTAGATCCAACTCATCGAAACCATCTATAGGTGAGTACCCTTCCCTTCTCTCTTTTGAAATTTAGTTTTATCCTTTAAATATGATGATGTAGAGGGATCCATTGATGGATGGACCACTCGATGGATGAGGTCCTTGATGATCCAACCATCCATCCATAGGGTATAACCACCTTAATGCTTGTATTGTATATCCATGTTGTCCAACCAGTTTGACAGGCCCCTTTTGTAATTTGGGACCCATTGGTGTGGCCTATCATGATGCACATGTTTTATCCAAGCCATCCATTTCAATGGGGCCCACAAATATCTTTGATGATGGCCATAAAGTGGACCAAACATCAGGTATACCAATCTATCCAAATCTAGATAGCTTGGCTAGCCTTTGGATAAGGAGTTGTAATGGCCTTCCTTTGGCCCAATTCTTGAGGCCCACGTAGGACCTTAGTAGGCCATTGTAACATACAAGTGAGGCCCACATTTGGTGCCCCAAATCTAGTTGGAATCAAATCCAAAAATCACACAGATCCAACACTCAGGTTGGTCACAAAACAGAAAATTAACAGTGGTCTATTTTCGTCATCCATATTATGGATCATTTTACTTACTTTTAAAGATTTGATGAGAAAAGTAAACCGTTCATCTTAAATTAATTATCGATACATTCAAAACGAGTGGTACATGCCACAAATGAAAGTCGGATGGCTAAGATCTAGCTGAATCAAGTTAGATTGTCTAGACTCCTGCGACCCATTAAACTAGGATGACTTGTTTGTCTTATAGACCAATTTTAGTCCATTTTAAGGATTTCTTTGGGATATCTAAGATGATCAGATGGGAGTACTAGATATTAGCTTTGAAAATGGGGTAGTTTGACCTGATCAGATTTAGGACCACAAAGTTATTAGACAGATAAGATCAACTCTCCATTGAAACGGATTGTTTTGATCAGATCAATGAGATCAGAGATCTAATTGGGGCCAAACTTCATACTTGGCCTAAGTGGAATTTTCTAAAACCATCTATTGGCTCAGATTGGCCATTGTGATGCTCGATCATGGAGATCCAGTCAGATCATTCCAAGAAACTTGTTTTGGTCAAGTTTAGATCAATTAATTCATGTGGTATGGATGATCATGTGTATGTATGTGCAGATAGATATGGATCTGTATTTTTTGTGATTGGTGACCACATGTGTGGCATATATGGGGCGCCCACCCACCTTGGGAGGATGGTGGTGCCACATGTCCAGACTTGATGATTGTGTGGGAACAAGGAAAACAAAACGGATGAATGAGATGAATGTATTGCATGATCCAACTAGATAACATGCTATTCGTGACTGAAGCCTGTCAACTCAGCATTCTCTAGTAGGTTGTTAGATGCTTGTATTGGACACAAATCAACTGCTTTTTAGAAAAAAAAGAAAAAGAAAAAAAGCTTATTTTATTTGTTATTCCAACACCTTTAGTAGTATTATACCAAAGCACAAATCTATTATATCCATGCCCAGCACCAATGCACATGTTTGGGTCCAAGTTATATAGGAATGAGTATAGAAAATTCAATTGCAGTTGAGCACGAACCAAACCATTCAGCCGAATCAATTTTTAAACTTGATCATTTAATTTAGCGTGTGAATTTCACAATCAATTTGAGACACCTTATATTAACTTGAGAGATACTACACAAAAGATTACACTAATGAGTGAACCTACCGCCATAATGACAGGGATACATATCACTTTCCCTTCACCATTATTGAAGAAAGCCAATTGAGCTATAAAATTAGAAAAAGAATAACATGAATAAATAATAGGAAAAAAAAAACTACTAATCTAGAAATATTTCAAATTTCATATAAAGTATATGAATGACATGATTTTTATCGGCTTCTTATAGTAGCACCAGTCAAAGCCAAATATAAACAACAAATAATGAAGATAAAAGACATATTAGATAAACCGTTATGTACCAATTGGAGTGTAAAATACAGATATAAACTTGAAATGTACAAATTATATAGAGTTTTTTAAGGAAACGGATAGAAACCTTATAAAGTCTAAGCTGTAGTAGCAGGTCTAGCATAAATTAATGTTTATTGCTCAGTCCATTGATATGATATATGATACAGGAAGAATGATAACTGAAAAATTAGAGAAGATACTTATGTTCTATGCAACCAAAGAGGTAAACCTTCTTTGCATAAAGTTCTCCCCCTTCCTCAAATGCATTACGTCCAGTGACAAAAGAAAATTTATAGCACCACACTAGATAAAAACATTTATGGCTCTCTTAGATGTCTTATTGCATACACTTGCCCAAGTGTGGACCATTAAAAAAGAACATCCAAATTGCAAAACCAAGAATACAAACATGGAGGCACAACGACATTTAATAAACATCTAAATTTGAGAAGTCTTAGTTGATTTTATAGACTGAATCCAATTAATTGCACTGCCACCGATATATCATACTTGGTAAGAGGGCAAAAGTAACAACTAAAGAACAAGAAAATTAATAAAATATATTGTTGACAACATAGGAACTCATAACATCACTCAACATGTGTGAGTGCCTTTTTCTTAATAGTAAGAATAATGTTATTAGTGGCTAACAAAAAGCAAAATAAAAAAAATAGAGAGAGGGGGTGGTGAGGCTCGACTACTCCCCACACCAACTGCATAAAACTAGACCAATCACCCATGAAACCTTCCGTTTAATAATTCACAAAGAGTTTATGATCCAAACAACCATGAAATACATATCCATATATGATAAGGCACATATGGTTGCATGTGCCCATGCATTTTCATGTAATTATCTACCTATGAAATGGGTAATTATTACCATTTCATCCGTTTAAAAATTTAGGGAAACTTCTGCATTGGAACCGTTTCAAATAACTATTTAAAATTTTTGAACCTCAAAGTAATGTACATGATATATCAATTCCGTTCATATGTTTTACTACAATATTTTGAGACATGAACCAAAAAATGAGGATGATCCAACACTCAGGTGGCCCACATCAAAAGAAACAGTGGCCTCACAAAGTTTTTAACGGTAAGTAATTGATTCTTGTTTTTGTATGGTGTGGTCCACTTGAGTTTTGGATATACCTCATTTTTTTGTTCATACTATAAATTCAAAAGACACAATGGATGAACAGTGTGGATAAGCCAAATGCATCACAGTGGAACCCGCATATATTTTATAATATTTTGGTTTCGTGTTAAAAAAGTTAGTCAAATCAGGCCCAAAGACTAGCCCAAGCGTGAGGGGAGGCGGATTGCGTACTGAGAAGTAGGCTAAGCGTTTTGAGTAAACTCTATGGGGGTCTACTGTAATTTATGTATTTTATCCCATCTGTCCATACATTTTACCATATGATTTTAGGGACTTATCCCAAAAATGAAGCATATAAAAAGCTAAAATGGACCACACCACAGGAAATAGTGTGAATTGAATGTCTGCCGTTGAAATTTTTTTGGGGCCTTAAAAGTTTGGATCAAGCTTATATTTGTATTTTCCATTCATCCATGTTTGTGTGATCTTATGAAAAGGTTGGATGACAAATAAACATCACTGTGGGCTTGGCAAGGTTTCAACGGTGGAAATCATTATTTTCCATTGTTTCGTGTGATATGGTTCACTTAAGCTTTGGATAAGCTTCAATTTTGGGCTGAACCCTAAAATGAGATGAAAAAACGGATGGAACGTGTGGATAAACCACATATATTCACTGTGTGCCTAACAGAGTTTACCCAGTAAGATAAGAACGTACTTAATACGCAATCCGATTTCAGTGTGCGTTAGATCCAAAACGCAAGTGGGGACACAGACATGAAACAATGGCACCCACGGATGATACCTTTCCGGGGCCTACTGCAATTCAAACCGTTCATAATGTTAACATCATTGGGAAGAACTGAAAATACAAAAATTAGTCCGGCCCCACAAAGATTTCAATGGTGGAGATTGTTTTACTGTGGGTTGCCTCATTTGAGTTTTGGATTTACTTTATTTTTTTGACTCAAATCTTAGTGTAAGCTGATGAAACTGATAAATGAGGGAATGTCACATCACGGTGGGCTATGAAGCTTTCGATTCCCTTTGGCGCTTTGATTCTTTCAGCTATTTTCTGATGAGTTATGGACCGTCTCCTCGACCGTTTTCTCGTGAGCCATTGAAGCTGACACTTATGTCTAACGCAGCTGAGGTTTTTATCAGCAGGAATAGAGAGGAACCCTCTAACGTGCTTTGCAAATATTCTGGTTCTGGATGTTTCATCATAGTAGTTTTAAACTTTTATTTTTATTTTGAGGTGTCAGCGAATGAATAGAAAGTTCCACCTAGAAATTAGACTATAAGACAAAAGTCCACACTGGCACATTTATTGATAAAATGTTAAATCACTGAGTGCGGAGTAGGTGCGGCCCTGCCTCACCCAATACGGGGCAGCCCTGATGTGGGACCCACATTGATGTATGAATTATACATCCACGCCGTCCATCCGTTTTGCAAGCTTATTTCAGGACATGAACGAAAAAATGAAGCAGATCCAGATTCAGGCCAACCAAATAATAGGAAATAGCATTAAAACTTTTTAGGGCCCAAAAAATTGTTTATTTTCCATCCAACCTGTCCATAAGTTCACCCAAACCTGTATTAAGGGAAAACATAAATATCAGCTTGATCCAAAAAATCAATAGACCACGAGAAGTTTTTAATGGTCAATGACCACTGTTTCCAATGATATGAAACACTAGAGAGTTGAATGTGATTTGTTTTTGCAGATCATGTATTAAAATGAGCTGTAAAAACGGATGGACGGTGTAGATATACAATACTTGCATCAATGTGGGTGCCACTGTCAGGGCCACACCGTGTTGGGTGAGGCTGGGGCGCACCTAATCCGCTCTCTCATTCATTAGTTGATCACGGGTACGGCTTAGCAGTTGGTGGATCCCTATCGGTGGGGACTACCATGATGTATGTTCCTTCCATCCACCCTGTTCATCCGTTTGTACAGCTCATTTTAGAGAATGATTCCAAAATGAAGTAATCTAAGACTATTCCATAGGAAAAGCAGTGAATATACGGTTAAAAACTGTTTATGGGCTACAAAGGTTGTATCAAAATGATACTTGTGTAGTCCCTTCATCCAGTATTTTTGAGCTTATTAACAGGTTGGATGTCAAATAAACGTTCCAATGTAGTTTTTAGTGGTAGGTATTCATTCACGACTGTTTTCTTTGGTGTGGTCCACCTGAGACTTTGAACTACTTCATTTTTGGAATCATGATATAAAATGAGATATTAAAACGTATGGACGGAGTGGATATAATGAAATTACATCAAGGTAAGCCCCACAGGGATACATCCACCTGGGTGGATGTGGATCTGGGGATCCACACAAGCCGCGCCCCTTTATCGCATAGTTACAGTAGTCCGATAAAATCAGAAATTCCACGGAGAGTGTGAAACGATGAAAATGATCTCATCTGTTTTTTATTTTAAGAAGTCGGCGCGGGGCCTTCAGGGGCGTGGGAGACATCCAACCCATCGAACAGGAGAAGCCCACCGTTTATGAGGTGGGCCACACGTGAATTTGGAGGCCTTTGGTGGGGAAATCGGATTGCGTACTGAGTTGCTCAGTTCGCTCCTATCGTACTGAGTAAACTCAGTTGGACCCGCCCTGAATGTATGTGGTCTATCCAGGCCGTCCATCCGTTTTTCCATCTAATTTAAAGGGTTGAGCCCAAAATTAAAGCATATCCATAGATAAAGTGGATCATACCACTGGAAACAGTGGGGATAATGATTTCCACCATTGAAACCTTTCTAGGCCCCACAGTGATGTTTATTTGTCATCTAAACGGCTCATAAGATCATATAGACATGGATGAAGGGAAAAAATAAATATAAGCATGATCCAAAACTTATGTGGCCCCAAGAAATTTTCAATGGTAAACGTTCAATTCAACTGTTTCCTGTGGTGTGGTTCATATGAACACTGGATATGCCTCATTTTTTTGCTTCAGGCCCTAAAATTATCTGATAAAATGGATGGACGGAGCGGATAAAATACATAAATCACGGTGGACCTTACAGAGTTTACTCAGTACGCTAAGCGTAGTGAGTTACTTACTGCGAAATCAGCTTCCGTGCCGGGGTACAAAGTTTTCTATGTTGCCCACGTGATGACGACCGGATTTTTAGGGCTTCTGATTAACCTGAGAGGGTGCACCATTGAACGGGCTAGATGTAAGGCATGTAGTCGCCTCCGCAATACTTGACAGCAGTTTAAATTTATTTTATTTTTTAATGGCATCTTGGTAATTTCATTTTCAGCTCAAAAGTTATCTTTATTCGTCAGCAATCAACAGAGATTCCCCACCATCGTTGGTTCGGTGGTCACGACTTGCCTGTCATTTCCGCCCACAGGCAGCTCCTTAATGCCGAAGCTACGTCGGGCCCACTGCTATATCCGCCCATTCGATCCATCAACATCCATTCTATCCGTGAGTATTGCCAGCTAACGCTGGAATAAAGAGCACAAAAATTAGACAAACGTGGGCCATACGACAGCAACCAGCATGATAGAAATGTGAGAGTTGAAACCTTTGTAGTTCACCATGATGCTTATATGCCATCCAAACCGTACGTAGGATTATTCCCGTTGATGCAAAAATCTGGTCTACCCTCACTGAGCTTCTAAACTTCCGAGCACCTGCACAGTGAGAGGAAGGGAATGGAGACCCTGGCTAGAGCGGGACCTTCCGATGCCAAAGTCAGGCCGAGAATCTAAGTCTAATTGCGTAGAAGGATTTTTGAGCAAGAGATTTTGCGTACATATTCCTGTAGGTGGGTCCCTTATTTATAACATTTATAGGACATGGTGGCCCATCATCTTAGGCACGATCTCAGCCATTAGGTGAGATGTGCGGCAGCGGTGATGTTGTCGGTTACCCTAGAATCATGCGTCGAGCGGTTATTTTTATCGTGCGTTACTGGCGGGGATCTCGCACCTAGCTGATCTGGTCGAGCCCTCTTGGTCGAACGAAGGCGATCTGATCTAAGCTCTGTTGGACGGCCGAGGACAACTCGGACTGAGCTTATCAGAGCTAGACTTTGTTGTTCTCGATGGTTCTTTGATCACACTAGGTTATCCAGTTCTCGGTAAGTGTGAACGGCCAGACACTTGAAACCTCATCCTGCTGAGGGCTATGTTGGCCAGCTTCATGTCAATTCTCTTAGGTAAAGTGTCTCGGGAACAAACGTTCGTCGGGCCGAGCCGACCTTAAAGGTGATCAAGTCGTG
Source organism: Magnolia officinalis (assembly GCA_021015155.1). Lineage (NCBI taxonomy): Eukaryota > Viridiplantae > Streptophyta > Magnoliopsida > Magnoliales > Magnoliaceae > Magnolia > Magnolia officinalis. The sequence continues at coordinate 47,119,549 of JAJHSJ010000010.1, forward strand.
TCGTTCTTGAATGTGGTTGAGCCGAGCTGTCCTTGAAGGTAGTCGGCTTATATCTTCCCATAACAGAAGCCCCCATGAGTTTGCAGTGCGAGCTTGGGGAATACATTTATACAGTGAAGACGAACGGGTGGTCTGTTATACTCCCTCTGACGGTTAGCAATGACAGCAAAATCGAGGAGGATCTATAATTATGGCCTGGCATAATCGAAGCACTGTACTCTGCGGTGGCAGCTATCCGACTGCAAGCCTGTGGTGGATGAACACGTGGCAGAGGTCGAGAACACGTAATGACAGAATGAATAGGGAGCTGCTACGTGTAAAGTAGTGGATGAGGAGACGACTCTTCGCTCGTCTCGTTTAATGTTGTTCATTAAATCTTTGTGCGCGGCTCAGGAATTCGTATCGGCCAAGCTAATCGGATGTTGCCACGTATGAGGTAGTGCTTGGTAGGACGGCTCTTCGCCTCCAATAATTAAAGCTTGTCATGATTATTTTCGGCTGAGCATGATATAAAAGCGGTCGCCTCCTTCGCTAGCCTTGTCATTTGCTTTTGCTTAGAGATTTCCATTGCTGACAGACTCTTGGAGCAAGCAATTTCTGGTGAGTCTTTTTCCTTCTCCGACTTCATTTTCTATTCTTTTTCCTCGCCTTAGTTTCATTTTTCGTTGAGGGTCTGATGTCGAACAGCTCGGATGAAGTGCGCGAGGTCTATGCCTTTGAAGGCGATACTGACCCGGGGAGTGCAAGCTCCAGGGTTGAAGTCTCAGCGGAACAACTCTCCGCAGTGCCCTTGTGGTCTGCTAAGACGACCGCTCGGCCCCGGCCAAGCAGCCTAAGGGCGCGAGGGCCACTGCTCGGCCCCAGGACGAACAACCCTCCGAGCTCGTCCCCGGGGAGTTGGTCATGACTGATGCCGAGATGGCTGAAGTCCATTCTGAGTTCCAGATTCCATACTCTATTGATATCCAAGCTCCTGCTCCGCTTGACGTCCCCAGGAATCCGGCTGAGGGGGAAGTCATTATATTCATCTATGCTCTCCGGTGCGGACTTCTGCTTCCGATCCACCCATTTGTGAGAGCGCTAACTGCACATCTGAGGTTGGCTCCAGGGCAGCTCATCTAAAATGCCCGGAGGTCACTGTTTGGGGCTTACATCATCTGGTATCAACTCAGGAATAAAGAGCTGACACCAGATGAATTCATGTATCTATACCAGTCCAAGCATAACCCCGTGGAGCCGAGCTGGTACTATTTCTCGTCGAGGACGCACCGCGGTCTGGGCCTCATCGCTAAACTCTCATCTTCCAGCAAGGATTGGAAGAATAAATGGTTCTAAACGTCAGAGGAGTGGGAGGCGCCCGCTGCCGAGCTTGCCAGTCTTCGGGTCAAAGTGCCCACTAAATTTTCTCTCCCAAGTTGAACTTTGGGAGAAGATGTCATTCTTTTTTAAAAAAAATTCTCCTTCTCTTTTTGTAGAGTACCGAACTGACCTACTTCCTCGTGATGTTCTACAGTTTTTCCAAAGGGGCCACCCAAGCTCTCTCCCTTCCTCCGAGCCCAGGTAAAAAAGGTGAGAGTGCTTAAGGAGGAGCTTCGTCTTTGGCATAGGCTCATTACCCCAGATCTACTACACCTATTTGGGCTTTGTCAATCGATTCCTTCTCTCTCCTCCCTTGGTAAGTGCTCATTTTCCACTTAGAATTCTAATGTTAGTGCCTCGCTGATTTGAATCTTGCTTTGTAGGTATGGTTAAGCCTTAAAAGCTCGGGAAGAGGAAGCGTCCCTTCGTCGAGGAGATGCTTCGGTCAAAGACCACTGCTTGGAAGAAGGGGAATCCTTCCATTGCCCGGGTGGTCTCTTCCATTGCCACCCCTTGCTGACCAGACATCCCTCGCGGAAGCCAACGGGGGAGAGATTCCTGAACTAGTTACCCCTCCTCGTCCAAGAGCCAAGACGGTCGTCGAAGCATGAACGGGGGAGAACACTCCCACCCCCAATGCGCCCATGGCCGAAGGTCGGACTCTACCAGGTCTAACGGCCATGAAGATTGCCTTCCTCGTCTCTGATGAGATTGGCCTGCCGGCCAGGAGTGCCGAGGCGCCGGCTGCTAAGCCCCACTCTTCAGCTATTAGTGGAGTTGGTGGAGTTGTTGGGTCGGTTCCCCAGACTTCAGACAGGGCGAGGACAATTCCTCCTGGCTACCACATGTCATGTCTGGTCGATTGGGCGACGAGATATGCTCCGAAGGCAGAGATTTCTGAGCTCCTAACCTTTCTTCCGGAGTCCTTCCTGAATAATTTTGCATCAGTCTGTTATAAGGTAAAATATCCCCTTACGTAGTTTGACCTCTTCTTTTTATCTGCCAGCTTATTTATTCTTGATCTCTTGTTCAGATGGTCCTTATGCTGCTGTCCACTCGAGAGAAAGTGGCGTAGATGACTAGGGAGAGGGACACGACTGAGGTGACTCTCCAGGAGCGGGCAGCCGAGATCGAGGCCCTGTTTAAGGCCCTTGAGGAGAAGGTGAAAGAGGTTAGGAGCCTTCGAGAGGAGATGGTCAGGGCTGCTGCTTTGCTGAAGTCCACTGGCGAGGAGCAAGACGCTCTGAAAACCCAGCTGGAAAAAACTTGGGAGGAGGACCTGGTGATGGCCGAGCTAAGTTGAATAAAATCTCACCTAGGTTCAGCAAGGGCTGAGCTAGAGAGGGTGAAGGCTAACCTTTCGTCTGTCGTCGACGATGCCTCCAAGTTAATGGTCGATCTGAAGAAGGTAAAGGCCAATTCTACTGTCGAGGTTTAGAAGGCCTTGGTTGATCGACAGGTCAAGTTTGAGGCATCTCTACCGTCGATCAAGGCTGCTGTCGTAGAAGAATACAAGACTTCAACGGAAAGGTATGCCGAGGCTGACATCTTCTACAACTGCGGATACGACGCCTGCATCGAGGATGTCAAGCGCCTGCATCCTGACTTGGACTTGGCCGCCCTTTATCGGTGATGATGCCGCGGAGGAGCCTTTCGAGAAAGCTCCTCCATCCAACCAGCCCCCTATATATATATATATATATATATATATATATATATATATATATATATATATATATATATATATACACACACTTTTTTTGGTTTAAGGTGGAGAAATTTTGAAACAATTTTTGTTAATGGTTGGGAAACATTTATTTTATTGCCTTTATGCTTTCATTCGATAGATACACTAAGCCATGTGTTCATATGTAGGGGTAGTGCGATTGTTTATTTCATTTGTCAACACAGTTAACGAGCCGACCACTTCTTTAAGGGTCGGGTCGTCAGAGGATCGTTTTCCCTGCATTTGAGGGGAGGTCCTCGATAGAATGAGTAATTTTAGTTAATGATCCGATCGCTTCTTTAAGGGACGTCTCATCGAAAGGATTTTTTCTCCTAATATTGGAGATCCTTTATAGCATGAGTAGACGGGTCATGTATTGAGTTGAAAACTTCCGTGCCGAGGAGTTATTTTATTAAGAAAATTGAGAGGGGCTTTACAGGCAATCCCTAACCTCGATTAGTTTCCCTTGTGTAAGTGCTATGGTTTGATTCCTCTTTGGTTGTCAAATTTTGTGTATCAAAACCTCCCTATGTGTCTTATGTTTATGTCTTGATATATTCGTTTGAGACACCATGTCAACAATTGAAGTCAAGAAGATGAATTCTTCAAGCTAGTTCAAGCTACAATATAGAAGATATTAAAAGAAGAACTCAAGCTCAAGACTCAAGCTCAAGTTCACATGTACTCAAGGTCAAGACTCAAGCATAGTTTGGGACTCAAGTGCAACTCAAAATGACATTGATTTCAAAGCTTGTGAAGTAGTCAAGATGCATCAAGAAGAACTCAAGCTTCATAATGATCAAAGTCTAAGCGAATGAAGTTTTCAACATCCATACTTTATGTCCTAGGTATGATAAACCTTAGATTAACTTTAAGATAGATCACTTTGGCTACATAATTCATTTTAATATTAATACATGAATATGGTCTATTCTAAGACTAGTCCTAGACCTTGTTCGACCAGTCCTAGCACTGGTTCGACCAGTCTAAGAAGTTCCAGGACCAGTCCTAAAATTTTTGCAATTTATCGAAATTTCTGGTTCAGCTTCGACCAGTCCTGGAGTCTGCTCGACCGGTCGTGGGATGGTCTCGACTCGACCTTCGACCAGTCGTAGTGCTACGACTCAAACTCCAGCGACTAAATCAAGTGTCGCACGACCAGTCGTAGAGGGGTCTCGACCGGTCGTGGACTACCTTCGACCAGTCGTGGACTGCCTACAACTGGTCGTACAACGGTTTGATCCGATCGCGCTAAAAAATTCAAAAATCTGTTTATCCTTCGACCAGTCGTGGTGACCCTAGGACCAGTCGAAGAAGAATTTCTGCAGCTATAAATAACACACGATTTTCAGAATTTTTCATTGAAAATTAAGTGAATTCAAGCTCCACTCTGAGATAAGTCTGTGTTTGTTTTTAAGCTATATTGTGCATAATTCTATTTCCTTTTGTTAGCTTATTGTTATTTGATTTTGATTTGTATTCCAATCTGATTAGAAAAAAGGGAAATTCTTAATTCTTTCTTCACAAAATCAAAATCAAATACAGTTAGCCCTAAGTTGATTAAATCTAAAATCAATTAGAACTTAAAACCATTGTAAAGTGAGTATTGGACATTGAACTTCCATATTCGAACTTCTACTCCGATTGGTTCTTCTGGCCGGCTACAAGAGGAGAAATCCAGGTATTTTACAATTCTGTAACATTTCTATTTCTTTGATTTTTGTTTGGGATTCGCCAGAAAAATTTCATTTGTGTGGTTATCTGAGGAGAGTCAGAAAACTCAGAAAGAGGGGTTTTTGGATTGTGTAAGCCCAAGTTAAAAAGACACAATTGTGAAGGTTTTAGGTGAACCTGTGAAACCTATTTTGATAATGAACGCTAATATCCCCTGTGTGAGGATATTAGGAGTGAAGTAGCATTCTATGTGGCTGTTGTTTAACAGTTGGCGAACACACAGGCGAACCACTATAATTCTTTGTCTTGTGGATTGAATGTTTGCTTAATCTTTTACCTTTTATCATTCAAAGCTGTGGAATGTATGTGTGGTTGTGAATGTTGTAAATATTTACATTTCAAGCAAGTGTGGGGAATGTTGTAATAGTTTAGATTTAAATTTCAGCAATTTATTTCTAGTTATTCCTTTATTCAGTTTGAGCTTCAGGTTCTTTAATTGTTCTTGTAAGGTTGCCCTGCCATTTGCATGGTGCATGGTTGTCCTTAGAACAATCAATATTTGAAATTGCTTTTTATTCTTCCGTATAGTTTGAATTTATTTATTTCTCTACGGTTTGAGTTTTTTATACAAAGACCTTTCTAGAAATCAGGTTGTCCTACCATAAACTTTGCTTTTTGGTGTAAGGTTGTCCTTAGAATAACTTTTATATCAATCTCTCAATACTTGTTCATTGAGGTTGCTATTCATTTCAGCATTGTGGATTGATTTACTTTATTTGGTTATCCTGTTATTTAATTCCGCTGTAATTATCTTAAATTTGGCATAGTCCTATTCACCCCCCCCCCTCTAGGACATATAGCTTGGCCATTTCACCTTATAATTTTTTTCATGAATAGTAGACCTTTAGATGCTCAACGTTCTACAGGTGAGGTAAAGGTTGACTTTTCAGATCTTCAAGTCGGTAGGAGTCGGGCTTAGCCGCACTAACTATTCAGTAAGCCCTTCCTAGGTCAGTTCATGGGCTCCCGTTCTGGGCTCTATGGTATTTTAAAACGTTTGCAAAGGACGAGATCTCCTAGTTGAAACCGTTTAACCTTGACTCTCAAGTTGTAGAATTGAGCGACTTATTGTTGCCAAGCTGCAATCCTGAGCTTGGCCAACTCCCTTGTTTCTTTGATGAGGACGAGACTCGTGGCCATCTTCTCGGTATTCCGATCTTCTAAGTAGGACCGTACACATGCTGTGGGAATCCTTATTTCGACTGGGACAACTGCTTCAGCTTCATAGGAAGGAGAGAATGGAGTTTCTCCGGTCGAGGATCAGGGCGTAGTCCTGTAGGCCTAAAGTACGAAAGAGAGCTCTTTGGCCCATGCGCCTTTTGCCTCTAGAGCTTGGTCTTGAGATGATTTTTAATTATTTTATTGATTGCTTCGACTTATCCGCTCAGCTGGGGATGCTAAGGTGACGAATAGGCATTTCAGATGCCGAGCCTCTGACACATGTCGCGGAACTTGTTGTTGTCGAACTGTCTCCCATTGTCCGAGACGATGGTGTGGGATGCCAAATTGGAAGACGATGTTCTTCCATACGAAGTTGGTGACTTTTTGCTCGGTGATCCTGGCCACAGGCTCGGCTTCCGCCCATTCATGAAGTAATTGACCGCGACAATCACGTATTGAGTTTGCCTCTTGCCCTGAGGCAACGACCCAATGATGTCGATCCCCCATTGAGTGAATGACCAAGGCCCACTCATGGGAGTCAGTTCTTCAGCAGGCTGCCTAAGGATAGCCGCAAATCTTTAACACTTATCGCAGCTCCAAGCAAACCGTTTGGCGTCTTCCTGGAGGGTCGGCCAGAAATAACCTTACCGGATGACCTTATGAACTAAAGCTCAGCCACCAGAATGGTTGCCACAGATCCCTTCATGAATCTCCTACAAAACATAGTTTGACTCTTCTGGTCGGAGACATTTGAGGTAAGGTAGGGAAAACCCCTTTTTATACAAGATGCCTTTGACGATTACATACCAAGCCGATCTGAATTTTAGTCGTCGTGCTTCCAGCTTGTCCTCGGGGAGTTTTTCTTCCTCGAGGTATTTCATGATCGGGTTTATCCAGCTTGGGGTTGTATGCACAGGTAGGAAGGTTTCCCTACCAGATCGAGCAATGCTCGACTCGGCGAGGAATTCTATCGGAACAGTCTTCGGGGTGTCTCCTTCGGTTGAAGATGCTAGTCTTGCTAGGGCATCTGCCCATGAATTGTCTACCCTTGGGATTAGGTTGACGCTGCATCTCTGGAATTTACTAATCAACTCCCGAGCTTCGTTCAGATATGTGATCATTCGAGCCTCTTTTGCTTGATATTTTGTCGAAATTTGGTTGACAACGAGTTGGGAATCACATCGAACCTTGAGAATTCAAGCCCCCATGGTAGCCACTAGTCTGAGCCCTACCTACAATGCTTCATATTCAGCCATATTGTTCGAGGCACAAAAGTCGAACCTTAGGACATATTGCATGGTTGTTAGGTCGGGAGCTAGGAGGATGATTCCGGCCCCGCCGCATTTAAAATTGGATGATCCGTCCACATATAATGTCCAAGTGCTTGGATCTACTTCCGTCGTTTGAGCATTCTCGGTTGGCTAGGTGAGTCCCGGATCATCTTTGGACTGGGTGAGTCTCGGATTATCTGCGGACTGGTCATCTTCACAGACTTCGCTGTCTTGACCAGATCTTTCGATCTGGTTGGGAGGTTCTTTCGAACTAGTCAGGTTGGTTTCATTCTCCTGAGCAGTAAGTTCTACAATGAAATCGGCCACCGCTTGGCCCTTGATAGCATTCCTGGGCTGATACTTGACGTCAAACTCACTGAGCTTAATTGGCCATTTAGTTAACCTCCCTGACACCTCAGGCCTTTGAAGCACTTGGCAGAAAGGCTGGTCGGTAAGGACCATTATGATGTGGGCTTGGAAGTAAGGGCGGAGTCGTCGGGACGAGATTACCAAGGTTAGGGCAAGTTTCTCCATATCTGGATATCGAGTCTTGGCCGGGGCTAGGACTTTGCTAACAAAGTATATCGGGCACTGCTTCCCTTCGAATTCTCGGACCAGGGCCTAGCTTACTACTGAAGTTGATACCGCTAAGTAAAGCAACAGGGGTTCTCCTGCTTCCAGTTTCGATAGTAATGAGGGTGACCCCAGGTACTGTTTTAATTGTTGAAATGCTCGTTCGCAGTCAGGAGTCCACTCTGCCTTCTTGTTACCCTTTAGTTGTTGAAAAAAGAAGAGGCACTTGTCGGTTGCTCTGGAGACGAAGCGGTTGAGGGCGGTGATTCTCCTAGTGAGACATTGGATTTCTTTCACAGTTCAAGGAGACCCCATGTCCAACAGGGCTTTAATCTTATTAGGGTTTGCTTCAATTCCTCTATGGCTGACCTAAAAACTGAGAAATTTACCCGAGCTAACTCCTAACGCACACTTGGTCGAGTGTAACTTTATTTGGTATTTCCGCAAGATGGAGAAAGTCTCGCCGAGGTCAGTTAGGTGGTCGGCAGCCTTAACGCTCTTTACTAGCATGTCATCGACGTAAACCTCCATGGATCGTCTAATCTATTGGGCAAACATTTTGTTTACTAGCCGCTGATATGTGGCCCCTGCATTCTTCAGCCTGAAGGGCATGACCTTCTTCTGCTTATCTGACGGGGGCATCACTATTTAATTATATCCCAAGTACGCGTCTATGAAAGTCAAGAGCTTGTGCCCAGCCGTTCTGTCGACTAGCTGGTTGATCCTGGGGAGAGAAAAGTTGTCCTTGGGGCATGCTTTGTTCAGATCAGTGTAGTCAACGCAGACTCGTCATTTGCCGTTTGACTTCTTCACCAAAACTACATTGGTGATCCATTCGGGATAGTACACTTCTTCGATGAACCCTGCATCCAATAGTTTGTTGACCTCCTCGGCAATCGCGGCGTACCGTTCTGATTCAAACATTCTCCTCTTCTGCCTGATTGGTCTGCAACTTGGGTCCACGTTCAGCTTGTGGACCATCACTTCGAGATCAATGCCTGACATGTCTTGATGAGACTAGGTGAATACATCACTATTCTATCGGAGGAAGCTCATCATTTGTGCGCGGTGATCAGGAGTCAACAATGACCAGATCTGGACTGTTTTGGTCGGGTTGGCTTCATCAAGGGGGATGGTTAGGAGATCTTCTATCGAGGAATTCCTCTCTGAGGAATCTTCCCTAGCATCGAGCAAGTTGATCGTAAGGGTTTACTTGGTTATTATTTTCCTTAGCGCAATCGAGTAGCACTGTCGAGCCTCGCGCTGATCTCCTCGAAGGTAGCCAACCCCGTCCTCAATGGAGAATTTCATCATAAGGTAATACGTAGATACCACGACTCTTATGGAGTTGAGGGACGGTCGTCCGAGGATGACGTTGTAGGCCGAAGGGAAGTTTACCACCAGAAAATCGACCATCATGGTGATCTGATTCTGTCCTTCCCCGGCTGTGGCAGGGAGGAGAATAACACCTTTGGAGATGACTTTGTCCCTCGCAAAGCAGTGCAGCGGGGTCTTAATGGGTCAGAGAGGCCATCTATCGACCCCCATCTTATCGAAGGCCTAAGAAAAGAGTATGTTGGCCGAGCTACCCATGTCCACGAGAATGCGATACACCTTCTGGTTGGCTATGGTCATGGCCACGACTAGAGCATCGTCATGCGGGTGCTGGATACCGTGGGCATCCTCCTCGAAGAACGTTTCGCTGTATGGATGCATTCGTTGTTCCTTGCACGTCATATTGGCTAGATGGACGTAATGGTCTGGATCCGTGCTCCGGGCATGAGCCTTCCGGGCTCGATTTGAATCTCCGCCTCATGCAGGTCCACCACGAATGGTACGAATTTCAATGCTGGTGTTGGTGGTTCTGTTCGGCTGTTCGTCCTTCTGAGCTGGATGCCGACTAGAGCTCCATCCAAGATCTATACGATTCCATGTGTTTGGTTGGATCCCCGGAACCCGAATACGAGGGGATGGGCGACATCTGAAACCTTGAGGGTAGAGTCGAGCTCATGATTTCTCTGGTGAATGGTGGATCTATCTCCTCCATCATTGCATCTATTGTCATCGTAGCTTGTGCCTGGTAAGTCTGACGCATGACGCCGATCTGGCCCACAATTTGTCGAGTTGAGCCTCCCAAGGATCTTTGTTTTTGGCGACTATTTCGGAGGCCAAATCTTCTTCGGGTGCTTTTCCGCGCCTTTGCTTTTCCAACTCGTGATGTAAGTCAAAAGGTGCTGGTACCGATGTCCCTGAAACATGGGATGGTGCCCGGGCAGATATGCCCCCATGATATCTCTCTCTGAGGACCAAAATGTTCTGAATCTTCAACAGCTACTGGGGCCACCACCTCTTGATTAGGGAGGGGGAGTTGCCTCTCTAGCAGTTGTCTCATTTGGTCAAGCTCATTGGCTAGTGTTTCGACTTGGTTTTGCGGAGAAAGATAGCGGCTTCCCTGGTTCTGACATCGTTGCGTCAGGCCTATAGGAGCCGATTCGGCTTGAAGCTGAGAAGACGAGTTTTGAAGGTTGCATTCCCCAACAGGTTCAGGGCTAACAGTGGTAGTGGGAGGAAGTGTCTTCTTTCTTCCTTTAGCCATAGCTTTTTCTAGTGAAGCAGGAACAACTTTCACGTCGTGTCCCACAGATGATGCCAAAATGTTGATGCAAAAATCTGGTCTACCCTCACCGAGCTCCTGAACTTTCGAGCACCTGCATAATGAGAGGAAGGCAAGGAGACCCTGGTTAGAGCAGGAGACCCTCCGATGCCAAAGCCAAGCCTGAAATCTAGGTCTAGTTGTGTAGAAGGGTTTTTGGGCGAGAGATTTTGTGTACCTATTTATGTAGGTGGGTCCCTTATTTATAACGTTCATAAGATAGGGTGGCCCATCATCTTAGGCACGATCTCAGCCATTAGGTGAAATGTGCGCGAGCAGTGATGTTGTTGGTTACCTTAGAATCGTGCGTCGAGTGATTATTTTTATCGTGCGTTACTGGTGGGGATCTCGTGCATAGCTGATCTGGTCGAGCCCTTCTGGTTGAACAAAGGTGATAATGACACCCACCATTGAGGTAGCTCCAAGAATCAAATGGACCACACAACATGAAACAAAGGTGATAATGACACCCACCATTGAAGCCTTCCTGCGGCCCACCATGATGGTTAATTATCATCGAATCTATTCATAAAGTTGCGTAGACTTGATGAAAGGAAAACAAAAATATTAGCTTGATCCAAAACTTCTTTTGCCTTCAAAAAGTTTTCAACGGTAAGTGTTTAGTCCCACTGTTTGGTCCACTTAAGCCTTGTATTTGTTTCAATTTTTTAATATTGCACCCTAAAATGAATGGAAAAATTGGATGAACCGTTTGGACGAAACCAATACATCACAGTGACACCACAAGGTGTGCCCCCCACATGGCTTCCATGGACGATTAGGCTGATGAACCTCCACCAGTCAGCTAGCTGGTGGAAAAGTTATGCGTGCCCCACCATGATGCATGTGTTTTATGTAAACGGATTTGTATCACACACCATCGATATAGTTGGTGTGGGTACGTGTACTGCGAAGATGAGCGTTGACGCTCCTCAAGCTCGAGTTGTACGAACGGTTCAAAGGAGATCAAAGTTACACGACCCAAAAATGATGTGTTTATTACATCCACACCGTCCTTCCATTTTTTCGAGATCATTTTAGAGCATCAGCAAAAAGCTGAATCATATCCACAGTTCAAACGGACCACACTACAAATATCAGCAGGGATAATGATTTTCACCGTTAAAATATTTATAGTTTATTTTCCATTCCGTTCATAAGGTCTCGTAAGGTTACAAAGAAAAGACTTGAATGAAGAGGAAAAACAAATATCATGTTGATCTAAAACTTCCGTGACATCAAAAGAGTTTCAACGGTAGACCTTCAATACCCCACTGCTTTTTACAGTGTGTTTCACTTTATATTTATATCGGTCCTATATTTAGGCTCAAGCATTAGCCTGGACGGACGGTTTGGATATAACCAGTGTTCGAAATATCGATACTATCGGCTGATATATCGGCCGATATTATCGTTATCGGCCCCCAACGAGACGATACCCGAGTGATAACGCCCGGAAGATACCAAAAATGCAAAAATTCAGATATCGCACGATATATCGTGCAATATCGCGCGATATCACACGATATCGCCATGCGTATAAGTGGAGAATAAAAAAAAATGAATTAGAAAAAAAAAAGGAGAAATCGGAGAGTACCAGCGAAGATTGGTGATTGGAGGTGGGCCATTGCGATATATCTGTGGGGATTTCTCGGAGATCCCGGCGAGAAATCGGGCCAGATTGAGGAACCCCTACCTCCGGAACGAGAATCGTCGCCACCGCGATCGTCGGAATCTCTGCGTGCGTGAAGGAGAGGGAAAACGAAGAAGCAAGGCGCGGACATGGGTGAAAAGGGGTTTCGATCGTGCGGTGGGCTACGGAGTACGCTCTTATTGTACTCAGTAAACTCAGTTGGGCCAACCTTTAATGTATGTAGTCTATCCACACCGTTCATCCATTTTCCCATCTAATTTAAGGGGTTGATCCCTAAATTTAAGAATTTTAAGGGCCACCTTAAAGGAGTCACTCTTTCCACTGTTTTTTATGGTGGGGTCCACTCGAGCTCTGGATCTGACCCATTTTTTGGCTCATGCCATAAAATGATCTCTTCAAATGTATAGACGGTGTGGATACAAAAAATACATCATGGTGGGACCCACGTAAGTTGGTCACGTGACATTGGGGCCGTCAATGACGGACGCAGATTTCCTGCGAAAGCCCTTCGCAGGAAGTTCTTGCGCAAGGATGCTGGGTGGGGCCCACCGACATGTTTTTGATAAATCCAATCCATCCATCCGTTTTTCGAGATCATTTAAGGACTTGAGATAAAAAATTAGGTGTATATAGAACAAAATGGGACACACAAGAGGAAACAGTGATCATTCAGTGAGCACCGTTGAAGCATTCTTATGCCCAAAAAATTATTGTATCGGTCTATATTTTTAGTTTTTTCACTTCATCCCATTGACAATGACCTTATAAACGGTTTAGATAACATATAAACATCAAGGTGGAGCCTGGGAAGATTTCAACGGTAGAAATTTCTTTCCCTAATTTTCCCTCTCGTGTGACCCACTTGAGTTTTTATCCACCTCATTTTTTGTCGCACGCCCTAAAATGAGATATCAAAACGGATGGACGGAATGGATTTCTCACATACATTGTAGTGGGCCCCACCCAGATCCTTGCGCAGTAGGAAATCCATGTCCATCAATGATGGAAACAGATTGGATACTCTCCCTGACACCAGCCCGCGGGTGGTGGTCGGTGCTTTGTGGGCCCCACAATAATGTATGTATTTCATCCATTCCGTTCATCCATTTTTAAAGATCATTTTATGGCTTTATCCAAAAAACTAGAGGGATATAAATCTCGGGTGGACCACACCATAGGACAACAATATTGATTGGATATCCATCATTTAAATCCTCCTAAGGCCCATAGTACTGTTTATTTGACATCAAATCTGTTGATTAGGTCATAAAGACCCAAATGAAGGGAAAAAGCAAATATCATCAAGATCCAATACTTTTATGGACCCCAAAAAGTTTTTAATGGTCAACATTCATTCCACACTGTTACCTGTAATGTGGCCCAGTTGATATTGGAATATATCTAATTTTTTATGTAATATCATAAAATGATATATAAAAATAGATGGACGGCATGGATGAAACACATAGATCATGGTGGGGCCCACAGAGCACTGACCATCAGCCATTGGTAGATGGAGTAGCCAATCCGTTTCCATCAATGACGGGGGACATGGTACGCTCGTACTGAGTAAACTCTGTTGGGCCACCGTGATTGCAAGTGGTTTATCCACACCGTCCATCCGTTTTTACTGATCATTTTAGGTGTTCAGCCCAAAATTGAACCATATCCACAACTCAAGTGGACCATACCACAGGAAATAGTGGAACTGTTAATTTCCACTGTTGAAACCTTTTTAAGGCCCACAGTGATTTTGTTTGTCATCCAACCAGATATTTATTTTTTCCTTCATCTGGGTCTTTATGACCCAATCAACAGATTGGATGTCAAATAAACAGTACAGTGGGCCTTAGGAGGATTTTAATGGTGGATATCCAATCATTATTGTTTTCCTGTGGTGTGGTCCACATGAGATCAATATCCCTATAATTTTTTGTATCAAGCACTAAAATGATCCGTAAAATGGATGAACGGAATGGATGAAACAATACATTATGGTGGGGCCCACGAAGCTGAGATAAACTGAAATCACAAATATTAACCTGATTCAAAACTTTTATCGCCCCACGAATATTTCGACTGTGGATGTTCAATCCTTACGTTTTCAGCTCATTTGAAAATTGGATCCTGTTCATTTTTGCTCTTTTTTTTAAAATGATCTCAAAAAATGGATGGACGGAGTGGATTACTCACAAACATCACGTTGGGCCCCACTTAATTTTCAGCGCCGGAAACTTCTTGCAAATGGCTTGCGCAGGAAATCCGCGTCCTTGGATTCAGGACGCGTAGCCAACCGGCTACTAAAGTGACGACACCAAGAGTTCTGTGGGGCCCACCATGATGTATGTGTTGTATCTACACCGTCCATCCCTTTGGCTAGATCATTTTACGGCATGAGACAAAGAATGGGTCAGATCTAAATTGGAGTGGACCCCACTATAGAAAACAGTGGAGAGAGGGATGCCCACCATTGAAACCCTGATCGTGGGTCCACTGTAATGTTTATCTAGATCCAACCTGTTTATAAGTTAAGACAGACATGAAAAAAGGGAAAAACAACTTTCAGCTTGATTCAAAGACTTTGTGGCCCTTTGAAATTTTTAATGGTGGGCGTCACTCTCTCCACTGTTTTCTGTGGTTGGGGTCCACTCGAGCTTTGGATCTGACTCATTCTTTTTCTCATGGCCTAAATGATATCTTCAAATGGATGGACGGTGTGGATACAACACATACATCATGGTGGGCCCTTTAGAACTTGGTGATGTCACTTCATGTCTCTATCAATCATAAGTATATTTCTCAAATTTTACTTCTTTTGTTATTTTGTCTTTTCAATGAATTGGTTGTGTTTTAATACATGACTGATATATTTATAAATATCATGCATCCAATTTAAATATAGTTGCATTAGTTCAGTTAAACATCTTATAGCTTAGGACCCTATACAAGGAAACTTATTATGTGTATATTTTTTTTTGAGATGTTATGATTTAAAAGTATGTATTAAGGGGTTTTTTTAAAACAATCCCCAAAGTTTCATTAAAAATTCAACCTTTTTCCAATGTTTCTCCATGTTTTCCAAAAAGTGCGATAAATTATGCGATACAAATGATATATCCCGTGCGATAACCGATACGTACTGTATCTCAAGGATACGATACATTGTGCGATACCGATATTTCGAACACTG